>CP092879.1:38426684-38792701 GCA_030710605.1 Cordylochernes scorpioides
AAATAATAAGCCGGGTAACTTGTCTAGTTTTTTAATATTATTACAACGATGACATCTGTTTATTTTTAAAATTTAAAATATTTTCTTAAAAAATAAAGATAACAATTTTTTAAATGAAGGTTATATTCATGATCTCTACGGAAATTATAATTTAATAGGAACACCTTTCGAATATGAAAAAATAGTACAAATGTGATATTGTACTGGGATAAGGTACATAAATTATTACTAAAAAAAGGCTTCTCCTTATCGTGCAACTGAAAGTTGCTGATGACTTGCACCATCTATCGGAAAAATATCAACTATATCAACAAATTAAAAATCAACGAGAATAGTTTATATTTGTTCTGATAGATGGCGCAATCCATCAGCCACTTTCAGTTGCACCTTTCAAATATGTTGAGAGGGAAGAAGTGTGTGTACTTGTATGTAAAACAATCTCAGAATGATATCTATATATTTAATATTGAAGTATTTATTTAAAAAAAAGAGATTTGTTCTCTTGTGTTTTCCCATTGAAACAACACGTCGTTAAACGACTGTTTTATTCGTTAATATCGCTGGTTTTCTCTAATGTTGTTTATTAAATTTTATTGATCGATCTCGGTTACGTTTCTGTACGTTGGGGAATTTGATTATGTACTTGTGGGGATTTCTTCTTTGGAAGCTTTAGCTGAATACAATCTCACGTCAGATAGCGACCTATCTACATTGATCCTTTTGGTCTCTCCTGGAGGTGGTCGTTCATAGGAGGCTTAATTTTGTTGCTCTCTCTCTGTCTCCCTTTTGCTGAGCCGTGCGTCCTCTGTTCCGGGAGGTGTTCGCCTCCTGCGAAGTGCCCCTGAATCTGCAGGCCTGGCTGTTCGGCGTCGGCCTCCATCCCGAGGCAATGAAGTTGACTAGTGTGGCGAAGGCTACCATCTACAAGTAGCATCTTGGTCTTGAAGTGGGTAACGCCAGCCAGCACCTCGACCTGCCCACTCTGTGGGAGAGAACTCTCGCAGTCCATCGGTGGCGGAATCTTTCCCGCGGTGAGCGTTACCAATGAAGACTTTGTATATATTTTATATATGTATATTTATCGATTATTTTGTATATTTATATCTACTTATTCATACATTTATCATTATTTAATCTTATTTATTCATATTTATTTCGTATTTAACCTAGCGCGGTGGGCGCCACCAATGAAGACTATATATACCCATTTTGTCCCCTTCAAAGTAATCCCCATGAGATATTATACACTTGTGCCAACGGTTTTTCCAATCTTCGAAGCACTTCAAAAAATCATTTTTTTAAAATCTTTTTCAGCTCCTCCTTCGATGCCGTCTTTATCTCGCCAAGCGTAGCGTAACGTCGTCCTTTCATGGGCTTCTTCAGTTTAGCGAACAAGAAAAAGTCACAGGGGGCCAGATCTGGGGAATACGGTGGCTGCGGCATCATTAGTGTGTTGTTTTTGGCCAAAAAGTCGCGCACAAGCAACGATGTGTGAGCAGGGGCGTTATCGTGGTGCAAAAGCCAATTTTTGTTCTTCCACAAATCCGGGCGTTACTGGCGGATTGCTTTGCGCAAATTGCGCATAATTTGCAGGTAATATTCCTTATTGACCGTTCTACTCTGTGGCAAGAACTCATGATGCACCACGCCCCTGCAATCGAAGAAAACTGTCAGCAAAACTTTCACATTCGACCGAACTTGGCGCGATTTTTCGGTCTTGGTTCGTGCGGCAGCTTCCATTGAGATGATTGAGCTTTGGTTTCCACGTCATAACCATAAACCCACGCTTCGTCACCAGTTATGACCCTCTGGAGCAAATTTGGGTCGTCGCGGACAGAGTCCAACATCTCATTAGCAATGTTCATGCGATGCTGTTTTTGGTCGCAATTGAGCAATTTTGGTACGAATTTCGCGGCGACCCGTCTCATGCCCAAATCATTGATAAAAATCGAATGGCACGAGCCAATCGATATGTTTAGGTCCTCAGCAACTTCTCTAACGGTGATTCGACGATTGGCCAATATCATTTTCTCCACTTCATTAATTTTTTCGTCTGTTGTTGAAGTGCTCGGGCGTCCGGCACGCTCTTCGTCTTTCACATCTTCTCGGCCTTCTGAGAACATTTTGTACCACACCGATAAACGTTGCTTCGGTCCAAGGTAGCTTCTCCGTATGCCACAGTCAACATTCGGAATGCATCCGCGCACTTAATTTCGTTTTTCACACAAAATTTGATACAGGTTCTTTGATCCATTTTTTTAATAGGTAAAAATCGAAGACGATCCAAAACACCTGCAAGAAAAGCAGCTGTCAACAATTAAGTGAACATTCAAAATGGCCGAGCTTGTCGCCATAAGTGAGAGACATGAGTACCAACATAAAGCCACAAAAAGATCAAAATTCGAATATACGTAACCCACGAAAATTCAAAAGTCGCGATACTTTTTGAACACACCTCGTATGTCATAATTTGCCTAATACCCAAGTGGTATAATTTATTTTCGCCAAAATAAGTATGTTAAACTGTATATATGTTAAGCTCGTGTAAAAATGTAAATATAAATTCATCCATCTATAAATACACTGTATTATTTATTTAAGTAACCCAGGTTCCTGGAGCGTACAGAAGTCGCCAACTACCCGGGATATACACTGTACAAAATAAAAGTGGGAGCCAGCGCGGGCGAATGCTACTGCACGCCGCGTGCGCGCGCTCACTTAGCTGGTAGTAATCTTTGAAGTTTACATTGCATAACGGTTGCACCCTTCCATTCGATCACGACATATATATATTATATAATCTAAAAATATTATATAATCTAAAACCTCAAAAATTTCTATATTTTAAAAAATATATATTTTATTTTATTCATTGATAATTTTATTTTTGTTATCATCGTTTTTAGAAAGACTTTTAGTTTAGTTGTTTAGTTTTAGTTGTATAATTTTGTTGTAAATATGCGTAGTTAACCAATCAATCCTTTCAAATCACTAATATAGGATTAAATTATAAATTCTATATAATGTGAAACTAACAAATGTATAATCTTTCCTCAAGTAATTGAAAATAAAAGCTACTTGACGGTAAATATTTATCTTTTTTTTATCACGACTGCACCTCAACCCTTTATCTTATCGATCCTTTGTCTTATCAAGCCTAATCTAACAACAACACAAAATATTCATAACAATAAGCCGACAGGATTACCTGATTTTTCAACCTAATTGCTCTATAAATTATTCAAATTTTATAAAACTACTTTTACAAAATGTCTCGCAAACAAAGGAATGTAGAACACGCCATGACGCCAAATCCAAATACTATAGAAATACCGAAATTTAATGGTCAAAATTTAGACATAACATCTTGGCTCAAATTCTTTAACAAAAAATGTTTACAGAAACATCTTGATGAAGATTTTAAACTAAATAATATTTCAAATTATCTCGAGGGAGAAGCATTCAGTTATTACATAGAAGAATTACAAGATATATATAATTGGGGGGAAATAGAACAAAAATTAGCATCATATTTTACAATAAATGATTCAAATTTATTTAGTAGGTTTCTAAATTTAAAATATAATGATAATAATGATCTTGAACAATATTTTAAAGAAAAATCTGCCTTAGCCAATAAACTTAATCTTGAAAAAACACTTTTACTAGAAGCACTTACAGATGGAATGCCAGATCACCTAAAAAAATATATAATAGCTGCAAGAGTACAAGAACCTTCAGAATGGTATAAAATCACAACCCAATTAAATTTATCAACAAATAAAGAAGAAGAACCCCAACAACCCTCTACCCGTACAAGCACTCCAGTAAAAAAATTTAACTCCAACTCCTCCCTAGCTCATCAATACCAGCCTTTTCCCAGGACAGCAGCAGCAGCTCACCACCAGCAAGAACCCCACAAATCAATGAACCAGCCTCCATACCCCTGCAAGATATGTGCATCTCACCAGCTACCCAACCAGTACCATTTCCATAGAGACTGCCCACTTAAGAACAATAATCATCCGAAGCGCACCAACCCAGGTAGAACATTATTATTATTTTCTGTATTTATAAATCAAATATCCTTACCCTGTGTACTTGACACAGCATCATCCATATCTATTATCCCTTTAAAATACTTAAATCATATTTATTATAAAATATTAGATAATTCCCCAAAAGAAAGAATAGGCCAGGTAGAAGGATTTACTTACCCATTATACAAAATATTAGTTAGGCTTAGCTTAGGTAAAATTACAAAGTATCAAGAAATGTTTGTTTGTGATAGTCCAATAGAATATCTTATTTTAGGTTTACCAACATTTTATATATTTAAGTTGCAAATAGATTTTTCAAAAAACCTTCTTTTCCAAAATTATAAATTCTTGTATTCCTTTAATCCAAAATCTAATAATCAGAAGTCATATGCCACTACCCTATGTATTCCAGACCCATACTATGTTAAAAATTCATCTCTTTTAAATATTAACCCATTGTGTAATTTCAATTCTTTTGATATACCAACTACAAATGTTAAACTAATAGATCCTAATTCAAATCCCATTACTGATTCTAACCCATTTCACAGTATGCGACAACCGGGCTCTATAACAAATTATAATTCCTATTTAGACCTTAGTAAAGTAGATATTAATCCAAATTTCTCTAATCAAACAATTTCAGATATATTGCATAAATATAAGAATGTTTTCTCTAAGCACAATTTTGATATAGGACACATAAAGACTAACCCAATTTGCATATCTCTTTTAGATAATATTCCCATAGCACAAAAGCCATATAGGACATCTTTTTACAATAATGCTGAAATACAAAAACAAATAACTGAATTATTAAAATATGATATTATTAGACCCTCATCTAGCCCCTATAGTTCTCCTGCATTATTAGTGAATAAAAAATCTGATAACCCAAATCACCCCACAAGACTCTGTATAGATTATAGGAAACTTAATCAAAAAACAGTTCCAGAACATACACCAATTCCACTTATAGAACAAATTATAGATAGGTTATCACAGTCAAAAATATACACTATTCTAGATGTCAAAAATGCATACTGGCATATACCCATAGATGAAAAAGATAGACATAAAACCTCCTTTGTAACACAATTAGGATGTTATGAATGGAACAGACTTCCATATGGTCTAAAAAATGCACCTTCACAATTTGAAAGGATTATGAAGTCAGTTTTCACTAAGCATAATATACACTATGCCTTAAATTATTTTGATGATATTATTATACACTCTAAAACTTATGAAGAACACATTAAGCATTTAGATGACATATTAGGTATATTCGAACAAGAGGATATAAAGCTGAATCTCAATAAATGCAAATTTTTACAAAAAGAAATACAATTCTTAGGATACACTATTAACTCAGGAAAATATACACCAAATAACACAAATATTGAAGCTATTTTAAAATTAAATAGACCATATAATATTAAAACCTTACAGAGATTTTTAGGCACCATAAATATTTATAATAAATTTATTCCCCATTATGCGCAAATTAGGGCACCTTTGAATGAACTTTTGTTAAAAAATG
Organism: Cordylochernes scorpioides; assembly: GCA_030710605.1. Lineage (NCBI taxonomy): Eukaryota > Metazoa > Arthropoda > Arachnida > Pseudoscorpiones > Chernetidae > Cordylochernes > Cordylochernes scorpioides. The sequence goes on from CP092879.1 coordinate 38,432,268, forward strand.
CTCCTTGGCTATGGAGTGCGAAACATGAACAAGCCTTCCAAACACTTAAAAATTCACTCATATCACAGCCTGTACTATATATTTATGACCCATCAAAACCATGTCATTTATTCACAGACGCGTCAAGTCTAGGAGTAGCAGGAGTTCTTAAACAACCAGATGAACAAGGCATTTTACACCCCATAGGTTATTTTTCAAGAAAACTTCACCCATATGAACAGAATTATACTGCCTCAGAAATTGAAACATTAGCTATCATTAATTCAGTACAAAGATTTCACACATACCTACACAACATACATTTTACTTTGCACACAGATCACTTACCTTTAAAATGGATCAAAAATGTAAAAAACCCACAAGGTAGGTTATTTAGATGGTCCTTAATCTTATCTCAATATAGCTTTGACATAAAACATATTAAAGGATTAAATAATATAGAAGCAGACATGCTGTCAAGAGCACCTGTCTCATTTTACCTAACATATAATGAGTTAAAAGAACACCAATCCACAGAACAAATTAGTAGTGCTAAAATTAAAATACAAAATGGCCTTTATATGATTAACAAGAAGGGTTTTAAAAGAGCTTATGTACCACAAACACTAAGACACAAATTATTAAGCAAAGTACATACAAAGCATGGACATATTGGAACAACTCAAATGACTAAAATAATTTCTCCACACTATTATTGGCCACATATGACTAGGGATATTGCTAATTACACCAAACATTGTGAAACTTGCCAGTTTAACAAGTCTAGGGATAACAGAATTGTTTATGGACCACTACAACAGATGCCAATAGCTACACACCCAAATCACATTTTTTCTCTAGATACATTGGGCGGGTTACATAATTATGGGACAACAAGACACAGTATCCATATGATAGTAGATCACCATAGTAGATTCCTTTGGGCTTTTCCAACAAAATCTGTATCAACTGATTCTTATATAACTTGTTTGAGAAATTTATTCCAAATTAATAAACCTGAAATATTAATAACTGACAGAAATGCAGCTTTTCTTAGCAGAAAATTTAAACACTTTTTAGATAGAAATAATGTTAAGCATCTACTCACCAGTGCCCATCATCCAGAAACAAATGCAAAAGTAGAAAGACTAAATTCCACTATCATTAATAGGTTAAGATGTGAATATAATGCTAATTTAAAGATTCCTTGGACAAAATATATTCCTAAAATTACTGAAAGCTATAATGAAACAGTACATAATACAACAGGCTTTACACCTAAATTCTTATACTATGGAATACAACCACAGTATATAGAACATTGCACAGAAACACATACACCAATAGAAAAGGCAAGAAAATTAGCCATTGAAAGAACCATAAAATCCCATGAACACAGCAAACAACTTTATGATATTAAACACCCAGAACCCATTTTTAAAGAAGGAGATCAGGTATTAGTAAAAACCTTTATTTATCCAAACACTGGTAAATTAACACAAAGATATATAGGCCCATTTACTATTTTAAAACAACTTTCTCCAGTCACATATGAAATAGATAAGCCTAATATACCCCAAAGAAAACAAACAGAAATTATACACTCTAATAAGCTTAAATTTTTTTACCCAGGAGCAGATTTTCTACTTCACTATAGCACTAACATAGAAAATGACTTTATAGTAAACCAAAATTCTAACACAAAGTTAATAGATATTGATGATAAACCATGTTTTTTACAGGAAGGCCATATTTTGGACATGGACAATGAAGAACAAATATCAGCACCAATTCTTAAGCCTTCACAAATAACTTAATGTCACTCCATACATCTATTAGCGTTTCATTACTCAACCATGTAAAAAAAACATTTTCTACTGCTTTTGATACTTTGAAGTGTAACTACTATAATGTCATAATTACTCAAATTTTAAATACCTTTTTTGCTTCATATCCATAGTTCCTATAAATCGCCCATTAATACTTCTTATATATACTTTTATTATAATTTCATAATTATATAAATTTTTGTAAACAAACTTTCTTTTGTTTATTTTGAAAAAATGTGCGTATTGATTTTTATTGTTTCATTTTTAATTATTTCTATAGATTTATTGATTTCGTTTAATTAATTATTTTAATTACCAATTTTATTTTAAAATTTTATTTTTTTAGAATCTTTTCACAGGGGGGAAATATTATATAATCTAAAAATATTATATAATCTAAAACCTCAAAAATTTCTATATTTTAAAAAATATATATTTTATTTTATTCATTGATAATTTTATTTTTGTTATCATCGTTTTTAGAAAGACTTTTAGTTTAGTTGTTTAGTTTTAGTTGTATAATTTTGTTGTAAATATGCGTAGTTAACCAATCAATCCTTTCAAATCACTAATATAGGATTAAATTATAAATTCTATATAATGTGAAACTAACAAATGTATAATCTTTCCTCAAGTAATTGAAAATAAAAGCTACTTGACGGTAAATATTTATCTTTTTTTTATCACGACTGCACCTCAACCCTTTATCTTATCGATCCTTTGTCTTATCAAGCCTAATCTAACAACAACACAAAATATTCATAACATATATATATATATCAATTTTATATTTTACATTTATTTATCCTTATTTAAAATCTTATTTATTCACATACTTGTATTTACTCAATTTTGTATTCAACCTTATATAATCATATATGAAAGATATAATAAAAGTATTTTCAATCTCAATCTCTCTTATTTATTCATATTTTTTATGTTGTCAAAATTCGAAACTATTACACTGGTCAACAACATTTTTGCCCAAGAGAACCTGATGGTGTTTCTAGTATAACTTTTCATGCTGAGCTCAAAAATCTAATCAGAAATTTTCCATCACCCGTGGGGTTTTCGGGACAGCCTTTTTTTGGCATTGGGATAAATACAGCAAAAAATGCAAAAAATATTACGTAAGCACTTTTACATAAACCTTATTACATTACACTGGTTTATCAAAAATTATTTTTCTTTGTCTCAAAAGAAACAGCATCTTATCTAAATTTAACTCTTTGTGCTGATTCCAAATATACCATTAGTTTTTTTCTATCACGCAAGGTTTTTGAGATACACCTACTTGAAATTTGGAAATGTTTTTAATATATAGGCCTATATAAACGAAATATATTTATTTTATTGAAAAGTAGTGACAGTGGATTTTCTTCTATACTTTGCTTGTGGTACATCCCTCTTGAGTGTCCAGCAGTAGTCAGCAAGCATACCGGGACTCCATTTACCTTGTTACCGCTTCTCCATGCTTGATATATCTTGATGAAACATCTCACCATGCTCATCGCTAACTTCACCAAGATTGACTGGAAAGAAATCCAGATGTGAATGCAGGAAATGGATCTATGTCTCGGTAATTTTCAACCTTGACACTTCCTAAGAAGTTCTTGTAAACGTTTCTAAAGGAATTCCATGCTGCTGCTTCAACTTAATTCAAACTATTTTGAAAATTTCCATCCTGCAGAAATTCTCGAATCTGAGGTCCAACGAAAATGCCTTCTTTAATTTTCGCATCACTTATGCTAGAACATTTTTGTTTTAGGTAGGCAAATCCACTGGAATTTCGATACATTGCCTTGACTAAGTTCTTCATTAATCCCAGTTTAATATGTAATGGTGGTAAGTAAATATTTTCTGAATCGATCAGGGGAGGATTTACAATATTTTTATATCCTGTAGTAAAGATTTCACGGTTTGACCAGCTTTTTTTAAATTTAATGCCTTTCCCTATCTCTGCTATCCCACTCACACAGAAAACAACAAAATTTTGTATATCCAAGCTGTATTCCACGCAAGAGAGCAATGCCTTTCAAATCGCTGCATATTTTCCAACCGTATCTATCATATTCTATATTTTTCAAAAGCAGTTTCATGTTTTCGTAAGTCTCTTTCATGTTGGATGCATGTGCTATTTTCACTGATGGGAGCTTATTTCCGTTGTGAAGGAGAACAGCTTTCAAACTAATTTTTGAAGAATCAACGAATAAACGCCACTCTTCTTTATCATGGTCATGACCAAGCATTTCCATTAGACTAACAACATCCTTGCAATATACTAAATCATTCTCTTGTGTAAAGAATCTTGAAATTCATCTAGACGGTTGCGAAAAAAACATACTTTTGTGCCTTTATACAGTAGATTCCAGCCTTTTAACCTAGAGCCTAAAAGTTCACTGTTTTTTGGATAAATCTGAATCACGTACGAGGTCGTTCAAATCTCCTTGGGTTAACAAATGAGGTTCAGATGAAGCACCTGCTTCAAAATTTGTGTCATCCTACTGTTGCCATTTTCAGGAGGCTGTGGCACAGATAAAATATCACTATGAAGAACCGGTCTCATAGCAGAAGGCAAATCTGGATATTCAACTGTATGCCTTGATTTGAATGTAATACCTGTAGTCTTTGTCAAACAAAAATAACAGTCTGAAGAATAGTCTTTAGGTTCCCTCCATATCATTGGAACCGCAAAAGGCATATGACGTTCACCTTCAATCCACCCTGTAAGACGTCGAGCACAAATTTCACAACAATGATGAGGAGCCCAAGTCTTATCTTGGTCACCGACTTTACAGCCAAAATAAAGTAGATAGCACTTTTTGATGAGCGGTGTCAAGCTTCGCCTTTGAGCTTTTAAAGTTAATTCCCCACAAATGTAACAGAAAATATCAGGAATATTAATGCAACGCCTCGGCATATTGACACAGTCTAGTGCACACGATTTATAAAAGCAAATCGATAGAGAAGAATAAACTGATCACTTCAAATTTACCTGTCACTTCTGATGCAAATCTATTAAACAAATCGTTAGGTTCAATTTAAATATACATATATTAAAACTGTTATTCAGCAAATAGCATTCCAGAGCTTGTCGTTATTTTTGAGTTGAAAGCAAAACAGATTGCATTATAAAATAAACATATTTAATTAATATTCCAATAATTTATATTTAAATTAATATTTATGATTCTTAAAGAGCAAAATTTAATAAATAATAAATAAAATAAATCTTTTGGCTCCACATATCAACTCTTCTTGTCAAAAATAAAGCGCTAGCTAATGTAATGATGTTTACTTTAAAAATGCTTACGTAACATTTTCTGCATTATTACTGTATATACCAATTTATAGGAAAAATGGTTATCCTGCAAGAACTATGAGTGATGGAAAACTTCTGATTTCACTTTTGAATTCAGCATTAAAGTTACATTAGAATCAACATCAGGTTTTCCCCGGCAAAAAAAAAAAGTTTTTTTTGTAGACCTGTGTTATAGACGCGTTTGATTCTTTTAAAAATAAAACAATTTCTACTGCCCTTACCGCAATTGAAAAATTAATGGGAGGGCCTGGCTCATCAGTGGTGAACCCTCCCAGCGATTTCGCCAGTTTTCCATTGCAGTAAGGGCAGTAGAAATTGCTTTATTTTAAAAAGAATCATACGCGTCTATAATAGTTTCGAATTTTGATATCAGATGGCGTGCTCATGCATCATAATATTTATTCTGTATTTAACCTTATATAATCTTATATGAACATTGTAATAAAGCAGTTTCAATCTCAATCTCTCTCTCTTGCAATATGGCTCTTACAATTACCAGATAGGTCATTTATAGGAGAAAATTTTGTAATATAATATTTTTATTTTAATAATTAAATTATATTATTAATTTGAGAAAAATGTTAATTACTCTTAGTAATTTTTAGGTTCTTGGTGCTTACAGAAGTTGTTAAGTATCTGGGTTAAACTTCAGACTTTATTGTCTAGTTGTTGTAGTGAACATCTAGGTGATCGGATGAACCACAGAATTATTTGAAGATTTTTATTGAGATAGATTTGTTATCCATGTTCTTGGAGCGCCGAATGCTAATACCCAGAGTAATTTGATATTCTGTGAATAATAAAAAAAAAAAGTGCTGTCTGTGAATTTAACAAAATCATCATAAACATAATGAAACTTCCATTACTTCTTACCACTTTATATTAAACAAAAATAATAAAATTACAAAATATAATTGAAAAAATTTGATAAAAAAAACGAAATGGAAAATAAAAATAATCAATCTGATATTGAAGAGCATTCTTCAGATTGTCTATTATTGAAAGATATCGTTACAAAGGAATTCGAATCTTTAAAATCTCTACGGAATTATTTTACAGATCCTTCATGTGAATCAGTGGAAGAACCATTACCAATTAATGTTAAAAAAATTGAAGAATTTGTTATAAAATTTGAAATCTCTTCAAACAACAAGAAATTATTAACTATACCTTTACAAGCTCTAATGAAGGAATTCAGAGATACTTTTTTAGAAAGAAAATTATTTACAAATATGGATATATTTGCTATTTTATCTGATTTGATTATCATTACTGATGCACCAGTTGAACTTCGGCCAATTGAGATAATGGATAATACATGTATTATTTGGTTTATCAAGCATTTAGCAAGTTTCACTAATTTGGTCTTCACTACAATGGTTCAAAGCGCAAGAAATTCACTAATCAAGAATATTCGACAGAAAAATCAATATAAGAAGATTCTAATAAGGTATTTTAAATTTTCTATTTAGCCAATGATTTTGGTGGTGAGAGTGATATTTTAGGTGAAATTAATAATTTATATTGTGAAGATTTAAATAATATTGGATTCTTTTTAAACCCTCATTCCTGGAACCCAAAGATTTCTCATGAAGAATTCTTGATAACAAATTTGAGTGAAATTTCAGAATTTATTATATATAAAGAAGTTATAAATATTTTTAACTTTCCATATGAATTTAATTATTTTCACTATTCATTCATTTTTACTTTAAAGCAAAAGGTAATAGCTTTTGTGAGACAATGACTTCAATGCTACAGAATAAAGCGGAAAGAAATACTGGGAAAAAGTTTATTATTTAGAATTAATCGTTATAATTTAGTAAAAGACACCTATCGTATTATATACAAGTTTTTGAAGTCAAGTGTTCAGGAAAGACTTTTACCAATTAGTATACAATATAATAATGAATTGGCAATAGACCTAGGTGGCGTTTCCAAAGAATTCTTCAATAGTATTATGAAGTTAATTATTACAGATTCTAACCTCTTTAGAATTAAAAATGGAGAATTTTACTGGCTAAAAAGAAATACTTTAGAAGATCCTGACATATATAAATCACTTACAAAGTATGGAGTATTATATGCTTTGTCAATTTATAATAATGTCTATATCAATTTGAAATTACCTAAAGTATTTTATTATAAATTGTTTGGTATTAAAGGAACATTTTTTTATTTATTTGATTTTGACCCTGAACTGGCGAGAAACTTAATAGAATTACTAAATTACAAGGAAGATGACATAGAAGATGTCTTCATGTGCAACTTTGTGGTGTATATAGACAATGGGGACGGTACTTATATCACGCAGGAACATAAGGAAAATGGGTCAGAAATAGTTGTAAATCAAGAAAACAAGAGGGAATACGTGAAACTTTACGTTGACATGATACTAAATAAGAGTATTGAAAAGGAATTCAACTCATTCGCCAAAGGATTTAGTTTAATTCTGGATATGAGATGCCTGAAGTTGCTATTCAGGCTGGAAGAGTTTGCAGAAGTGATGCGAGGCGGGGAATGTGAAGATGTCGAGGCCATGAGAGAAGGACGGTCTATTCGGGCTACACCGCGGATAGTAGGACAGTGCGACATTTCTGGGAGGTGGTCGGAGAGATGGACCCGGCACAGCGTAGAGCCTTGCTGCTCTTCGTCACAGCCAGCGAGAGGGTACCGCTCGAAGGTACAATATTCAAAATCCAGCGTGGAGGCCCAGACTCTGACCTTCTGCCTTCCTCCAGTACCTGTGGGAACCTCCTCCTACTACCAGAGTAACATTCCAAGTCCAAACTGAAGGAGAAGTTGATGTTAGCGATCTCCCACAATGAAGGTTTTGGGTCAATTTAAGAATCTTTCATGGACCAAAATTTTGAATGTAAATATATTGTTAAAAGTATGTCTTGAAACCACCATATATCTACTTATATAATTGCCTTATTCTGAAGCTCACGGATAGAATGCGCGCCCATTGGCTGCCGCCGGCGAACACGTGTCCTCCCTGCCCCCCTCTAGACAACCCTGTTATCAGCTGTGTGATACATACACCTGTCTATACAGACCACCCTGTCTATAGCGGACACTTAAGGCAACCCTGTAAACAGCAGTGTGTTACATCCACCTGTTTATACAGACCACCCTGTATATAGCGGCCATTCTAGAAAACCCTGTTATCAGCTGTGTGATACATACACCTGTCTATAGCGGCCACTCTAGACAACCCTGTTATCAGCTGTGTGATACATCCACCTGTCTATACAGACCACCCTGCCTATAGCGGTCACCTTAGGCAACCCTGTTATCATTAGTGTGTTACATCCACCTGTCTATACAGACCACCCTGTATATAGCGGCCATTCTAGAAAACCCTGTTATCAGCTGTGTGATACATACACCTGTCTATAGCGGCCACTCTAGACAACCCTGTTATCAGCAGTGTGTTACATCCACCTGTCTATACAGACCACCCTGTCTATAGCGGACACTTTAGGCAACCCTGTAAACAGCAGTGTGTTACATCCACCTGTTTATACAGATCACCCTGTATATAGCGGCCATTCTAGAAAACCCTGTTATCAGCTGTGTGATACATACACCTGTCTATAGCGGCCACTCTAGACAACCCTGTTATCAGCTGTGTGATACATCCACCTGTCTATACAGACCACCCTGCCTATAGCGGTCACCTTAGGCAACCCTGTTATCATTAGTGTGTTACATTCACCTGTCTATACAGACCACCCTGTCTATAGCGGACACTTTAGGCAACCCTGTAATCAGCAGTGTGTTACATCCACCTGTCTATACAGACCACCCTGTATATAGCGGCCATTCTAGAAAACCCTGTTATCAGCTGTGTGATACATACACCTGTCTATAGCGGCCACTCTAGACAACCCTGTTATCAGCTGTGTGATACATCCACCTGTCTATACAGACCACCCTGTCTATAGCGGTCACCTTTGGCAACCCTGTTATCATTAGTGTGTTACATTCACCTGTCTATACAGACCACCCTTTCTATAGCGGTCACCTTTGGCAACCCTGTTATCATTAGTGTGTTACATTCACCTGTCTATACAGACCACCCTGTCTATAGCGGTCACCTTAGGAAACCCTGTTATCAGCAGTGTAATACATACACCTGTCTATACAGACCACCCTGTCTATAGCGGCCACTCTAGACAACCCTGTTATCGGCTGTGTGATACATACACCTGTCTATACAGACCACCCTGTCTATAGCGGCCACTCTAGACAACCCTGTTATCGGCTGTGTGATACATACACCTGTCTATACAGACCACCCTGTCTATAGCGGCCACTCTAGACAACCCTGTTATCGGCTGTGTGATACATACACCTGTCTATACAGACCACCCTGTCTATAGCGACCACCCAAGACAACGTTTTTAAAATATATTCGCACTCGGGTAAAACCCGGGCGTTGCCCGGGCCATTCGTCTAGTATAATAGAATTGAATAGTTGTGTTGTTAATGTATTCCGACAAGAATCTTCTGTATATATTTATATATATATATATTGCTTATCAATATAAATAAAACTCAGTAATATATATTTGTGGTACGTCAGTTCTTTGAGATCATTTTTGTGGTTCACCTTCTGACCTAAACCAAGTTATTATTGTTTGAGAAAAACCAGATCATTCCTGGCTCATTGGGATGTTTGAGCTTGTTCAGAACGCTTGACCCTAGCCAAGAGGTTCATCTAGGTTCTTTCTGACATGAACTATCCTCTCCGCATCACGTATGATTTGTAACGGAGGCACTCATGTTAGATTCTTGGAAAAATGGAGATCAAAATTCTTGGTATAAATCTTCTGAGATGGCTGGTTTTATAATCCATAATGTATAGGTCTATCGATAGATTCTATGTCATCTGAGTTCTTCAATTGTGGGTGAAGGTTTATGGAACCTTTTTTGAAAGACAGTGTATAAGTTGGAAGGTGCAGCCCTTTAGGCTGCTATTTCATTTCCCAGAATACCGCCGTGACCTTTGACACAGCAGAGTCGAATATTGGATATATAGTGGGATGGACTGCATATGACAGAAAGAGTCAATTGGCAGTCTGAGGCAATTCGGTAGTTTACACGTGGGGAAATCTGGCTAGCTTTAGTCGCCTAAAGCACCAGAGTTTCTTGTTGGAGTGTTGAAAATTCGTGATATCAGCCGATCATTACGCTACAGAAACTGCTGCGTGCAGAAACTATGTCTTATACCTGGTCACTACAGTCAACTAAAAAGTTTACTATTTATTATTTTTGTTTCTAATCTTGTTTTAAGCAAATATACCAAATTTAATACTTCTATGTGGTTTGGAATTTTTTTAAAACCGATAACAAAAAATGAAAGGAAGCCTAGAAATTAGTCTATTCCCGACCACATTTTTATAGAATGCTGGCCGCTTTTTATACCACAGAAACAGCTCCATTTGATAAGAACAATGCAATTTCTATTCTCTAATATATTCCATGCCACGACGGTCACACAGAAGTCTGAGATAATGTAAACTGGAATTGTTAGCAGTGATGAAATAGACTATAAAATACCAGACTTCTACAAAGTCTAGTGGTATATTAAGAACTATAAAAAAAGGCATATCCTGACCAAGAGCACATGTGCTTTACAGAAGGCAGAGCGCCATCTGGTGGAACAGAAATCAACTAAACATTGATTTAGCCTGTTCCCTGATATTTGGCCAACCCAATTTCTTGATAAATCAAGAAAAGCCATCCACGAACGCGTTTCGCGCTTTTTGGCGCTCGTCAGCGTGGACTAGGCTGTACCACTGCGATCAAAAAGGTTTTTTGGTTCCAGTAGTGTCTTGAAAAACCAAGAAATGGGTATTTAAGGCCAAACTTGCGTAAATACGCTTAACACATGAAAAAGCGAAAGAAAAAAATATATAAAAAGATCAGGTGTTGAAATCAAAAATAAAAATGGCATATCCTGACCAAGAGCACATGTGCTTTACAGAAGGCAGAGCGCCATCTGGTGGAACAGAAATCAACTAAACATTGATTTAGCCTGTTCCCTGATATTTGGCCAACCCAATTTCTTGATAAATAAAATAAAAGCCATCCACGAACGCATTTCGCGCTTTTTTGCGCTCGTCAGCGTGGACTAGCCTGTACCACTGCGACCAAAAAGGGTTTTTGGTTCCAGTAGCTTCTTGAAAAACCAAGAAATGGGTATTTAAGGCCAAACTTGCGTAAATACGCTTAACACATGAAAAAACGAAAGAAAAAATAAAATATAAAAAGATCAGGTGTTGAAAACAAAAATGGCATATCCTGACCAAGAGCACATGTGCTTTACAGAAGGCAGAGCGCCATCTGGTGGAACAGAAATCAACTAAACATTGATTTAGCCTGTTCCCTGATATTTGGCCAACCCAATTTCTTGATAAATCAAGAAAAGCCATCCACGAACGCGTTTCGCGCTTTTTGGCGCTCGTCAGCGTGGACTAGGCTGTACCACTGCGACCAAAAAGATGTTTTGGTTCCATTAGCTTCTTGAAAAACCAAGAAATGGGTATTTAAGGCCAAACTTGCGTAAATACGCTTAACACATGAAAAAACGAAAGAAAAAATAAAATATAAAAAGATCAGGTGTTGAAAACAAAAATGGCATATCCTGACCAAGAGCACATGTGCTTTACAGAAGGCAGAGCGCCATCTGGTGGAACAGAAATCAACTAAACATTGATTTAGCCTGTTCCCTGATATTTGGCCAACCCAATTTCTTGAAAAATAAAATAAAAGCCATCCACGAACGCGTTTCGCGCTTTTTGGCGCTCGTCAGCGTGGACTAGGCTGTACCATTGCTACCAAAAAGGTTTTTTGGTGCCAGTAGCTTCTTGAAAAACCAAGAAATGGGTATTTAAGGCCAAACTTGCGTAAATACGCTTAACACATGAAAAAACGAAAGAAAAAATAAAATATAAAAAGATCAGGTGTTGAAAACAAAAATGGCATATCCTGACCAAGAGCACATGTGCTTTACAGAAGGCAGAGCGCCATCTGGTGGAACAGAAATCAACTAAACATTGATTTAGCCTGTTCCCTGATATTTGGCCAACCCAATTTCTTGAAAAATAAAATAAAAGCCATCCACGAACGCGTTTCGCGCTTTTTGGCGCTCGTCAGCGTGGACTAGGCTGTACCACTGCTACCAAAAAGGTTTTTTGGTGCCAGTAGCTTCTTGAAAAACCAAGAAATGGGTATTTAAGGCCAAACTTGCGTAAATACGCTTAACACATGAAAATACGAAAGAAAAAATAAAATATAAAAAGATCAGGTGTTGAAAACAAAAATGGCATATCCTGACCAAGAGCACATGTGCTTTACAGAAGGCAGAGCGCCATCTGGTGGAACAGAAATCAACTAAACATTGATTTAGCCTGTTCCCTGATATTTGGCCAACCCAATTTCTTGATAAATCAAGAAAAGCCATCCACGAACGCGTTTCGCGCTTTTTGGCGCTCGTCAGCGTGGACTAGGCTGTACCACTGCGACCAAAAAGGTGTTTTGGTTCCATTAGCTTCTTGAAAAACCAAGAAATGGGTATTTAAGGCCAAACTTGCGTAAATACGCTTAACACATGAAAAAACGAAAGAAAAAATAAAATATAAAAAGATCAGGTGTTGAAAACAAAAATGGCATATCCTGACCAAGAGCACATGTGCTTTACAGAAGGCAGAGCGCCATCTGGTGGAACAGAAATCAACTAAACATTGATTTAGCCTGTTCCCTGATATTTGGCCAACCCAATTTCTTGATAAATCAAGAAAAGCCATCCACGAACGCGTTTCGCGCTTTTTGGCGCTCGTCAGCGTGGACTAGGCTGTACCACTGCGACCAAAAAGATGTTTTGGTTCCATTAGCTTCTTGAAAAACCAAGAAATGGGTATTTAAGGCCAAACTTGCGTAAATACGCTTAACACATGAAAAAACGAAAGAAAAAATAAAATATAAAAAGATCAGGTGTTGAAAACAAAAATGGCATATCCTGACCAAGAGCACATGTGCTTTACAGAAGGCAGAGCGCCATCTGGTGGAACAGAAATCAACTAAACATTGATTTAGCCTGTTCCCTGATATTTGGCCAACCCAATTTCTTGAAAAATAAAACAAAAGCCATCCAGGAACGCGTTTCGCGCTTTTTGGCGCTCGTCAGCGTGGACTAGGCTGTACCACTGCTACCAAAAAAGGTTTTTTGGTGCCAGTAGCTTATTGAAAAAGCAAGAAATGGGTATTTAAGGCCAAACTTGCGTAAATACGCTTAACACATGAAAATACGAAAGAAAAAATAAAATATAAAAAGATCAGGTGTTGAAAACAAAAATGGCATATCCTGACCAAGAGCACATGTGCTTTACAGAAGGCAGAGCGCCATCTGGTGGAACAGAAATCAACTAAACATTGATTTAGCCTGTTCCCTGATATTTGGCCAACCCAATTTCTTGATAAATCAAGAAAAGCCATCCACGAACTGTTTCGCGCTTTTTGGCGCTCGTCAGCGTGGACTAGGCTGTACCACTGCGACCAAAAAGGTGTTTTGGTTCCATTAGCTTCTTGAAAAACCAAGAAATGGGTATTTAAGGCCAAACTTGCGTAAATACGCTTAACACATGAAAAAACGAAAGAAAAAATAAAATATAAAAAGATCAGGTGTTGAAAACAAAAATGGCATATCCTGACCAAGAGCACATGTGCTTTACAGAAGGCAGAGCGCCATCTGGTGGAACAGAAATCAACTAAACATTGATTTAGCCTGTTCCCTGATATTTGGCCAACCCAATTTCTTGAAAAATAAAATAAAAGCCATCCACGAACGCGTTTCGCGCTTTTTGGCGCTCGTCAGCGTGGACTAGGCTGTACCACTGCTACCAAAAAGGTTTTTTGGTGCCAGTAGCTTCTTGAAAAACCAAGAAATGGGTATTTAAGGCCAAACTTGCGTAAATACGCTTAACACATGAAAATACGAAAGAAAAAATAAAATATAAAAAGATCAGGTGTTGAAAACAAAAATGGCATATCCTGACCAAGAGCACATGTGCTTTACAGAAGGCAGAGCGCCATCTGGTGGAACAGAAATCAACTAAACATTGATTTAGCCTGTTCCCTGATATTTGGCCAACCCAATTTCTTGATAAATCAAGAAAAGCCATCCACGAACGCGTTTCGCGCTTTTTGGCGCTCGTCAGCGTGGACTAGGCTGTACCACTGCGACCAAAAAGGTGTTTTGGTTCCATTAGCTTCTTGAAAAACCAAGAAATGGGTATTTAAGGCCAAACTTGCGTAAATACGCTTAACACATGAAAAAACGAAAGAAAAAAAATAATAAAAAGATCAGGTGTTGAAATAAAAAATGGCATATCCTGACCAAGAGCACATGTGCTTTAGAGAGGGCAGGGGGCCATCTGGTGGAACAGAAATCAACTAAACATTGATTTAGCCTGTTCCCTGATATTTGGCCAGCCCAATTTCTTGATAAATCAAGAAAAGCCATCCATGAACGCGTTTCGCGCTTTTTGGCGCTCGTCAGCGTGGACTAGGCTGTACCACTGCGACCAAAAATGTTTTTGGTTCCAGTAGCTTCTTGAAAAACCAAGAAATGGGTATTTGAGGCCAAACTTGTGTAAATACGCTTAACACATGAAAAAACGAAATAAAAAAATAAAATATAAAAAGATCAGGTGTTGAAATCAAAAATAAAAATGGCATATCCTGACCAAGAGAAAATGTGCTTTACAGAAGGCAGAGCGCCATCTGGTGGAACAGAAATCAACTAAACATTGATTTAGCCTGTTCCCTGATATTTGGCCAACCCAATTTCTTAATAAATCAAGAAAAGCCATCCACGAATTGATTTCAACACCTGATCTTTTTATATTTTATTTTTTTCTTTCGTTTTTTCATGTGTTAAGCGTATTTACGCAAGTTTGGCCTTAAATACCCATTTCTTGGTTTTTCAAGAAGCTACTAGAACCAAAAAACCTGTTTGGTCGCAGTGGTACAGCCTAGTCCACGCTGACGAGCGCCAAAAAGCGCGAAACCCGTTCGTGGATGACTTTTATTTTATTTATCAAGAAATTGGGTTGGCCAAATATCAGGGAACAGGCTAAATCAATGTTTAGTTGATTTCTGTTCCACCAGATGGCGCTCTGCCTTCTGTAAAGCACATGTGCTCTTGGTCAGGATATGCCATTTTTATTTTTGATTTCAACACCTGAACTTTTTATATTTAATTTTTTTCTTTTGTTTTTTTCTTTAAGAACTATATCACTATCCCGTTCCAAAGAACGGGTCTAGAACGATATAAACATTCATTTCTAAATCCCGTCTTGTTAAAGAGTTTTATCCAAATATATATTGGCGCTCTGCCATCTAAAAAGCACATGTGCTTTTGTTCAGGATATGCCTTCATTATTTTTAATATACAGGGTGATCCAAAAGTCCCGCATAACTTTAAAAATTAATAACTCCGCGAATATTTGCGCTAGAGCAATGCGGTAAACACCATTATGTTCAGGATGCAATGGGATTTTTTATGGCAAATAATGAAAAATTCGAAATTGATTTTAGTTACAACTTTGTTCGCTAGATGGCGCTCTACCAGAATCAGCAATTCAGCGGCCAAATTGTTTGATAAATTGAAAAATATAACTGAACGACACGTTTTTTCCTTTTTGAATACCAGGAAAGAACCCTAATAATATCAAATGATAAATTAATAAAACAACACTTCGCCAAAAGTTAGAAGAAATGGTTAACGATTTTTAAATACAATCTGAGATATGTAAAATAGGTATATGCAAATTAAAACATGTAGCAAAAAAAAAAAACTGATATTTTAGAAGCGGTTTGCTGGAATCCTCTCAGCTATTTAAATTTCGAAAATAATAATTTTCTATTTTTTTTTTAAATTCAACTCTCTATCAGTATCGATTATATTTATTTTAATTCATTTGAAAAATATTTATCTATCTCTGAAGATTTATTTTACTCTGGAATGCCGTTGTTGTCGTGTCCAATAAAGAGCCTCAGATGTCTCCATGCATCTCTATCACAACAGCAGCAGCATTGTCCACTATCTTGGGTGTGTAAAGCAGCTGCTCTGGGTCTATGTCAATTTTCTGCAAGGCTGCGGGCATGAGAATATGTGGGTAGGTGTTAGATCCACACCAGGACAGTTGTTGCATGTTCTATAGGTTCTTGTGCCATCTGGATGTATTGTCATCCTTTATAATGTTTTGTTCTAAATCTTGTTATGGTTTTGTCATTTTTCTCTCGGAGTTTATTTCACATTTTGACCTTTTCTTATTTTTTGTTTAATTATATTGTATTTTTCAAAAGCATTAGCGTCAAATAATGACATTTGTTCTTTCCTTTGGCTCAACTTTCTGGCTTCCTTTGCAAATTCAACTGCCATTTCATTATCCCCGATCCAAACACTGTCAGGAATCCATTGTAGAATGTAGTTATTCTCCAATGATATCAGTTGAATAAGTAACGAATGTATTTTCTGTGTGATTATAGTATTGCCCTTCTGAATTGCTTCTAGATCGGATATGAAGTCGTTGTACGGTATATTATAATTCCTGCTTGATGCAGGGATGGTTGGTTAAGGCATACATCAAAAGCTTTCCAGATAGCTGTCAGTTCACAAGTGAAGTTTGACGAAATCTTTCTTGCTCCTTCTTCGATTTTGATGTATGTTCCATCTTGCAGTATTATGTTAATTGCAGCCCCTCCATTACTTATGGTAAGGTCTGATGTTCCATCTGTATATGCTGTTAAATAATTTATCCGATCGCATAAACCAATTGTGTCAAGTCCTTTCTTTTTAAGTATGTTTTTGTTCTCTTTTTTTTTGTTGCAGGGTTCATTCAGGTTAAGATAATTTATAATCGTTTTGCTGGTAATATCTTTGATGATAAAAATTTCTATCCACTTTGAGTATGCGTCCACGAGTACCAAAAACATTATTCCCATGAACGGACCCGCTAGATCAAGATGAAGTCGATGCCACGGTTTTTCGGGCCAAGTCCATTCCGAGATGGTAGCCGGGGGCATGCTTGCCGATTCTTGGCATACTCTACATTCTCTAGTTAACTCCTCGGTGTTACTGTCTATGCCTGGCCACCAGAAAATACCGTCTGGCAATCATCTTCATTTTAACAATCCCCATGTGTATTTCATGCAAGTCATTTAAAATTAAAGATCTTAATTTTTGGGGAATTACCACTCTTTCACGCCATTGAAGACAACCAAACTCAAAACTTAATTCCTCGTTGATCTTATAATGAGGAGCTAGTGGGTTTTCTCTCGGTACCCATGTGAATTTCCAGTTGCCTTCTCCAACATTCCTTAATTCTATAGACAGTATTTTATCTCATATCTCATATGCCACCTCCATAAAAGAGAACGGTACCTCATTCAACTTCCCGAGAAGAAGTGCCTGGTCTTCATCAAGAGACTCCCAGACACTCGATTCTAAAGGAAGACGTGACAATGCGTCAACCTTGAAATTATCACTAGTTTTTCGAAATTCCACAGTATAATTAAATGCATCTAATTTTAAGGACCATCTTTTAATTCTGGATGATGCACATATGGGAATTGGTTTATGAGGTGAAAATATATGAATTAAGGGTCGGTTGTCTGTGACCAATACAAATTTTCGTCCCAGTAAGTATTGTCTGAATTTCTCAACGCCAAAGGTTATGCTCAACGCTTTCTTTTCTAGTTGAGAGAAACGTTTTTCCGCTTCAGTTAATGTTCTAGAAGCAAAAGCTATAGGGCATTCTTCCTTTCTATCATTTCTATGACTCAGAATTACGCCTAGTCCATAGTCCATTAATAATGATTTACATTTTTAAGATAACATTCGATATTTTTTCGTCCAATTCCATCTACAATTTTCATTCAAAAGTTGATAGAATAGCGCTGAAATGTTTGCTATATTCTTTATGAATCTATGATAATAAATTAAGAGTCCTATGAAAGATCTTAATTGCGAAACATTCTTTAGGTTCAGGCGCCTCTATCACTGCTTTAATTTAATTTTCTAAGGGATGCAGTCCATATTTATTCATTTTAAACCCTTAATATTCCACCGATTTCTTTTTTAATTTACATTTATATCTGTTTAACTTTAAACCTTTTTCTAGCAATCATCTAAACACTAGATCCAACTTTTGTTCATGATCTTCAAAGTCTTTTCCTGCAACCAAAATATCATCTATGTAGCAGGCCACACCTGGCAAATCAGCAAATAGACCTTCCATAATCCTCTGAAATTTATTTGGTGCTACCGCTACGTCATATGGTAGTCTTTTATAAGAAAACAACCTATTTGTTGTGTTTATATCAACAACAGCTTTGGCTTCTTCCGCTAACATTACTTGTAAGTAAGCCTGTGATAGGTCTAGAGTCGAAAGTACGGTGCTTGTAGATAATTTTAAAACGATCTCATCGATCGATGGAATGGGATACCTATCTAATTCTATTGCTTTATTAGCTATACATCTAAAATCACCACATATACTTACAATACCATCCTTTTTTAATACTGGTACTATTGGAGCGGTCCAATGTGCATGAACTATAGGTTATAAAATGCAAGAATTCACTAAACGATCAATTTCATTCTCTACTTTGTTTTTTTAGAGAGAAAGGTAAACTTCTGGACTTACAAAACACAGGAGTCACATCCTTTTTTTAATTAAAATTTATTTTAACACTAGCCGAATGACCCGAGCCGCCCGCATGGCAGGCGAGCATTCTACCACTGAACCACCGATGGTTATGAGAAATAGCCATATTTGGGTATTTATTCCATTCACAAAGCAAACGGTGACAGAATTAAGAATTGTTGCTTGATTATGACGCTGATAACTGTATATATTAATCCTTTAGACAGCCCAAATCTTTGTTAAACAAATCTGCATATCTATCAATCAAACTATTTCTATTAGATTCATTATTAAAATTTTTAATGCTAAACAATCTAGAATAATCAAGTTTTAACTGTTTAAGCCATTCTCTTTCTAACAAAATTACCTGGATATTTCAAACTATTAATCGTAAATATAGGTTGGCTTTATTTACAAAGACATTTCTTTGCCCTATAACCTCTATTGATTTACCACAAAAGGATTTTAATCTTAAATTTGTTGGAAATAATTTTTTGCCTTGCCAATAAATCTTATAAATATCTTTAGGTATTAACGTAACTGGACTTCCTGTATCTATTGTAAAGCACAAAGAATAATGGCATCAGTTTCGCCCTGTACAGAATATATAGAGTCCTCTTGTACAAATTTACATCCCCACATTTTTTTACTAGCTTTGAAGACCCTACTTAAATGACCCAGGTTTTTACATTTTAAAACAAGTCTTTGTTCTATGAGGGCAAACAGAGGCCACGTGTGAATGTCTTTCACCACATCTACAACACAATATTTATCCTCTTTGCCTGAAAGGCCTATGCTGCGCCATACTATTATTGTACTCACCCTTTTTATCTTTTCCATTCACAGGGGATATCTTGGTCACTAATTTATCTTGTAATTCTCTTGTATTTATCTCCGCCAGTTCGAACGAGATCGCCACTGCAAAACCTTATCCAGGGTGACACCGTCGTTTTCTTGTAGTAGCTTCTTTTGCAGGCTTTCCAACTTGATTCCAGCCACAAAACGGTCTCGCATCATGGTTCCCAGCATATCGCCGAAATAACAATTTATTGCTAAATGTTTCAATTATCTAAGATATTCCGAAATTGATTATCCTTCCTGTTGAATTCTCTTTAAAAATCTGCATCGCTGTGGTATCACTTTCTTCTTTGGATCCAAATGCAGCTTAATTCTTTGAATGATAGTAACATAGGGTTTATCTTTCATTAGACTAGGAAGAAAATTTCGTTTCCCTGCTTCAAAGTTTCAGAATCTGGTAGCGAGGTAAAAATCAGCACTTTAATCTCCTCCTTCAGATGCCAAGAAGAAAGCCTCAAATATTTGTACAAAAAGATCGAAGTGTCCTCCACTGGGCTATAGGATCTAAAAGGTACTATAAACTTTGAACTTGTCATGCTGATCTTTTCTACTCCTTTGTTTTCTTGATCCAGATAGTTTAAAATATGTAGTTGTTATACTTGCATAGACGCCGTTTTCCTCAGCTTTTTACTGGCTCTGTAGATCGCGCATCCTCGTCGCCACTTTTGTTGTGTCGTAATTAGACGTACAAGAGCTCAAACTTGACCATGGCCAACAACAAATGTCCAATTTGAATATACATCTATTTTTACATAATGAGGCTTTAAATAATACAAATAATATTCATCTATTTACATAAACAACAGTTAATATATAGCGAGAAAATTAGAGGACTGATAACAGATCCCTGAGGTACACCAGCCCATGTTCTTCGGTCCTTGGAAAATGTTCCATTGACCCCGAACCTTTATCCTTCTTCCCCTTAAGAAGTCTGCAATCCAGATTAAGGTTTTTCCTCTTACTCTGATGTTGTGCAGCCTTTCAAATAATTTCTACACTCGATCAAAAGCTGACGTCATATCCAGGAATACGGCCGTTGTCTTCTTTGGCAATTTTTCCTATAAATCTATTATTGATTGACAGAAGTAGAACAGTTTATCAGTTGTACAGTGTCTGGATCTTAAGACAGTTTGGTAGAAGTTTATTTTATTATTGTTAGTGAGCCAGAATATGAGCCTAGAGTGGATAATTCGTTCTATTATTTTACAAAGTATGCTGGTGAGAGCAATTGCCCGATAGTTCTTGTATTCCTTGGCATCTTTGTTTGGTGTCAGTATGGGCACTATAATTGATATCTTCCAATTATTTGGTAGTTTACCAGTTTGCCATGAAATGTTCAGTTTTCGTAGGAGTTGATTTTTAGCTTCGTCTCCAAAGTGTTTAATCATTTGACCAAAGAGTAGAGCATCTCCAGGTGACATCTTGGATTTAACTTTCCTATTGATGAGTTTAGCTCATTCAGTGTGAAGTCTCTCGAGTAAATATCTTGTTGATGGTAATTTCTTGCTTGTTTAACTAACCTGTTTACATTATTTTTTGGAGTCCTGCCTTCATTTATATAGCTGAGTCTGGAAGTGCTTGAAAGATATTTAGCAATTATTTCAGCCATCTGTTTGTTCGTTCTCGCTATTCATATCGGTTAGAGTATTGGAGGATTAGTGTTGGTTTTGATTGTTTTATAACACTAATTATATTCCAGTGATGGCTTTCCTTTTTTGGATCCATTTTCTTCGCAGAATTCTGCCCATTTTTTTCTCTCTCTCTCTTGTTTTAATATCCAAATTTCTTGTTCTTTTTTGTGACTAATTTCAATGAGTTCCTTTATGATTTCTTCTGTTTTATTTGTTTTAAGAAGTTCATTGATATTGTCTCTCTCTGCATTCATTGCCTCGATATTGTGGTCCTTCCAGTAAAGTATTCACAGGTCTTTACGTCTACTACTAGGTATCGATACTTTTGCAGCTTTGGATATGTTCGAAGAGAATTTTTCCAATTTTTTGTCAATCGTTCTGTGATATAATTATTCGTTGCACAGTTCTTCAAGCTTTTCTGTGAATATTTTCCCAGTGTTCTTTTATTCTGTCGGAAATTCTCAATTTTGAATTTTAGGGTTTTTAAAATTGGTCTGTGGTTACTGATTGCACTTTTCAGAATTTTCCATTGTGTTGTGGGTGCGATGTTGTAATTTATCGCTGTGATGTCTATTGCGGATTCTGTGCCTGTGGACTTGGATAGATGGTGTTCTTTTCGTTATTTAACGGTGTAAGGTCGAGGTCGGTTAGCATGTCCTCAACCTGCTGACCTTTGTTATCCTGGACAGGTGATCCCCAAGTTGGTCTTTCGGCGTTAAAATCACCAAGTATGATTGCGATATCCGAAGACGCTTCACTTAATGTCTCTATCAGGCCTGTATTGATGCTAGTATTATCGTGGTTATAAACATTTATGATTGGAATTGTTTTATCTGTAAGATAGTTTTCTATTGCCTGAGCTTCTGTCGTGCATTCTCTAGGCTTATTCTGATTATAGGCGATTTCCTTAAATTTGATTTCTAGAGTTTTAATCAAAACGGCAAGTCCTCCTCCAAATTTTCCCAGTCTGTCCTTTCGTAGTGTTGTATAATCTTTGATATTGAATCTCAGATTCTGATTCAATTTTGTCTCCTGAGGACAAGTCATATGTACATTGTTGTCACAGAGAAGACAAGTCAGCTCTTTATTTTCCTCTGGGTACCATTTATATTGAGTTGTAGTAGATTGAATTGTGTCCTCGTAGTAGATTTCTCATCATGAGCTCGAGCTGCAGCTCCTGACGCGGCGGTTACCCCGGACGCGGTAGCATTACTGGAGATATCAGTTTTGCTCTTCCTTTGAAAATGGGTGCCGTTGCAACGTTAGTCACCTTGAAAACGAACTAGAATTTGGTCAAATATTCCAAGGGTCCAGGGGGGACCCCAAGGTGGTGTGGTCGGACTTCTCCCCTTCCCCCTGGAATGCCGTCACTACAGGATAAAGCACTCGGTGAAATTTTTAAATTGTGATTCAGAATCTGCCACTGAAGCTTTACGAGAGTTTCGTTCCTTTAAAGATATTCGAAGCGGTAAAGGACCAATGAGTTGCTACTCTCTAAAGCGATTGATTAAAAGTTTTGAGGAAACTGGATCTCTGGAAGCAAAACCTCGGAGTGGAAGACCATCGAGATGAAAGTCAGCGGCTGTTACGGTTTTGCAGAATGCTGAAGCTATTATGGAGAAGTAAGTGCTAGACAAGTTTCTCGACAAACGGGGATTTCGTATGGAAAAGTTTGGAGAGAACACACATTTAGAATTTTTTTATAAAAATACCCTAACAAAATTCAAAGTTTTCACGAGTTGAAAGTCAGCGATTTGAGAAGCGTCAAGAATTCGCTGCATGGGTTTTCCGGCAAATTGATATTGATGAAAACTATTGTCAAATGTTCTAAGAACAAATGATGCTCACCTTTATCTAAAGGGAGAATTTAACATTCAAAACTGCCTCATTTTGGCAACAGAAAACCCTAGGATTTTTACAGAAATCCACCTCATCATCCTAGAGTAACAGTTTTGTGTGGGTTCACTTCTTCTTTTATTATTGGGCCATTTTTCTTTGAAAAAATCAATGGAAGAACTTTTAAAACCGTTTTTGTAACTGGTGAACGTTATGTTCAACTTTTGAGAGAAAAGGTTATTCCCATATTGCAGGACAGACAAGCACTAAGCGAAATAACATCCATGCAAGATGGAGGACCTCCTCATATCTCCCGCGATGCCAAACAATTGCTGAAGGATACGTTCGGTGAAATTCGTTGATAGGTCGCCACCTTATATACCAGTGGCTTCCAATATCCCCAGACTTGACGCCTTACAATTTCGGTTATGGGGGTACATTAAGTCGCGTTTTTATCGATGCCGGCCTACCACATTGGCCATGTTGAAGGCTTCTATCAGATGGCACGTTTTATAAATTTAAACTATTTAATTATGACCATTCTGTCATCTATCGTCTGCAGGCGGTGTTTGAGAATGAAGGGCGCCACATTGAGCAAGGATTGTGACCTAATACAAGAGAGAAGGCATTTACCTCATGTGTTATATTTTGAAGCTCTTTGTTTTGGGTTATGGGAATAATAAATTCTGTCCTCACATCTTGACTCTTTTTTTTTCTGTGAACAGTAATCTTTTGTTTGTCATTTGTCCACATCTTATATTATGTCGTGCAGGCCAAAGTGTTATAACTTCTCGAATAACACTGGTATACACAATTTACCCCTTATGTTTAGTTTATCGCTTTTCGCTCATTAGAAGAAATGGCATAAGAAATATTCTCTGTACCCCCCCAACTTTAGAAATTTTGCGCAAAAATATAATACAAAATGATTTTACTACCACGTTTTTCAACGCAAAAGGTTGGTTTAAAAATGATTTTTTTAGGGGATACATTTTCAAAATTATGTACAGTATAATAAACAATGATAACATTTGACAAACCCATAGGATATTTGGAATAAAGTACGACAAATATATTTTGTCACTCCCCTCTATATTTCATTTTTGGATCATGACAAATCTCCAGTTAAATAGTCAAGTGTCGCCAATTAGTCAAGAAACTATACATTCCTTATAGCACGAAATCCTATTAGTAGTGCCATCATAATATTTGGTACTATATTAACATATCAAAAATCGTGTATTGATATCAGTAGTTATTTTCAAACATTCAATCTATTTCACAAAACTCCATCTAAAATATAAATATTTTTTGCTACATGTTTTAATTTGCATATACCTATTTTACATATCTCAGATTGTATTTAAAAATCGTCAACCAATTCTTCTAACTTTTGGCGAAATGGTGTTTTATTAATTTATCATTTGATATTATTAGGGTTCTTTCCTGGTATTCAAAAAGGAAAAATACGTGTCGTTCAGTTATATTTTTCAATTTATCAAACAATATGGCCGCTGAATCTCTGATTCTGGTAGAGCGCCATCTAGCAAATAAGGTTGTAACTAAAATCAATTTCGAATTTTTCATTATTTGTCATAAAAATCCCATTACATCCTGAACGCAATGGTGTTTACCGCATTGCTCTAGCGCAAATATTCGCGGAGTTATTAATTTTTAAAGTTGTGCGGGACTTTTGGATCACCCTGTATATGTCGTAAACCCGGGGAAGACAACAAGTGAGTTGGAAGCAGTCGGGGCTGAGTGGCAAGGCGTGCAAGTGGGAAGCCCGCACGGGACAGTAAGGACAAAGTTTGGAATAAAAAGGCGCTAAAGGAATCGCCAGACATCATCTTGAAGAAGGAATCAAAGTTTACGGCGACGTGTTTCTTTTATAATTCTTGTATTCCTTCTTCAATATACAGGGTGATCCAAAAGTCCCGCACAACTTTAAAAATTAATAACTCCGCGAATATTTGCGCTAGAGCAATGCGGTAAACACCATTGTGTTCAGGATGCAATGGGATTTTTTATGGCAAATAATGAAAAATTCGAAATTGATTTTAGTTACAACTTTATTCGCTAGATGGCGCTCTACCAGAATCAGAGATTCCGCGGCCAAATTGTTTGATAAATTGAAAAATATAACTGAAATACACGTATTTTTCCTTTTTGAATACCAGGAAAGAACCCTATTATTATCAAATGATAAATTAATAAAACACCATTTCGCCAAAAGTTAGAAGAATTGGTTGACGATTTTTAAATACAATCTGAGATATGTAAAATAGGGAAATGCAAATTAAAACATGTAGCAAAAAATATTTATATTTTAGATGGAGTTTTGTGAAATAGATTGAATGTTTGAAAATAACTACTGATATCAATACACGATTTTTGAAATGTAATATAGTACCAAATATTATGATGGCACTACTAATGGGATTTCTTGCTATAAGGAATGTATAGTTTTGACTAATTGGCGACACTTGACTATTTAATTGGATATTTGTCATGATCCAAAAATGAAATATAGAGGGGGGTGACAACATATATTTGTCGAACTTTATTCCAAATATCCAATGGGTTTGTCAAATGTTATCATTGTTTATTATACTTTACATAATATTGAAAATGTATCCCCTAAAAAAATCCTTTTTAAGATGTGGGCAAATGACAAACAAAAAAATTACTGTTCACAGAAAAAAAGGGTCAAGATGTGAGGACAGCATTTATTAGTCCCATAACCCAAAACAAAGAGCTGCAAAATATAACACATGAGGTAACTGCCTGCTCTCTTGTATTAGGTCACAATCCTTGCTCAATGTGGCGCCCTTCATTCTCAAACACCGCCTGCAGACGATAGATGACAGAATGGTCACAATTAAATAGTTGAAATTTATAAAACGTGCCATCTGATAGAAGCCTTCAACATGGCCAATGTGGTAGGCCGGCATCGATGAAAACGCGACTGAATGTACCCCCATAACCGAAATTGTAAGGCGTCAAGTCTGGTGATATTGGAGGCCACTGGTATATAAAGTGGCGACTTATCAACGAATTTCACCGAACGTATCCTTCAGCAATTGTTTGGCACCGCGGGAGATATGAGGAGGTCCTCCATCTTGCATGAATGTTATTTCTCTTAGTGCTTGTCTGTCCTGCAATATGGGAATAACCTTTTCTCTCAAAAGTTGAACATAACGTTCACCAGTTACAAAAACGGTTTTAAAAGTTCTTCCATTGATTTTTTCAAAGAAAAATGGCCCAATAATAAAAGAAGAAGTGAACCCACACAAAACTGTTACTCTAGGATGATGAGGTGGATTTCTGTAAAAATCCTAGGGTTTTCTGTTGCCAAAATGAGGCAGTTTTGAATGTTAAATTCTCCCTTTAGATAAAAGTGAGCATAATCTGTTCTTAGAAAATTTGACAGCCAGTTTTCATCAATATCAATTTGCCGGAAAACCCATGCAGCGAATTCTTGACGCTTCTCAAAATCGCTGACTCTCAACTCGTGAAAACTTCTAATTTTGTTAGGGTATTTTTATAGAAAAATTGTAAATGTGTGTTCTCTCCAAACTGTTCCATACGAAATTCCCGTTTGTCGAGAAACTTATCTAGCACTTACTTCTCCATACGTGGATAACGTTTCAATAGCTTCAGCATTCTGCAAAACCGTAACAGCCACTGACTTGCATGTCGATGGTCTTCCACTCCGAGGTTTTGCTTCCAGAGATCCAGTTTCCTCAAAACTTTTAATCAATCGCTTTAGAGAGTAGCAACTCATTGGTCCTTTACCGCTTCGGATATCTTTAAAGGAACGAAACGCTCGTAAAGCTTCAGTGGCAGATTCTGAATCACAATTTAAAAAATTCACCAAGAGTGCTTTATCCTGTAGTGACGGCATTCCAGGGTGAAAGGGAGAAGTCCGACCACACCTCCTTGCGGTCCCCCCTGGACCCTTGGAATATTTGACCAAATTCTGGTTCGTTTCCAAGATGAATAACATTGCAACGGCACCCATTTTCAAACGAACAGCAAAACTGATATCTCCAGTAATGCTACCGCGTCCGGGTTAACCGCCACGTCAGGAGCTGCAGCTCGAGCTCATGATGAGAAATCTACTACGAGGACACAAATTCAATCTACTACAACTCAATATAAATGGTACCCAGAGAAAAATAAAGAGCTGACTTGTCTTCTGTGTGACAACAATGTACATATTACTTGTCCTCAGGAGACAAAATTGAAACCGAATCTGAGATTCAATATCAAAGATTATATAACACTACGAATGGACAGACCGGGAAAATTCGGAGGAGGACATGCCGTTTTGATTAAAACTCTAGAAATCAAAATTAAGGAAATCGCCTATAATCAGAGTAAGCTTAGAGAAAGCACGACAGAATCTCAAGCAATAGAAATCTATCTTACAGATAAAACAATCTGAATCATAAATGTTTATCACCACGATAAAACAGCATCAATATCAGGCCTGATAGAGACATTAAGTGAAGCGTCTTCGGATATCGCAATCATACTTGGTGATTTAAACGCCGAAAGACCAACTTGGGGATCACCTGTCCAGGATAAAATAGGTCAGCAGGTTGAGGACATGCTAACCGACCTCGACCTTACACCGTTAAATAACGAAAAGAACACCTATCTATCCAAGTCCACAGGCACAGAATCCGCAATAGACTTCACAGCGATAAATTACAACATCGCACCCACAACACAATGGAAAATTCTGAAAAGTGCAATCAGTGACCACAGACCAATTTTAAAAACTCTAAAATTCAAAATTGAGAATTTCCAACAGAATGAAAGAACACTGGAAAAAAATTCACAGAAAAGCTGACAATATCAATGAACTTTTTAAAACAAATAAAATAGAAGAAATCATAAAGGAACTCATTGAAATTAGTCACAAAATAGAACAAGATATTTGGATATTCAAACAAGAAAAATGGGCAGAATTCTGCGAAAAAAAATGGATCCAAAAAAGGAAAGCCATCACTGGAATATAATAAGTGTTATAAAACAATCAAAACCAACACTAATCCTCCAATATTCTAACCGATGTGAATAGCGAGAACGAACAAACAGATGGCTGAAATAATTGCTGAATATCTTTCAAGCACTTCCAGACTCAGCTATACGAATGAAGGCAGGACTCTAAAAAATAATGTAAACAGGTTAGTTAAACAAGCAATAAATTACCATCAACAAGATATTTATTCGAGAGACTTCACACAGAATGAGCTAAACTCATCAATAGTAAAGTTAAATCCAAGATGTCACCTGGAGATGCTCTAATCTTTGGTCAAATGATTAAACACTTTGGAGACGAAGCTGAAAATCAACTCCTACGAAAACTGAACATTTCATGGCAAACCGGTAAACTACCAAAGAATTGGAAGATATCAATTATAGTGCCAATACTGAAACCAAACAAAGATGCCAAGGAATACAAGAACTATCGGCCAATTGCTCTCACCAGCATACTTTAAAAAACAGAACGAATTATCCACTCTAGGCTCATAGTCTGGCTCACTAACAATAATAAAATAAACTTCTACCAAACTGCCTATAGATCCAGACACTGTACACCGGATCAATTGTTAATCAATAATAGATTCTTTCCAGGAAAAACCGCCCAAGAAGACAACGGCCGTATTCCTGGATATGGCCTCAGCTTTTGATCGAGTGTAGAAATTATTTGAAAGGCTGCACAACATCGGAGTAAGAGGAAAAACCTTAATCTGGATTTCAGACTTCTTAAGGGGAAGAAGGATAAAGGTTCGGGGTCAATGGAACATTTTCCAAGGACCGAAGAACATGGGCTGGTGTACCTCAGGGATCTGTGCTCAGTCCTCTACTCTTCTTGCTTTATATTAACTGTTGTTTATGTAAATAGATGAATATTATTTGTATTATTTAAAGCCTCATTATGTAAAAATATATGTATATATAAATTGGACATTTGTTGTTGGCCATGGTCAAGTTTGAGCTCTTGTACGTCTAATTACGACACAACAAAAGTGGCGACGAGGATGCGCGATCTACAGAGCCAGTAAAAAGCTGAGGAAAACGGCGTCTATGCAAGTATAACAACTACATCTTTTAAACTATCTGGATCAAGAAAACAAAGGAGTAGAAAAGATCAGCATGACAAGTTCAAAGTTAATAGTACCTTTTAGATGCTATAGCCCAGTGGAAAAAACTTCGATCTTTTTGTACAAAAATTTGAGGGTTTCTTTTTGGCATCTGAAGGAGGAGATGAAACTTCTGAAACTTTGAAGCAGGTAAACGACAATTTCTTCCTGGTCTAATGAAAGATCAACCCTATGATGCTATCATTCAAAGAATTAAGCTGCATTTGGTTCCAAAGAAGAAAGTGATACCACAGCGATGCAGATTTTTCAAGAGAATTCAACAGGAAGGAGAATCAATTTCGGAATATCTTAGATAATTGAAACATTTAGCAATAAATTGTAATTTCGGCGATATGCTGGGAACCATGATGCGAGACCGTTTTGTGGCTGGAATCATGTTGGAAAGCCTGCAAAAGAAGCTACTACATGAAAACGACGATGTCACCCTGGATGGCGATCTCGTTCGAACTGGCGGAGATAAATACAAGAGAATTACAAGATAAATTAGTGGCCAAGATATCCCCTGTGAATGGAAAAGATAGAAAGGGTGAGTACAATAATAGTATGGTGCAGCATAGGCCTTTCAGGCAAAGGGGAGAAATAATGTTATAGATGTGGTGAAAGACATTCACACATGGCCTCTGTTAGCCCTCATAGAACAAAGATATATATTCTGTACAGGGCGAAACTGACGCCACAAAAAATTTAACAGTAGAGGATTATTCTTTGTGCTTTACAATAGATACAGGAAGTCCAGTTACGTTAATACCTAAATATATTTATAAGATTTATTGGCAAGGTAAAAAATTATTTCCAACAAATTTAAGATTAAAATCCTTTTGTGGTAAATCAATAGAGATTATAGGGCAAAGAAATGTTTTTGTAAAAGAAGCCAACCAATATTTAGGATTAATAGTTGTAAATGTGTGTGTGTGAAAATTCCAGGTGATTTTGTTAGAAAGAGAATGGCTTAAACATTTAAAACTTGATTATTCTAGATTGTTTAGCATTAAAAATTTAAATAATGAATCTAATAGAAATAGTTTGATTGTAAAAATATGCAGATTTGTTTAACAAAGATATGGGCTGTCTAAAGGATGTTAAAATAAATTTTAATTTTTAAAAGGATGTGACTCCTGTGTTTTGTAAGGCCAGAAGTTTACCTTTCTCTCTAAAAAACAAAGTAGAGAATGAAATTGATCGTTTAGTGAATTCTTGCATTTTATAACCTATAGTTCATGCATATTGGACCGCTCCAATAGTACCAGTATTAAAAAAAAGGATGGTAGTGTAAGTATATTTGGTGATTTTAGATGTACAGCTAATAAATCAATAGAATTAGATAGGTATCCCATTCCATCGATCGATGAGATCTTTTCAAAATTATCTACAAGTACCGTACTTTCGACTCTAGACCTATCACAGGCTTACTTACAAGTAATGTTAGCGGAAGAAGCCAAAGCTGTTGTTGATATAAACACAACAAAGAGGTTGTTTTCTTAAAAGACTACCATATGACGTAGCGGTAGCACCAAATAAATTTCAGAGGATTATGGAAGGTCTATTTGCTGATTTGCCAGGTGTGGCCTGCTACATAGATGATATTTTGGTTGCAGGAAAAGACTTTGAAGATCATGAACAAAAGTTGAATCTAGTGTTTGGATGATTGCTAGAAAAAGGTTTAAAGTTAAACAGATATAAATGTAATTTTAAAAAGAAATCGGTGGAATATTTAGGGTTTAAAATGGATAAATACGGACTGCATCCCTTAGAAAATAAAATTAAAGCAGTGATAGAGGCGCCTGAACCTAAAGAATGTTTCACAATTAAGATCTTTCATAGGACTCTTAATTATTATTATAGATTCATAAAGAATATAGCAAACATTTTAGCGCTATTCTATCAACTTTTGAATAAAAATTGTAGATGGAATTGGACGAAAGAATATCGAATGTTATTTAAAAAATGTAAATCATTATTAATGGGACTATGGACTAGGCGTAATTCTGAGTCATAGAAATGATAGAAAGGAAGAATGCCCTATAGCTTTTGCTTCTAGAACATTAACTGAAGCGGAAAAACGTTTCTCTCAACTAGAAAAGAAAGCGTTGAGCATAACCTATGGCGTTGAGAAATTCAGACAATACTTACTGGGACGAAAATTTGTATTGGTCACAGACAACCGACCCTTAATTAATATATTTTCAGCTCATAAACCAATTCCCATATGTGCATCATCCAGAATTAAAAGATGGTTCTTAAAATTAGCTGCATTTAATTATACTGTGGTATTTCTAAAAACTAGTGATAATTCCAATGTTGACGCATTGTCACGTTTTCCTTTAGAATCGAGTGTCAGGGGGATTCTTGATGAAGACCAGGTACTTCTTCTCAGGAAGTTGAATGAAGTACCTTTCTCCTTTATGGAGGTGGCATATGAGACGCCCCAAGTTAAAATACTGTCTATAGTATTAAGGAATGTTAGAGAAGGCAACTGTGTGTGTGTATGTGTGGAAATTCATGAGGGTACCGAGAGAAAACCCACTAGCTCCTCATTATAAGATCAATGAGAAATTAAGTTTGGAGTTTGGTTGTCTTCAATGGCGTGAAAGAGTGGTAATTCCCCAAAAATTAAGATCTTTTATTTTAAATGACTTGCATGAAATACACATGGGGATTGTTAAAATGAAGATGATTGCCAGACGGTATTTTCTGGTGGCCAAGCATAGACAGTAACATCGAGGAGTTAACTAGAGAATGTAGAGTATGCCAAGAATCAGCAAACATGCCTCCGGCTACCATCTCTGAATGGACTTGGCCCGAAAAACCGTGGCATCGACTTCATCTTGATCTAGCGGGTCCGTTCATGGGAAAAATGTTTTTTGTTCTCGTGGACTCATACTCAAAGTGGATAGAAATTTTTATCATCAAAGATATTACCAGCAAAACGATTATAAATCATCTTAGAGAAAATTTATGCCAGATTTGGATTGCCCTAATTTTTGGTTACAGATAACGGAAGACAGATTGTCTCCGGTGAATTCGAGCAATTTACCAAAATGAATGTTATACGGCACACTAAGACCAGTCCGCATAATCCTAGTACAAATGGTTTAGGTGAGAGATATGTAAGAGAGTTTAAAAACCTTTTGAGAAAGAATAAAGGGAAGGATGATTTAGAGACGAATCTACAAAGATTCCTATTTTCTCATAGAGCATTCTCCCAAACTGTAATAAAGGAATTCCCCCGCGGAACTGCTAATGAAGAGAAGTTTAAGATCAAGATTCTCGAATTTAATACCAAGATGGGAAATCCGCGAGAGGTATTTCATGAGGCCGTAAGAAGGCAGGAGCAGTTTACTACAGGTTGCGAGGTTTATTTCCGCAACTATGCAACTGGACCTAAACGGTAAAAAGGTACCATTTTGAAATTATTGAGCTACCGTCACTACCTTATAAGTTGCGAGGGGCGTCGTGTATAAGAGGCATATCCATCAATTGCGACCTGTGAGAAAGGAACAAGTGGAGACAAGAAATTTGATACTTCCTCGAACATCAGGAGAGAAGCCTGTAGGTGGAAGTCAGAAATAAAGTGAAGAGGAGGTTCCAGGGGTTACATCAGGAAACAAGGAGGAGACTGCTTTTGTGCACGTACCCTCTTGCACTCCTAGACCAGGACCTGTTGCTGTGCACGTACTCTCTTGCACTCCTAGACCAGGGCCTGTTGCTGTGCACGTGCTCCCTTGCACTCCTAAACCGGAGCCTGCCGCTGTGCAAGTGCCCGTCCGCAGTCCTAGACCTCAGAGTGCCAGGAAACCCCCAGACCGACTGGAGTATTATAAGGGGGGAGATGTGTTGGGGGGGGGGGGGGGGGGGGGGAGATGTGTTGTGTATGTAAATAGATGAAGTTTATTTGCATTCTTTAAAGTCTCATTATGTAAGAATATATGTGTATATAAATTGGACATTTTTTTGTTGGCCAAACGAAAAGAATAAAAGCTAAAAAAAGAGGCATGGTCAAGTTTGAGTTGTTTTACATCTAATTACGACACAACCTTAACAACATCCATCCTCAATGAAGAGCTGCTTTACACACCCAAGATAGTGGACAATGCTGCTGCTGCTGTGATAGAGATGCATGGAGACATCTGAGGCTCTTTATTGGACACGACAAAAACAACAACGGCATTCCAGAGTAAAATAAATCATCAGAGATAGATAAATATTTTTCAAATGAATTAAAATAAATATAATCGATACTGAGAGAGAGAGTTGAATTTAAAAAATAGAAAATTATTATTTTCGATATTTAAATAGCTGAGAGGATTCCAGCAAACCGCATCTAAAATATCAGGTTTTTTTTTTTGCTACATGTTTTAATTTGCATATACCTATTTTACATATCTCAGATTGTATTTAAAAATCGTTAACTATTTCTTCTAACTTTTGGCGAAATGGTGTTTTATTAATTTATCATTTTATATTATTAGGGTTCTTTCCTGGTATTCAAAAAGAAAAAAAAACGTGTCGTTCAGTTATATTTTTCATTTATCAAACAATTTGGCCGCTGAATATCTGATTCTGGTAGAGCGCCATCTAGCGAATAAAGTTGTAACTAATATCAATTTCGAATTTTTCATTATTTGCCATAAAAAGTCCCATTGCATCCTGAACACAATGGTGTTTACCGCATTGCTCTAGCGCAAATATTCGCAGAGTTATTAATTTTTAAAGTTGTGTGCGGGACTTTTGGATCACCCTGTATATATGTTGTGACCCCCTATACATAGAGGTATATAAATGTGTACATGATGATATTGGAAATAAATTACTTAATTATAACAGATAGATATACAATCGTCCAATTTGGATAATTCGAAGCCCAAGGGACCAAAAAAAAAAAAAAGCGAATTATCCAAAAATTCGAATTATAAAGTTTTTAATAAAAACTTTACAGTCTAGGGACTAAGATAAATATTCGAATTGAAGACGTTCCAAGTTCTACTGTATATATTTTATTTATAACAAAATATTGCTGTTAATTCCAAAGAGGTTTCTAATTAGAACCTAAATATTTGAGATTCTTCTTTATTTGAAGTCTTGGATAATCACTAAATATTCAAATCACTACTTCCAACAGTTTCCCCGCCCAGCTAGATGTCTGAAAATTTGTACACCTGCTGTATTAAAAAGGGAAAGTTGTATAAGCTTATGATTTTTTTTGTTTTAAAATGAATCGATGTTGGTTCCATATGCTTGAATTGAATATTACACTTTAGTTCTATATATTTTATTGCTTAAAATTCAACACAACAAAACAAAAAAGAAACTACAATTGCAAATGATTTGATAACTAAGAAAAAAACCAATAATATTACAAGAATGATGATGATAAAAATTCAGAAAAATGCTTCTATGAATTAAAAAATAAGAATAATTACAAAATTAACATATAAACTTCAAACACCTGCAATGGTAGTTGGACTGAGCGAATGTTCAAAATTTAAAACTTCCATAAGGTCTGGAATCATATTAAAATTAAATTATAAAATTTGAAAGCTAATTCGGAAATTTATCCGTTTCCGACCACTCTAACCAACCAGAAGTCTGGAAATTTGTCATCCTGAATTGTCATCAGGTTCGAATAAATGTACAAAATTTCGGACTTCTACGTGCTAATTGATATCAAAATTTGTTGGCAGACAAAAATGAAGCAAGTTAAAATAAAATATTTTTTCAACCCGTAAGCGGTCGCAATGGGTAAATATTACCCAGAAGGAACTTTTAGAAAATATTTCTATATAAAAAATATATATATTTAAAATATATTCTCAGTACCTTTCTAAATCTATTTAAATATTATTATAATAAACCTTTAATTTTATGGCATATATTCATTTTATTAGCATGTTTGGGTCAATTTTACCCAGTGCGACCTTTTGAGTTCGCGTCATTGGGTAATTTTTACCCAGCGCGACCTTTTATCGCTTTTGGTTTTGGTTTGCGTAATTAAATTCATTATTACTGGAGATTAAGCCTTTAATAGAAGCAAGTCTCCTATCGGTGGATTGGTCAATTCCTCGTACGAGGCGGGAAGTGACGTAAGCTAAAGTCTAAATGAAATATGTCTCTTTACTTTTGGTTTGGAGAGCCCTAAATTTATCGTGAACTATATTACAAAGTTACAGGCGCATAATGGTTTATTGTTGAGGGATAATTGGTACATATTTTATATGGATTAAGCGGTCTAAAAAGCGGCCTGGAAGATTAAATTGTTGAAACAGCTGGGAGGGTTCACCACTAATGAATCAAGCCCTCCCAATTTTTTTCCAACGCAGTAAGGATATTATAAGTTTGTTTTACGCGCAAAAGAAATATTCGTACTTTGTGGTTGTTACTTATTCCTCAAGTCGTTTAAACGATCGCCATTATGTCCCATTGTCTCAGCTTTTCTATTATAGTCCTGGGGTTTTCCTAGAGGTCTTTTTTGGAGGATTTTATACAATTTGAAAGATTTACCCTCCCAGATGTTTCACCAATTTAATCTTCCAGAACGCCTTTTAGAGGTCTAATTCTGTATTGGATGATTCTACTTATATATGGAATACTGAAGGGAGGAATCTTAGAATTGGTATTCAAGCAAACTATGAACATAAGATTTTTATAAGGAATATTTGTGTTCTAATGCTTTCTTATATCAAAAACCTATATGTATATTGTTTCGACTAGGTATGTATATGAGTATGGTGTAAGTTTTTGTTAAAACGTCAAGGACATAGAATAACTTCTCTGAAAAGCTTACCTTTTTCTTCTAAAGAAATATGAACGATGGCCAATCTATAATAATTTGATATGATTTGTTTCTCAGAAAATTGATTAGTTTTTAAGAATTTCAGAGATATTATTAACCAAAATGAACAAGGAGTTGTAAATTTGTAAATATTTCTACAGACGATAAATTAGGATTTGTTCTTAAGGAAGCCTATTTAAGTACAACGAGACTTCTATCCACAGAATATAGTATCTGGCCAAGGTTATAGTATTCCAAGTATAATAAGAAAAATACAATGGTAGTTAAATATGTTACTTGACATCAATTTACATATATTTTACCATTTTTTGGTAATAAATATGCAAAATTTTAGAGAATTCTGTTGGATAACTGAATGCTACGACAGCTAGCGCCACACTGGACCTATCATCATCACAACTGTTTGTTTACCTTCTTCTCTATATTACAATAACTGTTCGCTACCATAACTTTGTTTTTCTTGCTAAATGGATAATAAAGATTATTATCATATAATCCTCAACGTCCTCATGCCTTCCTACAAGCTGTAAGTACCTAAATCTTACAACAATTAGATTATGAGACTGAATATTGCATGAAATTCAACTAACGAGTTAAGACAAAGAAAAAAAAGGCTTAGCAAAAATGGCGTCACTCCCGAGCCACGATGTAACCCTAAATAAGCTCGACGGCTATAACTACTCACTATGGTCTTTCAAAATTGAAATGCTCTTGCAAAAGGAAGATCTTTGGGAAGTTGTCACCGAAAATATTCCAGATGAACCTAAAATCGAATGGAAAAAGAAAGACTCAAAAGCTAGAGCTATCATTAATCTAAGCATCGCCGACTCACAAATAGTGCATGTCAAAAACCTACTAACAGCCAAAGCTACCTGGGACACTCTTAAAAATATCTATGAAAGAAAAAACACTCTCAGGAAAAATTTATTTGCTAAGGAAACTATACAGCTTAAAACTCGAAGAAGACAAGGACATGCAACAGCACATCACTACCATGATGGAA
Source organism: Cordylochernes scorpioides (assembly GCA_030710605.1). Taxonomy (NCBI): domain Eukaryota; kingdom Metazoa; phylum Arthropoda; class Arachnida; order Pseudoscorpiones; family Chernetidae; genus Cordylochernes; species Cordylochernes scorpioides. The sequence goes on from CP092879.1 coordinate 38,469,416, forward strand.
CTTGTTGACAAACTGCGAACCATTGGCGAAACACTAAGGGACTCTCACATCACGGCTATACTGCTTTGCTCGCTTCCAAAGAGCTACTCCAATCTCATCACGATGTTGGAATCAAGGCCTGATGACGAGCTAACGCTTGAATTCACCAAGAACAAACTCCTTGATGAACACACACGCAGAGTAGAAAGCTCGAAAGACGAAAGCACCGCATCAAAAGCCTTAAAAAGCCTCCACAGAGCTTCAAGCCAAAGAAGAGAAAAAGAGAAGAAATTCTGTTCTTTCTGCCACAAACCAAACCACTCCAAAGAAGAATGTTGGCACTATCAAAAGCGAAACAACAGCAACAAAGAGTACAAATATGAAAACTTCAGAAGAGGAAACGTACCAAAGTACACAAATCAGTCGAGTGTCACCCAAGAACAATCTACAAATCAGAGAACAACAAAAGGACCTAACCCAAAAGCTCTCAATTGCACTCAACGAGAAGCAAGTGTACACAACTGGTTCGTCGACTCTGGAGCCACATCTCATATGGCGTACGATGAAAGCTTCTTCACTGAACTTAACAGAGAACAAACACAAAATGTTGTGGTTGCTAATGGCAATAAGCTGCAGGTCAAAGGGATAGGACAAGGAGAAATCAAAGTCATCACACCCCAAGGAAAGACTGACACCTTACTTCTCACAAAAGTTCTCTACATCCCGGAACTAACAGACAACCTTCTGTCAGTGAGTGCGGCCACCTCCAACGGATGTAAAGTGACGTTCAACAGAGATTGGTGTACCATCGAAAGAGACAACACAGCCCTCGCGAACGGTATACTTGACAATGGAATATACCGACTCCACCTGGATGACGACCCCCAAACTCGCACATTCAAAGCAAATGTTGCAAAACAAAACCACTGCAAGAACAAAAATTGCCTCATGCTCTGGCACGACAGACTAGGACACAGAAATATAGAATCAATTAAGAAGATTCAAAATGAGAACCTAGCAAGAGGACTAAGTCTAAATAACTGCTCGCACAGCACAGACTGCGTTCAGTGCATTCAAGGTAAACTCACCGAAACCCCATTTCCAAAGAAGACAGAGTACAGAGCAACTGAAACGCTTCAACTTGTCCACAGTGATGTCTGCGGTCCATTACCAACTAACTCTCTCAGCGGTAAGAGATACTTCATCACCTTCACTGATGACTACAGCAGATACACAAAGGTCTACCTCCTGAAAGGAAAAGACGAAGTCTATGAAAAAATAAAAGACTACGTCATCTCAGCACACACGGAATTTGGAAAAAATATCCAAACCATACGGACAGACAACGGTCGTGAGTACGTAAACCGACAAGTCGAAGATTTCCTGAACCAAAGCGGAATCAAACATCAGCTAACAGTCCCCTACTCACCAGCCCAGAACGGAGTAGCCGAAAGGAAAAATCGATCACTAATGGAGATGACAAGATGCATGCTGTTTGACTCAGGACTCCCACAATCTCTATGGGCGGAAGCGGTTACCACAGCTAATTACCTACACAACCGAATACCCTCGAAAGCTACAGACAAGACTCCTTTTGAACTATGGACCAACAGGAAGCCCAGTCTGAAGCATCTAAAAAGATTCGGATGTAAAGCCTTCGCCTATATTCCCAAGATAAAAAGAAACAAGTTGGATAGCAAAGTTATCGAAGGGATCTTTCTTGGATACGATGATCGAAGCAAAGGATACAGAATCCTGCACGATACAGACAACATCACAATCAGCAGATCCGTAAAATTTATAGAAAAAGAAAATGGGTTTCACCTCGCTTCCACAAAAACAACTTCACCACAAGTACTAAGTACAGATCTAACTTCCTCCAATCATATTGGTAATGCAGAGGAATGTCAGGAACCAGGAACACAACCCGAAAACCTTGAGGACTCAGAAACCGAGGATTACCTTCAACCCGGTACAAGCACAGGAACACAAGTGGTCACACAAAGAAGATCCACGAGACCAACAAAGGGAATACCTCCCATAAGAAATGACTACATGCTGTACAAAACTGAAGCTCAAGACATTCAGACACCTACCAACTACTCGGAAGTCCTACAATTACCAAAAATAGAAAGAGAAAAATGGCTACAAGCAATGAACGAAGAACTAAATTCTCTTGAGAAGAACAATGTATGGGAACTAACGCCTCTACCCAAGGACAAAAAGATCAAAGGGATGAAAGTGAACCACCTCGATGTCAAGACAGCGTTCCTACACGGCGACCTAGATAAAGAACTCTACATGGAACTCCCAGAAGGACTCCATACAAAACAAACAAACGAAGTCTGCAAACTAAAGAAGGCAATTTACGGTCTAAAACAAGCTGGAAGATCTTGGAACACAAAAATTGCAAGCACTCTCACAGAGCATTGTAGACCCATGCCTATTCACCAAGAATGAAGAAAACCATTCCATCTACTTGATTCTATATGTGGATGACATGCTCCTCGCAAGCGATTCCGAGATAATCATCCAAAACACTGTAAAAACTCTCGAAAAAGAATTCGAAATAAAGAACCTTGGAGACCCCACTCAATTCATTGGTATAGAAATCTCAAGGAACAGAGAAGGTGAACTCCTACTGAGCCAAAAGAGTAAAATCCAAGAATTAGTTGAAAGGTACAATCTCCAAGAAGCGAAACCTACTTTCACTCCCATGGAAAGCGGATATCCCGGTATATCTGATGAAAAACTTCTACCAAACAACGTCCAATACCAACAACTGATAGGCTCACTATTGTACCTAAGCGTAGTATCCAGACCAGATATCGCAGCTCCAGTCTGCATACTCAGCAGCAGAAACCAGAATCCTAGAAATTGTGACTGGAATGCAGCAAAAAGAATCGTAAGATATCTAAAAACTACTAAAGAACTCGAGCTACGCATATCTAACCAAAAACCTCCCACACTGGAAGCATACAGTGATGCCACATGGGCAAGCGACAACACCGACAGAAAATCACTAAGCGGAAACTTGTTCCTACTGGGATCAAACCCCATCTCATGGATGACTGGGAAACAAGGTTGCGTATCTCTCTCATCCACCGAAGCGGAACTAATCTCCGCAGCTGAAGCCTCACAAGAACTGTTATGGCTTCTCGACTTGCTAAAGGATCTCGAACTGGAACAGAAAGCTCCAATCTACTTCCACCAAGACAATCAATCATGTCTCAAGATATGTTCATCCGAAAAAGTGTCTTCTAGAACCAAGCACATCGCAACCAAGATCCATCACCTGAAGGATCTTCAGAAGAAGACAGTGATAAAAATGATCTACTGCCCAACTGGCGACATGAAGGCGGACATTCTGACCAAGCCGCTACCAAGGCCGACATTTGAGAAGTTACGCTACAACCTCGTGATGTCTCCACATTCATGCCGGGGATTTGTTGGATAACTGAATGCTACGACAGCTAGCGCCACACTGGACCTATCATCATCACAACTGTTTGTTTACCTTCTTCTCTATATTACAATAACTGTTCGCTACCATAACTTTGTTTTTCTTGCTAAATGGATAATAAAGATTATTATCATATAATCCTCAACGTCCTCATGCCTTCCTACAAGCTGTAAGTACCTAAATCTTACAACAAATTCCTTATAAATTGTGTGAATACAAACATGAATCTAAATAATTATTCATCTATTTATCTAATTACTTAAATTTTATGATTTTTAAACATTACAGACGATTAAATGCTTCTTTATGACTATTTGACTATTTTTATTCTACAGACGATAAGAAAGAGAGGGAGATGAATTTTACATGGATCTCAATGTGAATCCAAAAGAAAATTTTAGATATCCAATTTAATTACACCCATGTAAAAGTTTAATATATTTTCTATCATCTTGGGCGTTAAAAATGCTTTCCCCTATTTCAACATATAGAAAAACATACAGAAAATGTCAATTATGCTGCAAAAAGTTTGCTTTTGTGACTAGGAAATTGAGATGAGGAATTTGCATATTTCTGAATTAACCTATATATGATTAAATTCTATATTTACTGATATAGTATATATACTGATACATTTATACTTTGTTTTGAAAATAAAGCAATCCATAAATAAATCTTTAATTAAAAAGGCATATATTGGATTAAAATATCATTTATTTTACCAATATATCAGTTGGCTGAACGCCAACCTTTTTCAAGGTATTCTAAATATTAATATTATAACATATAATATATTATAACATATGTTATAATACCTTGAAAAAGTTTGGCGTTCAGCCAACTGAAATATTGGCAAAAAATGATATTTTTATCCAATATATGCCTTTTTAATTAAAGGTTTATACTTTGTGTAGAGGCAAATATATTGGCCCCAAGAATATGATAACATACAACAATTTCATTTTGCTATGTCTATGAAGAATTTATTAATACTAGAGCAAAATATGTGTAATCTGTATAAGCATCACCATTCATGTGATCATCATCATAACATTGGCAGTGGAGGATTCAAGTTGTTTTTGTGGTATTGAGGAACAAACCTCAAGACATCTACTGATCGAATGCCCAGCATTTCAAGATTATAGAATGAAGAATGAACTAGTTGTTTGTGAACTTAACGATTTGATTTCCGATAAAAAATCATATTTAAAGTTTAAATAATTTTGTAAATACATTCTAAACTTTCTACAATATCTGGATCTTTAGTGTTTTCATGTGTTGAATAATGTAAATAACTTATGTGAATAAACATTTCTCATTTTTTGGCGCAAGTTTCCCTTGCGGGATATAACGCTTTGGAAATAATTGATAATTGAATCATTATAACATTGATAATTATCAATAGAATGATGATAATTAACTCTGTTTTGATAATATATACTCTTTGTGTGTATTTCGAAGTAAAAAATAAACATTATATACATTTAACTTCGGTGTTGTCTATTTATAAAAATAGAAATTGTTATCCATTTATGTATATAGATAAATGCAAAATTTAGAAGACGAAAGCTTACGTTCTTAAATAATAAAAAAAGAAATACGTTGAAATATATTTGATATATAAAACCTTTGCTTTCAAACAATTTTTCTGGAATCATACCATGTATATGTGAAATTGTAAAAATACAAACGAAAATATTGTAATAATTCTTTTATTTTTAACGATATTTAAAATATTTACACAAAGGGTACTTATAGGTCCTCCCAAAAGAGAAATGGGTAGGAAATAGAAGGGCAAAATTTTAGGTTACCCGTTTGGTTGTGACAGATCAAGTTATTGGGCAAGCATTCTCTAGAAGGTGTTGTCCTGGGCTATAAATGATAGAAGATATAGATATTTTTTGTTAAAACAATCAGAAATGGCACATTTACCGATTTACAAAATATAAATTCGTAGATACTTTCATGTACCATTTCTGAATTTGTTCATTTTAAGATTGGCACACTTCCTTTTCTAAATTGGACAACATCTACAGGAGAATGGGCAAACGAAATTGATAAAGAGTACCCCTTTTATATAAACAAAACTCTGAAACACCTTTTTTATATGCAAACAATTTTTATAATATTTTAAAAAGGGGCTATAAGAGAGAGATTGTATCAAATATATATAAATAACATTATAAAACTATAATTTATATATACACATTTCAAAGTTTTAAATTATATTTTAGTCTCTCATGATTAATTCTATTTTTAAAAATAAATATATATATTTTTCTAATCTATATAGTAAAAACACGATTATTGTCTTGAATATATAAAGAGTAATTGTACATAAAAATAAATATTTCTCTTATGTTTATATCAACGTTTTTAGGAAGAGGAGATATATATCACAAATATTTAGAGTAAACTATGTATTTATATATTGCACATTTTAAATATTTACTATATATATGTATTGCGACAATATAGATTTTTTACTTTATATTATAAATAAAATTTACATTCAAATGTGATTTTATAGATTTTAAATTAAACATATATTTATACATTGAGCAGACAATTCAAACGCAAAAATAAACAAAATTTTGAGGGGAAAAACATAATTTAGGATATTTACAGAAATAAACCAAAAGAAATATAGTTCACAAACAAAAGATTCAATATTGATATTTAAATACTTTATATATATATTTATATATTAAATGGGGACTGACAAAATGTAGTAAATATAAAATTTACCTAAAACAACTATACAAGATAACAGATATTAAATACATGGCAGTTTTTCTATTACTCGTCTGCATAATTATTCGAAATTTATTTAAAAGAATGCGCAAACAATATTCTTCAATAGAACAATTTGGATTCTTTTTTTTTTAGTATTTTTGCCCATTTACAAAAATCATAAAAATATAAAATGTAACTTAAAAAGCAAAGTTATAAAAATAATCTTTTCAAAATTAAAAAAAAGGTTAGTTTTTTCGTAATAAATTATCTCTTTTTACAATTATTTCAGAAAAAAAACATTCTTTTTGAAAATCTGCGATTAGTAAAATAGCTGAAAAAAATATACCAATTGCTGCTATACGTATAAGAAAATAATTTTAAAATTTAGAGATTTTGCTAAAACCTTTAATTGGCATTCATAATGAATATTATTTTTTTGAAAAAAAAAGCGTTTTTATAAAATATCAGATTTAAAAGACAGGTGTTAACAAAAAAAAGTGAATAATTCAGAAAATATATTTTCTTGTACAAAAGAAAAAGCGTTAGAAGACTCAAAGCCTTAAGAAAAGGCTAGAAAGAATTAAGGGAGAACGGTGTAAACGACAGACATACCTCCCCGCATGTGGTTGTCTACGTGGCAATGAAGGAACCAAGTTCCAGGATTGTCTGTTAGCATCTCAACGGTCTCAAAGATGCCAGGGAAGACATCAACGACATCGCCTCTGACATCACGGTTCAGTTTGCCAAGGAAGGTTTGTCCGTGGAAATGGGCGGTATGCATGTCCTGGTCGGATCCCATACCGATGACATACCAAGCCACATGGTCGTTGTAGTGCATCACTAGGCCGTCCAATGTACCGTAGACACGACCGTTGACGCCTACACACAATCAAATGTTGGGGATATGGGTAACAACTTCAATTCTTTATTGGTATTTATTATCAAATGCAGAGCGATATTGATGCCAAATGGATAAAAATATGAAGAGTCGCTCATACTTCCACCAATATAGTTTTTGAACTAATGGTGAAAGGTGTACTTACTGTACATGCCGTGGCATGGTGTACATCTGTATATGTAGTTTCATGGTGAAAAGGGTACTTACTGTACATGCGGTGGCATGATGTACTTCTGTATATGTGGTTTCATGGTGAAAGGTATACTTACTGTACATGCGGTTGCTCTCCTGGAACTCTGGATCCCTGGTATTGACAGTGTAGGGGTTGAGCGTATAGGTGAAGATGTTGCGCTGCAAGTACCAACTGAAGTTCTCGTTGAAGATGGTGAACATCACGGCGAACTCATGGTCCACATCCGACCTCTTGCCTGCACCCATATTTCTGTAAGATGATATCATACATAGCAAAGGACTGTGGAATATAATAAGCATAGAACCAGTCATGATGGTTGTCAAATATTCCCACTATGCTGCATCGGCCGTCGGAGATAAGAAAGAAGAAGATATGCATAAAACCTTTTATCAAGGCCATAGCCCAAGAGAACAGATTCAGCAATAAACTATTTATATATATACAGTAGAACCTCCCTGTAAAGAACACCTAATTTCAGAGCTAAAGTGTTATTTAGGGAGAGGTGTCCTCTTTCCGGAGAGATGCGAAATAGTAAAGATGGTTATTTTGCAAATGAAAACTCTCCTCTAGCGTGAGTGTCCTCTCAAGGAGGTTTTACTGTATATAATAATAATAAGTAGATTAGAGAAAGAAAACAAGTATAAAGATAACGTTTTAAATACGAAGCTCAATGCTGAGAAGATGGTAAAATCTGTTATAAATACTTTTATAATTTCAAGATTAGGTGAATATGTGTGCTAGGACCTAAGGCCATCAAGAGCTATGGTATACAGCAGGACTTACCGTATTTGTTGAGGACTCCCCTGTTACAGGTGATGAGCGGTCCAACCAGTCCAGAGTTGCTGTCACGCACGGAGTCCACGGAAGAGTAGTATGCCCAGGCTGTGCAGTTAAAACCTTTCCTGCCAGGTCCAGCTCTCTTGGGGACCTCCCATTCATAGACGTGGGTCTCTCCTGGTGCCACAGCTGGTTCGTCGTAATCAGCGGCCTCTCCGTTTCCATCCTCGGGCTTATGGCGGAACACGCCGTGGGGGTGTATGGAGTAAGGCCGTGACGCCATATTGCGGAACACTACACGAATCAAATCGCCGATCTCAGCCCGGATAAAAGGTCCCAAGATACCTAGATGACGGTCTTCAGGTTCACGTCTTTTCTGCCTGGTGAAACGTCCATCGGTGAATTCACGGAAGACTGCTTTGAGGTATCGGCGACCTATCCTATTATCCGTCCGCTCAACGTAGACTCGGGATTCTTCATTCTGTAGAAGGCTCTCGCCAGTGACGATGTGTCGATTGATTGGGGCGTAGTTCCATTCGGTCTCAAGGGCGGCGATGAAGTATTCCCGTACCTTTCCACCGCGAGATCCACCTACTACAGCCTTGTAGGCCTCAGGGACGTCAGAGATGAAGTTGCCTGGACTTGCTGCACTCGAAGGTTTGTTTCTACAGTCATCCACGTGGTATATAGCTCTCATTCCGTTTAGTAAATGGGCATTGGTTCGACATTCGACCGTCCAGCGTCCTACGACACATACATAGGCTTCAGCATGGAGCACCATATTTACATACAAGAACACCTTTTGAGAACATAAAGCTATCCAAAATCCTTAATTAAAAAGGCATATATTGGATCAAAATTGAATTTATTTTACCAATATTTCAGTGGGCTGAACGTCCTTAATATGTTGTAATACATCGAAAGAATCCTCTGGAATTTAAATTACAATAAAACGCAGACTACGAGGATGAGTTTCCTATATTTTATTAAATACTTCTCAAGCATTCGGGTAATGTCAACCTTCAACAGGAGCAAATAAACGAAATGAATCTAAAATTTGTAGAAGGGTTCTCAGTACCTTGAGAAGTATTAAATAAAAAATAGGAAAAATCTTCGAAGCCATCGTTTTATTGTAATGTTGTAATACCTTGAAAAAGGTTGGCATTCAGCCAACTGAAATACTGATAAAATAGATTATATTTTGATTCACTATATACCTTTTAAATTAAAGTTCACCTTATAGAAGTTGGAAATATACTTTACCATCCTTCTTTATAATAAAACGACAAAGATTCTAAACTTCACATAACAATGCTTAACGTAAAACTTAATGCTATCTATTTAAATTCATAAACCGTTGTTTTCACACACACTAAAGAATAGAAAATACCTTACGTGAAAAATAAAATCTCGATGTTATTTCAAGGTAAAGAGAAATTTAACATACAATCATAACCATTTTAAATAAATGACAAACCACAGCATTCCAATTTCCATATTTATTTTTTCTTCCTTGTATAGAAATATTACTTGTAATGGAAGAGAGTTAAAAAGGCCGCATGCAATGACAAATGAAACTTCAGATTAATCCATCAAGTCAAATGATTAATAACCAGTTTAAACAATTTGATTCTAAGGAATTAGAACGTTTTTTCTTAGATTCTCTCATTGGCTATTTAATTGTATTAAAAGGCCTAGAGAAGCTAACTAGAATTAAAATGAGACGATGTCATCTAAAGTGTTGACAGCAGAAAATTAGTTTCAGATATTCCAATTATAATTTGATGCAAGTTTTTTTTAGAAATAAATTGGATCGAATGTACAAGTTTTTGTCAACAAGGGCATAACAGTCGCAAATTGATCGAATATGGAGAAATTTTTATCCATTTGATGGATCAATGTTGGATTTTAAACGCTGAAGTTTGGGATTCGTTTTCTTCTGAACTAGCAGGGGAAAAGAATGGTAGGTTTTATTATTTTTGTATAAATTGAACATAAGTGTGGTTTGTCTTCTGGTTACTTAAACCTCTAGTCTGAGTTGTGGTAGCAAAATATAATATATTTTATCTTCAATGATTGCGTGAATTTTGTTTCAAAACAAAGCGCAAACATCAGACATAGTTTTGTCAACCAGAGCATAAACAGCCGCAAATTGACCGAATATGGAGCAGTTTAATCTATTTGATAGATTAGTGTGGGATTATAAATTCTGAAGTCTGGCAATGGGATTGGTTTCTTCTGAACTAGCAGAAGGAAAGAATGGTAATTGTGATTATTGCCATTATCATGGCTTATTTATCCATCAAACATTCCTAGCGTAGGGCATGTGGCTTATTCTAAAATAACTTTACTAGGTACCGCTCAAAAAGAGCAACCAAGTTTATGATAATTGCAACAATAAATAATATGTGAAGGTTATTCACATATTAAACAAAATGTTAAAGCGGAATTCAATCTCGGTTCATGACTGTTGGGAATCGAAGGTGTTACCCACTCATCCACCGACCTTTTGGGCATGTGACTATTCTATTGATAAACGGGTAAGTTTCTTATTTTTGCATAAATGGAGCTTAAGTGTGGTTTGTCTTTTGGGCGTTTAAACCTCTAGCCTGAGGTCTTGTAAAGAAATATAACATAATGTCTCTTTAACGGTTGCGTGAGTTTGGGCAGTTGAGGCTGTTGGGTTGTGCGCTGCCTGGAGAGTATATGAGCTCCATCTATGCTTCCTTCCTGTGGTGAATCTGTATAAGACCTGTGGCCTTAATAAAGCTGTATGTGTGTATATCCAAGGTGATCACACGTAGACGAACTGTGTTTTCATTGGTTAAGAGAAGGTAGACATGTGATTGTATTATACTCACCCGGATTGTCTGTCTTCATGAGCACGGTGAGATGGGCACTAGGCATCACGGCCACCGTGTCGCGGTACATGCCCCTGAACACGAAAGTATTGCCGTGGAAGTAAGCCGTGTGAAGATCCGTGTTCTTGCCGAATCCCAGCACGTGCCAGCTGACCACCTCTTTCAGACACATGTTCAGTCCTTCCAGGTTTCCGTACATCAGCCCGTTGAGAGCTGCATTCACAAACACATGTTCAACCAACCCTGTATATATTGGAAGATATAAAATAAAAATATAATAATATAAACAGTAGAAATGCGTTTGTAGAACGACATTTGAAAATTATCCCGCATGTGTTTCTTTTGAACGAAAAATCGAAATTTATTTTAAGGAGAAATGACGATTATTTCCAACCTTAGGAATGAAGTATGAAAAGATGAATTGTGAAGAGCAATGATAAACGGAAAAATAAAAGTGTCCAGGGATGGGAATTTCAATTTTTCGTTCAAAAGAAACACATGCGAGATAATTTTCAAATGTTCTACAACCATAAGCCACATTATATTGTATTAGAAATGCGTTTATTCGTGAAAGTGCAAGATTTCGGATCTCTACAATCCTTCCACAGGCATAGCTGTAAGTTGAGAGAATGAGTATATATCATAATTTTAAATTGGATTATATCTCATGTATTGAGGAATGTTTCAAAATAGAGTTTGGCTTTTAATGGATCGATGTAAAATTAATCACTGTTTATTTTGTCTATTCAGTGATAAATCCTAGGGATACCATTACAAATTCCATTAAACATACATATATGGGGTATTTATACATTTAATTTAGTTTACAACTCTCTTTATTGCTAATCTTTGCAATGCGATTGGTGAACGGTCTTAGGAGGTATTATGGGTGGTGAATCTTGTCAGAAATTTCGCTAAATTAATCTCCAGACTTATTTACTAGTATAGTGGATTGTTTTATTTCCTTTTTCGCTTTTGGAACCTGCATGGAGAATCAATACAAAAGTTTTAATAATAAAAAATCTTTAGTGTGTGTTTATAGCTGAATAGACCTTAATATTCTAAGAAATGCATGGCAAGAGCATTTAAGATTAACTTATGACAATACCCAGACATCTAGAACCTCAGAAGTTATATTAAGAAAAATGCATGTAATTGCACGTAAATATATCATATAAATGCAATAAAGACAGGGAAATAGGGGTTTAATTTAAAATTGAAAATTCTCTTTAATTTATGATTATAAAATTACATTAATAATTATTTTTGTTAACAAGAGCGCTATAAATACAATAAATTATATTTAAATTTCAAGTAGTACTTCTCTCATACTATATGAGGGGCATACAATAACTATTATACGAATAAATACTTATGTAAATAGATATTCACAACAAAATACTGTTGATATGCAAATATGTAACCAATACTTAAACCTTCAGGGGTATATAGAAGAGCGAGATGCTTGAAAGATTATAACAGTAGGTGACGTATTGATATGAGGAGTGTTTAGTTTAGAGTAAATTCTCACATTTCTGACAAGATGGGTGTGAAAGAAAGGAAGGACTTACAAGCCATGTGGTTGGAGAGAAGGAAAGCTGGATCAGATTCGTTGATGGACTGAGGGAACTCAGCGAAGAGTTGGATGTTCTCCTCGATATAGTGGGTCTCGGACTCGTCTATCACCACGAACATCAGCACGTACTCTCGGTCCACGTGGATCTGCGAACAACCATTGCAATAATGTCAAGGTGCCAGTCTCCCAGACTCAACCTCAGCATGGAAATCTCTGGTTCAACTCAGCAATCAAAACAAGACGCGAGTAAAAGCGCTCAAAACTAGTCCATACTAGTGAGCTGGACTCACCGGGTAGTTGGCGCTCTGCGAACCTGGGTTATAAATATCTCTCTCTCAGGTGTTTAAGCCAGCCTCCCAGACTCAACCTCAGCATGGAAATTTCTGGTTCAACTCAGCAATCAAAACAGGACGCGAGTAAAAGCGCTCAACACTAGTCCATAGTGAGCTGGACTCCCCGGGTAGTTGGCGTTCTGCGCTCCCTGGGCTATAAATATCTCTCTCTCAAGTGTTTAAGTAAACAGAACTCAGTATACATCTTTAATTATATGTATTTCTGTGAAATAGCATTTAGTTTACGAGTAAATTTTACAAAAATAGCCGAAAAGCTTCTATACAAAGGTATAGGGAGCATATAAAATACAAGGTATGTCCCATAAGTTCCCGGACTGGGTCCATAAAAAAATAAATAAATGAAAAATGTAAATAAATTTGACAGTTTATTATAGAAAAAATATCTGGCAACACGGTGGTACCAATATCGAGGCGGTACGTGCGCGCGCGCCAAAGTTATTCTAATTTATTTAAAGGTTACACCTTGCGCTGCGGCGATTTTACGATGGAACAAAAATTGAAGCAGAGGATTTGCATAGAATTTTGTGTGAAACTTCAAATATCAGCAACCGACACTTTTGAAATGCTTAATAAAGCATTCCCCAATAACACCCCAAAGAGAACAACTGTTTTTGAATGGCATTCTAGATTTAAAGCTGGCAGAATTTCCATTGAAGATATCCTCGTCAAGGACGCCCAACATTTCAAAGGACTGATGAAAATGTGCAAAAAATCACCGATTTGATAAAAGAAAATCCTCGAACCACTTTGCTGGAGCTAGAGCAAGACACAAGCATCTCTAAAACAACGATTGGAAGGATCGTAACCGAAGATTTGAGGCTCAAAAAGACTCCTGCAAAATTCATCCCAAGATTCCTCACTAATGAGCAAAAACTGTGTCGGCTTGCAACCTGTGAGGACATGCTGGAAATGACCAGAACGGATCCAGAATGGAAAGACAAGATAATCACAGGCGACGAGACATGGGTCTATGGCTATGGCCCTGAAACCAAGCGTCAATCTGCCGAGTGGAGAGGTCAGGGTGAGCCTAGACCCAAAAAATCCAGGATATTGAAATCCAGAAACAAGGTGTTGCTGGTCGCTTTTTTGGATAACAAGGGCATTGTTCATCACGAGTATCTTCCTGCAGGCCAAACAGTTATTAAGGAAATGTATTTGAGCATTCTTCGCCGTCTAAGGGAAGCGATTCGAAAAAAAAGGCCAGAAAAATGGACTAATGGTGACTGGATCCTACACCATGACAATGCCCGCCCTCACACGGCGCACTTGGTGACGAGTTTTTTGGCGAAAAACGGGACAGAAATCCTACCTCAACCACCCTATCCCCCAGACATCGCACCAAATGACTTTTTCCTGTTCCCCAAACTCAAAGCAGTTCTAAAAGGAAGACATTTTGACACCAGGGAAGACATAATAGAAAAATCGCTGCTGGCATTGAAGAGCATTCCAAAAGAGGCCTATAAAAACTGTTTCGACAATTGGGAGAAACGATGGCGCTGGTGCGTTGAAGCAAGGGGGGGATTACTTTGAAAAGTTTTAATAAAAAAATTTAAAAAAATCTTACCTTTTTTTTTTTATTTACCCAGTCCGGGAACTTATGGGACATACCTTGTATATTAAGTTGTGTGTTGGTAGCTGAATTGTTAAAATTCTTCTTCAAACTACAATATGCGTTTTAAAAAGCCTCTTAGTTAAGACAACCTTTCATTTCAGATGCAGATTAGCCTTTTTAGAGAGAGAGGTATATATATTTACAAAAAAAAAAAAAAAAAAGCCGTATACCTACAGCTCACATGAGCATTTTTAGATAGCAGAGCGCCATCTAGTGGAACAAAAATCAACTAAACGTTGATTTAATTTGTTCCAAAGATATTTGGCCAACTAATTTTCTTGATAAATCAAGAAAAGCCAACTACGTATGCGTTTTGGTCTGTTGGATCTCGTCAGCGTGGTGCAAGCTGTACTTATGCGACAAAATAATTGGTCCTAGAAGCTTCTTGAGAAATCAAGAAATGGGTATTTACGGTTTGAGGCATCGAGACGCCTTAGTGACCGTAACACAGGGTCTACAAACCACATTTGCCAAATTCCATGCACTATACTTACCCAGGGCAATAGCATTTTGCTACTGAGTTGCAGGCCCCCAATTTTACAATAACGTCAGTAGTTCAAAGCTCATTGTATCAAAGTTAAAAACATCAGAATGTTCTGGGTAAGACAAAATTCAAACCACAACTACATTTACTAAATTCCATGCACTATGTATTTCCATGGCAACAGCAATTTGATACTGAGTTGTAGGCCCCCAATTTTACAATAACATCAGTAGTTCAAAGCTCATTGTATCCAAGTTTAAAACATCAGATTGTTCTGGGTAAGACAAAACTTAAATCACAACTACATTTACCAAGTTTCAGGTACTATGTTTGTAGAAATTAAACTCTTAAAATCACGATCATTAAAACAATAATAAACAATAAGAGGAGTTTCTTGTGTAAATTTCTTTATTACCGCAAGCTTTCGAACAGAACGTTCTTCAACGGGCGTGGATAGTAAAAACGTACTAACCTACTAAGTACGTTTTTACTATCCACGCCCGTTGAAGAACGTTCTGTTCGAAAGCTTGCGGTAATAAAGAAATTTACACAAGAAGCTCCTCTTATTGTTTATTATTGTTTTAATGAGGTACTATGTTTATCCACGGCAACAGCAATTTGCTACTGAGTTGTAGTCCCAAAATTTTGGAAACCAAGAGCTTTGCCCTATACTGATATAACATCAGTATAGGGCAAAGCCCTTGGTTTCCAAGTTTAAAACACCAGATTGTTCTGGGTAAGACAAAATCCAAACCCACTTCTGGTTGTCAGGAGACATTGTGTTACTGTTCTAGACAATACAACCCAGATCCACCTGTCTGTCAGACACCGGATTGTTATGATAGAAAGTACAACATTCAGACCACAATACAACCTACAAACCCACCTGTCTGTTATCAGCTCCAAGACTGCCCTTGCGGCAGGTCAGCAGCGCTCCGTGAAGTCCATCGTAGAAGTCCCGGGTAAAGTCGACGTTGGAGAAGTAGCGCCAGGTAAGGCAGTGAGTGTCGTACTCCGTAGGTCCGTAGTGCTCGGGGATGAACCAGTAGTAGCGGGTGGTAGTGCCGGGAGGTACGGCGGTGTTGTTGTAGTACGTGTTGCCTACACCGACCATGTGGTCAGCCATTGCAGAGTTGTAACTCCGACAAAAATATCAGCAAGGGGCGAACTTTAATATCAACCATTCGTCTAAAGGTTTTTAAAAGATATTTTATAAATTAAACAAAATTTTCAGTTAAACTGTAAATATTGTTTTATACTTGTTTTAAAGAAGTTTTGCATTTTAGTCAGACTGGTATTAACAAGGATCATAGCCTTCAGCTATTACTACACGTAGGGCTTTTGGAAGTTTTACCTATTTGTCATAATTTCCAACATGAACTACACAAGGCTATTGCAGAAATTTGACATGTACCAAAAACAGAAGCTTTACACATCCATGATAGATAACATTGCGACTTCTGTGATAGAGATGCATTGAAGACATCTGAGGCTCTTCATTGGACACAACAACAGAAAATTGACATGGACCCAGAACAGCAGCTTTACACATCCAGAAAGAGAACATTGCGACTCTGTGACAGAGATGCATGAAGACATCTGAGGCTCTTCATTGGACATGACAACAACAACAGAAAATTGATATGGACTCAGAACAGCAGCTATACACATCCAAGATAGAGAACATTGGGACTTCTGTGATAGAGATGCATTGAAGACATCTGAGGCTCTTCATTGGACATGACAACAACAACAGAAAATTGACATGGACCCAGAACAGCAACTTTACACATCCAAGATAGAGAATATTGCGACTTCTGTGATAAAGATGCATGAAGACGTCTGAGGCTCTTCATTGGACACAACAACAACATAAAATTGACATGGACCCCGAACAGCAGCTATAAACATCCAAGATAGAGAACATTGCGACTGTTATGACAGAGATGCAAGAAGACATCTGAGGCTCTTCATTGGACATGACAACAACAGAAAATTGATATGGACCTAGAACAGCAGCTTTACACATCCAAGATAGAGAACATTGCGACTGTTATGATAGAGATGCAAGAATACATCTGAGGCTCTTTATTGGACACAACGATGACAACAACAAGGTCTACTCACGCGGGTCGGTGGTAAAGATGCCGTTGGTGTGCATTGAGTACGGACGGCTGGCCATATTGCGGAAGGTGATCTGGATGACGTCGCCGACCTCGGCCCTGATGGTAGGTCCCAGCAGTCCCAGATGGATGTCCTCGGGTCCACGCTGCACGCGGTGGAGGAAGGTGCCGTCCGTATACTCGCGGTACACCACCTTCTTGTACGTCCCTCCGATCCTGTCTGGGCCACGGGTGAAGAACTCAGCGGCTTCCCTGAAACCAGACGTCAATATCAACCTGAATTGTAGTTACAAACTGTAGAGAAACTATAGTAAGCTAGTGCATATAGTTAAAGTGTGAAAAGCATCCGGAGTTTAGGAACAGGTCGAAAGAGAAATGCATACAATCAGAATTTGGACACCGCTAAGGGTATTCAAACTTTAGTTTAACATAAAATCTAAAATAATATTCATACAGTTAAGCAAAATTCGGTTTCCAAAGTCTTCTAATAGCATACAAAACGGTTGATAGACAGGTCAGATTGGTCTCAAAGGTCCAAAAAATATAAAGAAGTGAACTCACTCATCCTGAGTCAGTGGTTTGCCGTTGAATTGGTTGACGCCCGTAGGTCCGTAGTTCCAGAGGATCTCCTCGGCTGCGATGAAGTACTCGCGGACCATGCCATGTCCGGCCTCCAGCTCTGGGGGTGGAAGCAGGCTCTCTCCCATACATGGCTGGACGTGGAACAGGGCCTCCATACCGGCTGTCGACATACACCACATGTCTCTCAAATTCAACGGTCACTTAATGCTAATCTCACATATAGGAATACCTCGATTTGATATCTCGTTAGGCAACATGTAAAATACGCATTTAAAAGGAAACTCTGACAAATCGTGCTTTTTGAAATTTCAAATTGAGGAGAATCACTGATGTTATAGAGCCTTTATTTTTTTTTCTATTTACGGGTTGATCATCTATCAAAAATCGCATCAAAATGTGGATAAGTATAAGTCATATGAAATTTCTTATCTTCTACACACACGCTATTAGTTGAAGTTTATTTCCTTACTAAATATATATTTCTCAAATTATATTCAAAACTATTTAAAATTTTATGTATCATTTATAAAAAATAAATTAGGTTTCCTGGGTCACCCCGTTCCAACAATGGTCACTTTGGTCAAATTAATATTTAAAGAATTCTATTTTCCTTCAAATGATATAAAACTAAGTCATGGATATAATTTGCGTGATTGTACAATAAGGTATTCGTATAAATAAAGTCTGGTGACTTGTACGAATGAAAGGAAGATGGTCTTAGGTTGTCTATGAATGCCTTGAAGCCTTCAATCCCCTTAGTGTCTCCAGCTCCGTGACGATATAACGTAGCATCTCCACAGGGTAAGTTGGGGTGTTGTTGATAGGCTCCAGGCTCTTAAGCACATATGAGATAGAGGTTGAAGATTCTCTAATCTTCATCTCGCTAGTTTCCACATCTACGATCATTCGTTGTTATGTAGAAATATATGTGTGTGTGTGTGTGTGTGAATTAGAAACTTATTGAGAGACGGTTAAACATACTTTAATGTTCATATAAAATTATATATAGTGTAATGCAGAAAAAAAAGAAGGTCTTTTCAGCCGGTTATTGAGAGAGATTGGAACTGATTTATTACATTGTCCATATGAGATTATATAAGAGAGAGAGAGGTAAGATCTATACATAACGGCTTTATGATTTAAGAATTATCAATAATATGGAAATTCAATTGGCTTTCATCTGTTCACCAAGCTACCAATGTTTATACAATATAGAAATATAGGTTTCTTAAAGGTTTGCACAGATAAACTTCAAGAGTCAAATGCCATCTTATTAATAGACTTAAACGATAAAAATGTATAAATCAAATCGATATTTAGGATATTTTCTATTGGTTCAATCAGGTATTATTTGATCAGTGTTTCTCTGGGTTAGGATAACAAGGTTAAGGCGTGCGCGCCATTAGCGAATAATTCAACAGTAGCAAGTGATGGATGTGTGTAAGAAATCTAAGTAGCGTCTTATGTATGAACGGTTCCGTTGGGCTAAGGCCACGAGGTCTAGGGCCATAGGATAGTAATTCCATTCATCAATAGCCCAGCTATGTACAAGGTGTGATGGAGATAAGCAGGAAGTGTAAGAGGCGACTTATATAACAGCGGTCAGTGTTCCGCCATGCTGAGACCACAAGTTCTAGGGCCATAGGATAGTAATTCCATTCATCAATAGCCCAGCTATGCACAAGGTGTGATGAAGGTAAGCAGGAAGTGTAAGAGGTGACTTATATAACAGCGGTCAGTGTTCCGCCGTGCTGAGACTACAAGGTCTAGGGCCATAGGATAGTAATTCCAGTCATCAATAGCCCAGCTATGTACAAGATGTGATGGAGATAAGCAGGAAGTATAAGTGGTGACTTATATAACAGTGGTCAGTGTTCCGCCGTGCTGAGACCACAAGGTCTAGGGCCATAGGATAGTAATTCCATTCATCAATAGCCCAGCTATGTACAAGGTGTGATGGAGGTGAGCAGGAAGTGTAAGAGGTGACTTATATAACAGCGGTCAGTGTTCCGCCGTGCTGAGACTACAAGGTCTAGGGCCATAGGCGGCAACAAAGGAATCCTTGAGTCGCTGTCCTTGTTCCAGGCACTTTCCTATTGGCACCAGCGGGAGGTGTGATGTGGGCTGTCACATTCCATGTTCGGCAGCTAACCAGATGTCAGTTGCCGTGGTCGTTTTTTTTTGTTGTTGTTAGACCTAGGTTTGGTTGTAGGTGGCTTAACATAAAACATATGGACGTTTAGTTCAAATATCTTGCAATATAACAACACTAAGATGGTTTTATAAAATATCGTCGCTTTACAAAGAAAACTAATAAAGATATTAAGACAAATTCAACTTTTCATAATTTTAGGGGACATTTTGGGCATCAGATCTTTTATACTGTCGTTTTACTTTAAGTTTCTATACTTTTGATATCAAAATTCGAAACTATTTTAAGGGAGTAAGATTCTTTTTGAAATTAAACAATTTGTATATGTTTGAACGTATTTTCAGATGAAATGGGTATCAATAAAATTTATTTACAACTCTCTCTCTCTCTCTAAATAGGAAGGATTCCATTTTAATGAGCGTCAATTGTCCTGTATGTCGCAGCATTCTCGCTCAGATGATCTACCGGGATATTGGCAATATATTTATTTACCTTCTCATACGTTCTTAGGGTGCTTAATTCTGGTGAAGTAATTTTGTTTAACACTTTATATCAATTCTATATCTTCATGTGTTTTTCATAGTGGAACATCTTTTGTTGTTTATACACCAATCCTAAGTATAAAATGGTACATGTGGGTAGAAGACGGCTGCTTTTACTGTAAGTGCTACCATATGCCTACTCAGGTAGAAATAATTCCAACTTTGCATCTATAAGTTTAGCACAATCCTTCTTTGCTATCTGAACTAGCGGATAGAGTTGTATTTTTGAGAATATGGGGCAGGAATGAGGGGCGCGTTAAATACATTTATTATTATATAAGAAATGTGTGTGTGATAGAAACTATTGTTCTTACTACCATGGGAAAATACTGAAAGAGCCATACTTCTTTGCTCTTGTAGTTTTGTAATATAGTATGTATTGTAATACTTATGTAATAGAGGATAGTAGAAAAGTACTTTATTTAAAAAATGCTCTCAAATAGTTCTAAATAGTTCTAGTTCTATATAGAGATGTCGCGAAAATACGTTATTAATTTTTTATAATGAAAATAGACGTACATTGCGGTATTCCTTGCTTATAAAAGATCAAAAATAGGAAACATAAAACGCGAATATAATTATCATTAAGACGTCCCATTCTAAATGAACAGACCATGGGTTGGCAAACTGCGGCTCACGAGCTACATGCAGCTCTTTGGATCTGAAGCTGCGGCTCTTTATATCGTCCCATATGCAAATATTATTTATGCGAGTACTAACTAATGTTGGTTGCCAAGAAAAATTTTGTGGCTATTTAAAAACTTTGGAATTTTTGTAAATTGTAATTTTGACTCTTCCGACTCAAAAGTTTGCCGACCCCTGGTATAGATCAAGGAGGGTCGACATGAGGTGAAGATAGATACCTGGGGCATGCTCTCCGACCTCACAGCGGATGGGGAAGACTCCACTCTGGCGGACCAGCATGTAGCTGGTGGTGAACTTGGCCGGGAACAGATTCACTATGTCGGTTCTGGACATAACAGTTAGTTCTGGTACTGTAAGTATT
Source organism: Cordylochernes scorpioides (assembly GCA_030710605.1). Taxonomy (NCBI): domain Eukaryota; kingdom Metazoa; phylum Arthropoda; class Arachnida; order Pseudoscorpiones; family Chernetidae; genus Cordylochernes; species Cordylochernes scorpioides. Next base: position 38,490,753 of record CP092879.1, read on the forward strand.
ATTGTACATCAGCAATAACATGACAATTTGAATACTATTTATTGATATATCCTGTACATAGATATGTATCAAGTCTGGATATATAATTTATTGTACTTGCGAAAATTCTACACCACCCATAGCATGTGTGTCTGGTGTGTGCAGGAAGAATACGAATGTGTTGTCTGCTACCAGGAATGGATTCAGTAAACTTCTGAAAATGACAGCTGACCTTAAATTTGAATAACTCCTAATCCTTTTAGGTCGAATAATATGAATAAAGAAATAATTCAATGCAATCTTTCAAGTTATAGAATAAGCTTCATTATTGAAAATCCATCAAGTAATGACAGACAGAGCTATCGCTGTTCAAGAACAAGATGCCAATCCTAACACCAGGATGCCAATCCTAACACCAGGATGCCAATCTTAGCATAAGGATGCCAATCCTAACATAGGGATGCCAATCCTAACATAAGGATTACAATCCTAACATAAAGATGCCAATCCTAACATAAGGATACCAATCCTAACATACGTATTCCAATCCTAACATAAGAATTCCAATCCTAACATAAGGATGCCAATCCTAACATAAGGATTCCAATCCTAACATAAGGATGCCAATCCTAACATAAGGATGCGAATCCTAACATAAGGATTCCAATCCTAACATAAGGATGCCAATCCTAACATAAGGATGCCAATCCTAACATAAGGATGCCAATCCTAACATAAGGATGCCAATCCTAACATAAGGATTTCAATCCTAACATAAGGATTCCAATCCTAACATAAGGATGCCAATCCTAACATAAGGATTCCAATCCTAACATAAGGATTCTAATCCTAACATAAGGATGCCAATCCTAACATAAGGATGCCAATTAACATAAGGATGCCAATCCTAACATAAGGATTCTAATCCTAACATAAGGATGCCAATCCTAACATAAGGATGCCAATCCTAACATAAGGATTCCAATTAACATAAGGATTCCAATCCTAACATAAGGATTCCAATTAACATAAGGATGCCAATCCTAACATAAGGATTCCAATCCTAACATAAGGATGCCAATCCTAACATAAGGATTCCAATCCTAGCATAAGGATTCCAATCCTAACATAAGGATGCCAATCCTAACAAAGATAATAGAGAGAAAGCGCTTAGAAGCCTGCAATTATATAACATTAGGCAATATTTTACTTCAAATTGGGGGTATTGGTAATATGAAATATATTGAATTAACCCTTGACACTTAAATGAATATTTTATTTAGCTCCAAGCGGTATATATATTTTAAATAAACGTCTAATTAATGTTAATTCCAATAGATGGCGATTTTCCATTTAAAATGCTCATTTAAGCGGTCAGCATATTTATTTATTTAACACTACTTGACCTTCTTTCTTCTTTCTTTTTTTTTTTGCAAAAACTATATTATTAATTGTAAATAGCATATTTTATCTTTTAAAAATAGTAAAAAATAGAGGATAGCGCTGAAAGTAGCGATTTATTCGACCTGCTTATGTTGTTGCTTATTTGTTTAATGGATATGTTTATTCAATGCTCTTTTTCTTAATTGTTTATTTTCTTTTTGATAATTCTGTTACCTTCTCTACTACAATATGGAATATTGTAAATAGTTTCACGCGAAATTATCCAGATCGGATATATAGTGTCTTATTTGCAAATGGTAATAAATAAATGCTTAATTCTTTTCACAGAATAAGAAATCTTTTTATCTATGACAAGAGAATACAGCTATTTGGAAGGAATAGCAATTAGCTTAAATCCATTTGATAGCTAAACCCGGTGGGAAAGACTTCCTTGCTGAAGAAATTTGTACATATACAACTATATATATTTCCTTACACATTCCCCTTATTTACTCCTTTATTATCTTTATTTGATCTTATATTTTCTCTCTGTAACAATAGATTAGAATAATAAATAAAATTGTTTAAATTGTGCAATTGTCTAAACCCGGGATAAGAAATAGAACAATATTGTGGAAGCTGTGGATATTGATTACAATAAAGAAGGATCAGGTAGTTTATACAAACGCTAGTCTGGACGTTAAGATAACAAGAGAGACCATCGTCTCACATAAGAGAAAGAGAGAGAGGACAGAATTAATTAACAGTCTCCAATCTACCGCCATATTGTCTCACAATATTCTTACAATCACAGGATTACGTCCCCCCATACGCCAGTTTCTGATTATTTAAGAATATTCTTACCGATAAGGTCTAAGATGCTCATTAGAAAATGGACTGAAGTAATTGAAGATTGTCTTTCGAGAAGTTAAGCTGATTAAAATGCCAATGAGAGCCTTTGATCAAACTAACACCCTCTTTATACAAATTGGCTAGTATTCGCGAATATATTTTACCATATCTTTCCATACACGTACATGTTACAAACTATTTGGCCTTTCTGCAGTTGATTATCATTCTAATTGTAAAAGGTTTATAAAATTTCCATACTCTTCTATTCTAATACACATGTATTTATATATATTCACTCACGATGAAAATACATTAAAATAATACATTTTGTTTCATCATCCCGTTAAGTTGGTGATTGTAGAATGATCCGCAACAGCAATTTGGAAAATTCAGACAAAAAGCCAACCTGTATACCATGGGTTTGGGCTTTGGCCCTCAACAGTACAGGTGCGGCTTCGATTTAAAAACATCATACGAGAGGGATTATGAAATAGGTCGAATTTGCCAAAACTGAAGTTGTAACGCATTCTTAATCATCGTTATAACTTTCTATACTAGCGTGATATTTTAACACATTTTCATCGAAAGAGGTACCTCTTTTGGTACATATATATACATATGAAAAAACAATAGAAAAAATAAAAGATAAGTGGGTCAGATGTTGATATTAAAAATAAAGAAGGCGCTCTGCCATCTAAAAAGCACATGTGCTCGTGGTCAGGAGATGCCTTATTTATTTTTAATATATATATATATAAATATTTGCAATAAATCTTAATTATAAAGTAAAAAAAATACTATTTACTTTATGATGCATTAGCGCGCCATCTGTTATGAAAATTCGAAACTATTATAGACGCCCTACCATTTTTTCCCATTGCAGTAAGGACAGTAGAAATTGTTTAATATTTAAAAGAATCATACGCGTCTATAATAGTTTCGAATTTTCACTATTTACTTTCAAAGTCATTATAATAATTGACGCACCATATTCAAAACATCAACATTCATTGAAGATGTTGTTGCTAAGTACTTGTTCCTCCATCCGGAAATTCTTTCTCGAAGAAGTAACGATGAGATTGAAGACGCATATCTATCTTATGAATTTACTAAAATAAAAACGCATCGAATATTAATACAAGAATTATATACAATAATAAATCTGTACTGACATACAAATTCGAAATTTGAATCTTTAAAAAACTTTAAAAAGTGTAATACAAAAAAGGTTATATAAAGGGTAAGGTTGCCATAAGTAACTTTACATAACTGATCCATAATTAGGCCTTCTTGTGTAACTCTAATGGTTGCTATATAAAAAACAAACTGGGTTCTGAAATGCCTCGGGTTCTTTTTTGCTTGTAATAAAGCGACCGGTATACTCGTACACGGGATCAGAGATAAAGGTTGGGGAAATAGAGCAAACAATATAGGTACAAAAGCATTTAACTGATTCCATAGAATTCCATTTAACTTTAATGGGCATTAGAATTAAATGATTTAAATATTACATCTTTCAAATAAAAACAAATTTCTATTGAAATCTACTATGAAAAGGAGAAGAATGGAAGGGCTTTTGTCTTTTTAACATGTTTCTCAATCATCATGTCTATTAATGTAGTCCATAGATAGAAACTATGGAATATACAGGTTATTTTTGTCTGAATTTGACAAATTTAGTTTTGTCACACATTCTTTTCATTAGAATCTGTGCTTTCTGCAAAAGGATAATGAAAAATGAATGTATAGGAGAGGTGCTCTTTATGGAGATATATATACATGTGATTATCAAGCTATCTCATAACAAGTATATCTGAAATTCGAAGCTTCAACGTCATGTTTAGTATATACAATATGTAAGGGTACAGCATTCTTATATCGATATATAAATGAGAGATTGCCTTTAACACAGATTACCTTGGTCTCTCTTATGTGTTGATTATTCGAAATTATAAACTTCTTGTATCGTTCAAAAATTTGTCAAGTTCGTTCAAACTCCGAACAATAAACACTCATAGACAAACCTTAAGGAAGTTTCATATTTTGATGTTTTTGCATCTGTTATTTGAAGAATCAAAGTTAAATTTGTCCACACTTGGTTATCTCATGTGTCTTCAATAAAAGTCAACTGTGTATCAAATACCTTTCAGAGTTATTGTCTGAATCCTGATATATATGCTAAAAGGTACAACTTTCTTAAGTTTTACTCTTTATGAGTGTATATTTAGTGACTTAATTGACGATTTTCACAAAAGAAAGGAAATATTTTAAGAGATAATATTAAAGAAAAATATTATAATTTTATACTCTTTCATTAAAATATATCCATATTATCTATTTTTAGATTTTTTATAATAATAATAAAGTTGGGAGGCGATACTGGCCACAACGAATCAACTGATACCCTATCTCCAAGTTATTATTATATATTTATTTATATTAGAAAATTATTAGGAATATAGTCTCTATACTATAGTCTCTATGCGGTTAATATCTATTATCTTGCAAAACTGCTAATTCAAAATACTTTATTGACGTTCAGCCAATGGTCAAATATAAGGAAAATTATTCTTGTAAAAGATAGATATCTTCAAGAAAAAAAAAAGCTTTTCCTGATCGTGCAACTTAAAGTTGCTGATGGCTTGCGCCATCAATCGGAATAAATATTTGGCCAATTCTGGAATAATTAAAAATCAACGATTAGTTGATATTTATTCCGATAGATGACGCAAGCCATCATCAACTTTCAGTTGCACGATAAGGAAATGCCTGATCTACCTGATCCAAGTACAAATTCACTTTTGTACTATTTTTCACATAGATATCTTCATAATGTTATTCGCTTTAAAAACTTTCAAAAGGCATGCCCAGAAGCCTTTCCCCCTTAATAATATCCCTAAACGCACAAATTAATTCAGATATATTAAAAAAAAAAAACACAATGACACCTTTCAGAAATATTAAATAGGCGTAATTGTGTCCTTCGAGAGATAATAAATGATAAATAAATAAATACATTTGTCCCACTTTGTGCTAGTTAAAATAAACCAGTTTGGTTAGGTTGTTTCTCCTACAGAGTCCTTTTGTTGTTTGACGAGTTGTCAATTTAGTTCACACATAGGTTATTTTTACAACCCAATAAGTACAAAAAGTAACAAATAATAAGAATTCCCCTTGATAAAATCTGGAAATATCTATACTTATCTGAATGAAAAGGTCATGCCCTGACCGCTCAAATGAGATATTTAGACAGTTTTTTTAGACAATTAAAATAATTTTATTGACATCTTGTCAATACACACAAAGTGTACAGTCTGCACTTTTTAAAAAAAGATAATTCTATATACAGTTACGAGCGTCATGCGTCATGTCTTCATCTCTGTCACCGTTTGCTTTTTTTTTTGGAATGGCGCTCTCCTATTGGTTGGCTACGATCACGCCACCACTACGCGAGACACTTTGTTTTCGACTTTGCCCCCCCCCCACTCGCTTTTTGGTTTTTGTAACTATTGTGTTGGAGCGGGTCGCTCCTTAAATAAATGCATATATTAGTTAATAACTAAATAGAATCCTCTCTTTCTTTTTGCCAGTAAGAGACGCCTACGGAAGCCAACAGTACATAGACAGATAAAGCACATAGGCTATAGTTATTAACTAATATATGCATTTATTTAAGACGCCAATTTATAATTGTAACAAATAGTATTTGAATAAAAACATTCAATCGGGGGTAAAACACGGGCGTTGCCCGGGTCATTCGGCTAGTTATATATATGCATCATATGAGATATTTAGTTGGCAAAGTGCCTTTTGAAGAAATCAATCACTTGATAAAATTGAGTTGCGCAATATAATGGAATAAACCAAAATCAACGTTTAGTTGATATTTATTCCGAAAGATGGCGCTTTGCCATCTAAGTATATCATTTAAGCTGTTAGGTCTTGCTTTTTCAACTGTTCTTTTTATTACAGAAAAAAGTGTGAGAGCAAGAAGTTTTTTTATTGGAAGATCGTTTCAAGCGCTGTCAAACCTTACGGTTCTTCGACTGGTGGAAATGATAAAGAACGCTGACAAAAATATGAACTACTATACATACATGCAGATGATTTGCATAGATTGTTTACAATAGAGTAACAATATGTAATACAGAGATTATATGCAAAGAGGGTTAAACATGATTGCATATAATATATGGATTAAGCATGATTACCTTCACAATAATGAAAAAACCACAAATGAAGTTAAGGTGAATAAAAGGAAACTATTAGATATACTTAGTATTTACAAAAGTGTAAAGCAGTAGAGAGTTCGGGAAGGTCTAATTTTCGGTTTATGCTATTAATGTTTTGAGAAATGAAAGCTTCTAATACCAGTATCCGGTGCTTGTTTCATCTATGGCTGTAGTATACTCTTTTGCTTGATTCAAGTATATGGTTGTGCTGGTCCCCCCTTATCCCAAGTACATATAGTACAAGCCATGATCATCAAAGTTGGTAGGGACTTCAATTGTTTTACTATAAGTGCATCACATGGATTCACATATTTAACCTGTTCGATGAATTGAATTAAAAAAATAGTGAAGCAATTAGAAAAAGTGTTCTATTTTGGATTCGATCATGCGTCTTCGTTACCGAAATCTTTAGCGAATATCATTAGTTCATTTTAATGACCATACCCACATACTCTGCAGCCTACTTCAATGTGTCATATGAAAGTGTTTGCGTCAAGCTCAGTTGATGGAATACCATCCGAGCCACCATTTAGACAAACAATAAGCTGGTGATTTAGCGGCCCACAATGAGGCGGAATGAGTCGTGGCGAAACAGAGTATTAACTTATTCTTTTTTTTTTCCTCCTCCCTTCACGCTCGCCTTTTAAATAGGGTCAACAAGGCTGGTACAGCCTTGGAACCTGAGTCAGTCAGTTTCTAATGGCAGGAGGGTGGGGGCCACGCTTTACCTATTTACATAACAAACGGATCTAAACGGAAATGACAGACGTCTAGCTGTGAATTTCAAAACGGCCAATAATATTTACTCTCTTTATGGCTAACCTTTAAGCTATTGATTACATATTGTATTGGAGATTAAAGAAATCAATGAAAGCAACAATAAAAACTGACATTATTTCAAAATACAAAGAGTATAAAACATATTGGAATTGTTTTTAACTTGCTTTCTCTCTTGTTATCTTCTGAAACGGTTTATCTTTACTTTTATATTGATATAAAATGCCTAATTTATGCAACTTTGTTGAAATTCTTAAGCTTGAATTATTTTATTTTCATAAATAAAATTAGTTCTTTTCTCCCCTGTATAAAAATTCCAAATTTATGAGACTTATTCATAAATGATAATTTCGTATTAGATTTTCGATAGTAATGTTATATATTTATTTTGATATAGTTACATGGATTTAGTGTTAAATATAGAACACAAATGATTTAGAGCATATATCCATTGTTTTTTAAGTTTATTTTTGTTAAACGTGTTTCTATATTGGTATGTAGATAGACAAAGGAAATTATCAGAAAAGAATACTTGCTATATAGAAATAAACTGTTTTCCCAAGAAATGCTATGAGATGTTTAACGTGCGAAAAGCATTAAAATATCGAAGAAAAGTTTTACATAAGAAATCATAAATTGGAATAGTGATATAGATCGTGTAAACTATAAGAAGAAATGGTATACTCAAGAAAGAATATGAATTTACACTAAGCATTAGGGGAAAAGCACAGAAGAGGTTTCGATATGAATACAATTAATCAAGGCTATTTAGGAAAATGTATGTTGGAAGTGTGAGGGATTAAGCCAAGGGAAGACGTGAATGCCTGAATGTGAAATAGATTGTCAAGAACACCGTGCAAATGAAACCGTGCAAGTAAAAATAACAAAAGAAGTCAATGATAAACGACAAAAGAAAGTGTCATTAAAAGAAATAATAAGAAATAATTGGTGATGATTCCTACATAGAAAAAAATATTAACGAAAAAAGTACAAAAGTTGCGGCGATGAAAGATAAAATAAAATATAAATGTAAGAAATTGTTAGAAGAACAAGAAGTTGAAGTGTGAAGCACAAAATGAAATTATAATAAAAAGTATGAAATAATTAGGTGAGAGAGAGAGAGAGAGGGAAAATATGTAGAGAGGAAAAACGTATGAAGACGAACGACAAAAAAAAGAAGTAAATGCAAGAAGATGTATGAATGGCAAAAACACGAGTAATCCTACATCGAAAAAAACTGTATAGGTAAAAGGCGCTAGAGAAATTATCGATGAACAACGAAAGAAAATTTAAATGCAAAACGATGAACGAGGAACTTTATGTAAAAAAAACTGTAGATAGAAAGCAGTAAAGAAGCCGTCAATGTTCGACGAAAGTGAAAATGTGAGAAAGAATGAAGGACAAAGTATCTTACCCAGGAACTGTAGGTAAAAAAGGCACGAGAAAAGCCGCCAATGTACGACGAATGTGAAAACGTAAGAAAGTACAAAGGACAAGGTATCCTACTCAGGAACTGTAGGTAAAAAAGTACGAGAAAAGCCGTCAATATACGACGAAATTAAAAATATGAAAAAGAGTACGAAGGACAAGGTATCCTACCCAGGAACTGTAGGTAAAAAAGTATGAGAAAAGCTGCCAATGTTCGACGAAAGTGAAAATATAAGAAAGAGAATGAAGGACAAGGTATCCTACTCAGGAACTGTTGCTAAAAAGGAACGAGAGAAGCCGTCAATGTACGACGAAAGTGAAAAGTAAGAAAAAGTACGAAGGACAAGGGTTCCTACCCAGGAACTGTAGGTAAAAAACACGAGAGAAGCTGTCAATGTACGACGAAAGTGAAAATGTAAGAAAGCATATGAAGAACAAGGAATTACTACCCAGGAACTGTAGGTAAAAAAGTACGAGAAAAGCTGCTAATGTACGACGAAAGTGAAAATGTAAGAAAGAGAATGAAGGACAAGGTATCCTACCCAGGAACTGTAGGTAAAAAAGTACGAGAAAAGCTGCCAATGTTCGATGAAAGTGAAAACGTAAGAAAGCGTACGAAGGACAAGGTATCCTACCCAGGAACTATAGGTAAAAAAGCTCAAGAAAAGCCGTCAATGTACGACGAAAGTGAAAAGTAAGAAAAAGTACGAAGGACAAGGTATCCTACCCAGGAATTATAGGTAAAAAAGCACGAGAAAAGCCGTACATGTACGACGAAAGTGAAAAGGACAAGGTATCCTACCCAGGAACTATAGGTAAAAAAGCTCGAGAGAGGCCGAAGAAGGAAAGAAATTGTAGGTACTACAACATCAGAAGCTTACAATGGTTGCTGATAAAAACATCCATAAATCCCCGTCCCATGCCAACCAACCAAGTAATATTTAATTAATATCTCTTTCTTCGCGCAGCTTTCGAGGCCATGCTCTTTAATTATAGCCTTTTTTACTTTATTTTTTAGTTGTTGGTTGCCCCCTCTGACCCTGAACTAGATTTTTTTATAGTGGCGCGGCGATGTGGTTGATGGCAGAGGCCAGGGCGTGAGCTCTATGGGTGCGGGAAATCCGCTGAATCTCCACGTCAGATCTGAATTATACAATCACATTGTGTGTCAGATTCACTAATGACTTAATTATTTGCTATTTTAATTGGATTTTGTACTGTTGAATAAACATGTCATGTAAATAGAAATTCTTTATAGTTTACCCAAGCTGAGTAATTATATAGGTATCTTGGATTGTGCTTGTTTCTCACACACAAAATTGAATTTTATACTTTCTTATTTAACATCTTTCCGGGTTATGTTCATTAATGAAAATAAAAACAACAAAGTGAAGATATATTTGGTAAAAATACAAAATATTTTTAAAAATCATTTTTATCTCCTTTGCAGCCAACGATCTCAAAGATGTATTTATTCATATGATGCATCGGATGTGTGTGTGTGGATCTTTACTTGATTCTACTATTCTCCTTCGAATGTGTTAAAAATTAAACAAATCTATATCATCACTCACTTACCCTCATTTTTAAAAAATAATAAGGAATGATTTTCATCGAATACTTCAGATAGTTCGCGAGTTTAACCTATCTCTTATACTTGTAACTACACTCGCATGAACACAAGGAAGTTTCTTATTTTGATGTCGCCAGTAGTCTGTTTTTTAATGGAGACAGAGGCAATTTTGTTCACGCTTGGTTATCTTGAGTGCCTTCAATAAAGGTCACGGTGTATCAAATAGCTTTCAGAGTTATTGTCTGAATACCAATATACACGCGAAAAGGTACAGATTCATTAAGTTTTGTCCATGAGTGTATATTTTTAGATTCAAATGGTGTATAGTAGCATGGAATTTTCTTATATTTGTAACTACACTCATGGATAAAACTTAAGGAAGTTTCATATTTTGCTGTCTCCGGTCGTCTAATTTATGAAGAAGACAAAGGCAATTTTGTTCACACTTGGTTATCTCGTGTGTCTTTAATAAAGGTTACCGTGCATCAAATATCTTTCAGAGTTATTGTCTGAATCCAGATATACATGCGAAAAGGTACATCTTCTTTAAGTTCTGTCCTTTAGAGTATATTTTTAGATTCAAATAGGTGTATAGTAGCATGAAATTATCGTGATATCAGTTAAATGGCTGATAAGAGACGGGATATGGAGATCGAAGGATATCTGATGAAAGAAAAATAACCATTGCTTCAGTCAAACTGTCTGTTGTGAAGCTAAACAAACAGACGGACCCACCTGAGGTTGTTGAGGGTGAGGACCTGGTTCTCGAAGGAAATGCTGTGAACGTCCAGGGCATTTCCAAGTCCCACCACGTGCCAGGAGATCCTCTCGCCGTCACAGGCCGTGAGTCCAGGGAGATTGTTGAATCCATAGCCGTTCACCGTGAACATACGGTTGGAGATCTGTAAGCATCGCATTCTTAGATTCGAACAGAATTTATCTAAAAAACTTCCATGTATATATCTATTTATATAAATATAGACTATATATAAAAAAGCATCTCCTCTTGCAACTGAAAGTTGTTGATGGCTGGCGCCATCATTGTAATAAATATCAACTATCCGTTGATTTTTAATTATTCCAGAATTGGCCAAATACCCATTCTTGATTAATCAAGAAAAGCTAACCACGTACGCGTTTCGGGCCGTACTCATCTCTCTCACTTATGCCGACAAGCTCGGCCATTTTGAATGTTCACTTAATTGTTGACAGCTGCTTTGCTTGCAGGTGTTTTGGATCGTCTTCGATTTTTACCTATTTAAAAAAAATGGATCAAAGAACCTGTATCAATTTTTGTGTGAAAAACGAAATTGAGTGCGCGGATGCATTCCGAATGTTGACTGTGGCATACAGAGAAGCTACCTTGGACCGAAGCAATGTTTATCGGTGGTACAAAATGTTCTCAGAAGGCCGAGAAGATGTGAACGACGAAGAGCGTGCCGGACGCCCGAGCACTTCAACAACAGACGAAAAAATTAATGAAGTGGGGAAAATGATATTGGCCAATCGTCGAATCACCGTTAGAGAAGTTGCTGAGGACCTAAACATATCGATTGGCTCGTGCCATTCGATTTTTATCAATGATTTGGGCATGAGACGGGTCGCCGCGAAATTCGTACCAAAATTGCTCAATTGCGACCAAAAACAGCATCGCATGAACATTACTAATGAGATGTTGGACTCTGTCCGCGACGACCCAAATTTGCTCCAGAGGGTCATAACTGGTGACGAAGCGTGGGTTTATGGTTATGACGGGGAAACCAAAGCTCAATCATCTCAATGGAAGCTGCCGCACGAACCAAGACCGAAAAAAGCGCGCCAAGTTCGGTCGAATGTGAAAGTTTTGCTGACAGTTTTCTTCGATTGCAGGGGCGTGGTGCATCATGAGTTCTTGCCACAGGGTAGAACGGTCAATAAGGAATATTACCTACAAGTTATGCGCAATTTGCGCGAAGCAATTCGCCAGAAACGCCCTGATTTGTGGAAGAACAAAAATAGGCTTTTGCACCACGATAACGCCCCTGCTCACACATCGTTGCTTGTGCGCGACTTTTTGGGCCAAAAACAACACACTAATGATGCCGCAGCCACCGTATTCCGCAGATCTGGCCCCCTGTGACTTTTTCTTGTTCCCTAAACTGAAGAGGCCCATGAAAGGACGACGTTACGCTACGCTTGACGAGATAAAGACGGCATCGAAGGAGGAGCTGAAAAAGATTTAAAAAAAAAATGATTTTTTGAAGTGCTTCGAAGATTGGAAAAAACGTTGGCACAAGTGTATAATATCTCATGGGGAATACTTTGAAGGGGACAAAATAGGTATTCATGAATAAATAAATAATTTTTGAAAAAACACAAAAGTCGCGATACTTTTTGAACACACCTCGTATAGACTATAAAGTATCTATCTATCTATTCTATTTCTCCTCAACCTATAAGTTGGCGGGCAGTAGTTCTGTTCTATCAGAGCTCACTTTCTATAGATAGTCTTTTGATAGCATCGTAGTGTCTTCTACCGATTTGTTAAGGAATTGTCTTTATTCTCGGCTTCCTCTTTCTGGTCTTCTTTCCATACATTTCTCCAGAAATACCTTTATCAGTTCGAGTGTTGGATAAGATTTCCAAACATACTGAATCTCATCCTCTCAATCGTCTTCAGAAGGCCATATCTCTCATCGATCATTTTAGAACTTCTTCATTGCTTTGTATATCAGTCCATATATCCATAAAGTTCTGAAAAAATTCTAAACTGCTTTGAGGGATTACAACTTATCTGTGGTGGAAATCTTATCAAATTCGCATGGTGCCCATTCTCAATGAATGGGGAAACAATCTTTGATAAATTAATAAAAAATCCCAGTAAAAGATCACTTCTTTACTATTTTTTTCACAATCTATGATAAGCTTCTAAATTTTTATCTGTCATATAAATCCAATTACTTTTATGTGTGCAAGAGCATTAATGTCTAAACAAAATTTTCGGAAAGGTTAGAACACAGGGAATCTGTAATTAATGCTGACAACACTAAAGGTAAAAAAAACACTTGGGGGAAATTTGTTATATAATACTGAAATGGTAAATGCTTTAGAATATTTTTAGATCTTAAATAAACTTTGAAATCGAGCTAAATATTTATTTTAATACTCCCTGTAATAAACTATATATTTATAATATATTTAGAAACCTGTTTATTTTTGACTACGCATTATTACAAAAAACAAGAACCACAATTGACTATTTTTTACTTTTTAGAATAAACGAACTTCAAGGAATATATTTTAGTACATTCTCGAGATGTCGAGATTATACAAGGATTTGAAAGAATAGAGTTTCATAGAAGATTGTTTCATTCTTATACACATTCATATTGTAAGTTGAAATCATATAACCAAATTCAACCAATCATCCAATAAAAGAAGTACACGCATGTTCGGCGGTACATATACTGAAATTGGAACAATACAGAGAAGATTAGCATGGCACATGCGCAAGGATGACACACAAAATCGTGAAGCATTCCAATAAAAAGAAGACTATATGTTATATTAAAATATTATTTTATTTAAAATTATTTCTCATAGATTCAAATACTCTGCTAAATCGACCGCCAGAGGTCACGCTTCCCCTATAAAAACTTATTGTTGTTGTTTCTCGATGGCCGCTCAAACCTTTTGTACATTATGTAAATAAGTTTTCCATTTTTTTTATTCTTACGCCTTAAGCCAGGCATTACTTTTATCAAACTATGTTTTTTTAAAATATATTCCTCTAGTTCAATTGAAGCTATTTTGATCTTAACTATTTTTATTATACTTTTAACCACGACTGCATTACCATAGCATAATTCTCAAGAAAATTAAATACAACAAAAAAAATATTTTTTCTTTTTATATAACATATGTATAAGAAATATCAGAGTATGTGAATATTGACCAATAAAAAACCGACACCTCTCACTGAACCAATGGCACATACTTTCTCTGCTATGACACTAGAATCAAAAGAACAAAAACCTCATCAATTATATTATTGAGGGCAGTTGTAAAGCGACAATGGAGGAATTTCATAATCCATTCAACCAATTAAAAACCAAAAGATTCATTATCCAGATTAAAATTAATTATATACAGGATTATAAAGAAAATTGATTCATAAATACCATGGTATATGATGAAAAGTATGCTAGAATAACCTACTTATCAATCCTCCATCATCCGATATGTGTAGACTTAACTTCTAACTAATCATGAAGAATTACGTTAATTAGAGACATTGCTGATATTACGAAAGATATATTGCTTAAATTCGCCTGGGGACATTTTGGGGACAATACTAAAACACTGTCGTTGGCCTCTATTTGTCCTACATTTTTTAATTGCTCAATTTTTTAAAGAATTCTCTGTTGCTATTTGATTTGTTAGCAATTTTATTGAATTAGAATGATCCGATTGATGTTCTTTACGTGGGCATGTAAACCTTAGAAACAAGGAAAATACCCTTTTATTCAAGATAAACTTATTTTCAGTGTTTTTCAGTGAAAATTAAGATTTTATTAAGATGGTTATTGAAAACAATTTTCTATAATTTCTGTTGAGATGAGAGAATAATTCCATAGGCTTATATGTATGTGTTCAGAGTGTTAATAAATACCTTTTCTATAAATTTATTAACTAAATTTCTAATGAAATTGAAGAATAAATGGTAAATAATTCTATGGAGAAATGATATATTCTTTACATTTACATGCTAGCAACTTAAATATGGATGTATTACACGAAGTTAATATCGAATATTAAAATAATCCAGAAAGTAATTCTAGAGATGTATGTGCATGTGTACAGAGTGAATGAATACCTTTAATATGAATTGCTTAACTAAATTGATAATGAAATTGAAGAAAAACTGATGAAATTTTTATGGAGAAATGATATATTCTTCACATTTTCATATGGTACCAATTTCTATATGAATGTATTACAAAAAGCTAATATCGAATATTGAAAACAACCCCAGAGACGTATGTACATGTGTACATAGTTTTAATAAATACCTTCAATATGATTTGCTCAACTGAATTGATAATCAAATTGAAGAAAAACTGATAAAATATCTATGGAGAAATGATATATTCTTCACAATTTCATGGTACCAACTTCTCTGATTGTATTCCAACAAGTTAATATATCGAATATAAAAAAGAACTACAGAAAATAATTTCACAGACGTATGCACATGTGTACATAATTTAATAAGTACCTTACTATGAATTACTCGCTCAACTAAAATCAATATTGAAATTGAAGAACAACTGATAAAGTTTCTATGGAGGAATGATATATTGTTCACACTTACATGGTTACATGAATTTACATGGTACGAACTTCAATACGAATGAATTCCACCAAGTTAAATATATCGAATATAAAAAATAACTCAAGAAAAAATTTCCAAGAGATGTACGTATATGCACGTGTCCAGAATTTTAATAAATACCTTTTCTATACACACACATTTCTTAACTATATATATATATAAATTCATAATGTTATTAAAGAATAAATGAGAGATAAAATAACTATGGAGGAATGATGAATTGTTTACATTTTCATGGTACCGACTTCAATCTGAATGTATTCCTTAAAGCTAATCGAATATAGAAAACACCTCGGAAGAAAAGAGTATGATATCGAATTTATCAATTGAAGAATGATTAACTTTCAATGGAGGAATGATATATTTTTCACATTTTCATGGTACGAACTGATAAAATGAAGAGGACGATAGGATATATCTGGAGGATATTTATTGGACTTAAACTTAAAGTCACTAATACAGGCAAACAACACAATAACAACTGGAAGAAATGCACCTACTCTATCTAACCAACAGCTATATATATCTAGAGCAACACCACAGAGTAGCAAGTCACTGGTCCGATGATAATTATTTATATTCATAGAAATGCGAGATAATTGTCAATTTCAACACGAACTTCAATATGAATGAATTCCATTAAGTTAAATATATCGAATATAAAAAGAACTCCAGAAACAAATTCCAAGAGATGTATATGCATGTGTCCAGATTTTTAATAAATAACTTTTCTATAATAAATAAGTGTGACAAAAGATATCGTGAGTGAACTGACCTGGAATTCGACATTTCTCTTGATGGCCTCCCGATCCCCCTCAGTGAGGTAAGGGTCCAGGCGGTCCATGTTCTCGTCGATGTACAGACTGTCATTCTCGTCAAACACCAGGAAGAGCAGGTAGAAGGATCTATCCACGTGCCACTCGTTGCCGTTGGCGTCCAACGTTCCTGAACACAATCCTTTGTCAGCCTTGCTGTGGAGATATTCAAGAAAATTTAAATATTTATGAACAAAATGAATCTATTAAGCACAAATATTTCTTTTTCAACTAAAACAAACTTCTTTAAACATACAATCTTCATCGCTATAAAGACAATAGGAAGTTTATTTTACCCGAAAAAGAATAATTTGTGCTTAATGGTTTCATTTAGTTTATATTCACTCATGAACAAACCTAAGGAAGTGAAAAGTCTCTAATGTCTCCAGTCATCTGTCAAATATTTTGACAATATTGATGTTGTAGCTCATTCATTATCATCACTAGTAAAGGTTTTACTAGGGTGATGCATAGTGCCATCGTTCTGATATACAATTAAAGGGAGAGAAGGGTGCCTCTTTTGGTAAAATGACGAATATTTGAGATAAAAATTAGGCTAAAGAATGAAGAATCCTAGACATTTTATAAATACGTATAAAGTATATTCTCTTCCTATATTTGGTCAGCCAAATAGATGAGAGCCATAGCCTAAAACCATGGTATACAGGTTGTTTTTTTTTGTCTTGAATTTTGCCAATATTGGTGTTGTATCTAATTCTTTATCATCACTAATAAATGTTTTTACAAGGGTAATGCATAGTGCTATCGTTTTGGTGCACCATTAAAGAGAGAGGGCCCTTCCTTTGGTACATTATAATGAATTAAAAATAATGAAAGCATATCCTGACCAGGAGCACATGTGCTTTTTAGATGGCAGAGCGCCATCTAGTGAAACAGAAATCCACTAAACATTGATTTAACCTGTTCCTTGATATTTGGCCAACCCAATTTCTTGATAAATCAAGAAAAGTCAACCACGAACGCGTTTCGCGCTGTTGGCGCTCGTCAGCGTGGAGTAGGTTTTTATTTTTCTTTTGTTTTTATCATTATAATGAATATTTAAGAAATTAAATGGGACTAAAAGAATGAAGATTGTTAGACTTTTTGAAATACGTATAGAGGATATTCTTTTCCTTTATTGTGCCAGCCAAATAGATGAGGCCCATAAGCCTAAAACCATGGTATACAGGTTGTTTTTTTTTGTTTAAAATTTGCCAATATTGGTGTTTTAGATCATTCTTTACCATCACTAGTAAAGGTTTTACAAGAGTAATGCACAGTACTATCGTTTTGATGCACCATTAAATAGAGATACCTCTTTTGGTATATTAATAAATATTCAAGAAAATAATTTATCAGCTTGATTGTCTTAATTAAGTTTTCCTGTATATAAATATCATATTACCATTAAATGTGATTAGCTTTAAAAAATAATAATACAAGTATATTAGCATTGTATTAGAATACAAGTATTGTACTAATAGTACAAGTATTGTATATAGTTTTGTAATAACATTGCTTACATTACTGGTACTATTACTGTCCGTATTACCGTCGGTGGAAGGATGTTCTAAAACGTTGGTTTTCGACCGCTACGACCCGGGTTCGATTCCCGCATTAGACACTTTTTTTCTGATTAAAAAATGCTCAAAATGGCCCCCGATTCTTGAAAAAGTCTAAACTCACCAGCGAGTTTAAGTAATCAAACGGAGCTTTGCCACATTTGTAAGTGCAAAGTCAAACTGCTTTTCAGATGTGTAGACATGTGATGCACTTACAGTAAAAGCAGTCGCCTACTTCTACCCACCATGATTATAATGGCCTGTGCCACGTGTACTAGGGATAAGCAAAAAAAAATATTACTGTTATTCCTATATATATACCCTCTTCTACTCGGAGAATCTGTATAAGAATAAAAGGTCGTAATAAAACTTCATGTTTTTTCTCTCACTTATGCAAAACTATCTTATTAAAACTCATCTCGTCTTTTGTTTAGTTATCGAAAAAGCCTGTAGAAGGACGCATGCGTCCGAAAGCTTACTAATAAAATTCGCACAAGATACTCCTCTTCAATCTCCATTTTATTTTTCTATTTTAACTCGAAGAGTTTATTTTAGTCAAAATTTCTTCTTGTTGTTAAGTATTTAAGAGAATAAATGGGGTTAAAAGAATGAAGAAGGTTAGAAAATTTAGAAATAGGTATAAAGGATGTAATTTTTCTGTATTTTGCCAGTCAAATAGATGAGGATAAACTCCATGTTCAACCATTGTAGCAGATACCTCGCTGTCCAAACATGGGAAACAAGGTCGTCCATTATGAAGAGATAAATTGCTTTGGGAATTCTTTTTTTTTACAAATAAATTAAGAAGCGATTAATTATTTAAAATAAGTTTCTCTAATAAACTTAATGGAGTTTTAAATTCGTGTATTACACGCTCCATTAGCGCTTGTTTGTTATTATATGGTCCCGGGTGTAAACTAAACCTTGCCTATGACGTCAGCTCGAATGGTACCTACTGTAGAAAATATTGAAAATTCAAAAATATTTTATTGACACTTATAGTCAATTGATACAAAAATTAATGAGATTTACAATTTAGTGATAATTATAAGAAAACAGTTCTCAGTAAGAGAGGCTCCTCCATCTTGAGAGAGTCCTCTTCCAGACAAGGACAGTATCTACCGCTCTGTGTCTACTGTAGATATAGAGATATGTTTCTAAGTAAATATTAAACTACTTTCTCACTAAGTTTCTTGAATATTTTATTGAACTTTGCAAGATTTTGACTTAAAAACTCTTCCATAGGACGTTTCTTCCTAAGATATCTCTCTATGCATAAGCACTCAAAATACATTTCTATAAAGTCTTCGCAAGGGATTAGATCCGAACTCATCTATCTTAGTTTGATTAT
Source organism: Cordylochernes scorpioides (assembly GCA_030710605.1). Lineage (NCBI taxonomy): Eukaryota > Metazoa > Arthropoda > Arachnida > Pseudoscorpiones > Chernetidae > Cordylochernes > Cordylochernes scorpioides. The sequence goes on from CP092879.1 coordinate 38,510,079, forward strand.
TTTTCTTATAAAATAATTCCAATTATTGATTACTGAACTTATACGCGATGGAATAAGGCAATATGTATCTACCTAAACTGAGTTTCTATTTTTCTTTTATTTACGTTTTAATGTAAATAAAAGAGAATGCAGACAGGTTTGCCTTTTTGAATCTACGACCAACTATGGATATTTGAAGGAATTTGTTTTAGCAGAAAACTTCAGTTTTTTCTAGGGTAATGATATATATGTAAGATATATTCTTACCAATCAGACATTTGATGATTACAAACGACAGAAAGATAAAGACTTCAGTGACTTATTTATTTATTTATTACCAGTTGCAAACAAGACACGCTATATCCGATCTGGATAATTGCGCGTGAAACTATTTACAATAATTCATATTGTAGTAGAGTAGGTAACAGAATTATCAAAAAGAAAATAAACAATTAATAAAAAGAGCATTAAATAAACAGTGACTAATTCAGTGACTTAAAATCGTTTATAGATACTGAAACCAAATGCCCCTTTTGTAAACATATTTTCTAAGACTATGGCGCAAGCCATCAGCAACTTTTAGATGCACGATAAGGAGATGTCTTTTTTAATAATATTTTCTAAGATTTATAAATAGATCTATAACTTAATGCTGTAATGTATATATAACCTTATATTTTATATAATACCTCTATCATAACTTGTATATATATATTGTAGAAATAGATAATTTATTTATTTATTTATTACAAAACACACGCTATATCCTATGTGAATATTTGCGTGTAAATGTTTAAACTATTCTATGTACATAGTTTTAAGTATATATATAAATTATTTATATTTTTAGAGAGAGAGTGAAAGTTATTTAAATTTACATTTAGAGCAATAATTTATACAATAAATAAAGGTTATTTACACACATATTATCAAAAGTCCAATATATATCTTTAGAATTACAACCACTAAACCAGTGGCACAAATATAAAATATTCCAAAACAATAACATCAATAAAAAAAGTATATATATATATATACTAATTAAGACTAGAAATTTCAATTCTTAATGTAAATTAGGTCTACGGCATTTGAGATAGAGTCTACAGAATTTGTTGAATTTTCTATATTCTTCTCTACTGGAAACCATTTGGCTTAAACTAGAACTGTTCATTTGACATTGTACTCTCAAATCTGCAACAAGTGGGCACCGGATTAAAATATGCTCAGGGTTGTGATCATCTTGGTCGCATAAGCAGATTGAAGAATCAAGTAGAAATATATAATGATATAGTGTAACTATAATTTGTTTTTAGCCCAAGAGTCCCTTAAGGGATGTTGTAGCTGTGATAAAATAAATAAATGAAGCTTTCAATATCAATCTGTTAAAATTGGAGCTGTTAAAGGATTTATGGCTTAAAAATATATATCCAGCAATGCATTATGGATTAAATGATCCGATAACTAAATCCAGCTGTCAATAAGTCAGATAGAAATATCTCTATCATAAAACAAAGCTAAAATGTTAATTTCAATTATCACCTATAGCAGACACATTCTAAGTTACACAACTATGCAGTACTGTAGTATCATGTTATTGCTGATTATATTTTAGTAGTTACGCACAGTTAGTAATAGTATTTAGTAATCTCTTGATATTATTTCTCTCTCTCGAATTGATAATTTTATAGCAATATGCAATTATTTATACAAATAAATAAATAAACATGTTATATACAAGGACTATATACACAATTGCATATTCCCACAAATATTAAATATGTACCAAAAGAGGCACTTCTCTCCCTTTAATTGTGCATTAGAAAGATGACACTGTGCTTCATCCTAGTAAAATACTTTGCTAGTTATGATAAAGAATGAGCCACAACACAAGTTCTGACAAATTCAGACAAAAAATCAACCTGTATACCATATCTTCGAGCTTTGTCCCTCACACATCAGCGTACAGCATATATATATATATATATATATATATTTATATATATATTCAATAAAAATATTCCCTAAGTAAAAATTATAAATGATTTAACCTAACCTCTAACGAAAGACAATCTTTGGAAGTGATCAGAAATGATATTCTTTGCTGATGCTTATGAGAGATTTTAGAAAATTCAGACAAAAATCAACCTGTATACCATATTTTCGAGCTTTGACCCTTACACATCAGTACAGTATATATATTCAGTAAGATATTCCAAAATTTATATGAAATAAAATGATTTAACCTAACCTCTAACGAAAGACAATCTTTAGAAGAGATCAGAAATGATAATATTTCTGGCGAATGCTTATGGAAGATATGTTTAACAAAATATTTAAAATGATATATTTTCTCAAGTATTCAAAATATCAGGCAAGCACAAGGCTTTCTTATTTAAACACGCTTATACTATTTTGAAATTCACAAGCAGTTAATTGTTCAATTTAAGAAGCCTCTACATTTTCAACCAACATTTAGATTGAAGTAAAAGCAGCCGACTAAAATATAGTTTAAAAAATATTCAAGACTAATTTTCTCCAAACTATCTTTGTTTATAAGATCTGAAGGTGAAAGTAACTTCTAGTTTAAAAAATCGACATACAAAAAATACCAGGGAAACCTATAATAGTTAAGCCACGCTAACCAGAGTGAACATAAAAAAACTATTCGGTAATTGTTTCGTGACCTATTGTTACTGGTTGTTCTGATAATTGAATAGGAATTATTCGATCGACTTTAACAATGGGTTGATCATTGTTAGATTTGTGAGAAATATGGTTTAAAATGTCTTTCACATAATGCAGATTAACTTGTACCAATTTTAATAGGTATTATATAAAACTATACTTTCTTTATACCATATTATATACACCTTAATTTATATTTCTATATAAGGGTTTTTTTTTCTTATCCTTTTATTAGTCTAAATTAGACAAGATGGTCGTGCTCATAAAGAAGTTCAAGAACTCTTCTTGGTTCTCTGTACAGGGATCCTTTGTCCTTTCCAATTCAATTCAGTATATGTTGGGGAGTGGCCTCTTCGGTTTTTGCATCTAGTGCACATGGGGAAGCCTTTGGCTCCCTCTTTATAGATTAGAGGGCGCAAGTGACCGGATTTCAATCTGGCCAAGGGCTAACCCCTATAAGGGTTAAAATGGCAAGGTTTACACCTATTAAAGTACAATGAATTATTTGCAATAAGTATCTTTATTACCGTAAAGATAGAGGCTGCCTGGCCGGCATTCATAGTACTTAAAAATAAAGATACTTCGGCCAGTAAATCTTTTTATTGTCTCAACGTTTCGACAAAAATCTGTTTTTCTCGTCAGGAGCGAACAAAAATTAAAACATTTGGCAAGGCGTTAAGAAATATTCTATGTTTTAATTTTTGTTCGCTCCTGACGAGGAAAAGAAGATTTTGTCGAAACGTCGAGTTAATAATAAAAAATATTTACTGGCCGAAGTGTCTTTAATTTTAAGAATTATCTTTATTATATTAAGAAAAAGGTTTCATATCTTTATTATGTTTATAATATTCAAATTTTTGGCAGAGTTTCCTTTTTAATATTATCATCAAATACAATCTCAACAGGCCTTACTGCAATGATGAAAGTTATTGAATGGAAGAACTTGGGTCATCAGTGGTGAACCCTCTCAGCGGTTTCGCTAAATTAATCTTCTAACCACTCTACTATTGTATTTGATTAGTTTTCTTATATACCCTGTATTTACTATGGAAGGTAGCTTAGGGGTGTTTAGGGAACCTATGGACATAAACTTATAAGTTTGTATAGATAGATACATATAATTTCATGAAATTACACATACACACACACATCGGTCAAAGTTCTTTGAATAATTTTATCGATATATATCAATTACATTTATAAATATCTTTATTATGTATTTAAAATGCACGTTTTCAAGTCACAGCCATTCAGAAAATCTATTTATAAGACTTTTAAAGAAAATTATTCTTAAAAATAAGACCGTTGAAAAACATTTAACTTGAAAGTTTACCTTTTAAATACACAACAAAGATCCTTATTGTAAATAATTTATTACAATAAAACGCAGACTCCAAGGATGTATTTCCTATTTTTTATTTAATACTTCTCAAGATTTCGGGTAATGGGAACCCTTCTACAGGGTTTAAGCTATTATTTAAATCTTATAAATGATTTAAATATTCCCGAAGTGCTAAGAAATGAAAATAATATTCATAAACCATAAAAAACAATAAAACAATAATTTATTAACTATAAGCTCCTTATATATATGCATATATACATCTATATATAAGTTGTTCCTCCTATTATTTTATTATTATTATAATTAGTTTTTAAAAAGTTCTGGGTGTAAAAGACACAAATATTAACTAATACACAGTAATCCCTCGTTATCACGAACTCGGATTATACGAACTCTCGGTTTGCGCGAACCGTTTCTTTTCCCCCGTTAAATTTCAATGCTTTCCAAAGAGATTTTGCCGGTTAAGACGAAATATTCGGTTATGACGAAATACGAATTAAATTTAGCCCCCAGCAGAACTAATCAATCGGTTAAAACGAATTCTAATATGTTTTTAAAGGCGAGTTATAAGTAAAACAATAAACTATTAAAACAACAAAAACGCCGTTGATATCAAGTATTGGCTCTCTTTGTCTTTTGTGTAAACATTCGTCCTTTGTTTGTTATGATGACTCATTTTCTATGAAACCATCCCCTTGGGGTCGTTCCATGTACTCAATCAGTGGAAATTTTCGACTCTATTGTGCCAGTATTGCTGTTTTTCTCGACTGATAAATGTAGGGGCCATGGTGACCCCTGCCAGCCAGCAGCCAAGGAGCGCACGCTTTCACGGAATTTCACAGAATATTATATTATTCTTATTTTTATGCAAAACATATATTTAAAAATATTAAATATAATATAAATAATAAAAATATATTCTGTGAATAATAATCTGTGTAAATCGAGCTCTCAGAAGAAAAAGGACTTATTTCTATTTGTTATATCTTTTTATAACCGACTAATTGATTGTATTATAAAATAATGCGCTTGAAAAAAAAATTATTAAATTCTAAATAATCGAAGTGTGAATTGTTTGAGCTTCCATTAAAAAAACCTACATAAACATGTCATCTAAACCGCGAAAAAAAAAAAGCGCCATTGATCTTGCCTTAAAAAGGAAAATTTTGGACGAAGTTGCACGTGGAGTGTTATCTAAGTCGCAAATTGCCGAAAATTTTCAAATTGCGAAATCCACATTATCAACCATTCTAAAAAACAAAGAAAAAAATAGATGCGGCTGTTGCCTCAGGGTCTTCGAGCTCTTCAAAACGATTTCGAAAAGCATCCCATCAAGACGTGGAAGATTAGCTTTTAAAATGGTTTAAAAAAGTAGACAAAATAATATTCCTGTATCCGGCGCACTTGTCAAAGAAAAGGCTAAAGAAATAAGTGTCTCATTGGGTGTGGAAAAAACAGCTGATTCGTTTTCACTTCCAGAAACAATGCTTGATGAGCCTGAATAATGGACCAAACTCCTTTCAGCTACAAACCCAGCTGAGACTTTGACTTTCCTGGAGTATGTTGCCCTGGATGAAGGGTTGGAAATTTGCGGTTCACCCGAATTAGAAGAAAAGAAGAAAGAAGAAGAAGAAACAGAAGACGATGAATTGAAAGAAGAGACAATGATGCCTACTAGAGGGGAAGTAATCGCGGCCCTCGAAACCCTCCAGAAGCTGTCCAAAACCTCTGCGGATATTGATGTTCATTTTGAAGATGACCTGGATAAATAAGAAGGGAGTGTCTGAAACAGTGCCCAATCAAAAATACCATTAAAAACTATAACAGACTTTCTGAGGCCTGCAGAGAAAACCCAGATATAGGATACTCTATGCATACTGCATATGCTGCATACACATAAACATTGTATGTACCAAGTATATTATGTAAGTTGTTTCTTTTGTTGTTCTTTTTTATTTGTGTTTTAAAATAAACTTATATTCTAATGTTATTGCCTTACATTGTGATTATATTATCCATATTGTCTTTTAAAATAAAATACTTTATGAACATACATATACATAATTGTTGTTCCTTAAAATTATAAAATATTTTCATTAATATTGTTTTCGAATAAATTTATTCGCTATTCCTCAGAAATGTAGTTTTCTTACTCATCAGTAGTACATAAGTACAACCCCCGGATACCACGAATTCAATTCGTCTAATACGAATTCGGTTTATACGAATTCGGTATATATTCTTTTAAGACGAAAAGGGTATTTCGTTCTCCCGTTGAGTTCGTCTTAACGAGGGATTACTGTATATGAACTATATTTTATTAAGTATTAAATATAGATATAGAGGTATAGGGTAAAAAATGCGCAAAAGGTTCAGATATACAGTAAACCAAAAGAACTTATAATAATTTTAAGTTACACCTATTGTTTGTAGAAGGAAATTTTGCTGGGAGATATTGATCTCTAAAGAACAGTCATATTCTCTGTCAAAATAAACGTTAAAACGAAGCGCAATCTATATATATATTGTTTGTGTAATAGATTGCTCTCCGTTTTAACGTTCATTTTGACACACAGAGATGACTATTATTTAAGAGATAAATATCTTCCCGGCAAAATTTCCTTATACAAACAATAGATGTAACTTAAAATTATTATATATATTATTTTATGAAAAAACAATAGAAAAAAAAGATAAGTGGGTCAGATGTTGATATTAAAAATAAAGAAGACATCTCCTGATCACGAGCACATGTGCTTTTTAGATGGCAGAGCGCCATCTAGTGGGGAAAAATAAACTAAACGTTTATTTAGATTTCTCCGTGATATTTGGCCAACCTATTTATTTTTGCTCCACTAGATGGCGCTCTGCCATCTAAAAAGCACATGTGCTCGTGGTCAGGAGATGCCTTCTTTATTTTTAATATTATTTTATGTTTTACTGTATATATAGGAACTTTCTCTTCTTTATAGAAATATAGAACACTAAGAGTAAGCACAAGTTACCTAGGAACAATTTATAAAAACTCTATTTACATATTTACAGTTGAAATTGTTATTTCTACTTTTTGAGCCTATTGTGAAATTGCACTCAATGAATTTAGTGAGTATTGGAAAAATTGTTGAACTATATGTGTCACCTGTTGGGCTTACAAACTAATATTTTGTTGTATATAGTTTGTAACAGGTAACACATATACTTCTCTTGTCGGTGACAAAGCCACACCAAACCCGAGGCCGCTAGTTGCGGCGACGGTCAATGAATGGCGTCTGGTTTTAGACGTCTATTTTGACGGGAGAGGCAACCCTTGTCTCTTTAGATCAATTTCCTCCCGGCAAAATTTCCATCTATATACTTCTCTATTTCTCTAATACTCACTGAATTTATTTAATACAATTTCACAATAAGAAACAATTAGAAATAACAATTTCAACTGTAAATAGAGTTCTGATAAATTGTGCCTAGGTAACTTGTTCCTACTTAATGTTCCATATCTGTGAGTTATATGTCCGTTGAGGAACCTTTTCTTGGAAAGCTTGGCCATTATATGACATAACAACAGTATCTATGAAACGGAGGCATTACTTGTTACTTGTTAATATTTACAATAATTTTGAAAATGCTACATGGAGAACGCTTAAGTAAGTTTCATATTTTGATGTCGGTCGTCTACTTTTTTTTTTGAAGGAGACAAAGACAATTTTGTTCACACTTGGTTATCACGTGTGCCTTCAATAAAGGTCACTGTGTATCAAATATTTTTATCAGAGTTATTGTCTGAATCTCGATATACATGCTTAAAGGTACAATTTCCTTAAGTTTTGTCAATGAGTGTATATTTGAATAAGAAAGAAAAGATGAATAGCTTGTGGCAAATTTAACAGTTTAGTTTGTAAGTTGACAAATATATTTCAGAGTTCATATCTGAATCCCGATATACATGCTAAAAGGTACAACGTTCTTAAGCTTTGTCCATGAGTATATTTGAATAAGAAAGAATTAGACGAATCGCTTGTGGTGAGTTTAACAGTTTAGTCTGTATAAGTTGACAAATCGGCCTGTTGTGACCATATGTTCCAAGTTACCGATTAGAACATAAAGAGCCACGTAGACAATGGCCAAGTTCCAATCAAGAAAGGAAAATTAGTCTAATTATTGCCGTGTGCTAATTGACCAAATTATTTTCAAGAATAGAAAGGACAAAAAGCTACGACCTTGTCCGTGATTAATCACACTTCCCAAGTTTTAAACAAACACACGGTTCCTATCCACGTACCTCTCTAGGTAACACTACATTGACAAAAACTGGTAATATTCTACCCCATTGTCCGGTTTTTACCCATGAATATCTCAAATTTTAATAATTTAATAATTATTTTTAAATGGAAAATATAATTTTCTATCATCATTATTCATAAATACCAATTCTTGACATATTGAATTTAGTTGGAAAATTGATTAGCTCTAGATACCCAGTATGAATTTTAAAAGGTAATCGTACAAAAAAGATAAAAATGTGCAAATCTACTGGAGAAAGACAGGTAATGATGAAAAGAGGGCTTTCTACCAACTATTTGTCTATTTATTAAAAATATTTGCTTATTGATGACTAGGAAGTATCAAAAGATTTTAAATTTATTTCCTGATTATATTTCCTAGATCAAATTACTCTGTAGTCTTTCACCAGATGTCGCGGCTTTCCCTATATAAATCGTTATTATTTTGGCCGGCTCAAATCTTTTATAATTATGTAAATATTATCCTAAACTTTGGTTAGTAGTCCGTAAAACCATATTCTCTCTTTCCGTTGGCCGGCTTAAATCTTTTGTAGATATGCAAATACGTGATATTTTATTTTCTTTATTCTACTCGTCTTAAGTCAGGTAGTACTTTCCTCAAATAATGTATTCAATACTTCATTAGGATAATAAAAGCAAATTGTGATTTAAATTGATTTTATTATATTTATAAAGAATTTCACGACTGTGTGTGTGTGTGTGTGCAACAATATCAATACCATACTTTCTTCTTGTTATCCTTATACAGCTAAGTGCGTTACCTGAATATAAAGTTTAAATGAAACTTTATCCAACTGTGTGTGTGGAACTTGATTTTATAAAACCGGAAAGACATCTCCCGCCTAAAATATGCAAAAACCAATCACCATTTGTTAACCATTTCTGCAATCTAGCTGACTTAGGTCAGTGATAAAGCTACAACACCAGCTTTGACAAATTCAGAATGTTCACCTCAATATCTGTTTTTGGTAGGACTATGATTAGAGAGAATGTTAAAAGATAACACCTAGTTTTTACGTAATTTCTACCAGAAAAGAGTATTTTTTAAAATTAATAAGTAATTTTTAAAGATCACCCCCTACGCATATATACTTTAAAAAATCAGACTATTAAAAAGAAAAGAACTAGGTATATGATATATATTTATTAAGATTTTATAATACAATATAATGCGGCTTATAATTGTAGAACGAAGTTTGAAAATTATCCCGCAATGTGTTTCTTTTGAAGGAAAATTCGAAATTTATTTTAAGGAGAAATAACGATTATTTCTAACCTTAGGGATGAAGTATGAAAGGATGTATTGTGAAGAATAATGATAAACGGATTCCCATCCCTGAACATTTTATTTTTCCGTTTATCATTACTCTTTACAATTCATCCTATCATACTTTATCCCTAAGGTTATTAAGATTATGTACAAATCTATTATTATTATTATATTAAAAACATATTCAAGTATTCCAACATATGGTTACCATATTGGTAATCTAAGGTCCTTCTACATTACTCTACATAGGGTAATTTATCAGCCTTGAGATTTTTATGGCTGGTTAGACTTGTTATTATAATGTGATATTATTGGGTACGTAGTTTGACGCCTTTGTCCTGCTTTTATTTGCTTCTATTGATAGACAATTTGAACAATAATTGGCAGATCTGCGGTGAATTCTATTAGAATGTAGTTTATTGATATTTTTATAAGTAGATATTTTGGTAGTCTTCATTGCCCCTTTCGTGTATCCAGTAATAAGCCATATAGAGCATTGATAATGAGATTAGCAATGGGCGCTAATAAGACAATGATAAAATCATTCAAACTTAATATTAGCGCCGAAGTTGTTGTTGCCGTGTCCATTGAAGAGTCTCAGATGTCTCCATGCATCTCCATCACAGCAGCAGCAATATCCACTATCTTGGGTCTCTAAAGCTGCTGCTCTGGGTCTTTGTCAATTTTCTGCAAGGCTGCGGCCATTGCTGGGCATGAGAATATGTGAGTAGGTGTTAGTTCCACACCAGGACAGTTGTTGCATGCTCTATAGGTTCTTGTGCCATCTGGATGTATTGCCATTCCTTTATAGTGTTTTGTTCTAAGTCTTGTTATATTTTTGTCAGTTTTCTCTCAGAGTCTATTTCACATATTCTTTTCTTATTTTTTGTTTGATTATCTTGTATTTTGCCAAAGCATTAGCGTCAAATACTGACATTTGTTCTTTCCTTTGGCTCAGCTTTCTGGCTTCCTTTGCCAATTCATCTGCCATTTCATTACCCTCGATCCCAACATGGGCAGGAATCCATTGTAGAATGCAGTTCTTCTCCAATGTTTCGAGTTGGGTAAGTAAGTCTTTCAAATTATAAACTTTCGGAAAAGACTCCTTTAATCTGAAGCAACTATACGTATGACTTGATGATGGCAGAATTGACACTAGTGATAGATCTACTATAGAATAGACACTAGTGTTAGGTATATACTATAGAATATACATGATATGGCTATAAACATAAACTACCTTGAGAGTATTTTATACAGTATAAGATATACTCAGGAACTGCAATAACTGTCACAACACCCAACTCACTCCGGAACGTATATACAGTTACCCGACCATCTTTGCAGTCCTCTATATGGCAGATATCAATCCAGAAGAGGACATCCATACGAACAAGGCACCTTTGTTGGCCGGTATTGTGATCAGGGTGCATGGACCGATCTGATCTGCTCCATGGTCAAGACACCACCACCACGTATGTACTTAAATTTTTAAGTACAAAAACCCTATTATACACCTTTTTATTTAATTCATTATGCAATAATATACAAAATCCTATATATTAATCAATATGCAAATAAGATTTAGAATATATATATGGATGTAATAATTTATTTATTTACATAAATAGTTCTCTGTAAAGCACGATACACATCCAAAAGCTAGCTTTATTGCTTTAAAAAAACATTTAAAAAATTTATGATATAATCACTGTATATAGGCAATGTTGGGTAGATATTGAAACATTTCCTCCAAGAATTCGTCTATTGTCAACAGAGAAACTAAACAGAAGGATTACGTCTTGTCCCAAAAGCATTCATTAAAGGAAGATTAAATTTGCAATTAAAATCGTTGCTAATTAGTTGAACCTATTTTTAGATTTTGATTGCTCATTAAGCCATTTTCAATGTTTGTCTCTATGAGAGCGAAAATTTAATTGTTATATTTGAAAATTAAACAGATTGATTAATAACGGTTCATCATTGTCTTATTGTTTAGTGCATTGCTGAATTACATAGATGGTTATTTACCCTAGTTGCATATTTGCTAATAAACAACGCACTCTACTAATATAGGAAATATATAATTTTTATTCTAAAAAGTTTTATACGTTTATATTCAAAACGATTCACACCTGACTTGGTCTTTGTTCTTTCTTTGTGAATATTTGACCAACAAATATTGTTTTTACAAATATATACATTATTATAATTATATTATTATCAATAATCATTATATCACTATTATTACAATTTTATAACATGGTTTTGTTACTATTTTATATCGAAAATGCTAATTTCAATGCACATAAACCTTCTTAGAAGGATGTTCTACGATATAAGGGAAACTTCTAAGCAATTCTCGAGTTTTCGGCGATTTGGAAAAAAAAAACTTATCTACCTCCCCATATAGATATATTAGAAATTTCACATAAATAAAAAATTAAGCACATCGACAATGAAATATATAAATAATATAAATAAAAACAACTAAGCATCGATAATAATTTATTACATTGAAAAAGACAAAGTGCGTGGCCGAAACATTGGAATGAATTCAAAGAAGGTTGATGGGTTTAATTTATTATTTGTATAAAGCCAATATCTACGAATAGGATTTCATTCCTTTATAAATTTCGAGTTATTTTAGAGACAAGAGAGAGCGCGATAATAGAAATAATCCAAATAAAAAAATCAAAATAACGAAAATAAAATTGAATCGAATTAAGACGTATCTATTTATCAGGACGTTATTAAAAGAGATACGCCATTGCTTTGAGAATCTAGGTAAAAAAATAATCTTAATATTCCTGGATTGTTTGGGTATATAATGGATAACATTATTGTAGGCTGGCTTATAAGCATTTAGATATAGAAAAAAAACAATCTTTAAAATTTATAATTCGACTTTGGTGTTCTACTCTGCCGCCATTCTAAAGTCAGAAATCTTAGTACAAAATCTCTCAACTTTGTGTTAGAATTTTCTCAATTATAAAGGGCGGCATTAGTAGTAGAAACTTCGGGTATTAAATAATGAAGGTTTGGTAGGTGTTTCTAATCAAATATTTGTGATTTATTTACACTGAAATGACTACTTTACCTTCAAGTCCTGTTAGCTGCCTAAGTATGATGGAGAGGTGACCCTGGACAGGACATTATGTCTGAAGTCTGAATGCCATTCTTGATCCCAAAGAGGCCTCTCTTCATACCAGCTGAGCCTGTCGCTTCCGTGTCTGGCAGAGTATGGAAATCTTAATAAAGGCCGGTGTTAACAGAGTTCTGCCTTGATAAGACGGTTATTAATGGTGTTCAGAGATGGTCCAGATTCATTCTGCACATGTAGAGCTGCTTGAATCATTGGTACAATGGTTGTTCTGTCTGCTACAACCATCCTTCGAGTCCTCCTATCCTCTCTCTGTTGTTACTCTAGGGCGACCTGAGCCTGGATTTCTTGAACTTTTCACTTCCTCTGACCACTGAGACTAAATCCTTACATCCCGGTACTCCCGGTACCCAAGACATGAAGGCTGTTCTACTAAGCCCAACTAAATGTTAACAGGCATATTCCTACCTTTGTGTACCTCAGATGTTTTCATAAATAGGAAACGCACTCAATTACTCTGTATGAATTCTACTTTTCACACTAATGCTGCACCCATCTTATAGATAAGAGTAGATTTATAGACATGGTCTAAGGAGATAAGCACCACTACCATCATATCGAGAAACTCGAATACAATTTTAGAGTCTTATCAAATAATTATTAGTAATATTATTCTGATAATGACAGACTAATTTAAGATCGAAACGTTGAAAATATTTTTCTTGATGAAATGTTCATTTTGACAAGCAATATCAAATAATAATTTATAAATCGAAATATAATGCACATATTGCACAAAGGAACGTGTGGCCATTGGACATGCGTCGAACTAGGAGGCTGTTGTTGGGTGCTGCGCTGCCTGGAGTATAGGAGCTCCATCTATTATTTATTCCTGTAGTGAATCTGTATAAGACCTCTGGTCTTAATAAAGCTTTGTGTGTGTGTGCATATATATTTTGAATTTATGGTAGCCTTAATATATTTATAGATTAATATCATTGATAAAACATCGAAATAAGAAGACTGACGTTTGTTGTACCTCATGGACAGTAATTTTTGTTAGATATACTGTAAAAAAGATAATGTAATAATTCAGAAATTTTCTATCAATCTCTCTCAATATATCTCAACTTTTGTATTAGAGACTAACATAGACAATGACTTTTTCTCAAATATAAATTTTAAAAAAAGTAAGAGAAAAAGAATAAAATTAAATACACACACATCTCTAATAGTATATTTAAAATACAATTATTCAAGGCATTCTCTAGATATACAAAATGTTTATTAAATTATAAAAATAGAAAACAAAAATATTAGAGATGTGTTAATAATAGCTACTTATTTTATAATTCAATTTACCTTCAAGCCAAGTCAATTTTAATTAAGTGAAGGAGGTGGAGAGATGCTTAATTGAATTACCAAAGGAAAAAAAACAGCTAACCAAGCGACCATTAGCATTTCCAAAAATTGAATTAAAATAAAGAAATACACACACACAAAAGCCTTTATTAGGGGTTTTCCCCCATACAGATTCTCCCAATTGGGTAAGGTAATAAATATCTTGTGTTATTTACATAAAAATTGAACTGGCTTTACTCTTCGTCTCAAAGTCATTCGCTTGTTGATTGATCCTTACATAATGATGATCTAAAAAATATATAATAAGCTATTGCCTTAGATTTGTTTGCTGATATTTTTGAAAGCAATACGTAGGGTGAAGTGTTGGTACATTTAATTTGTTGATATAGGGCCTCCTCTCTGCATCAAGGGCTGTACAATTAAGCAGGTAATGGGGGAGTTTTTCAGTAATATCCTATAAACAAATACCAAATTAAGTAACAAAAATAAAACCGTTGGGATTTCTTAGAAAGGAGTTTACATTTATGGAGCGATTTTATAATTGGTGGGAATTCCATTTTGGTCGGATATATGGAGATAGGATAGAGGGTGGAGGCGTCAAAAAACATCAATGCATATGTAATGATTATCATGGAATAATCCTTCCATTATTCACGAGGTCGCTTGAGGCATTGTCGGTTTGGTTAGGTAAAAAATGTTTATTGTTACATGCCTATGGACCGCTTAGTGACTGTGGTTTGAACTGAGAATGTTTTCGTATAATTAAGCGTACCAAATGATCCCACAAATTATAAAGACGATGCGTTTTTTTTATTGTAGACTGTAAAGATTTCTATTAGTGTGTTTATAATCTATGATCCAAATTGTGCCTTAATAAAATTAATTGATGTTTTCTATATAACTTGATACCACTAATAAATGGAACCCTTCTGATGAGCGTAAACTTCCCTGAGATACTATCTTTTTTATAAATAAACAAAAATTACTTATAAACTATCCCAATCTTTATTAAGACACTATCTCTAAGATATGAAGTACCCGTAAAAGGGCATCTTACCCGAAAGCTTATACGATCATCCTCTTATAAGAGAAGCTCTTCTCCCCGATTTGTGTTTCTTCTTCTATAGCAAATAGGGAGATTATCGTTGTCTTAATATGAAGTGATTTATTGAGGAATTTCTTTGGGAAAAATAATGCAATGAATTTCTCGTGCCTTTCGCATCATATGCAAGTTACCCAATAGTAGATTCATCAGCCTTTAAAAGCTTTTTCCTACTCAAGAGCAATACTGGAAACATGTGAAAAACTTGGGAAACGTGTGAAACATTGTCTAAGAGTTAGAGCTAAAAGTCAATTCATTAAATATAACTATATTACGAGGCATTAGCGCGCCATCTCTGTTATGTTTTCAAAATATAACTATATTAAAACAGGTGTACATGTATCTCTGTGAAAGAACTTTTCCCAAATATTTCGAAATATTGTTCCCTCTTTATTAAATTATTGCACAAAAATTTAAAGTTATTTACATATTATTGTAGTTTACATAGAAGGCTTTACATGTAATTTACAATAATATGTATGTTTTACTATTAAGTTTGGTGTGTAATAAAGAGAGAAATCCACGGAAATATTTTGAAAATAATTATTTTTTCTTTTTCACAAATCCAGGTATGCCTTTTTATATAATGTGTTAAAGGTTATCAAGCTTTAATAGCAACATTCTATCTAGACCGTAGAGACTTCAGATCATTATTTATAATAGTGTAACTTGTAGGTTATTTACAAAAATTACATGTTTTATGGCCCCATGCGAAGGCCTTAGAGAATTTATAAAATGTACCAAATGCCAGTAAATTATTAAAATATTCGCCATTGTTGGGCCAAAGTTTGTGTGCAAATTTTTGGTTATGAAAGAGTCAGTTCACTTACAAAATAGCATTTCACCAAATAACTGGATTTATAGAAATGTTAGAAGACGATCAAACAACCACAGACAAACTATAATCGATAGCATCATAGAGATAGTCAATGATATAGATCTGGGGAATAGCTTGATTAACTTCATTTAAAAGTTTCATTGTGTTCTGCCCTGACTTTAACAATGTGCAATTCGTAACAAACCATGGAAACTTCGGAGACTTTCTGTTTCGAATAGGAGTTATAGACGATCCAGGATGTGAAGAGAGAAGGCAGGATTCCAGTCACGGCTTATTGAATGTCCAATCTTCCAGAACTACAGAAATCGGGAAGACATTGAATACAAAGACCTCTTTATGTTTATAAACAGTAAGGACTCATATATAAAATTTAGGAAATTCTGTAAATACATCTATGATTTTCTCTCTTGGTTAAAAAAACCTTAATTGCTAACTATATATATACTCGTATTTGTATTTGTTCATTGTTTATTATTATTATTATTTTGTTTCAAATGTTTCTGTGAAATAGGTCTCTGATTTTGGTGTTGTTGCTTGACGCAAGCATCCTTTGTGGGGATATCGCGTCTGATTTGATAATAAAAGTGTTACACTTTCATCTACATTACAGACTTTCCCTTTATAAATGGATATTTGTAGCTTATAAATAATCTATATACATGATGTTCATATAGATACTTTTGTCTCTATTTAAGTATTTGGGCAAATAAATGAAAATGACATAGATGATCTAAAGGATAGACTTCTTTCCTTCGTAAATGGATATTTGCATCTTATCTTCTTCTTTCTTATCTCCACTCAATCATATTAGGGTGTCAAGCTTGTAAAGCTTGTTGATGGTGTCTGCTGGGGATGAGTAGAGCTCATCAATTTTGCACCTTATAACTATTCCTATATATACATGATATTCATATATATCATTTTGTCTCTATTTATGTCTTTGTGAAAACAAATGGGAATGGTGTAAATGATTTAGAGGATAGACCTCCCCATTGTAAATAAATATTTGCATATTATAAATATACCTATAGATCTCATATAGATTCATATGTCTATGCTAATTCATATTGTCTATATTTATGTATTTGTGAAGACAGATTGGTGTAAATGATGTAGACTATAGCTAAATATATTGTTTTTAACATTTTATAACGGATTTTTATACGTCTTGTACTAGGTTAAAAACTTTGCGAGAGTTTGAGTATTGTGATTATTTGCGCTATAGCTGTTCTATACTCGAATGTCTATATGCATCATTAGTTTTTGATATTTTATTCAGAGATATATTTAAAGAAAGAGAATAAATCAATTTATTACTCATATATTCATTATTTGTTAAGGAATAAATGAATACCGATATCTCTTTTTGCATACATATCCCTTTTATATTGGCCATACGCCCTATACAGGATTCGCCAGCGTTGGACAGAACTAAAGAGAAGAAGAAAGAGAAATTGATATGTTTAACAATTTATCAATCTAGCAGCTTTAGGAAATTTATATGCACTCATTACATAGTTTCCTTCCAACTTGAAAGGTAAGCTTAGAGTTAGAACTGTGAGCATTGGCTATGACTATAAAGAATAAAGATATTTTTATTGATATTCACACACAGAGATGCTCTATTCGGGAACTATATTCAATTGTGGGTATTTATGCAAAAGTATATTGCGATAATTCAAAAGCTTCCCTAGCAACCATTGTATATTCTTCTTATCTCAACAAACTCTATCCTATAATGTGTATAAACACCCAAATATATTAAGAGTAGCAACATATATTCCTAGCATCCATTGTATACTACTCAAGTACCTCTAAAATACGTGTAAATTTGCACAAACGAAATGATTTTAGAGATAAGACTATGGCATGTTTAAAGAGCACATACCGTAGATAATAATAGGTGCGTATTTGTGCATAAACTAGATGCTCTGTAGATAATTCTATAGCATGTTCAAAGAGTACATGCTATAAAGAGTAACAAATGTTTATTCTTGAAGATATTAGATTGTTTTGTACATAAGGCTGTATTATTATTTGCATATTTACATTTTCCTAAGACTCTATCTTTCCCCATTATCCAATCCTATTAAGTAATTCTATATGGTCGACCAATTTTTATAGATGAGCGATTGTCTACCAAACATGTACATAGTCCAGAGTGGACGACAATAGACTAGTGAATTATATTTAACAAGGAATGCAAGTTCTCACTAGCCTTGACGCTTTGGAAATTAGTTTAAAAAGGCAGCACGACCTTTAATGACATTATTGGCGCGTATTTGTGCATAATCTAGATCCTATGTAGATAATTCTATAGCATGTTCGAAAACCCATTGCATGGAAAGTAACAAATGTTTATTCTTGTATAGAATAGATTTTTTACATAAGGCTACTGAATGTTTTATTTACATATTCCCAAGACTTCACCTTTCCTTGCTATCCAATCCTATTAAGTAATTCTATATGGTCGACCAATTATTGTAGATGAACGATTGTCTACCAAACATGTACATGGTCTAGAGTAGACGATAATAAACCAGTGAATTATATTTAACAAGGAATGCAAGTTCTCACTAGCCTTGATGCTATGGAAATTAGTTTAAAAAGGCAGCCCGACCTTTGGTGACATTATTGGCTGGCAATTATCTTTTCTGCCAATTGTAATTAACTTTTTAGAACACTGACTCACGTTGGACAATTCTCTGCATTGACATTTGATTAATATTTCATGTCGTGAATTCAGTAAAATATCTGTCATCCCGTATAAAACTTCTTCAAGGATAGAATTTTGTAACCATTTATTATATTTCAAGTTTTTTTCCCTCATCAATAGAAATTGAATATAATTTAAATGATAATGGTGACTGTCAACGACGCATTAATTTCCTTCTGAGAAGGATTTGCTGGTATAAAAATAATTCTATTTGATTTATTATCAAAATATTGGATATCTATATAGGTTGTCTGTGGATATCTATATATTTGAATGTAATCTACTGTCCTAAAAGTTTATGTCCATAGTCTTCTTGAAAACCATTTCTGAGATTCCACCCTTCAGTGCTGCGTATATAAGCAGAATCGTCCAATACAGTATTAGAGCTCTGAGAAGCGGTCTGGTAGATTAAATTGGCGAAACCGCTGGGGGGGTTCACCACTGATGAGCCAAGCCCTACCAATATATTTTTTTCATCGCGGTAAGGACAGTAGAGGTTTGTAATATGTATAAAAGAAACATTCGTGCTTTTAAATCCTTTCATTCTATAGGTTGTTGTGTCTTTGCATATTTGTTCTTTGTTGTAGCACAAATTGCATAGTTATAATTTAACTTATTCGTGGTATAAATAGGACGTATGGATTAAGTTGAAGAGTCCATTCCAGTGTTAGAAATCAAGTAGTCTTGTTGTTTTGAATGTATTTTTCTATTGTAGTTTTATTTTTACCCAATAAACAGCTCTAAATAAGTGAAAATTATAATAAATAATATGTTAGATATAAATAAAAATCTAAAAATTCGATCTCCTTCCTAAAAATATGTATTTATAAGTAAATATATAATTGATTAAATTTGAGTTAGTTTTGAAGGAGTTTAAATAAGTAAATATATAGTTCACACACAATATTATATTAATAAAAAATTGAAATATTCAATCCGTGACAACTTATAGGCAAAAATCATCCAAATATATAAATTAAAGGTTTTTTCTAATATATGAATCATCCTAAAATTGATTCTGAATACATTTTCACTTAACACACACACAATGGTAGTGAAGAAATAAATATTGTAGCAAACCACTTATTATTTTATGTATAGATTTACAAAGTTGATTACTATATTTTGATACTCTGTAAACCTTCCTCATAGCATCTCTGGTTTTAATTAACTTTAATTAGTTTTACATAAGATAAATTACTGTGTCATTCTGATGTTTGTATTTTCTAATTTTCTACGTGAAAATATTGAATATTAAATAGAAATTTGAAAACGTCAGTATCCATACAGAAAAGAACTTCAAAATTATACTTCTTGAAATCTTTTACTTTTTTACTCAATCGCTTCCTATCAAATAGAGCCTTCATCCACCTGAATACTAGGTGTACCAGAATTACACCACTGGTCAAGTTGTGACGTTGACAAAAGGTTAGTATCATAAAGATAGAGGTTGTCTAGCCGGAATTAATAATTTTAGAATTGAAAGATACTTCGGACAGTTAATCTTTTATTATCTCGACATTTTGTCAAAATTCTTTTGTCCTCGTCAGGAACAAATAAAAACTAAAGCATTTGGCATGGCGTTAAAAATTATTCTGAGGTTTCAAGGGCATAGAAAAAAGATTAGTAGACATAACAGCCTGCAATCAACGTACATTTCTTGTAAATCAAAATCATATTCAAGTCTAATGGTATTTCGCAAAGTTCTCTGGAGAAAAACAAATAATACACAAAAAAGACATAGATTTGATACCGTTAATGCCATAAAGGAAAAATCGCTGAGCGTTTTAAGGGGCATTACTTCTGACGAATTTTCTGGGTGCTTCCAGAACTGGGAAAAAAGAATGAAACGCTGTATAGATTCCCTCGGACAGTATTTTGAGGAATATTAACCCTTTTTTGTATATATTCATCTAATAAATATTTTATGACTCAATTCCCCGAATTTTATGATCATACCTTAACCATGGCCAAAGAAAGAAAAGGTATCACTAAAAAAGTAAATAAAACTGACTCTCATCGGATATAAAGAAATATGTTTGGAATGTTTACACAGTCCTTGATAACGGATTGACTATTCTTTGCCAATCTCGAACTTGACAACTCAATTTACCAATAGTAAACACAAATGGAATGTGTTGAATGGTTAATCCAACATGTCAGGTTAGGCTAGGTCACTAACCACACCTACTGTCTGAACATGCTATTTTAACCTTGTTCTTCCCAATTGTTATTTTTAATGTCATTTATTGTCATTTGAATCAATATTCGAGTAATTGTTAGAGATGTTTTAGGACTGTCTTTGTACAAAATTTATTTGAAGATACAAAATATTTATAATTTCAAACTACAATAAAACTTTGTTAAAACAAACTGGGATCCAAATGTGAACAAAATTTATTCTATATTCTTAAAAATATTCAACTTCCATAAGTTTTAAAACGATAAATCAATTGAAATAATGAAAAAAGGTTTCCTTATTCAATAAAAATGGCAAGCTTTCAAGCGTTAGCTCATCATCAGGCCAATTTGCCATTTTTATTGAATAAAGAAACTTTTTGCACAAAATTATTTCGATTGATATATCGTTTTAAATCCTTTGCAATTAATTCACAATCTATGTTTTGTCCACATAAGTATAAATCTTAATTGTGTAACTGAATATTGCTTATTGATTTCTGCCAGTTATGAAAAAATACAGCCATATTTTGATTATTTTATTTCCCTGAGTTATCAAATACCTCTTTCTTGATATTTCAGAGAGAAGAAAACAAATAGTTGATATATATTTTTCTGATAAATGGCTGAGAGCTATCAGCAACATTCAGTTTCACGATTAGAGAAGGTGTCTTTCACATTATATATGATAGTATTTTAATAAAATCTATAAAGCATCCAATGATAATTGATTTTATTGAATTATAAATCAAGGGAAGAGAGAGAACGTTAATATTATCGTATATCACCCAATATATAACTTCCTTCTCATTCAACAATTAGATCTATAGAGGCAAAGGTCGCCTCTCCCGTCAAAATAGACGTCAAAACTAGACGCCATCTATTGACCGTCCGCAAACTAGCGGTCTTGGGTTGGTGACAAAGCCACATCACCAGATTTGGCAAACTGAAAAGCGTCCACCTTGATATATGGCGTCTAGTTTTGACGTCTATTTTGACGGGAGAGGCGACCTTTGTCTCTTTAGATCAATATGCTCCCGGCAAAATTTCCATTAGATCTATACGAGTCAAAATAAAATGGCTGGGGGATGATCATAATGAATTTCGAACTTAATGTTATTAAATGGGATGCAACTGATTAGAGAGTTTCTGTTTCACTAGAATTTTTACCTCTTCACTCAATATACGATGGTCATCCCCCGTCACTCTTAAATCGACTGATAAATCTAATTGTTAATTTTAGCGGTAGTTTATATATTTATTTTATTCTTTTTAGTGCATTTTTATGAAAAGAGCGATTTTTAGTAGTTAATTATTGAACATATTACAAATTATTTGAAAAATCATTCGGAAACTGGAGTATGGAAGTATTTCCGAAAAATTCCAACACCATTTCTATCTCCTAATCTGTTGGGTAGATCGCAATTATTACTATCTTTTAAAATAAAAATCTTCTTTATTCGATGTACATCTATCAACTCACTTTCTTCCTCTGCTTAAAGATATATATATATAAATATGAAAAAAAAAACAATAGAAAAATAAAAAATTAAAAGGTCAGGTGTTGATATTAAAAATAAAGAAGACATATCTTGACCAAAAGCACATGTGCTTTTTAGATGGGAAAGCGCCATCTAGTCGAACAGAAATCAACTAAACATTGATTTAACCTGCTCAACCATCCACGAACGCGTTTCGCGCTGTTGGCGCTCTTCAACGTGGAGTAGGCTGTATCACTGCGACCAAAAATATGTTTGGTCCCAGAGACTTCTTGAGAAACCAAGAAATGGATATTTAAGGTCAAACTTGCATAAATACGCTTAACACATGAAAAACAATAGAAAAAAATAAAAAGATGAGAATATATATATGTTCAACTCCACAGATTATTACAATCATAGAATAAATATTTATTTTTTAAAATGATATCTAACACTATGTTGCTCGAGGTGGTAAGGCTTCATGTCTTATGGCTAGAGAGGAAGGCTAAACATCATCCATTATATATTTACTTTGAAATTTAAATTAGTCATTAACAAGTGTTTTCTCCACGCCCTTCCTTTTTACATGCAAATATGTCGCTATACAGGTGTCTTGTACTCCATAAGGCCACGATTAACACATACACCTTTTCTAGTTCACTCCATTAACATGGAACAAGCAGATCCTTGGGATGTACATTCTGTTTTTATCTTTGGAAGTCTGCTGATAATGTATAGAGAGAAATGGTTTAATAGTTTAACCTAAAAAAGGTATTTAACGTGAAAATCTTTAGAACTATCTTTGTTTTTATCCATCAAAAAGAATTCTGAATAAAGAAGATAATACAGTTGATGATAATTTTGAATAATATTATTTTTTAATGAAATAATTAAATTGAACTATTTGGAAAGGTGTATTCTTTTATAAATATATATTTAACCTCTCTTAAGTTCAAGAGCGCCCATAGTAAGTTCGTTAAAAAATTGTTCGATAAATTAGATAATCTCTGTTTTTTTTATAAGAGAGATATATCAAATGCATAAATTAATCAATTTGAAGTCTAGATACACTCATGGACAAAGCTTAAAGAAGTTGTGTCTTTTAGCATATATATCGGGATTCCAGCAATAACTCTGAAAGATATTTGATGCACAGTGATCTTTATTGAAGACACGAGATAACCAAGTGTGAACAAAATTGCCTCTGTCTCCTTTAAAAACAGACTAGCGGCGACAGAAAAATAAGAAACCTTCTTAAGTTTTGTCCATATAAGTGTAGTCCATATATTTAGTCCATATAAACTGGTGAACTATCTGGAGGATTCGATGAAAATCATCTCTTACTTTGTTCATTTAAAAAAAATGAAAGTAAGAGTGGTGATCAGTCTCCTTAAATAAAACAGATAACCGGCGATATTAAAGACATTCCACTTACTTAAGTTCTATCTGTGTGTGTAATTTACACTACATTTACCTCTTATATATTGAAAGAAGGATTGTAGCTAGAAGTAATGCAGCGATGAAATTCAAGATAAAGTATCCCATTGTATTCTTCATTGTTATTGACTTCAATGAGGAAAGACAAAATTAGCAGCTTCACATGTAAATATTTATAAACTTCTCTATGAGTCGTTGACCGATGAGAGCTTTGTTTACTTGTACTACCAGTAGTTCTACAGTTGTTGGAAAATAACAAACCGATAACTAGGAGACATTCAGTGGTTGTTATGTATCTCCATTAAGGCTGTCTTGTTCCAAAATCACTTTATTAGGAACGGCTCATAAAGAGCAACCTAGTTTATGATAATTGCAACAATGACTAATATCTGAAGGTTATTCACATATTAAACAAAATGTTAACGTGGGATTCAATCCCGGTCCATGACTGTCTGGAATCGAGTTATCCACTCGTCCACCATTAAGACTGTATATAGCTTGTTACCTATTTATATATTGATACTTTCTACCATTGCTTGCTTTTTCTTTAATGGACTCCAGGATCTTTTAAAACGAAATTTCTCAATACAAAAGGATTTTGTTGCTGATATATTCACATCTTATACACCTCATGGACAAAAGGAAGTTGTACACTTTTAGCATGTATATTGGGATTTAGACAATAACTTTGAAAGATATTTGCTACACAGTGACCTTAATTGAAGACACACGTGATAACCAAGTGTGAACAAAATTGTCTTTGTCTCCTTTAAAGAATTAGACGTCAGGTGACATTAAAGACTCTCCACGTTTTAAGATTTGTCTATGAGTGTATATTGAAATTCAGGTACTAGATTTAATTTAATTATTGATCATAATTACGATGATAAAGTAAAAAATTATTAGAGACAATATTTAAATGTGTCGTACTTGTTATCTCTTTATATCATTGCTTCTATTTAGATTACAAACGAATGTCTATTGATTCAATTTAACGATTTCTTCATGAACATAATTGAATCAAGTTTGAGAAAGGCACATAAAAACTATGATTAACATATCGAAACAAGATAATACCATTTTGTAATTCAATACATCACTCTACTTGTCAATTTGATTACGTATATATATTGTGTTTACATAAAGTAAAAAGTGATAATGCGCAAGGATTTTGTAAGTAGAGAATGAACTAAAATTGCTTTCATATAATTTCTCCCCCTGTTCTTGTTGAATACATAATTATATATCCCCATTGGACACAGCCTGTGTAAGGATAGAGAATTCAGAACACGTCCATGCCATGTTGCAACAGAACAACAAGACCACGGAAGTGATGGTGTTGAAGGAAAGTGTTTTAAGAAGGTCAGACGAATAGTTCGTAATTATCACGTGGGTTAGATCGTTTGGTTGAATTTTATCGGCTGCTGGAGATTGCGAAAATTGCTGACTTTGAAATATAAGTGATTTCTAATGGTTTAAAGCTTTCACCTTGCACCTTTCTACACTTTTCTTTTTCTTTTGTTGATACATTTCATTGTGGTGTGGTCATAACCAGCAACATTAAAACAAAACATTTTAAAATGTCTATAAAAACTGCGCTATGTTTCTCAGGGTTCTCAGTCCTTCTGGACTTTCCTGGTCATTTATTTTTTACATACTACATTTGCAAGTATATGGTATATTAAAACAAGAACATTAAGCCTCCAGGGAAAAGTTTATTTTAAAAATATTTTTCTTTAAAAATCTCTCAAGCTATCGGGCAAGAAAGCCCTTTTACGGGAGAATTCTTAACCAAATTTTCTCCCGTAGAAGGGATTACTTGCCCGAAAGCTTGAGAGATTTTTAAATAAAAATATTTTTTAAAAGAAACTTTTTCCTGGATGCTTAATGTTCTTGTTTTAATATTGATTCAAGGGATTATTTTATCAACATGGTATATGTTCTTTGCTGTACGTCACCTGGATTTCTTGCCTACTTGTGATCTACTATACTTACTTTCACAGACAAAACTTAAGGAAATAGAAAGTCTTTGTAATCCCCGCTCGTCTATTTCTTTTTGAGACAAAGACAATTTTGTTTTAACTTGGTTATCTCGTGTGTCTTCTATAAAGGTCACTATGTATCAAATATCTTTTAGAGTTATTGTCTGAATCCCGATATACATGATAAAAGGTACAACTTCCTTAAGTTTTGTGCATATACTCTCTGTTTGTTTCTTATTTACTTTTTATATAATTTTAATCAACCTTAGAGCACGTTTTACAATTATATACATAGAACGGTTCGGGTTATGAATTTTAAAGTATGTGTGAGTAAAAATTAATTTTGTTATACCTAATATATTGGATTTCAATTTATATGAATTCTATCAACCTTCTCTTTGTATTGTAGCTAGATTGTTAACTTTGAGAGAGAGCATATACTCATGTAAATATACACTTATATTAACACTAAGCAATAACGCGACATCTATACACATAAAATGAGAGGATTTAAGCACGAATGTTTCTTTTATACACAATACAAATTTCTACTGTCTTTACTGCATTCATCGCAGTAAAGACAGTAGAAATTTGTATTGTGTATAAAAGAAACACTTATATGCCAATTATACCTTCCGTATGCGCACCTATACATGTTAACATGTTTAGAATAAGGCATGTAAACCATATTTAATTTTTCAACCAATGAAAACATGTAGTTATATAGACGATATTGTAACAAGAAGAAAATTTTTATTTCTGTTTATCTTGTTTTAGACGAAATATGATTGTTTATAAAAAGTACAAGTAAGGTAACATTATTAAAAATATAAATAAGCTTTTATGTTATGATGCATTAGCGCGCCATCTGTTATCGAAATACGAAACTTTTTTAGACGGGTATGATTCTTTTTTAAAAATAAAAACAATTTCTACTGCCCTTACTGCAATGGAAAAATTAATGGGAGGGCATGGCTCATCAGTGGTGAACTCTCCCAGCGGTTTCGCCAGTTTAATCTACCAAGCTTATATGTAAAATTGTTACCTAAACTATTTGCATATTTCATCCTCGATAACCATGGTCAGGTCACGGCCAATTGAATAGAGCTCCATCCGTTGAATACAATCCTCCCCAGGCTGGTAAGTCTAATTAATGTGAAAGTGGTAAAGCAATAGTAATAAATCTGGTTAATCACTAACTATTAAACTCAATATTTTACACTCTCTAATACCTCAACCTTCTTTGCCATCTGTAGGCGTACCAAGGTTTGTAGGTGATGGTCATAAACTACTTAGGGGCGTTTCATAGTTGACATTTAGAAATTAACTCTTTTTAGTATTGTTTTAATTGAATAATTCTCTAATATCTAGCATATTTTAATTCTAAAATATTCCTTGAAACTTTTTTTAATCTGTAAATTGCTTTTCTCGAATACACACAATACTCACAATTTGATTTCATTTAACTAAATTTTATACCAACCCCTTGTACATATATCAATTGTGTTGATATATATATTTTTTATCTTTTCATCTAACTAACTTTCATACTTATTCTGTACATATTTAAAATATCTTTCTTTCAAAATTTTGTTTATCTTTAAAGTGCAAGTGTCCCTAGGGGGACATAACGCTCTAAGTCGAAATAAATAATAGTTGACACAAATTTTTATATAACATTCTTTTCTATAAAATAATCCTTTGCATCAATATTAAGTAAAATCAATCATTCCTCCAGGGAAAAATGTATTTTCAAAACATTTTTATTATTCTCTAGCTTTCAGGCATGGACGCCCTTCTACTGGAGAACATTTTTTCATTCTAATTTATTCTTTTTTTTATGTCTACAGGACATTATACCAGGTTTTCTCCTGTAGAAGGTTGTCCATGCCCGAAAGCTAGAGAATAATAAAAATGATTTGAAAAAACACTTTTCCCTGGTGGTATTATTAATTTTACTCAATATCATTCTTTAATTGGTTTTCAGAGCAATACCTGATTGAATTTCGAATCCCTAGTTTAGATAATAGCATAGTAACCTTTCAAAAGAGATTTCCCCAAAACATGAATTTTTCTTGAAATGACATTTTATTTTGGATTATAGATAGGGTCATTTAAAAAATAGATCGTTTATGGAAGGGGTCTTTTATTAGAAGGTTACTCTTCGGAGATTCTACCGTATTTACCAAAGTGTATATATTACGGAGACAATTTTTATAATTCAACGAATGAAGAATTTGCAAAAAACGGAGACATTAGATCAGAGAGGTATCATGAGGCCAAAAGTCATCTTCTAAATTTATAGTGTCTACTGACTTCTCTAAGAAAGAACGTCAACTATACATAGATAGTTTACAGTTCAGAGGGAAATTAACAACATTGTGACTGAAAACATGATTGGAATATCATGAAGCAATCATAAATGTGTTTCGTGCTGTTTGGCCCTTATCAGTTTAGTGTATGGAGATGAAGACTTTTAGTACCAGATGAATGTAACATAGAAAGTTTAGATGAGCTAGCCACTAGGATGAAACATTTTAATATATTGTTTAAGGATAGAGTGTTCGTATTGGAAGTATTTCTTAGGAATGGTTTTTACATTGTGAAGCTCAATTTCCCTGGAGCTCAGTACCCCTCAAGATTCAAATCCCCCAAACGTATTAGGAGTTTCTCAGGCCCTGTCAGGGGTTGTCGTCCTTTTTGAACTTAATCAAACACGACATAAGGACCATAGGTCTAGCCAGTTGGTTTAAGGCACTCTGAAATTGTGGCTATCTGGAACTAAGTTCTGTACTATATGTCCGCTCAACAGGCTATACTGTACTAAGTATAGCACCATATAAATGTAGTATTGTATGAACTTACCAGGCTTGCAGACCACCAGCGGCCCCACCATTCCTGCCATGATGTCCGTATCAGCATTCCTGTGAGAATGGTACACCCAGGTGAGACAGTCGGGATCGGCAGATGTTGGAGCATCCTCTTTGATGGCAAACCAGTTGTAGGTGTAGGTCTCTCCTGGAGGTACGCGGTCGTCAATCTTGTCGATGTACGTCGTGTTGTCAACGTACAGAGCGCCTGGACAACCATGTCACGTCAGCTACCTCCCAAACATAAGGACTAATGAGAAACCTAAGCTTCTTTTTATAACTATCTAGAACTCCATATAGAGTAAAGTACTTATACCTATAAAATAAAAGGATATAAAAGCGCGAATGTTTCTTTTATACATAAACCGAACTTCTACTGTCCTTACTGCGATGAAAAAATATATTGGGAGGGCTGTCATTTCAGCTGTTTTTTCATCGCAGTAAGGACAGTAGAAGTTCGGTTTATGTATAAAAGAAACATTCGCGCTTTTATATCCTTTTATTTTATATGTATAGATGGCGCGTTATTGCTTTGTGTTAACTTATACCTATGTTTACAAAATGAAATGCTGATATAGCGTATATAAGCAGAATCTACTTATATAATTGCCTTATTCTGTCTGTCTGAAGTTCACTGTCTGAAGTTCACTGTCTGAAGCTCACTGTCTGAAGTTCACGGATAGAATGCGTGCCCATTGGCTGCCGGCGAACACGTGGCCTCCCTGCCCCCCTCTAGACAACCCTGTTTTCAGCTGTGTGATACATACACCTGTCTATAGCGGCCATTCTAGACAACCCTGTTATCAGCAGTGTGTTACATCCACCTGTCTATACAGACCACCCTGTCTATAGCGGCCACTCTAGACACCCCTGTTATCAGCAGTGTGCTACATCCACCTGTCTATACAGACCACCCTGTCTATAGCGGTCACTTTAGGCAACCCTGTATTCAGCAGTGTGATACATACACCTGTCTATACAGACCACCCTGTCTATAGCGACCACTCTAGACAACCCTGTTATCAGCAGTGTGTTACATTCACCTGTCTATACAGACCACCCTGTATATAGCGGCCATTCTAGATAACCCTGTTATCAGCTGTGTGATACATACACCTGTCTATAGCGGCCACTCTAGACAACCCTATTATCAGCTGTATGATACATCCACCTGTCTATACAGACCACCCTGTCTATAGCGGTCACTTTAGGCAACCCTGTTATCATCAGTGTGCTACATCCACCTGTCTATACAGACCACCCTGTCTATAACGGTCACTATAGGCAACCCTGTTATCAGCAGTGTGAAACATACACCTGTCTATACAGACCACCCTGTCTATAGCGACCACTCTAGACAACCCTGTTATCAGCTGTGTGATACATCCACCTGTCTATACAGACCACCCTGTCTATAGCGGCCACTCTAGGCAACCCTGTTATCAGCTGTGTGATACATCCACCTGTCTATACAGACCACCCTGTCTATAGCGGCCACTCTAGGCAACCCTAGGAAGCAAGATGTATACAAGGACAAGGGATGGGAATCGAACCCACGACCTTCCGCTTACCGGGTAGATGCCATGACCACTAGGCTATAGGCTCATTATTTCTTTATACCGTTATTATACCGTTATATTATATATAGTTAAAACATTTTAAAAACACACAGTTTGGAACGGGACGTTTCGCAAGAGTGACATCCATGGCGCCAATTTATAATTGTAACGAATAGTATTTGAATTAAAACGTTTTTAAAATATATTCGCACTCGGGTAAAACCCGGGCATTGCCCGGGCCATTCGTCTAGTGGTCCAATAAAATATTAGAGATTCAAGAAGCGGCCTGGTAGATTAAATTGACGAAACCGCTGGGAGGGTTCACCACTGATGAGTCAAGCCCTCACAATATATTTTCACCGCAGTAAGGACAGTATAACTTTGTTTTATGCATAAAATAATCATATGTGCTCAAATCTTTTCATTTTCTATAGCTTGATTCGTTTTGAAGTACAACATACATTATCATTATGAACAGCTTCTGCTTTGGGTATTCGAAGAATTCATATATTATTCAATTATTTCTTGTTATAAGTAAGTCAATTATTGATGATCGTTTAATGATGTATCCTAAATTTGATCGTTTTGAGAAAGCACTCTCGTTAAGAAGGTATGTTTGATGCCGCTTTATATATATATATATGTATTCATGGACAAAACTTAAGAACGTTGTAGCTTTTAGCATGTATATCGGGATTCAGACAATAACTGTGAAATATATTTGATACACGGTGATCTTTATTGAAGATAAACGAGATAAACAAGTGTAAACAAAATTGCCTCTGTCTCCTTAAAAAAAGGGTATATCAAAGACTTCCCCTTTTCTTAAGTTTTGTCCATGAGTGGTTACTCTCTTTGAGAAGTAATTGGAGTATTTATTTATATTAGAGGTAGTGTTTTGTTTATATATACAATTATATATATAACCCGACTCTCTCTCATTCTTATTCTTACGTCAACTTGAAGTTAAGCATTTCTTCGATATTTTAGGGTGCTGTCTTTTATCTTCATGATTTTTCTTACTTTAATGTTCCTTAAAACGTGTAGTTCGTACAAACTCTAGAGTTTTTATACGTTTCCTAAGCTCTTAAAAACTTCCTAATAATACCTGACTTAACGATTTTTAATATTCCTCCTACAGCATAACTTCTAGTGTATTGTTTAAACAAATTTAAATAACTGCACACCTATTTATTCGTTGAATGACAATGAATTTGGATGGATATCGATATTACAAAGGGTTTAAAATTGAAAGCACCCTCCCCTCAAATATAAAAAGGCAAAACACGCGTCAAAATCATTAATCATAAAGGCTTTAGGCATTAATTAGAAAAGCAAAAGAACTGATAATCGTTGCTAATGGATATAGAGAAAATTCTGATGACATTTTAATGATAACCTTGGAAAAAAAGTCAAGGCGGTTAATAAGAAGAGGGAATATGGGTTATCTATCCATGTTGTACGCACACACCCCATGAGGTTGAATAATGATATAAATTTTGTGAGCCATAGTTACCCAGAGAAAATAGAAAATAAAAAATGAATAACAAAATATTCAAATATTTTTGTAGAAAGAACATTTTGATATTGAACAACTCTAGGTAAAACTATATTAAATTATTTCTTGATAAAATTGCGAAAAGTATTAAATTTACTATTATATTCTCACAATGAGTATCTTTTTATTTAAAAAACGCTAGCTTTCAAGCGTTAATCGCTACAATTTTTTTTGTAAATAATATAAACGAGAGATATATTAAACGACATTTAAAAATTATCCCGCATGTGTTTCTTTTGAACGAAAAATCGAAATTTATTTTAAGAGAAATAACGACTAAGTCCAGGGTAGCCTAGTGGACATGGCATCTGCCCGGTAAGCGGAACACTGTGGGTTCCCATCCCTGGACACTTTATTTTTCTGTTTATCATTATTCTTCACAATTCATCCTATCATACCTCATCCCTAAGGTCAGAAATAATCGTTATTTCTCCTTAAAATAAATTTCGATATTTCGTTCAAAAGAAACACATGCGGGGTAATTTTCAAATGTCGTTTTACAATCAAAAGCCGCATTATATTGTATTATAAAGAGATATATATTAGAAACATATTATATATTGAATAATATTTAAATATGAACGAATTAACTAAGGAAAATGATTATTATGCTTGCGCAATATATTTAATTGATCCTATTTTCATTCTTTTCGGTATTTATACCAAAATACCTACGGATTGACTTTTATCTAGGTTAATTTTGAAGAGTGCCTCGCTATAAAATAGAGAAAATTGATTTCATTTCAAAGTTTTATATCGGTTTAGGTATACACATCTATATCACGTACGGCGAGCTAATATCCTTGTTTGAAAATACACTCATGGACAAAACTTAAGGAAGTTGTACCTTTTAGCATGTATATCGGGATTCAGACAATAAATCTGGAATATATTTGATACACAGTGATCTTTATTAAAGACACGAGATAACCAAATGTGAATAAAAGATTTTCTACCTTCCTAGGTTTTGTCTATGAGTGTAAACGATAAAGCAGTTTTCTTCTATCTGATGGATAACAAAGTCTTTTAGATTATTATCTGTAAACATAGTGAATGTAAATAATTTTAACATTTGAGCAAGTTACGGGTACAACATTCTTGTTCCGAAAAGTTGTATATAAACCACAATACAGAATATCTTGATTTTAAAAAGAATATTTTACAGTTTCTCACATACTTGAGAGAATTATGAAATAGAGGTAATAGTGAAAAATTGTGTTACCTGCACATTGTACTTTCAAAATTCAATTATAATAAATAAAACAAGTACAAAGAACAGATCAACCGCAAAGTTACACACCAAACCTATAAATATTCGATCAATAAATGTTCATTTACTTTACAACACGTTTTAAATCAGTCACATTACTTAATCCTGATATCAGATAATGAAGACATTGATATCTTATTACAATTTATTAGTATAATAAAATAGAGTTTTACACACAATCTAATTGTAATAGTTAACATGTGTAATTTAAAATATTTATTTCACAGACTTAATTAAACTATTCCGACTGATGGGAAATTGAGAAACTGTTCTAATTGGATTTTTATCTAATTGGTTGTTTTATTTGGTTTGTTAATTGGCCGCGAATGTTTTAAGAGGAATTTTTATGGTGAGAGGAAAGAATTTTATGTCTTTCAGCCGCTCGTAAACATAGAATGGCTGTGACACTTAGTAAAATAAACAGAAAAAATATTAGTCGTCCACTTTAAAAAAAATAGATTTATGACTTTTTTCACTACTTTGAAATTTAATATATACATATCATAATTTGTATAATATCCATGATGTATAATTTCTTTTCGCCAAAATAAGTATGTAAATATGTTAAGCTTGTGTTGAAAAATGTAAATATGCAAATTCATCCATCTATAAAAACTGTACAAAAATAAACGTGGCAGACATCGCGGGCGAATGCTACGGCACGTTGCGGGTGCGCTGCTCAATTAGCTGGAACTAATTCTTGGGGATTGTAAGCATAACGGTTGTACCCTTCCATTCGATCACAATATACATATAGTATCGTAGAAATCATGTCTTGGAATATCTTAAGATGTCAAAGTATTTATTGATGGCGTTAGTACGACTAGTCGACAATTATCAACCAAGCCCCAGAACAATTATTTACAGTTAGAGAATATTGAACAAGCAAGCTAAGTATCATGTATGATGATTTCACAAATTCATAGTAATAATCTGTGTTAAATGTTTTCATTGAATAATTAAATAATAAAATATAAATTATTCCCACAGAGAGTATGTGTGTAAGATCACAAGTAAATAGGTGCTAACCGTAAGAAAAAAAGTTCCTTTTTTTAAATATTAGTTTCTCTTATTAATTCTTCGCCACAATACAAACTATATTTATATAAGAATATTTCTCAGAAGCTAATGCGTTTAAGCCCATTTCAAAGTTTTACTTTAAATTTAGTAAATTTTACAATGAGATAAATGATATTTTTTTAATTGTTAAAGGATTTACTTGTTGTTTTACTTTGATTAGGTGTCTGAAAGTCTTTTATTTAGTAGCTTATTAACTTTTATTGAATGGTTTCTGGATTTAACTAACTGTATTGTAAATTTTACAAAATATATTTTGTCCATAATATAAATTTATATATCTTTTTTTTTCTCCCCATTGAATATAAGCAAACATATTTTTTAAACTTAATTCTATTGACGCTATATGGCGCTGAGTTTGTTGTTGACACACTTTAAAATGTTATAATACCTTGATGAAGGTTGGCGTTCAGCCAACTGAAATATTAGTAAAATAATGATATTTTGATCCAATATATGCCTATTTATTAATATATATATATACTAGCGGATGTACCCGGCTTCGCCCGGGATTTACCCGAGTAAAGGTTTGTCTAACGAATCTCTCGATAAAGTGAACATTTTCCCCCGGTCCCTTGAAAAATACTCGATAAGTTGAATGAAATCAATATTAATTGGTTCCCTCGGTAATTGGAAGTTAAAGGAATAGTATCTTGCCTTGGAATTGTATCATTATTCTTGTATGGATGTACCCGGCTTCGCCCGGGTTTTACCCAAGTAAAGGTTTATCTAACGAATCTCTCGATAAAGTGAACATTTTTTTCCCGGTCCCTTGAAAAATACTCGATAAGTTGAATAAAATCAATATTAATTGGTTCCCTCGGTAATTGGAAGTTAAAGGAATAGTTTCTTGCCTTGGAATTGTATCATTATTCTTGTCTCAAATAAATTGTTGTGTCATCCTGAATTTTGCCTTTCCTAATTTTATACATTACAAAATCATCGTATCATCATGATAATATTTAGAGCAGATTGTTGAATTATAACAGATAAATTAGAATATTTATCTTGATCACTTTTAGGGCGAAAAGTTATTTCAAAAATTTTATTTGCTAGAAACCTTCCCAGTACTATACACTTCCCAAAGTTTCATGGCGTTCCAATGAGTGGTTTGGTCAGGCATAAAGGACACACACACACATTCATTCATTTTTATATATATAGATATATATATATGAAAAAAAAAACAATAGAAAAAAATAAAAGTTGGACAGGTGTTGATATTAAAATAAAGAAGGCATCTCCTGACCACGAGCACATGTGCTCGTGGTCAGGAGATGCCTTCTTTATTTTTAATATATATATATATATGTTATATTAAAATATTATTTTATTTAGATTTATATTTCATATATACAAATATTCGGTTAAATCGACCGCCAGAGGTCATGCTTCCTTATAAAAACTCATTGTTGTTGTTTCCCGATGGCCGGCTCAAATCTTTTGTACATTATGTAAATAAGTTTTACATTTTTTAGATTCTTACGCCTTAAGCCAGGCGGTACTTTTACCAAATTAGGTTTTTCATATATATTTCTTAGCTCAAATAAAGAAATCTCTGATCAAAACTATTTTATTATTCCCACGACTACAAAACAATATCGTAACATACTCATGTATACTAAAATCAAGCAACAAATAATAATAATTCAATATATCAATCCTATCATTTTTATTTATATAATATATATATATATACAAGTCGTCAATGGTGGCGCCCACCGCAGGAAAGACTCCGCCACCGATGGACTGAGAGAAATCTAATTGAACAAAGAGACAAGAAGCGTGTATTTCAACACACAAAACTGATTTATAAAAAAGATCAAATAATCAAAATGACGGGTAACACACGAAGTCAACAGAGTGGAAATGACGAACCAATCCAAAGCTACCTGTCAACTTTTTAGGTCGAAGTTTTTCCTGACAACTTCTCTCTCTAGGCGCCGTTGACATGTTCTATCCACACTTTCTGACATGCTGATAACGTCGCAAGAAAATCTTGTTTTATATTTTGTTTTATCCCATTTTTAGCTGCTGATTTACATGAGGGGTTTGTTTGTTGAAATCTGAGTTAATTCCTCTTTCTTAAAATATGTTTACGCTACAAAAATACAGATAGAATATCCCAGCTGATATTTATATTATATATGTTGTATTTAAAAGATTGACATAATATGAGTGTATATATATTTTTGAATTAAATTTTATTTAATATACTTTGTCGTTTTAAAATATCGAAAGTTGATCTTTTCTAGGTTATAGTTTTTTTCAATAATATCATTAATTATTATCTCCAAAGACCTTACTGCAATGATATAAGTTACTGAATGAGAGGGCTTGGTTCATCAGTAGTGAATCTCTCAGCGGTTTCGCCAAATTAATCTCTAGACCACCTTACTATTACTTAAAGTTTTTTAAATCATATTTTACTACTGTATTTTCTTCAAAAACGTATTTGGTGCGTATTAAGCTTCAAATATAAATATAATTCCTTCTTATAAACAAACAAATTAAAAAATATTAATAGTAATTTCAGCATAGCATTAATCAATAAATATATTAGATTGGTATTTGTAGGAGTTGTCTTTAGAAAATACAAAACTCAAGGGGTGAAATTCCCCTAATTTGAAACTAAAACTGAGTCTGCGGAACTCTACGCATATATCGATGATATGCTAAGATGTGCAACTTTCTCAAGTTTTGTTCATGAGTATAGATGTTCGACGACAGTGCTCAGTAACTTGTCATTTAATCATGATGTACTTGTTCTCTTGCAGATTCATAATCAAAAGTTTTCAATCAATATTTAGATATCTTTAAAAGTCACTTGTACTTTTACCGAAGTTGTTTAATGTTCTCTGGCCTCACACATCCTTTTAGAGAACATTTCAACATTATCTTTTTAATTTGTAAGAAATAGGAATGCCGACCAAGGGCAATGTCTATCCTCAAAAGATTATTATTAACTCTGCCTTTGCCGGTCCCAAGCCCGGATGAAAAAGGAGGAGGTGGAGCAGTAACAAGCTCACTAAAAAAACTGGGCTCAGCTGGGCCGGCTGATAGTACCCTGTAAGGGCTCCTAATCCAGGGATACAGGATGAGCAGCGTTTGTACTCCATGTTAGGAGCGGCTGCACATGGCGTCTGTTCCTCATGTCAGAGGCAGCCATTTCTTTTGGAGCTAAGTCGGCCTGACACTGAGTAGTGCTCTCAGTTTTAATGACAAAGGCAGATGCATTCTACTTCACCCAGTCATGATGGTTGTCAAAGCAGACACCATTGCTTTACAAGCTTGATACCCTAATATGATTGAGTGGAGATAAGAAAGAAGAAGATATTATTTATAATATATAAGCTGAGAACAAGCTGTTTTGGTAAAACCTATGGGACTTCTCTGGATATATATACTACTTGGACAAATGCTCTTTCAAAGAATTCTTTGATATTTAATCGCATTCTTTGTACGGTGTAATATGCAAAAAGAAGATTATTATTATCATTAATGCATAAATTAGAGAAGAGTGACTTCTTTCTTTTTACCTCTCGACTTGATCATTATAGTTATATATTCTCGTTGAATTCTTATATTAGAAATCCTTTAGTATAAAAATATATTAAATACTTATTCCTTAGAAGTATTGTATGATACTCTTTAAAATTTAATACCAAAATTTGAATTAAACATTAAAGTTGAGTGATAATGATGCAAAAGGGGGTTTCTGTTGTCTTTACTGCGACAATAATGAATTTCCATAAATCATGATAAAAATAAGGCTGAAAAATTTCGTTCTCAGGGTTTCATCATCTTATATTGTTTCATGATGTGGTATGATAAACTAAAGTACCTTGAAAACAATTCTTTAGGTACATGGTAGTTATATCCGGTTGGATATCTAATGAGGGATCAGGGTGGTATTGTAGAGGGACTTTAGGTTTAATTGTGGTAATTACATGTTGTGGAAGGTTGTGACCTTTGTCTACCTACGTGTCATTATCTCGACCAGACAAACTAGCTGCTAGTCTGATAGTTGACATACCGAACAAGGTGTTTAGCATTGCAATTTGACAAACATTCACATGAAATGATTACGGTGTTGAGTTTATTGGCTTTTCTGTTAAGTAGGACATTGGGTAGAAGTATAAACACCACTATTGATATTATTTGTGGAAATTAAAGCATTAAAACACAAATGATTATTTTATACACAAAACAAACTCATACTATAGCTTTTCTTGATTTATCAAGAAATTGGGTTGGCAAAATATCAGGGAACAGGATAAATCAATATTTAGTTGATTTCTGTTTCCCCAGATGGCGCTCTGCATTCTGAAATGTACATGTGCTCCTGGTAAGGATATGCCCTTTTTTTAAAAATACTATCCTTACTGTGATGAAAAAATAAGGAGAGTATAAGTTTGTTTTATGTGTAAAAGAAACATTCGTGCTTTAATGATTTCATTTCCTATAGATGGCAGGTTTAGCTATATATGTAAAGTTCACGTAGAACACACAGATTGAGTCATAATGATGAAAATACAGTCATTTTCTGAAATATACCCTATCAATTGTAATTTGATCACGAATTTAGTGAGAATTATCCAACTTGTGAGACATTTACTAAAATCAACAATGCATCAAGGTCTAGGTTTCTTATAAAATATCTTATTTCTCAAGTTTTTGGACTTATCAGATCTTCAACGGGTGTATTATACTCCAACTTGTGAGACATTTCACCAACTTTTTTGTTTTTGGAGTTGATTCGATATTTCATCAGACTGATATTGTGGGAATAAGATGTAACAATATATATGAATTAAGTGTACAAGTTAATTTGTAGTTTATATGGTTATCTAAAATTCAATTTAACTTTGAGGTTTTTATTTCTGATTATAAAAGTTTGATACTACTGTGATAGGTGATAATGGCCATAAGGGAGGAGATCACGCACGCAATCACTTACGACCCTGATAGGGAGGATCTCATCAAGCAACTCTCGCCTGAAAACAAGATTATTCTCGCCAAATTCCTCAACCCTATCATCGAACATGTTGGGGACATGAACTGCTGAATTGCCGGGGCCCTGTATTCTAAACTCTGTAAACTCTCTTTTGACCGTTGACTAGATGTCAATAAACTGTTTTTAGTTATCAATTGTCATAATAAATCTATGGGATAGAAGGCTTCTGAGCGGCAGAATGAGTGTTGTGCCAGAAAATGAATCAGTCTCCACCCCGGAGGTTGGCGGGCCATATGATCCTGGTGGGAATTAGGTCACATCCCGCCCAGACGGATCCTAGCATCTACGCCGCAAACAATGGGAACTACCGGGATTGTAGCTACAGTTTGTAGCTACAGCTGTAGTATACAGTTTTGCTGGACACTATACCTTCTACACCTAAACTTTGTAAGAGTTTGGGTTATGTATGAATTCCCACATCTCAGATCTCTACCATTTTACATCCAGGTGGTTCGGATCCTTGGGGAAAGAGACTTTACTTTCACACAATCTACCATTTTACAGCCAAGAACTGAAATCACTTAGTGAATGGGCAGTTTTTATCCACAAAAGACCCATTCAAACATGTTTACTTTGCTGTCTACAGACACTTTTTAACACCTTGTTCTTCAACAGTCGACTTGTTGATTGTCACAACCATTTTTTTACTATGCTCTCTGTTGGAAAGCTTTTGTATTAATAAATCGGTTTCGAGAATTTAGTTCCGGATTGCCTTTATGATGTGACCCCATTGTATAACAGATTAAACATTTTATCATACAACTGTGGAAATAAGCCATTATACCTACAGTGTTGATGAAAGTACATCCTCTTACTCTCGTTTTGATCTTCATGATTGTAGGAAGACTTGAAAGATCATAGAATACGAATAGGACGCTAGATTCCGACGTTGGAATCTCTTCAGGAATTCAAAACTTCTTCTTTCTTTAATAATTCTCTAAGATTATCCATAGAATAAATGCTAATTCCTTGAGTGAGGAGAACATGGTCTGTTGAACTTTCCTATTTTTCTCTTCCACCGCAATGAAAAATCTTTTAAAATTTCAATAAATTATGAAGATAACAAATATTTCTAGCATTATTAAATAATTATTTAACGGTCAAATATAAAGATAAATTGTTTGAATTTGTGTTCACTAATAATAGTAATGATCTATTAGAAGACGGATTGCACCTCTTTGCTAACTATCGATGACAATGCATGTGTGGAAGCACTTCATTTTTTTCGACACTGCATGCTCATGCCGATATATTGTCGGATTTTCAAAAAGGATATGTTTGTTGTGTAAATTCTTTTGAAATTTCAAACAAATTTGCATATCTGAGTATTCTAGAGTTATTTACATAAGCGATGGGCTAATGTGCTAGTCAGGGTCAGTGGCAAATGGATGATGTGGAAGGCAATGGGAGATCTCAGTATCATTTAAGCCTTTGAATATCCTCAATAAATGGATTAACTAAACAATAAAACGTCATACCATCAAATTATAGTTTAGATAGATCGCCTTGGAGGATCCTGATAAAATATTATAGTACAGTAGAACCTGCCTATAAAGGACACCTAGTTGCAGAGCCAAAGTGTTCTTTAGGGAGAGGTGTCCTCTTACTGGAGAGTTGCTAAATAGTAAAAATGGTATTTTTGGTGATGAAAACTGTCCTTTATATAGAAGTGTTCTCTAGCGTGAGTGTCCTCTAATGGAGGTTCTACTGTATATCTAAAGAGTATTTGTAGATAGTATTCTATTGTTATGATGTATTCCAGATAGTTAGGTATTCATTCTAGGAATGCTGTGCACTTACCTTCGTGTCTCTTGACGTAGCGTACGCCATGGGGATGAAGGGACAGTGGGTAGGTGGCATTGTTGAAGAAGTGGATCACGATCAAGTCTCCAACCTCACACTTGATGTAGGGTCCCAGAATTCCCATCCAGGGCTCACGCTTCTTGCGGACCCTGAAGGTGCCATCGGTGTACTCTCGCAAGATGGCTTTCTTGTACGTGCGGCCGATACGGAAGGGACGTAAGCTTCTTGTGATGTAACGGTTGGCAAACCTACACACAGATTCATTTTAGATTCCATGAACTTCACAAGACATTGGATGTATCTACTTCACTTTCACATATACATCAACCAATTCTTATATATATTTTGTAATGAAACTCTTTTAACTACACTATTCAATGTCGCCTTCCAAACTGCCATGTCGAAAGAAATATAATTATATACTCTTTTCCCTCTTTTTAAATATTTTTATTATCCCTTGTACACGTGGTACAGGCCATGATAACCAAGGTTGGTAGTTAGCAACTGCTTTTACTGTAAGTACATCACATGTCTACACATGTGAAAAGAAGTTTGACTTTGCACTTACAAATATTCCATAGCCTCGTTTGGTTACTTGCACTCGCTGGTGGGGTTAGACTTTTGTAAGTATCGGGGGCCATTGAAGCATTTTTTAATTATAAAAAAGTGCCTAATGCGGGATTCAATCCCGGTTCTTAGCAGTCGAAAACCAATGGTTTAGGCAATCCTTCAACCGACCCCCTATTTTTAAAAATAAAATTTATAAATACACAATTATCATATTCATATTATTCCATTGTAGTATAACCATATTTATAAGAAGAACAGTCAACTATACCGTCAAAATAGACACTAAACTGTTCGTCATCCTTCTACTCTCTGATAGCTATCATATTCGATTAGTGAACTATGATTGATGTTTTTATTGTCTTGTTAATCCAGTTGATTCGGTTGTTAATGCAGTTGTCACATTGATATTTATACCAATAGAATTGACAGCTCATTAGGTGATATAAAGTTAGCTAATATAGCAAGTAGTAATAACTTTAATTAAATAGGTTTAATGGTGTTACAATGATCATTTTAATGGGAATTTTATCTCTATTTATTGGTTAGTTATCCTATAAGGGCAATAAATTACAACCAAGATAAGTGAAGCAGTAAATCACGCCAGTTAATAAAGGTAAGTTAAGATCTTGCCAGTAGCACCACACTGTAAATCAGCCATGACGCAAACAGTGTCACTCAAATCAAGAGAATTTGAATGCAAATAAGGAAGTAGTGGCTTTTTTAAGAACTATAACATATAACTGAGCAAATAGTCAAAATTCAAATTATTATGAGTCGACATATATCATAGAACAATTCTTATTGCACTATGAGTAAACTCCTAAAAAACCGAAATGCCTGATCACTGGAAGGTAATTTTTCATTGGAGATTGCGTTATGTTTATTCAACATTTTTCTTTATTCTGCAAAGATGGTTGTTCAGGATTCGGTTACTCATTGGACCAATATATCATTAGGGATTTTTCTGCAAAAAAAATCTCTAGACGCCATTTATAATCTTCAGTTAAACGGTTATCCCGAAATGGATTTCTTATCCGTTTTAACGAACTCTAGAGATATGTTAGTTGCAAAA
Source organism: Cordylochernes scorpioides (assembly GCA_030710605.1). Classification (NCBI taxonomy): domain Eukaryota; kingdom Metazoa; phylum Arthropoda; class Arachnida; order Pseudoscorpiones; family Chernetidae; genus Cordylochernes; species Cordylochernes scorpioides. The sequence goes on from CP092879.1 coordinate 38,552,651, forward strand.
ATTTACACATGTTTAAGCTATAATAATTTAAAGGTTAAAAAAAACATGCTTTTCAAAGTTAAGTTTCTTTAATTTTTTAAAATTCAAATCTCTAGTTTTGAGGCTTGAAACCCTTCTACAGGAGAAACACGATAGAAAGGCTTTTATGTCTGAAAAATAGATTTGAATTTGAAAAATATTGAAGAAACTTATATCCTGGAAGCCTGATTTTTTTTACCTTAATATTAATACAAGGGATTATTTTATTGGATATATAATATTTTGAATTATTATTATTATTTGAACATATACAATTGTGAATTAAACCATATATAATGTATGTGTGGCCAATTCGGTTGCATATAATAGTATAACTGTCTTTATGTCCTAATCGATTTTCCATTTCTGGCAAGAATGGGTTATAATGAAATTCAGCACAAGTTTCACCAACTATTATATTAATTACTGAGGGACTGCTCTGTGAACTTACATACAGGCTACACTGACTCAATCTATATCAAATGGCAAATAAATATAGATAGTATGCATGGTAAATTAAACTGGAGGCTTCTAAACGTGATGAGAGTCCAATATACCTTTTATAATTGCACAATAAAGTTGAATATTTTTTATTTGACAAATAAATATTCATGCTACCTAGTTTTACATTCTTTAAGTCCCAGATTGCATAAAATATCATTGAACATCTTATTCGTATAAAATCATGTGCGTATAGACAAAAGGAAGTTGTACCTTTTAGCAGTAGTACCTCCCTGTAAAGGACACCTAATAGCAGAGCCAAAGTGTCCTGTAAGAAGTATCCTTTTACCGGTAGGTTGTTAAGTTGTAAAAATGGTAATTTTGCAAATGAAAACTGTCCTTTGTAGAGAGGTGTCCTCTCATGGAGGTTCTACTGTATATGTATTCTATTTTTATGATTGTTTTTTAATTTTTTTGGGGAAGATAAATGTTCGAGTTTACATGTATGGGAAATCTATCGTTATATAAGCAAATAAGGAGTGATATATGCTTAAAATATGAAACTTTCTTAATTTTTTCCATGAGTGTAGATCTAATATTAATAACATTTTATTTACAAATGTTATTTTGATAAAGGTTTGACAATAAGATTATTTACTATGTAAATGAGTATATACCAATAGTAATCGACAAATTTTAAGAATTTGCGCCAAAGGATAAAAATATTCTAAACTCCTCGAATGTTTATTGAATAAACATCAATTTTATAACCTGTATAACAATGGATAATGTCTCCTAGCACACAGTTGGTATGTAAAACTTCAAGAGTGATATATGTTTATTGGAAATTCCATCTAAAATTGGTGCGTCTAACCACAGACAAACTTTGGGTGGAGTTGACATTTTTAAAATGGAAATTTCTTCTTTTTGGAATATTTGTAGTGGAATGAATGTGTCACATTTCCTGATTAGATAAGAATTTTTTTCAAAAACCATTGTTTTAATTGTTGTACGTTGACTCACATTCCTTATTTTATTTGAATGTATTGTATAATACTACCACACCTTTAGCAAACGAATATTTGTAATTTGTTTATAAAGTTTTAGAAGTTAAATATTTTGTAATCATATAGAGTTGAGAATATTATGTAATAAAAAAACCTTTATTCTGATATATTACGCATCAAATGGACATATTGGCGAATTCCTGGTAGATGACAGCTATTGTCACACTTCGGGGACTTGAAAAGTTGGTAGAACTACCGTGTGACAAACAGGGAAGTTGACAATCCATCTATATTTGACATCATTGTCTTTTGTTACTTTACTCCATAATAAACAAACCTTATTACGAAATGTTTTTGGATCATTTTATAATAGTATATCATAATATTTTCTTATATTCAAGATTTGCTTTAGGAATTATAGAGAAATTCAAGAACATTTTAAATGGAAAAGGTGCAAAAAAGAGTTTGTTAGTTCATTTATTAGTAACTGAAGAGAGACAACCCTATATAGAGTATTTTACTCAGGAAAGAGAAGAAATATCAAATTATGCTTGAATGAAAACATTATTCGTCAGTGAAGGCATTTTCCTATTATATTCTTTATATATTTAAGAACAGAAAGGATTGTGTGTCACATTATGTGTGGAAGGAACAAGATTCACTTGACATTTCTGCCAGATCGTTTGCTGAAGATATTGTCCTTCTCTGTTATACAGACTCCAGAATCTCCGAAACCATTCACAGAAAAAAAAAAGGTTGATTTCAAAGATGAAATATATTACTTTTTTATTCAATATTAGATTAATACTTGATTAGTAGTTGAAAAAAAAGGCTTTAATAATGTTTCATTCACTTCTGAAACACAAAATTGTGAAGAAAGTCAGAATCGTGAAACAAATTCGCTTGTTGTTAATCAATATCTTGTATATCGCCCAATAAAAGTTTTAAAATTGTTTTATTATACTTTACAAGATGACATAAATGCATATATCATTGGTATAATACTCTTATATTCAAACTAGCAAATAATTTCTCTCTCAAAAATTTATTATAACATATAGATATCAAACATTGAAGAATACATCTCGAATGTAGGAGAAGATCAGAGAGAAGGGGGAGATCAAACGGATGTATGGCCAGAATGTTCTGGTCTGATTACAAAATATAAATTGGGACAAAGCTGCCAAGGCGACCCACAACAATGGGCACCCAGAATTGTCAATTATGAAAAGTGTGACGAGGGCAGAAATACCAGCTGACCATGGACATAACGATCTTTCTATGTCATAAATCATGGGGGAATTTTTTTCTATGGATTATCATTCTCCATGGCTTTTCTCTTTGGTTACCATTGTGTGTCTTTAAAATGCCCTTAGAAATAACCACGTACGATATTTTCAACAATCAATAGTATTTGTTTCATAAGTGATGAATTAAATACAAATCACCTTGAATTATATAATTTGAACTTTGTTAGAACGCTTGCTTGTTACGTTAGCTTTTCATGCTACCGGTTACACATTTCCCCCCGTATTTAACGCTATATAGCTAAATGTGCGATTTTGTTTATATACGCATAGAAATATCGTTATAAAGATCATTTAAACAATTTTATTGACAGATAGATTTCCCATTCTTTTTATATAATATTTACTATCTGGCAATAAAATTGTTTAAATTATCTTCATAACGATATTTTTATTTGGATATGAACAAAAACGGATATTAAACGGAAAAATAAAGTGTCCAGGGATGGGAACTTGGACACTTTAATTTTCCGTTTATCATTACTCTTCACAATTCAATTTTTCATACTTCATACCTAAGGATTGAAATAATCGTTATTTCTCCTTAAAATAAATTTAGATTTTTCGTTCATAAGAAACATTTGCGGTATAAATGTCAAACAACGTTATATAAACTTTTTATTTTGTAAATAGACACTCGAATCTATTTATTTCGCTAATTTGGACTTATTGACAATTGGCAATTTAAACAATTTTTTTGACAGATGTCAATGGTTAAGGAACTAATTTTTAAAAATTATAATAAAACAAACAAGAGATTATGTAGAGGGAAATATATATAGTTTATACAAGTACTTTATACACAAGTACAAATACTTTATACAAGTACTAAACCTGTACTTTTAGCTTATATATCAAGTGTTATTCTAATAAAGATTTATATCGTCTATCTCTCTTTGCTACTAATACTACTAAATAATAAAAACCTATTTTGGTTAATACAATATTGTATGGGTAAATATTCATTTGGGAAGATCCCGGGGAAAGTCGAGTCATTTGATAAATCAAAAATAAATATCGAATCCCGTCTTGCATACAGAATAACTGACAAAAAGAAGTATGGGGTGAAGAAGATACATCATTGATATATAAAAATGTCAATCAAAAAAGAAATGAATAAATGCTTTCATCATAAAGGCGGTATGTGAAAGTAAAAAAAAATACCTTGTGGTTAATAGAATAAAGCAAATAGCTTCAAGCCCCAGTTCCCATTCTATAATCACTAACACATCTCAACCGTTCAGCATCACTTAAGGCGATAGTTAAACCCCCGAGGTGCCAATGTGTGAGAGGGGCACTTGTGTGACTGTACAACAGTCCTATAAAGACAGTTGTGTCCTCAATGACCGAGAGATAAGCGTAGATTTCTGGTGAGATCGGGTTCCGGCCAATTTGGCCCAACAAGGTGTGTGTCGTAAACAATAAAGTGATATAGAGTAGAACCAATGTGGGATATGTGGCATGTGAGATTGATAGATGGTTGATCCTTTCTGATATCTTCGGTGTGAATTGGACGGTTGGGTAAATGGTTCAGAACACATCACGAAGAAGAACTTACCATTCAATCCTCCATTGAATGTGCCATTTTAAATGTTGTGAATAGATAGATAAAAAATAGATTTTCTTTACTTATCCCTAGTACACGTTGTACAGGCCATGATAATCATGGTGGGTTGAAGTAGGCGACTGCTTTTACTGTAAGTGCACCACATGTCTACACATGTGAAAAGCAGTTCGACTTTGCACTTACAAATGTGCTAGAGCCCCGTTTGGTTCCTTGCACTCGCTGGTGAGGTTGAAATATTGCAAGAATCGGGGGCCATTGGGGAATTAATTTTTTAAATTAACAAAAAGTGCCCAATGCGGGATTCGATCCCGGGTCGTAGCGGTCAACAACCAACGGTTTAGACCATCCTTCCACGGACCCCCGCTAAATAATACATTATTATTACATATACGGTAGGTGGGATATATATTTACATTTTTAACTAACTTTATATAACCATATATGAACATTGAAATAAAGCGGTTTTAATCTAAATCTCTCTCTCAACTAAGAGTATCTTCTACTTTGAATTGCACATAACTCAAAAATAGATTGAAATTTTGTTGGGATAAAATTGATCTATAAATACAAAGGACTCCTCTCCCGTCAAAGGTAATATCAATAAAGAATTTTGCTATCACCATTTTCAAAACCCCCTCATTTATAAATGCAAAGGTCGCTTCTCCCGTCAAAGCTAATATCAATAAAGAAATTGGTTATCACTATCTTCAAATTGTTGTAAGATTTTATTTATTCACCTTTCAGTTATTTATGTGCACTTTGCTTCAATTTCGAAAATAGATATTATAAGGGCATTTACTTTTATCAAACAATTTCTTCTTAAACTTCTTTTATTTATGTAAATAAGACGCGTTTATCAACCTTTATTGCCACTTTAATTATCTACATAACAATACGAGTATATCCCAAAATTGAAGCAATGAACACAAACTCTTAATAAACACAAGGTTAGCTAGTTATACAAGGTAAATATTTGAGGGATATTATGAAATAATCTGCAATAACCAATTTGGTTTTTATATACAGTTAAACCTGTCTATAGCGCCCCCTCTAAATAGCCCCTTTCTCTCTATAGCGCCCGATTTTAAACATTAAAATGTAAAATGTTTACATTAAAAGTGACCTGTCTGTAGCACCCCCACTCTCTATAGCACTCTATTTTGGTGAGTCCCAAGAGGGGGGCGCTATAGACAGGTTTAACTGTAATTATTTTTTTTCTACCAATTTATCACAAAAGAGAACCACAGAACACAAACAAATATTGAGAGAAAGCAAGGCTAGAAGCACCCATTAGCCACCGATGCAATACTAAGATAAAGAACTGTGAGTGTGTCATTAAGAAATTACCTATCTTTCTCCAGGATACGTAGATAACCGGCCCGACCGGGTATCACACCTCGAACCAACAAAAAATGGCTGATAGCCATCTGACCCCGATATGTCTGTCGTAAATGGGCGTTGGCTTGGGTCGCTTGATTTCCATACTAACTGTGGAGGAGGGGTGGTCTATGGAACTTTCTTGTGGGCCGGGACTTGGTATCCCAGCTGGCCTGCAATTTTTTTTCTTCTTAGAGGAAGAGAGAATATTCTAGATTATATAAATAAGAAGAAGATAATTTTTTTTTTGCAGGACAGCTGGGATACCAAGTCCCTAGCACACAAGAAAGTTCCATAGACCACCCCTCCTCCATAGTTAGTATGGAAATCAAGCGACCCAAGTCTTCCATAGGTTGGTGGGCATATCTATATCCTCTAAAAGCTTCTTTTCAGATATAATATTTTTGATGGTATCGTAGGATCTTCTCTCGAGAAATAATCAATGAATTCAATTCTTAGTTTTCCTCTTTTTAGGTTTCTATCAAAACATCCCTCAAGTATACCGTTAACCCCTCTGAGGGGTATTGCGGAAAAGATGTCCAAACATACTAGTTTTCTCTTGCCACTATCCTACATAAGGAATATTCATGCTAAAATGTGCTCCTTTGGGGGAAATATGTATACTTAAATAGTACATTACCATTTTGGTAAAATAATTTTGAATTATTCACATGCAAGAGAATGAAACGTAAAATCGTCGCTTCACTTCTCTACTAAGTATCCGTTTCAAGTTGGAAAATCTTTACACATATTATAAGTATAATGAAATCTCTTAAAATAAAACATTAATAATAGAATTTAGAAGTACTTGTCCTTTTTGAATTAAATGGGGGATCACCATTCTTCAAGTTAGTAATATAACTTCGAGGAATCTCATCCATGAGAGATATACAAAAAATAAATAAATAAAGGTCGCCTTTTCCGTTAAAAGAGACGCTAACACTAAGCGTCATCTATTAACCGTCTCCGTAAACTAGGGAACTCAGGTCGGTGACAAAGCCACAACAAGCTTGCTTTGGCAAACTGAGAAGCGTTCACCTGGATACCATTATTCCGATCTAATAGTCCTCTTGTTAGTCTAGGATACCAAATATAATGAATAATTCTTTATATTTTGGTATTGATATATATAAAGTTTTCTTATTTTGTACGTATGTATGTAAAAACATATGAGTCAACAGAATTTCATACTTCCAGAAATACAAAACTAAAAGATAGCTATTAAACAGCTGTCATAATAAATATGAATCAAACATCTTTTTGTGTAATTTTATGTAATTTTTTTTAGAAATCAATAAAAGGTGTTTAGTTGAAATATCTTTTGACATAGATGTTAACAGCTATCGCTTCAACGTTCATTTGGATAATCAGAAGATGAATTTTCATCATCAGGATAATTATTTTTATTTTAAACGACACTTTATAACTCTTTTGGTATTTTATTTTAAAAAGGTGAAAACTTTGAAACACACATACAAAGTAGAGAACAACAAAAATACTATTTACTACTCAAAATTATTGCAAACTGCACAACACATGCAAAATTTGCTTCTACACATGTAAGAAGGTTTGACAATAGAGCAATCCATAAATAAATATTTAATTAAAAAGACATATATTGGATCAAAATATTATAATTGACGCTATGTGGCGCTGAGTTTGTTGTTGACATACATTAAATATGTTATAACACCTTGATAAAGGTTGGCGTTCAGTGTCAACTGAAATTTTGATAAAATAAATGATATTTTGATTCAATATATGCCTTTTTAATTAAACATGTAAGAAGTTTGAAATAATTTTGAGCATTATTAAAGATCTCTTTCAAAAATAAAGGCTGCACTTGAACTATCAATTATTTAATAGGTAATTATCACGGCATGAGTATTAGAGAGAGCATTACAAGAGAAATATTAACAATTATAAAGAATAAATAGTTATAAAAGACGATGAGCTATCTATTACAAAGACATTAAGATCATTGGGTGAATATTTCATAATGAAAACATTTATAAATCTTTTGACTTCGTTAATTGAAAGAAATATAATTAATTGTACTCCAAATGAAAAAAAAAAGCTTTTAGTTCCATTTTATTTTATAAAATTTCAAACAAAACATAAAATTCAATGTAAGTAATAGAAAACTAACAGAGTACATACAATTTTATCAAATCATAAACGAATAAAAATCCAACTAATACAAAATATACCCATTAATAATTCACATATGAATAATAACGTTAGAGACAAGTCCTTCATTAATCACTCCACTTGAGAGCTGTAAGTAATGTGGTAGTCAGTAAATTAGCTGCACGGGCATGTGTGAAAAATGGACGTTGTACTGATGGTGATGCTATGTGCCTTTCTTAATTATCTTATTAACTAAGCGTTGTGGCTAAATGGCGTTATTTTCAACAAATGGACAATTTATTGATATTGAACATTTATTTCTTAAAAATAAAGATATTTCGGCCAGTAAATCTTTTTATTACCTCGACGTAAGAGAAAGTCACATTCAAATAATTAAAAAGGAAGATTTAATTTGTAAATTCTACAAAACTGAAAGCATAAAAGAAATGACTCACTACATCTCTGAATGCACTATTGTTAACGAGGAACGGAATAAGATCTTAAAGAACATTATCTAAGTCTACGTGAACCCAGTTCAGTTAATCAGAATAATGTCCGAGAAAAAATATATCGCAATAGAATTGTTTAACTTTCATAAAGCGTTAGACAACAAGGTAATCTCTAAGAACTAAAATTACATAACAATTTCCTTTCATAGTTAATTTTTATAGTTATGTTGTATGGCGAGTCCTTACAGGACGGAAATGTCCTAATAAAGCAGTTGTTGTTGTTGATTACCTCGACGTTTCGAGAAAAACGACGTTTCGACGCCTTGCCAAATGTTTTAATTTTTGTTTGCTCCTGACGAGGACAAAATATTTTTGTCGAAACGTCGGGGTAATAAAAAGATTTACTAGCTGAAGTATCTTTATTTTCAAGAAATATGAATGCCGGTCAGGCAGCCTCTATCTTTACAATAAACATTTATTGATAGAATGTCCATTCTTTCACTTCTACAGAAGTAATCATTTTTATTCCATCGAAGAAATATGCGAATTTGTATATAACAAAGACATCGTTGGATCGTTTTTGAAGACTCAGATTTATAAAATTACTATTATTATAGGAACTTACCCTCTACCATCGATTTGTTTATTTTCTTTGTCGTCTGTTTTGCATAAGTTGAATCTGGTTAGACAGATGTATGTAAATTAGACGATTCTTTTGTTGCCTTAAATACGAGGTAATTAACTCGTTTCTCTCTCTATATCTAATCAATTTGTAAATAGCAGAGAGAATTATCATAGGTTTAGCTATTTTTGTAAATATATTTAAGATTATCTTTCAAACCTGAAAGGTTCAGGTTCCTAATATATAGTGTTGTTTCTCTTTTTATTTTGATTACTTTTTTGTATATGTTTATAACTGTTTCTGTTTAAAAAAATGTAAATCGACGCGATATCCCGGCTAGGGATAATTGCGTCGATTTACATTTTTTTTAAAACAGAAACAGTTAGCCGGGATATCGCGTTTTGTGTGTTGAAATAAATAAATAAATCTAAAAATGATTAATAAATTAATTTTATAAATCTGACAGTTGTTTTCAAAAACGATCCAATAGACACCTATGTAAAATTCAATAATTTTTGAAATTTCATTTTATTTTCTGTTTGAGAAAACCAACCTTTAAGTTTTAATTTCACTTTTAGTCTTGTTTATTGAATTGTATATAAAATGAATTGTATATAAACTGCTAAAATGTATTTAGGCGCAAATATTCCAAGCTGGGATATCGCGTCCGATATGTCAAATAAAAAAATGGACAATTAAATTAATAAAGTACATACTAATTGGTTGAAATGGTACTTATTAACTATTTGGGAAAACTTATCTGAAAATAGATTTCAAGGAAACCTGTCTATAAATATTGAAGGACAGCAATTACATATTGGCATGTCGAGTGATAGGGAACTGTTCTAGGAAATCTCCACATCTCAAAAACTTTCATAAATATGTTTAGGATATATTTATTTCAATAAACGTTTTGGTTACTAGAACCTAATTTTCCTATGGGTAATTTCGACTTATTCCTATATATATATATATATGTTATTACTCTTTCTTTTGAGTACATGAGTACTAAAAGGTATTGTTATTGGTGCAGTCGTGAACTTCTTTAAAATACAATAAAATCAATTTAAATCACAATTTGCTTTAATTGTGCTAATGAAGTATTGAATACATAATTTGAGAAAGGTACTACCTGATTAAAGAGGCGTTTAGAATAAAGTAAATAAAAGATTACGCATTTACATATCTCCAAGAAGATTTGAGCCGGCCAACGGGAAACAACAACTATAGGTTCATATAGGGAAAGTCGCTATATCTGGTGGTCGAATTTACAGAGTAGTTTGTTCTATAAAATATAATTTTAATAAAAATAATTTTTATATAACATAAAGATAATTATGGTGGGATATTAGCGATTGCGTTTAAATGCAAGTGTGTACCAAATATCGATACTTTTAGAAGGCAGTTCGAATTTTTCACTTATAAGATGCAATAGTTCCATTTGAACACTTACAATTAATGGTGGATTTTAACCTGTGCAAGAATCAAGGCCATTTAAATAGAAAAAAATCTAAATCCGGATACGAACCCGGAACGTGGTATAGAGAATTGACTGATTGTGCCATTACTACATCAACCCCTTCTATGAACAAAGGAATAAATCCGTCACATTGAATAATAAATCAATATTAAACGTAATAAAACTCAAATTTCACGAATGGACAGTAAAGGTTACAGTAAAGCCAGGCCCTCCAATTAATTTTCCATTGCAGTAAGAGCAATAGAAATTGTTTAATTTTTAAAATAATCATATACGTCTATAATAGTTTCGAATTTTCATAACAGATGGCGCGCTAATGCATCATAATATAAAGGTTACTGTGTTTCAAATATCTTTAAGAATTATTGTCTGAATTTTGATATATGTACATGTTAAATGGTACAACTTATTTAAGCTTTGTCTATAAGTGTATATATTTTTAATAGAAATGAAAAGATGCCAAAGAGTACTAACTGCTGAATAAACATGTTTTCATCAGTAAATTTATTCGAAAAGATAAATTAAAAAAAAACAAGTTTACGAGATGAAATTATAGATATTGCTGTTAATGGGACCTTTGGCTCAACCAGAAAAAAATAATAAAGAAAGCCATTTCGACATCTAAGCGTGCAGTGAGATTGCGAGTGTTTTTTTCGTAGCTGCGAGAATCGTGTTGTTTTTTTGGGAAATGTGAATGGAATCAGATCTTTGGTTGTGATCCTTGTTGTAACCAAGGTATTATAATTCCACACTAATATCCTAATTTCAAAACACTTTTTATGTACGATAACATCACACCACACATACGCCATCCTTCCCGATGTCGAAATATCTTCTATTCTTTACACAATTTCTTCATAGATAAACAATAAACGAGCATTTAAAAAATATTTTTTTTTTGGCTTATCCCTACTACACGTGGTACAGGCCATGATAATCATGGTGGAGAGAAGTAGGCGACTGCTTTTACTGTAAGTGCACCACATGTCTACACATGTGAAAAGCAGTTCGACTTTGAATTTACAAATGTGCCAGAGCCCTGTTTACTTTCACTCACTGGTGAGGTTGGACTTTTGTAAGAAACGGGAGTGATTGGAGCATTTTTTTTTATCAGAAAAAAAGTGCCCAATGCGGAAATCGGACCCGGGTCGTAGCGGTCGAAAACCAACGGTTTAGACCATCCTTCCATCGACTCCAAAACAGAATTATGAAATTAAAAACAGCAAAATAATGAATTTAGGATAAAATAAACTTTGAATTTCTATTCATTTTATGTATCCTAAAGAACTCGATGTGTCTATTTTTTTAGTTTTATTATATCTGATGACAAAGGTTTACACAAAATAGTTTTAAAACAGTTTTTTCGCTTTAAAAAACAACTTTTAGAATTGAGTAGCCAATTGCGCCGCAATAATAGAGCGATTTGGGCTCTATGTCTATATATATATTTAGCTGTATTATATCTGAAGGTAAAATTTTACACAAAAGAGTTTAAATCAGTTTTCGATATTTTTAAATGAAACTTTTAGAATTGAACAGTGCCAATAGTAGAGCGGTTTGGTGAACTAAAAATTGGCAACTGCAAGAAGTGTTCATCTTTGTTACAACAATCCGATATTTTCTAATTGCAGTATGAACAGTGGAAAATATTGTTTTATTGATAATAAAAGAGAGGAAAAAGTTACTAAATTGTTTCAATATTCAGTAAAGCTCTAATTTTATAATGTCTATTTTAGCTATTCAATTGAAAAAAAAAATGAATGAACAAAATTTTGTATATAGATATAGAGGAAAAAGAAAACCTTTTTCACTCATGATTGTGTGTGTGTGTTAACTAACCTACATAATGGAATTTGCATAAATGTATTTCTTAATTCCATTACTAGTTGTAGGAAGGAGTTTAGTGTTTTATAATCAGTTGTATCTACTACCTCCGTGAACTGAAGAGTCTCTAGAGCGAAGACAAGCCTGGACATGTCAACACGGGTGGTTAGATATGAACGCTCTGCTAAACCCTAAGATTTCACCAAGGACTTGCAGGTTGGGAGATGATCCGGGAGATTTTACCGCTCGAGAAGAGATTCCAGAACGATCTGTAGAATACTGATTCTCGTTCCAGTGGATGAGATTGTTTTTGGTGACGAAATGACAAATGTCCTGCTTGTGTCTCAGACCGCGCTTCTTGAGGTGACATCATCTCGTGTTACTTTTCAGAGAGAAAGCTTTCTTTTGCTATTGATTTTGCCTTAAAGGGTCTACAGATATTTTTACAATTATGCCTTGAAAATATTTTTTTTTGCATCAAAATTCTTGAACGCCTCTTGAACGCTAGTTATCGGGCCAACATTTCTTGTTTTATTTAAACAATATTTAAAGCTATCGGGTATTATAAACCATCAAAGGTTGTATACACCTATAGAAGGGTTTATGATACCAGAAAAATTGAGAGATTGTTTAAATAAAACAAGAAGTTTTTCTTCGGAGATGGTGTGTTGTTTCAATAGATTGGATCAATTTTAAGAAGGAAGTGTGTTACCTCTCAGAGAGAAACCTTTTTTTTTGTTGTTATTGATTTTACCTTAAATGGTCTATAGCCATTTCTACAATTATGGGTTGAAAACCCTTTTTTTCTTTTGCATGAAAATTCTCAAGCGCCTCTTATTAAGATATAAAAATATTAATAAGCAATCCCGGGGCACTCCTTATAAACTATTATTTATTTATTATCTTTAATATTAACTCCGCCTTTGCTGGTCCCAAGCCCGGATGAAAAAGGAGGAGGGGGAGCAGTAACAAGCTCGCTAAAAAACCTGGGTTCAGTTGGCCTGGCTGATTGTACCCTGTAAGGGCTCCTGATCCAGGATGAGCACCGTTTGTACTCCATGTTAGGAGCAGCTGCACATGGCGTCTGTTCCTCATGTCAGAGGCGGCCATATCTTTTGGAGCTAAGTCGGCCTGCCACTGAGTAGTGCTCCCAGTCTTAATGACAAAGGCAGACGCATTTTAATTCACCCAGTCATGATGGTTGTAAAACAGACACCATCAAGGGTCACAACTTGATATCCTAATATGATTGAGTGGAGATAAGAAAGAAGAAAAAGATTATTTTTTTTTAAAATTCTCTCTATAGCTATCGGGCCAACATGCTCTTCATCAGGAGATTTATACACGCAGAAAATACTGTTATAATATATTGTCGCTATATATAGAAGTTAAGTATTAAAGTGGCTCATCAAAGGTTGTATACACCTGTGGAAAGGTTTATAATACCAGAAAAGTTGAGAGAATATATAAATAAAGCATGAAACTTATTCTCGGAGGTGATTTGTTGTTACAATGGATTGAATCAATTTTAAGAAGGAAGTGTGTTGTTACAACGGATTCTACTTGGATCAATATTCACACACACAAAAGCATTTTTTAGGGACTTGCCCCATACAGATTCTCCCATTTGGGTAAGGTAATAATCATCTTGTGTTATTTACATAGGTAGTGAAATAGAAATTTAACTGGCTTTACTCTTCGTCTCAAAGTTATTTACTTGTTGACTGGTCCTTACATAATGATGATCTAAAATATTTATAGTAAGATTTTGCCTTAGATCTGTTTGCTGATATTTTTGAAAGCAATACGTAAGGTGAAATGTTGGTACATTTAATTTGTTGATATAGGGCCTTCCTCTCTTCATCAAGGGCTGTACAATTAAGCAGGTAATGGGGGAGTTATTCAATAATTTCCTTGTCACACAGTGTACATATTAAGGTTTTGGCCTCAAACGTCAGAACGTGTTTTTTTTACTTGGATCAATATTAAGATGAACGAATTAAAAGCTTATTACGTTCCTATATGAATAGTTTGCGCTAGGTGAGAAAAGAAGCCGAGTATATTTACATAGCTTCCTTGATCGGACATTTGAATAAAGAGAGGTTCTGAGAAAAGAGGAAGAAACAGAGTGAATTAGGTTAATTAAAAAGAAGTTAAATCCGGGACTGAACCATCCTGAGCGGTGTTTAAAAATACATTAGCGGTGACATCTTACCACGAACTGTAGCAGCTTGACACTTTCAATGGTGACATTATCACAACTTTGTTCTTACCTGATGTTTCTTACACTATACCTCGATTTATAATATATATTATGCCTTAGAATGATATTTTAATATAAATATTTCATGTTTTTTTCAAAATATCGGAATCTTCTTTATTCTTAATCTCTCTTTTGAGCGTTTAAGACAACTTTATTCTAATATGATGTTTTTTACATTTTACTTTGATTTATAACGTATATTGTGCCTTAGAAAAATATATTTTAATTTATATTTTTATGATTAAAAAATATATCTGAATCTTCTCTATTCTTAATCTCTTTTGAGAGTTTAAGACAATTTCCTTTAAGAGAGAGAGAGAGGCTAGAATGTACTCAATATATATGAGTATATATGTTTCAATTATTTTTACGCGAAATAAAAGAATGTCATAATAGTTAGAGGAAAGTTTAAATGTTAGCGTTAAAAATGATAAAATGCGGGCATATAAATCGTATATACAGTTAAACCTGTCTATAGCGCCCCCTCTAAATAGCGCCTTCCTCTCTATAACACCTGATTTTAAACATTAAAATGTAAACATTTTACATTAAAAGTGACCTGTCTATATCACCCTCTGTCTATAGCACCCTATATTGGTGAGTCCCAAGAGGGGGCGCTATAGACAGGTTTAACTGTATATTTTTTCAACAACAAAAAGCCTCATTAAGACCTTTTAGTTTTATACAGATTCTGTATATAGAAGAAGGTATATACAGGGATAACAGTAATAGCAACAATAATCAGCAATGTTATTTATAATGTATTAAATAAGGGGAAAAAAAAAGAAAGAGCTTTGCATAAACTTATATAAAATGTGTTTTTAGCATGATCATGGGCTCGCGCTACAGGCTGAACAGCTGAAGCACAAACTGAACTGTGTCCCGCGCCACCATCGATCGCCTTCCTTTATGATAGTCTTTTCGGAAGTCTTTCCCAAAAGTACATTGGATTCTCCCATTGTCCATCAACCAATGGTTTTTTGCTCACTCATAGAGCGTATTTTAATAAAATAATCAATTAAAAATGGAAACTTATATGCAAGAAATCGAGAACAAGCAGTTCCTTTTATTAAAGAACAATAATTAGCAGTACATGTATTAATTATTGGGTTGATACGTAATTATTTTCTGCTTTTTATAAGCATTCATTCGACTATACAGATGGCCTTTCTCTGGTAGATCGTCCAAATAATATAAATACACCTCGTCTCTCCTTGAGGTGGACGTTCATTGGAGTTTGAATAAGACCGAACAGTTCATTATTTTTAATGTATAAGTAGTCGCTTAGGAAGATGGTCACCTATCAATATGAGGGGGCGCTAATAAAAAGTTAAACATATTGTTTTAGTCTTTTCGATTTACCATCATTCGATTTACCATGGTATCATTTAAAGGGTTCTTTTTACTATCCTTTATTGCTTTAGTGTTTAAAAATGAAGATAGGTTTCTGAAACTATCGCAATTTATTCGACGTTCAATGAAATCTTGGTCGCTATCGATCGATCTTTATTTCAATATTTCGAAGGGCAGCTAATTCATCTTGATAAAGAGAAGCTATTCTACAGTGGAAATACTGTTAGAGAACTTTATATATATATAACATAAAGTTACGGGAGGATTACATTTATGTACCAAGCGAGGCACCTCTTCCTTTAATTATGCATCATACCGATGCACTGGGAAATCATCCTAGTAGAGAACTTTACTGGTGATGATAAAGAAAAAGTCACAATAGCAGTTTTTGAAGACAAAATTCCAACCTGTATACTATTGCTTCGGGCTTTAATATGGAAGCCGCCCCTGTACTGATGAAGGCCAATGTACGAAACAGTGGCAATACAGGTTGGAATTTGGTCTGAATTTGCCGAAAAATGGTATTGACGCTCATTCTTTATCATTCACTAGTAAACTCTTTTACTAGGGTGATGAACAGTGCATCGTTCTGATGAACAATTAATGGGAGAAATGCCTCGTTTGGTACATATTTATATATGCAGTCATATACTGTATTTCTATTCTGTAAATAAGCATCTCCAAAAGCCTTGCCTATATTGAATCGCTTCTCTTGATAAAGGTGAGTTCTCTGCTTATCTTAATATTGAAATAAAGTCAATTTCGTATAACGACCAAGCTACTTTCATTCATTGAATAATACAAGGTTGTCCCAGAAGTTCGTAAACACTTGAAAAAAATTGAAATACCAATATTATTCGCCGTTATGTATAATGTCTTTGTATTATGTATAAAGTACTTGTATTATTATGTATTAATCGTAATAATATTATTCGCCGAATAATAAGAAAAACAACGTTTTAAGAAAAAACACGAACTTTTGGGACTACCTTATATATGTATTTAGATAGAAACGGTTGGATATATGAATGGGAAGTAAAATATTTCGATTGCCAATAAAGTCATTCGTTACGGCCCCTGAGACGTTATGTTGAAATAACAATCAAACGATAGTGTTCAAACTTTGCGTGAGCGGCTTAAAAATGGCGGGAAACTAGTTCAAACACAATAACTCGTAAAACTGTCGGGTTGGAGGGGGTGTGGCCATTTCAACCAATTAACTGGTGGAGTGAGTGTGCAGGACTTGCATGTAGGGCCATGCTTAGCCCATGTGCCATAAACAATGAGATAATTTGCTTCTGTGCAAGCACTCCCTCATAGCCCGGGTGTCCATACATACATTGAACTACAGTTAAACCTGTCTATAGCCCCCTCTCGGGATTCACTAAAATATGGTGCTATAGAGAGGGGGTGTTTTAGACAGGTCACTTTTAATGTAAATCGCATCGTACTACGTATTAAAAATCGGGCGCTATAGAGAGGGAGGCGCTATTTAGAGGGGGCGCTATAGACAGGTTTAACTGTACTTCTAAAAGCGATCAGTTCAGAATTCAATGTTTGATGTATAAATTTGATTTACATTTCAAAACCCTGATGTTATTGCTAAGCGCTGTTAGCTACATTTTCATAAAACCTTTCATTAAAATAAATATATTTCTCAATATAAAGAGTATAGGATTTATTGAGAGACAGCATAGCCTAAAAGCATGGCAAAACTTGGTATATCCCGAAAGTGGTTTCTTATTGACGACTCTATTAGGTCAGACCAAATCATAAGCAGTCTTTCAACAGAGTTTCTGATGAAAGACCACCTCCAGAAGAGACGGTTCAATCATGTTTTTGTTGGTTTCTCTTGATAGACTCTACTGCATTATGCAATTGATGATCCTCCCACCAAGAGATAATGATGTATAATAAATCACAGAATATATCAGAAACAAAAGTATATAGACTCTTCAGTAAATCTCTCAAACAAAGAATATTCAAGAAACAATCCAAAGCTGTTGATGAATGTGGTTCATGAGAATATGAACTTTTATCTTACTATAAAATTATATTTTTTCAAAATAAATTATCTTTTTATTATAAAATTGAGAAGACTCCATCCCCAAAGAAGATCCATTCCCCCCCGAGAAAGAATGTACTATCCATATCCTTTTGATGATTTTCCATGAGAGTACTACTGTATTTTGAACGCCAAAATCGCTACTGTTATTGCAATTAATAATAATTTCGATAATGTAACACTCACCATGCATATATTATATATATGTTATATAAAAATATTATTTATTTAAAATTATATTTCATAGAATACTCTTTTAAATCGACCGCCATAGGTCACGCTTCCCCTATAAAACCTCGTTGTTGTTGTTTCCCGATGGCCTGCTCAAATCTTTTGTACATTATGTAAATAGGTTTTTTAGATTCTTACGCCTTAAGCCAGGCATTACCTTTATCAAATTATGTTTTTATATATTCCTTAAACTCAATTAAAGCAATTTCTGATCAATACTATTATTATTTTAACCATGACTGCATTGACATAGCATAATACTCAAGATAATCAAACATCAACAGAAATCTCATTTTTATTAATATAGCATATATATATAGAATATTTTTGTAGAGTTATATCTATAATATATGAAAGATAATTGGTATAAGAGAAGGAATATTGATAGTTAAAAAGAAATTAGATAAATATTATTTTTAAGGTTCCCAAAAAGGTTTTGTATTTTATGTACCAACATAGGGTTATAACAAATTCACGCTGTAGCTTCGTCAGTTACGCGTCATAGTAGCAGAACATAGGGGAAAAAAGGAAGAATTGAAGGTATTAGGATAAGAAAAAGAGCAAATATAGAACCATGTTAACCTTTTATCAAACTTTTAAAGATAAAAAGAAAGAAAATATACATTTTTAATTTATTAAAAAAAAAGATATATATATATATATATATATATATATATTATTCTGCGTATTAGAACCGAAGAAGGCAAAAAGAACGAAGTCCCATCAAGGTATTGCACCCACCGACATACGCCGTTAAGAGGAAGGTCGTCATGGAGGAGTGACAATTACCAAAACAATGGGGAATTATCACATTTTAAAAGCTTTAAACAGTACCTCACACATCATTATATCTTTAAAAGGCGTTTAAGACAAAGAATATTTCATTAAAGCCTTATATTGTACTATGTATCACATAAAAAAATAGTTATGAATTCAAATTAATCCTATTAAAAAAACAACAACACGTTTCTATTGAAGTAAATCTATTCGAGAGATAAATATATATTTTTTTCAATAAAAAACTTATTACAATCGAAATTGGATAATTCAAGGCACAAGGGACTAGAAGAAAATTCGAATTATCCAAAATTTCGAATTAAAAATGTAAATTCTAGTAATCAAGATAAATATTCGAATTGAAGAGGTTTTCGAATTAAAAAGACGTTCGAATAAATTCTACTGTATTAAAAATATAATATTCACTTCTCTAATAAATATTTTATGGCTAAAAGTACTAATCTATTAGTAAATTTGTACAATGAAATATTGAAGGTATTTTTCATAGAAGAGAGAGAGAAAAAGATTGAGATTGAAACTGATTTATTACAATGTCCATATAAGATTATATATGGTTGAATACAGAATAAATATAAATGTGAATAAATATGATTATATAATGATAAATGTATGAATAAATAGATATAAATATAAATAATTGTCAAATATACATATACGTATATAAATATATACAAATCGTCTTTAGTGGCGCGCACCGCGGGAGAGAGAAAGATAGAGTAATTATACAAAATCTCGTAATCTGAATCATTTTATATGATTTTGAAATTCCGTAATTTTAAAAATTATTATTATTTGCCATCGTAATTTATAGTTTCTAGACATTGAAGAAATTAATAAGCGTAGACATTAAAGTCGAGAATAAAATCAATTCAGAATCTTCAGTAAAAGCATTTTGATTGTGTTTAAATCTCCAATATTACTCCCATAGCTTAGAATAAAGATAATAAATTCTGTAAATGGTGTCTTAATCCATCTAGGAAAATGCTTTACATTCAGATTCTCTTTCAAAAAATCTATTTTAACTATTCCAATGTTTATGCATGGTAAAGGCCATGATAAAGCTTTGTAAGTGCATCACATGTCTATATATTGAAACCAGTTCGAGGATAGCCTAAATAGAATAATAATTTGATAAAAGGGGCAAAAGACTATATTATAAAGGACTATATTATATAGACTATATTATAAAGACTATATTATAAGGAGTTTCAAAATATTTCGTACTTTTAGAATATTCTTAAAATCTGATATACAGTCGAAATTGGATAACTCGAAGCCCAAGTGACAAAAAAAAATATTATCCAGAAATCGAATTAAAAACGGAAATTCTATTTATAGTAAATTCTAGGGACCAAGATAAATATTTGAATTAAAGACGTTTTCGAATTATTCAAGTTTATTGTATTGAGAGACAATGTTGTGTAAAATACTATTAAACAATTCAAAAATAATAATATAAAATAGAGGTGATATAGTAGTTTATTTATTATTTGAAAATATTAATAAATAAAATAGATTAAATGGTATAAATGATGTATTTAACGGATAGATCTTTTAAAAACAATATAATACCAAGCGATAGAAAACTTCCTGATACAAAGCCTAAGCAGGAGTTCCGTGAATTGACCAACCTATCACGGAAGTAAGATTGCCATTGTGTTTCACCCGGTTTTCTTTTCCAAAATGTTACTAAATTTCTCTTGTAAATCTTATGGTATATGGAGAAAATAATCTTCAAATCTTTCTTGATCGCTAATAGCTTTCATGGAATCAAACAATGAAGACTTCAAGGTTATTATACCAACATAGGTTTTCTTTGCCATTAAAGGTAAAACATATTTTTCAATAATTATGTTTTAAGTTTATCTTTTTTTCTAATGTGGACTTGAATCCAATAAAAAATCATCCTGTCATATTTATAATAGCATATCATAAAGCTCCTAAAATTCAACAATTTTTTAAATACAAAAGAAAAAAAAGGCATCTCTTTATCGTGCAACAGAAAGTTTTTTCACAATTTGTTTTAATTTTGATCATTTTCTGAGAGTCTAAAAGAGATTTTTTTCTTTATGATACGCTGAAATGTCTTTTTTTTTAAATAACAAATAAAAAAGAAATATTTGAACTAAAATATCGATATAGTTAAGTCTGTTTTGGATATGATCATTTTTGTAGGAAAAAAATTAATTATCAAAAATGAGCTTCTTCTAATCCTTTGTATAATTAACCTTTTTGGTTTAAAAAATGAATTGATGCGTTTGGCAGCCAGGTATAAGCAGATTCGTTGTCTTCCAAGACAATTTGCCCTTTCTAGATCAAATACTATTGCAATTAAGACAATCCTGGTTAAAATAGTAAACCAATGTATAAACACTTGGCTAATCAACCAGTATAGGCATAAACTTGGGAGAGAAATTCCAGATATTTGTTCCCAAACAAATTCTAACCCTTCGAAGGAAAAGCGTCTAAAAGAGGTTTAACCATATGAGGAGAAAAATGAGAGAAACGTAATGGGAGAAAAATATTAGAGATATTAAAATTTAAGAAGAGGTTCAACCATATGAGATGAAACTATACAGCACGTAATGGTAGAAAAGAACTATAGATCTTAAAAGTTTAAAAAAAGGTTGTGAAAATAGAGAGAAAGTGGAAAAATGGAAGGTATCTGATATCTTTTACTCACTCAAATCCTGCACCACCCTGAGGGGCAAAATCCCAGTCCACCTCCAAGGCCCGGATGAAGAAAGTCCGTACAGTCCTAATGTCGGACTCCTGCAGGACAAGGGCGCCGATGCCCGCTGCCAGGAAAGGCAGAAACAGGAGCGGACGGAGGAGCATGGTGTGCGATACTGGCGCAGGACCGTGTGGACCAAGGACGGCGCGAGGGGTGATTTCACCGCCGTGTCCCCAACCGGGCGTGACGCCGCCAGACAATTGGTCCATGTCGGGGTAAACACGGCCACCGCGGTGGACAATAATACCCCCATGTTATCTCACCCCATGGTATACTGATTCAAACACCTCACTTGACCATTGTTGGAGACGGAACCCGACTGTTTAGAGCAACAACCTCTAGTTAACCAAGAAAAAAATTAAGGTAAAAATTTCAAACGACCGTGATTTAATCTCAAAACAAACTCATCCCCAAACTTCTGATACTATCAATTTAATTTGATATACAAAATATTCAATTTATCAAATCAAAAGATCATAGTTTTTACGATCTCGCAAAATGTTTAGATAAAAAAATCTTTCTACCAAAAACTATATTCTCTAACATTTCTGACTATCTATTTCTACCAAAAAATTCTTTCTACCAATTTTCTACCAAAAAGAAACTACTAGCCGTTTTGACGTTCATAATCATTGCTATCGTATGTAATAAATGAAACCAACTTATCTATGGTTTTTCTGAAGTATTAAATGCTTTATTCAAAAGGTATCTGTATTTCATAATTATTTGCTTTCTGCGAACTATAACTATTGTTAGAATATTGTATTTAGATTCAAAATATTAAAGAAACATACGGTAATAAATATGATCTAAAGCACATGAAATATATAATGAGATAAAATAATTATTGTGTTGTTGGGTATGTGAAAAAAATGAAAAAGAATTACGAGTTTCAATACAAGAATAAGGTTTCACGTTTCGTCCATATCAAGACTTGATGCAACAACCCGGAAAACGACCGCTATAGTCCAATCCCCAAACAGAATTTCGAAACGCTATGTTATCCAGATGTGTAAATATATGTCCATATGGACGTTGGTTTTACTTTCGGAATTCTGACAACAAATATCTTCATGAAGCTGATTTGTATTTGGCGCCTCTAATAAAATAGTATAACATTATAAGGTGATGTCATCTATATATAAGAAATGGAAGCATTTGAGCATGAATATTTATTTTAAATATAAAACAAACTTCTAATGTCCTTTCTCGAAGAAAAAATATTTGAAGGGCTTGGCTAATCAGTGATCAACCCTCCCAGCGGTTTCATCAATTTAATCTACCAGACTGTTTCTTAGAGCTCTAATACTGTATTGGACAATTCTGCTTATATATGTTACACCAAAGGGTGGAATCTTAGAAATGATATTCAAGTAAACTATGAACATAAGCTTTTTAGCATTTAAAATTTGAATAAGATATCTAAGATTCCACCCTTCATTGCATCATATATAAGCAAAATCGTCAAATACAGTATTAGAGCACTAAGAGGTGATCTGGTAGATTAAATTGGCGAACCGACCACTGATGTGAGCCAAGCTCTCCCAATATTTTTTCACCAGGTATAACCATGGTATACCAGGTTTTCTCGTGTAGAAGGGCGTCCGTACCCGAAAGCTATAGAATAATAAAATGTTTTGAAAAGACACTTTCCCTGGAGACCTGAATAATTTTACTCAATGTGTATGTATATTTATACAATAATACCTCCAATGAGCTAATCATTAAATGAGAGGCCACTCCCTAAATGACCAATGTGATCTGACTTGACCAAATCCAACTTAAAATCAATGAAGACCTCTAAAAGAAACCAGGAGTATCTATATCAAAAGAGGCGACTTTCACGAGAGTCTCTACCGTTTAGATGAATATTTGTACACAGTAAGTTCTATACAACAATAGGATGAACACAGGAAGGTCAATTCCTCCCCACGTCAGGTCTATTTCGGTCTGTAAATCGATTAACGACCCACTTCGACCTCAGCATACTTCCTCGACCTCGTGGTGGCATTTCACTCTTCCCAGATTCTTATAAATTGATACGTTCACTTCTCACAACTTTCCAAAGTTAATCCTTAGAGATTGAAAGTACACACACGCATTCAACTTTATTAAGACCACCGATCTTATTTAGATTCACCACAGGAAGGAAGCACAGATGAAGCTCCTGTACTCCAGGCAGCACAGAACCCAACAACAGCCTCCAGGTCCGACGTATGTCTAGTGGCCACAGAATATACTGTGTATTCGTCAAGGTTAGCGTATCACTGAAAAGGCGAGTGTGGAATCAGCCGCGTTCTAATTTTCGCTTTCCTCATCCAAATGGACCACCACATTCGGCGAATTCATTAGCCCCCTCCAATCGGTGACTACGGTCTTGTAGAATTTATATAAACCAAAGAGGAGACTTTTTATCAAACATCATTGTATACATCCAGCTATATAGTCGTTGACTAGCGGATTGGGACAAGGATAAGCCACCCAAGAGTTCATTTCTCTGTTTATTAAAACGAAAGTAACCTAAATATTTTATGCATAATATCAATAGAGATGGAAAATAAAGAAAACAATAACACCTTAAGTATTGCCATGCAACAATGACATTGATTCTTGTTAATAAAAAGAAAAAATATATTTTGAGATAGTATCGCAAATGAATAATAATTTAGGTTGTCATATATATTCATTACAATTTAAATGTTCAAATTCTACCTTTTACTCTCACGGAAAAAATCCTACTTTCCCCACTGCATTGAGATGAATAATTGGACAGTCTGGGGCTCTTCAAAGATGAAATCTCCAAGAGAAATCTACCAGACACCTCGACACTATTGTGTTCGGCCTATATAAAGAGAAATTCTCAATAGTCCTATAAATTTATCTTGGAAATAGATCTGTTCGGCCTATAGAGCAGGAACTAAGAGGAATTCAGTAGCCTAAAGGGATTTAAGAAATTTATGGACATTAACTTTGAGTTGAGAAGTATTAAATACAAAATATTCACAAAAATATGCATCGAGAACGCTCTACCGCAAATAATTCACATATAAGCAATTAATATCCAATTAAAATATGATAATTTAATTAAGTTTGTGTCTAAATTCGTCGCACTACGAGGTCTTAGATGCTCCTGTACTGATTAAGGCCATAATCCGAAACCATGGTATGAAAGGTTTACCTTTTCCCTAATTCATCAAAATTGTTATAATAGTATGAATGTTCATATGAATTTGCTAGTTCTACGTATATAAACTAAAAATGCATTGCTTTATATATTTTAAAAGTTAGAAGTGCTCTTTTAGCGCAGCAATATATGAAATACCAATCTATGCATACCCACACGAATAACTTATTCACATATTGTCTTAATTAGAAGTAAAGATTCATTTCACTTTTTACGAAAAGGTCGAACTTTTGAGGTTTCCATCTTGAAAAGGAGAAAATAGATCGCTGAAATGTCAACTATACATTCTGAAAGTGAATGAGGAGCTATATACAATTATTTATAAGCTTACCTACACACTACACCACTACACACACACTCACACAATAATGGCATTTTTATAATCCTCTATCTGCCTGAAAACAATAAAATAATTCGAAATAATTTTGTGTTACTTGAAAAACGATAACTAAATATGAGAAGTTGAAGTAATTTAATTTATTCCAAGAACTTGATGTACATGATAGGTAAGTGTTCTTGACGCCTATAAGGTCATGCAAAATTGATGAAAACAACCGACATGACCTTAAAGGCCATCAATGTTTTTACCCCTATTTCATTTAACCTGCCAACATGGCGACCATTTGATCCCATTGTTAGAATCTCTATATAAAAACTATTTTTGATTGAAAGCCAACTCTATTTGAAAAATTTCTGCTTAAAAACCTTACAATCTAGGTATATAAATTTATAATTACTTATTTAAAATCATTCGTTATAAAATACGTTTTGAATATATCTAGGAAATAATTAAATAAGTCTGGCTTTTTGCAGACATTTTTATGTTCTTTTTCTATCGAATTCATAACAACAATTCAAGGAAAATTCTCGCATTATCAAATAGACGGGTGGCTTTAATAATTTTTGATGTTGTAATTTTAAAAATATTTACCTTTAAGAATCTATGGACTAAAATAAACTCTTCGATTTAAAATAGAGAATATAAAACGGAGATTGAAGAGGAGTATCTTCTTCGAATTTTATTAGCAAGCTTTCAGACGCATGCGTCCTTCTACAATCGAAAAAGCCTGCTGATCGAAAAAGCCGGTAGAAGGACGCATGCGTCCGAAATCTTGCTAATAAAATTCGCACAAGATACTCCTCTTCAATTTCCGTTTTATTTTTCTATTTTAAGAATCTATGGAGCCGAAATTTGGAGCACACACAAAAAGAGTGAGAAAAGTCTGCTAATAACTCAAAGGTAAAAAGGAGATACGAAAAAGGCGGAATAAGTAAATTTCGACATTACAATAAGAGGAATCGCAGCATATCCTTTCTAAGAAAAGATGGCGACCAATGGCGTCGAGATTCTTTATTAAAGGGATACAAGCTTGTCAAGCTTTCAGACAAAAACGTCGTTCAACAGGCTGTAATACGAATACAAGAAACTAAAGGAGAAATGATATATATTGAAACATTCTGAGATAAGAAAATGATCTGTAATCAGAGATGTCACAATATTTGAGAGTAGAAAGAGATAAGCAGGACACATAACCACAATGAGAGACAACCGTTGGACTATGTGCATCACTGACTGATATCCAAGGGATATGGCGAGAAGACAGGGGTGACCATATATGAGATAGGAAGAATCCATGACCAAGACTTTCATGGTTGTCATGTGTAATGAGGATGAGCAGGACCCATAACCAGAACGTAAATACAATCATTGGTCTTTGGCCATTTTGAATGATACCCAAGGCATATGGTGAGAAGACCGGGAAGACCATATGTGTGAGATAAAAAACTCCAATGACAAAGACTTTCGTGGTTGCCATGTGTACTCGGAATGGGCAGGACCCATAACCAGAACGGAAAGACAATCATTGAACTATAGGTATCACTGACTGATACCCAAGGCATATGGTGAGAAGACAGTGATTACCAAATAAGAGATAGGAATATCCCATGACAAATACTTTCGTGGTTGCCATGTGTACTTGGGAGGGGCAGGGCACATAACCAGAACGGAAAGACAAACATTGGGCTAAAGTCCTCACTGAGCGATAGCCAAGGCATTATGGTGAGAAGACAGGGGTGGGCATATGTGAGACAGGAAGATTCCAAGACTTTGGGGATTACCATGTGTACCTAGCCTAAGTAAAAGACAATAAAAACATCACCACAGCTATCCATCCCGATTATCATGGCTAATCATCAAATTGTTTCTTGGGAAGGACAAACTTCCTTCGCCACTCTCTAGCCATGATCAGGAAGTTAACCTGGAGTCAGAAACCCCTTAAACCCATTTGTTCTAATTAGATAAGGATTTTATTCTTGAGAAAGTGACATAAGATTAGAGTACGACCTCATATATCACCTGTAGTGCCACGCCCTGCCTGTTTCTGCTATTTCAGTCGCTATCTAAGGTTCTAAAACTATCAGAGAGGTGGTAATAAAGTTTCAAAATGTTTTCTTCAAGCTCTTTTTTTACATAACACAACCTAAACATATCACTGAATCACTGAATGATATAAAATTAGTGCCATTCACAGAATGAATTTAAAATTCAAAATCCAGTAGAACCTCTATGTAAGGGACACCTAATTGCAGAGCCAAGGTGTCCTTTAGGGAGAGGTATCCTCTTATCGGAGAGTGGCTAAATAGTAAAAAATGGTAATTTTGAAAAATTAAAACTGTCTTTTGTAGAGAGATGTCCTCTCATGGAGGTTATATTGTATCTTTATATTTTATAATACATAATAAAAACGGATTTCGAGAAGATAGGTTCTTTGCTGTATTTACATATTCTCTCAAGATTTCGGGTATTATAAACCCTTCTACGGGAGTATGTGACAAAATAAATCTTAATATATAACTATAAATATAAATAATACAATAAATATATATATGAAAGTGTCAAAGATTAGGATTCATCTTGTCATATGCTCCCGTAGAAAGGTTTATTATAACCGAAATCTTGAGAGAATACAGAAATATAGCAAAAAAACTTAACCCCTCGGAATCCGTTCCTTTCGAATAGTTATATTCTGAGAAATATTTCGAGCAAACCCTTATCACATTCATTAATGAAATGTGTGTTAAGGCTTAATAGAATATTAAGATAGAGATGCATGAAGACATCTGAGGCTCTTCTTTGGACACGACAACAACAATATATAGGACGTTTTAACAGATTAAGTTGATATACCTGTATATTATATTACGAAAAAGGCATCTCCTTATCGTGAAACTGAAAGTTTCTGATGGCTTGCGCCATCTATCGGAATAAATATAAACTATTCTCGTTGATTTTTAATTATTCCAGAATTGGCCAATTACCCATTCTTGATTAATCAAGAAAAGCTAACCACGCTGTATATTATAATTGGAAATATTTTGCACCATTTTCCCTCTCTCTCTCTCACATAAATAAAATATTTCCGATACTCCTTACTGCGATAAAGACATATTTGGGAAAGCCTGTCTCATCAATGGTGAACCCTCTTATCAGGTTGATTGTCTGTATGTTAAACTGACCAAGATTCAGGGTTATATTGGGAGGTTTTACTGATGACCAATGCTCTTTCATTTCATAACAGTAAGAACAAAAGAGGAAGATTCGTTATATTTGTATGGAAAATTGTGTAAAAATGGCTTCAATTGTAAACTCTATGGTATTGCTACGCAAGAGCAAATGTGTTTAGAAAGTAAAAGTAAATTTTTAAACTGTCAAGGTTATTATGAACATTACTTTTATATAAAGAGAGAGGTAACAAGTGGTGATAGTTTCTCAACTTGGTCAATTGGAAGTAGGCAAATGGAAGCCATGACCTATTGTGGTGTTCACGACTCCTGGCAAATCATCGAAACTGTTATCGATTTCATTGTTAGGAAACTGATGGATATTGAAGCTTGCTACATACTCCTCATTGTTACTTAAGTTCAGGTATAGCTTAATCTCGAAAGATCCATATACAAAACTACACCGAAGGTGAAGAATAAAATTGAAGAAAAATTAGAATATGTAGGGAGCGCATTAGCTGGAACTAAGCAATTATAGAATAAAAACCTTTATCTTTTTCTCTTGAACTTTATGTCAAGCGTTTATAGTGATAGAAACCTACCAAATTTGATATATCTATCTCTAATTGATCATAATTTATAATAATGATATTCTTTACAGACAATTATAGTATCTCTTTTCTGAGCTTTCAGAATTACCTTTTTTCAAATATATATATATATATATATATATATATATATGTATTCAGGAATACAAACTATTTTAATGCTAATCTACTATTATAGACTGAACTGATAATTCAAGCGCTTCCAATATTTTTAATCATTGTATTAAGGATGTGTGTGTGTAGAAGAAAATTAATTCATTTGAAAAATATAAATGGCGTCATAATTTAACATATTTAACAAATAGGATTAAAATGAATTATTTTGTATAATTGCTATGGAGTGTGTGACTGTTAAGGTAGAATTTCGAAATATCGAATACTAGTAGGTTCATTAAAAAATAGTTTTTTATTATCCCTAGAGTACACCTGGTACATGCCAAGATGGTGGGTAGAAGTTGGCGACTACTTTTACTGTAAGTGCATCACATGTCTACACATGTATAAAGCAGTACGAATTGAGATTTACAGAAGAAAATGTTTGATTACTTACATAAATTGGTGGGGTTGGACTTTTGAAAAAAAAAGAGTGCCATTGAGGTAATTTATCTTAAGTAAAAAGTGCCCAATGCGGGATTCGATCCCCCGAGTCATGGCTGTCTTAAATCGACGGTTATACCAATCATCCACCCACTCCCTTAAAAATGGGGATATCTCCGCAACACAATTTCATGATTAAATTACGTGTCATCTTTCCGTCACACATTCCTGTTGCATAATAACATATTGCTGGTTAGTCATCGCAAGAGAATGTACCATAGTAAAAGGTAAATCTCCATGTTCCTATGGGTGATAAATCTCAAGCAAGGTCGATATACAACTTGATGCTTTGACACAGAGAATCAGTCCATTGTTGCTAGAAGGTTGAACCAAAGGAGGAGGTTTTGTGGTTTAGAGAATGACTTAGAGAAGAGGTAGCGACCAGCTTACAGCTTTTATTATATCTCCCACGTCGAAACGAACACACACACACTCTCTCTCTTGTATATATTTATATATATATGTATATTTATCAATTATTTAAATCTATTTATTCATATATTTATCATTATATAATCATATTTATTCGTATATATATTTATTCTGTATTTAACCTTATATAATCATATATGGACTTTGAAATAAATCAGTTTCAATCTCTCTCTGTCTCTCTCTTTTTGTACATATAGTAGCCTAGTATTCATCACACAAAACCTCTCATGAGATACCCATCTGATAAATGGTTACATTCTTTAGCGAACACCTTTGTGAAATAAAGAAATTGACCTATCATAACCCAACCTCTAATAAGATATGATTTCAAAGAAAATAAAGAGTGTTCATTTTATAGTCAGTGTCTCATGGTAAACCTTACTGTAAAAGAGAGAGAGAATATGTGAAGTGTGCTAATATTATAATATAGCAACAGCAAAAGTCTTAGAGGAAAAATTTGCCGGGAGGAAATTGATCTAAAAAAGCATAGGGCTACTCTCCCGTCAAATTAAATGCCAAAAAGGATTGTGAAGATTCCATTGGATGCCGTGTGGATCTAATGGTATAAAGTCTGCCCTAGGTTGACTAGGTCCATTAGCCGGAAACCATGGTCTCTAGGTGAACGCTTTTCAGTTTGCCAAAGCTGGTGTTGTGGCTTTGTCACCTACCTGAGGCCGCTGGTTTGCGGCGATGGTCAATAGATGGCGTCTAGTTTTGACGCTTATTTTGACGGGAGAGGAGCCCTATGCTTTTTAGAACAAGAATATATTTTATTGAGACATTTCGCCTTAAATAGATTCATCCACAGGAGGCCAATAATAAGAAGAAAAATACAATGGTTAGATTAGCGAATATTCAAATGACGCTTATTAATAATAAGGACATTGAATAAGGCAACAGGTTTCTGGAGATAAGTTTCTTTTCAATTTTATTAACGCAATCTCAAGCTTTCAGGTATTTCTGCCCTTCTATGGGAGTACATAAAAACGGAAAAAATTAGAAGGGCAGAAATACCCAAAAGCTTGAGATTGCGTTAATAAATATGAAAAGAAACTCATCTCCAGAAACCTGTTGCATTACATTCCAATTCTTTTATTATAAACGAACCCAAAACAAGATGGGTCTCTTAACTTGAAGCTAAGAAAGATTCACATGGATTGTAGATTCAATCAACTTTGAAATATCAGAATAAAATAAGTTTTCAAATGGTATAGAGAAACAAATGTGTAAGCCATGTTCCAAATGCATACCCATAGATCACCTCTAAGTTATCAATAAAGATATAATCCAGGAAATGTAGAAGCGAAATCCTAGAGATTTCGAAAATCTTGGTCAATAGTAAAAAAAAAGATAATATTCAGGTCACAGAATAGCCGGGTTGTGTCTAGACATAAATTATCTTCGAGAAACACTACAAGCCGTATAGATGAAGCAATGATCCAGGAAATGCTAACTATCTAATTTATATACTCAGGTTAACGCTAATTAGATATATTGATGTAGTTAACCATTTAAATATAAAAAGATAAAAAAGAAAGTATTCATTCTTCATGAAAAAGAAAAAGGCATCTCCTTATCGTGCATGAAAATTTCTGATGGCTAGCGTCATCTATCAAAATAAATATCAACTATTCGTTGATTTTTCATTATTCCAGAATTGGCCAAATACCCATTCTTGATTAATCAGACTACGTCTCTTTCTTTGAACGTAAAATCGTATATTCAAAAAACTATCCACTCATTAATGCCAACTAATCTAAGATCCAAACAACCGCTCTTCCGTTGAACGTAAAATAGTACAAGTATACTTGCATATTCAAAAGACCATCCACCCATCAATGCCAACTAAGCTAAGATTCAGTAAAATCGTATAATAAAAAGACTAATCACCCATCAATGCCAACTCAGCTAAGCACGTCCAGACTACATTTCTTTCGTTGAACGTAAAATCGTATATTCCAAAGCCCCCATTAATGCCAGCTCAGCTAAGCAGGTTCAGACATATCGCTGGCAACAGACACTTCGATAAATCACCAAAAAACGGAGGACCTCAGCCATAAAAAGCCAATGTCAACGTGAGCAATTAACTGACGGTAAAAACCGCGCGACCTCAGAAACCCCTTTGACGGGCTACCTGCCGGCTTTCTAAAAATAACAACCAACATGCAAAGTTGATTAAGCTTTCGGAACAATGGTCTGCCAGATCTTTCTCAAATCTGAAGGGAATTTAATCTCACAACGAACACATAATTCAACTAGTAACCTTGCTTTTTTATTGGCTTGGTGGTTTTCACCAAGTATTCTTTTGTTTAGGACTCAATTTGAAAAGATGCTTAGTTCTAATCTCTAGTATGGTTTTCGTTTTTTCATAACACCCCACTAATAGGTTTATTTATATCCTATATTACAGAGGAATAGCTTATATACTTTTACAATATGTGAATACATTCATTAAACAAAAATTAAGGAAGTTGTATCTTTTAGCATGTATATCGGGATTCAGACAATAACTCTGAAATATATTTGATACACAGAGACCTGAAGACACGAGATAAACAAGTGTAAACAAAATGTCTTCCGTTTCCTCAACAACAACAACACAAAACAAAAACAGACGACATAAAAGACTCTCCACTTCCTTAAATTTTGTCCATGAATGTATCTTAATCAATTGGCTTATTTTGGATTAAGAAAAACTACCTGATTATTTGAAAGAAAATCTAATATTTCGCAAGGATATACGCTTATCTTCATCAGGGTCGCCTTTTAATTTGAAAATGTTTTGATTTAAAATTTGAAATAAAGACAGATCCAAATAGGCATAGAAATGCCTTGAGAAATATTGGAATTTAAAAAAATAATATTAAAAATTTTCATTTTGATCTAAAATAAACGGTTTGATTAATATATCCATTTTAATCGCTCAATATTCTAGATTATAAATTTTATTTGAGAAAATAAAGTGTATTCTTAACTATTTTTCTTTAAAAAATATATTCAAGAATTGAAGCTTCTGGTAGAGAAATATGCATACAGTTTCAACTGTTTTGAACGATAATTTTATTTGGATATTTGATAATTAGATATTTTATCTAGATATATTGAAATAGTCTTTTGATATTGTAACTACAGAATTATACAAATTAATTAATAAAACAGCTATTCAATTAGTATAATACCATTTATTTTCATTTAAAAAATGCTCAGAAATTATTCCTTAAATTTCACAAAACGTTCATATATTTTGGCATTTAACAATCGTTTTTTAAATTTTTGTCGTCTTTTTATAAATAAACGAGATATAAAAAAATTAAAACGCAGAAAAATATATAAAAAAGCGGATTATAAATTTTGAATGGTAAGGAATTGCGACTAAAATATTCAAGGAAGATATCTATAATTTAGAAAATTTAAATAATTCCTCAACCAACACTTATTTTAGGTATCTTCTGATATAAATTATGAATAAATAGGAACAGGAAGACCAAACGATACTAAAATATCTAAAGTTATATGTGAGACATCGTTTGTTCCCTGATTTAAATGATCTAACTCTTTCACCACATCCACTTTGTCTATATACATTTTATGAACTCTGTAGAATAATACATGTAAATTTGTAAATATTTGATTCTAATTTCTTTGCTGTTTTGTTTTCTCTGTATTAGGCGCAAATATTTCAATATTGCGCCTGGTTGATTAACAAATATGAAAAAAAAAAGACAGATAAAAAGCAATGTGTGTATGGTTGTATTTTACCAAATAAGGAATAAATACGGTTAGCAGCACATTCCAAAAGAATGACAGCTTGACCGAACAAAGGGCAGTTCAACGGTCGAGTGAAAGCTGACCAAACGACTGAGATGTATCACCAGATGAATCACACCTTTCAAAATATTGTCTGTATTGTATTAGAAACCATTCAATTACTATATAGGCCTTCAAAACTTATTCTATCAAGGCTTTAATATGTTTTAGATGAAGGTGACGCGATATCTAATTTTTAGTAGCTAAATCAGTATTATTAGTTGTTAGATTTCCTTTTATGATGCATCAACGCGCCATCTGTTATCAAAATTCGAAACTATTATAGACGCGTATGATTCTTTTTAAAATAAAACAATTTTTACTACCATTACTGCAATGGAAAAATTAATGGGAGGGCCTGGCTCATTCTCCACTGATTAGCCAGGCCCTCCCATTAATTTTTCCAATGCAGTAAGGGCAGTATAGAAATTGTTTTATTTTAAAAAGAATCATACGCGTCTATAATAGTTTAAATTTCCTTTTACCAAATTAAAGAATAAAATATAACATCATTTGGCTTTATTCTTCTAAATACATAAAATAAAACTTAGCTCTTCAATTTTACAAATCTTTACTTCCTTTTCTTCTTTCTTATTATCTCAAAATACAACAAAACAAAAGTATTCAAAACAATAATTTACATTTATTCAAATTAAAGATACTTCGGCCAGTAAATCTTTTTATTACCTCGACGTTTCGACAAAAATTTTTGTTCGCTCCTGACGAGGACAAAAGATTTTTGTCGAAACGTCAAGACAATAAAAAATATTTACTGGCCGAAGTATATTTAATTTGAGGAAATATGAATGCCGGTCAGGCAGCCTTTATCTTTACCATAATAATTTACATTATACAAATTAGAAGGTATATTACATTACCACTTGTATGTACCTAGTCAGTACTGTAAATGCCTTATATGTATAATTAGTAATGAATTATTGTGTATAAATCATTCTCAGAGTCTAATGTATACGAAAGGATATGGTTTAGGGTTTATTCTTTCTTATTGCAGATAGGGCATAGTGCAGGCTGTGCCCTTTTGACCCTTCAATGTGAGCTTAAACGCTTCATGAAATAAGAAAAAGCTATTATAAATATAAACCCGAAACGCGTCCGTGGTTAGCCATGGCGCAAGCCATCAGCAACTTTCAGTTGCACGATAAGGATATGCCTTTTTCTTAAATATAAACTTGTTTAATTTCGCTTAAATAAGTATAAAATAGGGGAAGTGAAGGTGGATGAAATTTAAGCGATCAATGGATGGATGAATACCTTTGACTTTCTATTCTTCACCTCTTTAGCACATGCTATCACAGGATTAAGAATAAAACTATTAAAGGCATTATTATATAAAAAAAAGTATAACGCTAGGAATATTTATCTATGTTCCTTCAAATTTTATTTTATAAAACTCCCCCATGGGCCAATTATAAAGCACTCTTTTTGTAAAAGTAAAATATTTACTGATAAACTCAGACATATTTACGACGATTCTATATTTATTTAAACAAGCACCAAAATATATTTTCTCATTTTCATAAATATAACCATCTTTCATATTAGTCTTTAATGATTATGAAAACTGAATATGTCTTAAAATTGGAAAGGTTTAAATAGAACCAACATGTTTAGATATCTTGTACGGTACTTTTGGAATAGTTCACGGCAGTACTGAAGAAGGTATGGAGTGAAGAGCAGTAATAGATTTCATGGAAAAATGGGAAGAAGACCCTATACAAGACCCTATAATTATATAATGTCATCAACTGACTAGAAACCAAACTCTAGAAGGGTAAGGAGAACTAACATGTTTAAACATCGTGTACGGTACTTGGAATGATTCATGGTAGTACTGAAGAGATGTATGGAGTGAAGAGCAGTAATAGATTTCATGAAAAAATAGCGAAAATACCCTATACAAGACCCTATAATTGTATAATGTCATCAAATGGCTAGAAAGCAAACTCTGGTTGGATATGAATTCTGTCACCAACCTGTAGGTTAAAGAGAAATAAAAAATTCCTGATAATGGCGTCTTATATAGAAAAATGAAAGAAAAACGAAAAGAAATGGACAAGGAAGTATAGAGTCAAAACACAAATACATAGAGGTGTCCTATATGCTGTCCAATAATCAGCTAAGTATAGGGGATCAGTGAAGAGGAGTGGTGTAAATTCTCGAATTTTTGACAGCCCCGCGACCCGGGATCAAATTCCTCATTGGACACTTTTTTCTGAATAAAAAATATACTTCAATGACCTCCGTTTCTTGCAGAAGACCAAATACACCAATGAATTCAAGTAACCAAACGGTGTTTTAGCACATTGGTAAGTTCAAAAGTCGAATTGCTCTCTACATAATATAGACATGTAGTGCACTTACAGCTAACCTTCCACTATGAGTATCATGACGCACGTGTACTATGTACCGTCAGAGCCAGTTAAGAGTGGTACAACACGAGGTAATATAGTCACTTCCTCCCTTATTGCAGACTCCACTAACTACACCGAGGAAAGGACGGGTGCTAACAACCTTCAGTGTGTGAAAGTTTTAATTAGCTAGCTTGCTCACCTAACCAGACTAAATTTTTAAGAACCTCAACTTTCTGTTTACCTCCGCGAATTTTTAAAAGTCTGAAAGTGTACAGATGTAATTAGTTTGTCTTTCCAATCTGAACATTTCAATGTAATTATATACAACATTTCTATATCTAAATTGTAATATGTTATATTTAATATTATTCTATTTAAAATTATATTTCATAGATCCAAATAAAAACTCGTTGTTGTTCTTTCCCGATGGCCGGCTCAACCTTTTGTACAGTATATAAATAAGTATTTAATTTTTTAATTCTTACGCCTTAAGCCAGGCAGTACTTTTATAAAATTATGTTTTTCATATATATTCTTTAGCTCAAATAAAATAATCTCTGATCAAAACTATTTTATTATTCCCACGACTGCAGAACAATATCGTAAAATACTCATGTATACAAAAATCAATCAACAGCTAATAATTCCATATAAATAACAATCAAAATATAGGCAGAAAATCTCTTTTTTTTTTATAAATTTATAATATATATATATATACGTATATTAAAGACAAAAAAAGGCATATCCTGACAAGGCTTTTTACTGTAGAGAAGACCTTTCTTTCTTAATAGTTTTTTATTTAATAATTTAAAATTGTTATAATAATTAATTTTCTTCATTCAAAATAGAATCATGATCAAGTTTAGCAAAATTCATTAAACTAATTTGTATAGGAAGTGATATGTTTTTAACAGTAAGATTGACTGTTTGAAGAAAGTTCTGATTTTTCTTAAAATGTTCAATATGTTTTCTATGTGAATTTTCGCTCTCTCTCTCTCTTTTTTCATATACTATGATTATTTGACAATATATATATATATATAGATGGAAATTTTGTCAGGAGGATAATGATCTGTTGTGGCTTTGTCACCGAACCGAGGCCGCTAGTTTGCGGCGACGGTCAATAGATGGCGTCAGGTTTTGACGGGAGAGGCGACCTTTGTTTCTTTAGATATATATATATTAATTAGAAGGCATATTTTGGATCTAGAATAAAACAAAACATTTTATTTATTACAAATGCCAATATTTCAATAGGCTATACACCTAACTTCGTCAGGGCTTTTCTTGTTTTTGAACTGCTTTGGTTCATCACGCGATGCCTTCACGCGACGATATATATATATTAAAAATAAAGAAGGCATCTCCTGACCACGAGCACATGTGATTTTTAGATGGCAGAGCGCCATCTAGTGGAGCAAAAATAAACTAAACGTTTATTTAGCTTGCTCCGTGATATTTGGCCAACCCAATTTCTTGCAAAATCAAGAAAAGCCATCCACGAACGCGTTTCGCGCTGTTGGCGCTCGTCAGCGTGGAGTAGGCTATAACCACTGCGACCAAAAATATTTTTTGGTCCCAATGGCTTCCCGAGAAATCAAGAAATGAGTATTTAAGGCCAAATTTGCGTAAAGACGCATAAAGAAGGCATCCCCTGACCACGAGCACATGTGCTTCATGTGTTAAGCGTCTTTACGCAAATTTGGCCTTAAATACCCATTTCTTGATTTCTCGGGAAGCCATTGGTACCAAAAAATCTTTTTGGTCGCAGTGGTTACAGCCTACTCCACGCTGACGAGTGCCAACAGCGCGAAACGCGTTCGTGGATGGATTTTCTTGATTTATCAAGAAATTGGGTTGGCCAAATATCACGGAGCAAGCTAAATAAACACTTAGTTTATTTTTGCTCCACTAGATGGCGCTCTGCCATCTAAAAACACATGTGCTCGTGGTCAGGAGATGCCTTCTTTATTTTTAATATCAACACCTGACCCACTTTCATTTTTTCTATTGTTTTTTCATATATATATATATATATATATTAGATAATAAAAAGGCATATATTGGATTTAATAAAATATTTATTTTGCCAATATTTCGGCTGGCTGAACGCCAACCTTTATCGAGGCATTACATTTTTGTATACACAAACTTAGCGCCGCATAGTGTTATAATATCACAGTTGAAATCAATTAAAATACAGAGTAGGTGGGAAAAATTTGTGAATGAAAAAATTATTATAAAAATTGCAATCAAATATGTAAAATATATTGAAATATTAAAGGAAAAAAATGAGTTCTATCTTTATATTTTAAAAAATTTGTAATAAGTACATAAAAATAATTCAATAATAATTCAATAAGAGATAAATGTAAAAATATATGTATCTATTAAAACATTTGAAATTAAATATAAAATGATTTAAACAATAAACTGTATGAACTTTTTTAAAATGTTTAACAAAAAATGTGGGTATTTAAAAATTCATTTCAAAATTTAAGGAGATCGATTTATATGTAAGTAAAAAAGAAATTATAAAAATGCATTGAAATGGAAGTTAAAACAATTTAGGATGAATAAATGAGAAAAAATAAATTAAAAAATGGAAACTAAAAAAGTTTAAAGTATTGCATGTAATATGTTATATATTTAATGTATCAATACTTTTGGGTTTTGAAGCGATAAATGTAAAAATATTTTAAACAAGTGGTATGTATTACTTTTACAGGTTATTACTAATGTGTGAAAACACGTGGCAACAAAAAACACAACCCCAATCTCACCAAAATACTGTTATTAATCTTTCTAATCAATCAATTACACCCGAAATTACGACACTTCTATCAAAAGGCTTAAAACTTCGTACCTTCCAAAAAAATTGATATTCCTAAAACTCTAGCTGCTATAGAAAATTCGATAAAACATGTACCAGATAATAATAAGGCTAAAATTAGAACAGAAGTTACTCCTATTATTAAAAATTTAGAACGAAAAAACAAGACTAATTTAAATCAAAGAGAAAGACAAGCCATTAGATCGTTAAAGCAAAATAAAGATATTATTATTACACCCTCTGATAAAGGAAGAAATACAGTAATTATGAACACAACTGATTACAACACTAAGGTAGAAGAATTACTTCAAGATAAAGAAATTTATGAACTATTAACAAAAAGCCCTTTACCTAATTTTACTAAAGAATTTAATAAAAAACTTAATAAAATCATACGTTCACATAAACTAGACAAAAAAACATTTGAAAATTTAAAGGCTGAGGACAAGAATTTACCAAATTTTTATGGCCTTCCAAAAGTACATAAGCCGAACACACCTTTACGTCCGATTGTTTCCTATGCTGGTTCTCCTCTGTACCCCCTCACTAAATTTATTTCATCCATCATCTCTCCCCTCCAGAAATTACTTCCCCACACTGTCCCTAATTCTACAGTAGCTGCAAAAACGATCAGAGACCTTTCAATTTCTAATAACAGCCGTATGGTATCTTTCGACGTTGAATCACTCTACACTTCAATCCCACACAATGAAGCTATTCTAGCACTTCAAAAATTTACAGAAACCCATCAAAATCTAGATTTCCCTTTCTCCACAGACGCTTTGATTGATTTAATTAAACTTTGTTTGGAACACAATTATTTTAGCCACCAAAATAAATTCTACAGACAAATCAAAGGCTTACCGATGGGAAACCCAATCTCATCGGCTTTAGCCAACATTTTCATGGACCAAATTGATCAAGCTGTCACAGAATCAAAACAACTCAAAATCATTTTTTGGAAAAGGTACATAGATGACATTTTTTGCATAACAGAATCAGATTTTGTAGTATTTTCAAAATTTTTAAATAATTTAAGACCATTTTTAAATTTTACACATGAAATTGAAAATAATAATTCTCTGGCATTTTTAGATCTACAGCTTAAAAGAAAGTTTAATCAAATAGAAACTAGTATTTTTAGAAAATCAACCCGCACAGGAAATTATTTGAATTTCAATTCTTTTGGCCCAGTTCATCATAAAATCGCTGTGGTTAAAGCTCTCTCCAAAAGATTAGATACACATTGTTCTTCAAAATTTAATGATATAGTGGAGAGAAATAGAATCTTCAGAGAATTAAAAAACAACAATTACCCTAGCAATTTTTTGAAAAACATTTTTATAAACCAAAATCTCCACCTTTAAATAACACCCCTGATCATTCAAAAAAACTTTACTGCTCCCTCCCCTACAGCTACGGCTCTGAACGCATCGCCAGAGTCCTAAAGAGATACAACATCATAACTACCTATCAATCATCTTTAAATTTAAAAAAGGCCCTACGCCATCCAGACACTAAACAAATCAACAAAATGGAAAACAAAATCAACGTAATTTACAAAATACCTTGTAACAATTGCCAAGCTAATTATATAGGTGAAACCAGCAAACCACTTAAAGATCGTTTAAATCAACACAAATCAGGACTAAGGAATTACAACCCACTGTCTCTCCTTGTAGATCATGCACTGAAAAACAACCACACTCCGGATTTCGAAAATACAGCTGTTTTATACCAGAACATTAAAGAAAAACACTGCCGATTGTTCTTAGAAAGCTGGGCCTCTGCAGAAGACACAGAAAGCATAAATAGAAAAATTGATTTACCAGACATCTACACACCATTTAGATCTTCTTAATTTTTATCTAATTATTTTAATTTCAATTAGTTAATTTTTATTTTAAATTGACTTATTTTATACTATTTTAAAGGGAGAGGTGCCGTTTTTCAAAATTACATAACTTTGCTTTATTTAATTTTTTTTTGCTTTATTGAATTTTTAAATTTTGTTGTAATACCCGCGATTTCTTAATTTATATTTTCACACATTAGTAATAACCTGTAAAAGTAATACATACCACTTGTTTAAAATATTTTTACATTTATCGCTTCAAAACCCAAAAGTATTGATACATTAAATATATAACATATTACATGCAATACTTTAAACTTTTTTAGTTTCCACTTTTTAATTTATTTTTTCTCATTTATTCATCCTAAATTGTTTTAACTTCCATTTCAATGCATTTTTATAATTTCTTTTTTACTTACATATAAATCGATCTCCTTAAATTTTGAAATGAATTTTTAAATACCCACATTTTTTGTTAAACATTTAAAAAAAGTTCATACAGTTTATTGTTTAAATCATTTTATATTTAATTTCAAATGTTTTAATAGATACATATATTTTTACATTTATCTCTTATTGAATTATTATTGAATTATTTTTATATATTTATTACAAATTTTTTAAAATATAAAGATAGAACTCATTTTTTTCCTTTAATATTTTAATATATTTTACATATTTGATTGCAATTTTTATAATAATTTTTTCATTCACAAATTTTTCCCACCTACTCTGTATTTTAATTGATTTCAACTGTGATATTATAACACTATGCGGCGCTAAGTTTGTGTATACAAAAATGTAATGCCTCGATAAAGGTTGGCGTTCAGCCAGCCGAAATATTGGCAAAATAAATATTTTATTAAATCCAATATATGCCTTTTTATTATCTAATGAATTAAATATGGATTGCTCTATTTTCAAAATATATATATATATATATATAATATTAATCCTTTTATAATCCATATTTTTGAAATTCAGTTATTGCAATATTCAAATAAGCTAAAGTTTTGTCGCCTCTACTTAAGAACTTTAGATTTCTTCAATGCTTTATATATAAATGTAGAGGAACACCTCATATGAGACCCTATATAATGCATGGAATAACATTTGACTTTCTTATATATTATTCCAAATTCATTTCAAGCCATTTTTGTCCTTACAAGAAAGAAAATATGATTTGCATAACACTGAGTTCAACTGACGATCCGACAGCGATACTTTTCGATTATCTGATATGCAAATAAAGATGATTTACGTTCACATGAGCTTTTTAGATAGCAGAGCGCCATCTAGTAGAACAGAAATCAGCTAAACGTTGATTTAACCTGTTCCCTGATATTTGACCAACCCATTTTCTTGATATATTATAATTTTCAGTTGTATACTATTCATGATTTAAGGTAAAAATTGTGGAATATATGTATTAAATTTGTAAAATAATTTTTATACGAAGATCATATTTTTATTTGAAATTCACGCTAAGCGTGTACACATGCAAAAGTCCTATATAAGAAATAGTCAATGTTTCTTTAATATAAACCTATTGAAGAGTGAATTTTGCTTGAATGCTTGCATTTCACATAGAAAAGTTTATCTTTGTATAAAATATATTTTACACTCTTAGACAAAACTTAAAGAAGTTGTACCTTTTAGCATGTATATCAGGATTCAGACAATGACTCTGAAAGATATTTGATACAGAGTAACCTTTATTGAAGATACACGAGATAACCAAGT
The DNA here is from genome assembly GCA_030710605.1 of Cordylochernes scorpioides. Taxonomy (NCBI): domain Eukaryota; kingdom Metazoa; phylum Arthropoda; class Arachnida; order Pseudoscorpiones; family Chernetidae; genus Cordylochernes; species Cordylochernes scorpioides. Next base: position 38,595,255 of record CP092879.1, read on the forward strand.
GTGAGCAAAATTGTCTTTGTATCCTTAAAAACAACAGACGACCGGCGTGATTGAAATATGAAAATTTTCTCAAGTTTTGTCTATGAGTGTATATCCTATATTTGTATCTCTGCATCAACAGAATGTTCCGTAATTGTGTATATGTTCTAAATACATATGGACAGATAAAATGCTTCATAAATCAAATGGCCAATGATAAGTTGATAGTCGGATACCAAATTTAAATAGAGCCAAGGACACAAGCGCTAGGTATATTTTCAGATGGAATTTTAAGGGTAATTTACGTGAAAGCAATTTAATATATTTTGGGCGGCATGACAGGTGTTTATATTCTTGATAAAACAAAAAGATAATTGCTCTAATTTCTATTTGGGTGAAGAATAAATTACCTTTCGCCATATCCTTTTTGAATATAATTAGGAAATTTGTTAGCAAGTATTGGATCAATCTTCAAATATGAAATCAATATTAAAATATAAGCACCTATAAGTAATTTAAGTGAATAGAAAATGACAAAAGCAACCATTAATTATACGTAAACGTACATTTCAATCATATTTATCGTCTAAGTTGAGGAATGGCAGAAAGAATTTAGACTGAACAATAGAAACTATACAAAAATGTGATATTGCAATGACTATTATATATAAAAACTAGACCCTTATCACCTTGATTTTCTTTTCTATTTTCAGATATTTTGAAGTATAATAATTTATATTAAACATAAGGAATTATAGAGTGCCATCTCTATATATGAAATTTGTAACTATATAAGCGTGAAAATATATTTCCATGAATAAAACAACTTCCTACTATTTTACCTGCAATGAGAAAAAAATGATGGACCTGGATTATCAGTAGGAACCATCCCAGTGGCATCTCCATTCAAATCCATCACACCTCTCTATTTATATTTCGGCTGTTTTGCTCATCTATCCGCTACTTTATAAGGATTTTTGATTAAGCTATTTGAAGAAACTATTGATATTTGTTTATATAAAAGGGCGAACATGGATCTGTAAAGAAAAAATATTTATTTACAGATCCAATAACGCCATTTTATATAAATTCAATTGATGGATCGCCCTTTGACTCAAACTATTGATATATGCTTTGAGGAGAGTAGAAATATATTTAAATTTTACACTCTAGCATTTCTCTTTAGATAAATAATTTACAAAAGATAAGCTTAATATACATTCAGGTTAAAATGTATTAGATTATAAGAAAGGTTCAAATGGATTATATACAGCAGTAACATTGCATAGATGGGCTAACTAGGGGTTACTTGGTTATATTGATAATAAAATTAGAAATAGAATGCCATTGCATCATCTGTATTTCTCTTGTTGTTATATGAATGGAATACTTTGACGCGAAATCTTCAAATGTTATAACGAGATAAAGATCGACAACAATTTTACCCTACCAACTTGTCTTGCATATGTTCTATTCCACTAAAATCGACGTCTTTCCAACGTATCTTTATCACAACTTCAGAGAATTCGAATTAGACTATTTTTATTGGTCATTCTTTCCTTATCGCAAAACTTCGGAATATTATTTAGAATATATTTCATGCGGATAGCTGAAGAATGACAATCAATATGATGTTATCTATAGATATTCCTGTGTACAATATCAGCTATCCTATATTCTGAAGAGAGCTCCCAGAGAACTATCAAAAGAAGCTTCATGCCTTTCAAGATGTAATATTCTTACTAAGGTGTACTTATGTGGGTTGGAGACCGATAAAGCTTTTGCATACCTTAAAATAATTTTCATATTGTTAGTTTATTCAATGTCTCCACATAAAATAGGAACAAAATCCATGATAACTTAAAATTAAAGAATTTAGTTCCTCTTCTCTCAAATGTAAACTTTTAAAGATCACGGCATTGAGATAATCTGTTATATTTTCTTATCCACATAAAAAGGACTCCTAATGGCGATTGTACTGTAAATTGACGGTAAATTATTTTAGAAAATTGATATCCTTTGACATTTCATTTATCCAGATGGATTTATAACTACTCATCAATGGTTCTTTGATTCACGATAAGCTGCCCTTAGTTACACAATCAACATTCTCTGATACCCCATTCATCACGTGACTTTATAACTACGCATCAATGGTTCTTTGATTCACGATAAGCTGCCCTTAGTTACACAATCAACATTCTCTGACATCCCAATCATCACTTGACTTTATAACTACTCATCAATTATTCTTTGATTCCCGATAAGTTGCCCTTAGTTACACAATCAATATCCTCTGATATCCCATTCATCTGCGTGACCTTATAACTACTCATCAATGTTTCTTTGATTCCCGATATGTTACTCTTAGTTACACAATCATCATCATCTGACATCCCATTCATATACGAGGTCTTATAACTACTCATCAATTGTTCTTTGATTCCCGATAAGCTGCCCTTAGTTACACAATCAACATTCTCTGACATCCCATTCATCTGCGTGACCTTATAACTACTCATCAATGGTTCTTTGAATCCCGATAAGCTACTCTTAGCTACACAATCAACATTCTCTGACATCTCATTTTCATCCGCGTGACTTTATAACTACTCATCATTTGTTCTTTGATTCCCGATATGTTACTCTTAGTAACACAATCAACATCCTCTGACATCCCATTCATCACGTGGCTTTATAACTACTCATCAATGGTTCTTTGATTGACGATAAGTTGCCCTTAGTTACACAATCAACATCCTCTGACATCCCATTCATATACGTGGCTTTATAACTACTCATAAATGGTTCTTTGATTGACGATAAGTTGCCCTTAGTTACACAATCAACATTCTATTTATCAATGAAAACTTCAGACTTCTGATCAACACAATTTCTACCTCCCTCTGATACGATCTGAGTGCTGATTGGGAGAAAAGCTGTCACAACAACCGTGTAATTAACCCGTCTGTCTTCACGTATTTCAGTGACCAAGTTCAGTGGACAATAGCGCCCTAGGAATACGCCCAACTGGGGTCATTTCATCTGTCAACTTGAAACTTTATTGAAAGCGATGAATGTCTGTAAATGTGCCTTGATTGAATATGGTCATTAACTGAAGGTAGGTACGAAGGCGCGACAATAGAACCACTGAGTCAGTATTATTAAAAACGGCAATGTTAGTAGATGTGACTTGATTGAAAATGGTTGTCATTTGTGTGTGCGAAGTGAGGAACGAAGGCCCGACAACAGAGCCATGATTTAGTATTGTTTCAAACGACGAATGTCAGTAAATGTATCTTGATTGAAGATGGTCCTCAACTGAAGGAGGTACGAAGGCCCGACAACAGAACCATGGGCCAGTACTGTGTAAATGTGACTTGATTAAAGATGGTACTCAACTGTGTGTGCGAAGTGAGGAACGAAGGCCCGACAACAGAGCCATGATTTAGTATTGTTTCAAACGACGAATGTCAATAAATGTATCTTGATTGAAGATGGTCCTCAACTGAAGGAGGTACAAAGGCCCGACAACAGAACCATTGGTCAGTACTGTGTAAATGTGACTTGATTAAAGATGGTACTCAACTGTGTGTGTGAAGTGAGGAACGAAGGCCCGACAACAGAGCAATTATTTAGTATCGTTTCAAACGACGAATGTCAGTAAATGTATCTTGATTGAAGATGGTTCTCAACTGAAGGAGGTACGAAGGCCCGCCAACAGAACCATGGGTCAGTACTATATAAATGTGAATTTATTAAAGATGGTACTCAACTGTGAAAGGAGGAACTAAGGCCCGACAACAGAGCCATGATTTCGTATAGCTTCAAACGACGAATGTAAGTAAATGTATCTTGATTGAAGATGGCCCTCAACTGAATGAGGTACGTAGGCCCGAAAACAGAACCATGGGTCAGTACTGTGTGAATGTGACTTGATTAAAGATGGTACTCAACTGTGTGTGTGAAGAGCGGTACGAAGACGCGATAATAGAGCCACTGAGTCAGTATTATTTGAAATAACGAATATCATTAAATGTATCTTGATTGAAAATAGCCCTCAACTAAAGGTGTGTACGAAGGCGCGACAACAGTGCCATGAATCAGTATTATTCAAAGCTACGTAAGTGTGTCTTGATTGAACATGGTAATAAACTAAATGGAAGTACTAAGACGACATGGTATGAATCACCATTTGTTGAAGCGAAGAAAGGCTGTAAATATAGTTTGATTGAACATGGCCATCAAGTGTGGAGAAGTCGACATTCGAGCTATGAGTCAATAGAATTTAGAAGTGATGAAGGTCGGTAAATGTACCTTGATTGAACATGGCCATCAGTGCCATCTTTGTAGGTCACGGACCTTAAATAGTGATGGGCGGGGAACAATGGAACTGACATTGTCTATCTGTTTGTCTGTCTGTCCATTGCTGTCTTGTCTTTACACCCATGCAAACTGCCCAGCTTCAAACTCTGTCTATATATCCACTCTCTATATACATTCGTTATATTCCGAAGAGTTTTAGCCTCTTTTATAAACCTCTTATATAAATTTAGAGAGCCCCGGAGAAAAATGGTAGACTAATATATAAACACTGGAATGTGACTATTTAGAAAAAGGCATTTACTGGTTTTGCAACTAAAAGTTTCTGCGTCATCTGTCGGAATAAATATCAGCGGACCTCTTATTTTAAAGGTTACGGAATATTGGCCAACTATCCTATCTTAAGGACAACTCTAGATAACCAGAGTTTGATTTTCAGTTTGTGTGAACATTCATCTTACATACATTCGTTATCTTCCTAAAGTTCTTAGTGTCTTCTACCAGCCTTTTATCACAATTCAGAGAATCCCGGTGACAATGGTAGACTAATGTATAAACACTGGAATGACCTATTAAGAAAAAAGGCATCTTAGGATCATGCAACTGAAAGTTACTTGAGGTTTACGCCATTTGTCGGAATAAATACCAACGAATCGCTGTTTTTAACAATTCCAGAATATTAGACGAATACCTGGGGCCCAATTACCTGAAATTAATTACATTTATAATTAAAAAGCCTCTAAATCTATATATATATATTAATAATGATTATATAATATAATAAAATGAAAGAAATATTTGTACCTGCGTTTGTTTTGCAGCCATTTCTTAATATATATAATACTGAAAAATAGTACAAAAGTGAATTTGTACTTGGATCAGGTGGATAAATTTAGAAAAAGGACATTTCCTGATCGTACAACTAAAAGTTCCTGATGGCTTGCGCCATCTATCGGAATAAATATCAACTAATCGTTGATTTTGATTATTCCAGAATTGGCCAAATATCATTTCTAATAATAATAGTTTAAGCGTATTCAGCAAAGCTCACACACATTTGGGTTTATATTCTCATTAAATCAAACTGAATATGCAAATCTAAGGTAGCTAGACAATACCTACCAGATTTACCTATACAGTCATGTGGTAACAATAAGACTTGAAGTCAGATAGTACCCCAAGAGAACTCTCTATGAATCTGCCTAACAGGAATTCAGATAAAAAAGAGACAATTAAAGCCTATAATCCCCAATAAGTGAAATTTCCCAATAGAGATTAAATTAAGCTCCCAAATGGATTTACCCACTACTTCTTGATTAAATTCTCGGACTTTCTATAAGATTGCTCTATAGAGGCTTCTCTGATTTTCCACTGATTAGATTGGGATTGAATTTCATTTTATATACGATGCGCATATATAAAAATAAATCTATCAATTAATATATATTGAATAAAAAGGATGTTTATATATTGAATAAAGTAAATACATTATATTAATTTATATACAGAGAGAAAAGCAATGGCTTTGTCAGAAATCTATGGAAACATATGAGGAATGTTTATTTTTCATTTAGATATAAGGAATAGAAAGTAGTGTTGATGAATTAAATTTTATTAAATTTGTGATATTGGTCTGGGTTATAAATGCTTCTATTTATTCATGATAAACGAATTGTGAACGACGTTTAAAAATATCTATCAACATATTGCTCAGACCGGTCACCAATTCAACATATCAAAAGCCAAATGCCACTACAAGAATATTAAGAACAAATATCAAAGGTTACTTTTAGAATCTCACATATCCAATGAATATAACTGCTTAAACAGGAAGATAGTTTTACCATCACAATACCGATATCTTTGAAGAAATCAATTTTATAGATTCTGGTTGCCCTAAACTTAAATAGACATATCCCCCCCCCCCCCCATAACATTATTAAATTACATTTCAATTTAGAAATTTCAGTTGTAAATATCCACGTTGCGCGTGTATGTATTTGTAAATATTTCTTGTAAGATATAGTCGATGTTTTTTATTAAGCCTGTTGAAGAGCCATTATCGCATGAAAGCTAGCATTTAAAATAAAAAATAAACTCATTGTGAGAAATATAATTTAGCATTTTTAAAAGCTTCTATTTATGCTGTTTGGAGCTTTTAAAGAAAACGTGTTCCCCAAGAATAATCTTTCACCTAGCCAGCCGGGAGATAGCGATATATATACACTCATGGACAAAACTTAAGGAAGTTGTACATTTCAGCATGTATATCGGATTCAGATAATAACTATGAAAGATATTACAGTGACCTTTATTGAAGACACACGAGATAAACAAATGTGAACAGAATTGCCTGTCTCCTAATAGGAGGCAACCGGCGAATTCAAGACTTTCCACTTCCTTAAATTTTGTCTATATGAGTGTATTATTTTATATTTTGAGTATCTTGACAATGATTCTTTTAAATTGTGAATGTTCGATCAAAGAAGGAAGCGATTCTTTTTTTTTTAAAGAAGATTTAGGTTTCTCTCAATGTCTATCTTTATATTTCGATTAAAGGTAATCTATATGTTTCTCTATATACGTATTGTTAGCTATATTCATCCAAATAGAAACATAACTAAAAGCTGTCTATCCTGGAGTCGGTCTCTTAACAAAGACATTGTCATTTCAAGCCAAATTAGGAGAAGTTTTTTAAACGAAATTGTCTGTAATGAGAGACAATCTTGGACTGGAAAATCCAAGTTTATTTATGTTTAAAACGGTCTCATGACATACTCTAAAATTGTTGTCTTGTCCAATGAAGAGCCTCAGATGTCTCCATACATCTCTATAACAGCAGCATCAATGACCACTATCTTGGGTGTGTAAAGCTGCTGTTATGGGTCCATGTTAATTTTGTGCGAAGCTGCGCCCCTTGCTAGGCATGAGAATATGTGGGTAGGTGTTAGTTTCACACCAGGAAATTTTTGCATGTCCTGTAGGTTCTTGTGCCATCTTTGTAGTGTTTCGTTCTGAGTCTTGTTATTGTTTTCTAATTCTTCTTTCAGAGAGTTTATTTCGCATAATTGATTTTATTTTTTTTTGAATTAATAAGATACTCTTTTGTAATATTAAAAACTGTATACGACCTGAGATCGAAGCAACATAAAAATGGGTTAAGAAATTGGTATAATTTAGAATTAAATAGACGATCAATATTCCAGCTAGCTGTTGTAAGGAACTCCAAAACTTCCGCCTCATTTAGCGCAGTTTGTGCGGGAATCGCTCCTTTCCATATCAATTAGCTATTACCACAGCTGATTGCTTTGTTAGGTTAGGTTTTTTAACTTTCTCTCTCTTCACCTTTGTCTATACTGAGTGGCTATGACGAATCATTGTTTATGTTATGGTAATTACCCTATATAATTTTCTATGACTGACACAAAGCGGCTTTATTTTACCTATTTAACAAATAGGTATTAAAAAAAAATCATATCCTAACAAAGAGCACATGTGCTTTTTTATATGGCAGAGCGCCATCTAGTGTAACTGAAATAAACTAAACATTGATTTAACATGTTCCATGATATTTGGTCAACCCAATTTCTTGATAAATCAAGAAAAGTCATCCACTAATGCGTTTCGCGCTGTTGGCGCTCGCCAGCGTGAATTTTCGGTCCCAGAGGCTTCTTGAGAAACCAAGAAATGGGTATTTAAGGCCAAATTTGCGTAAATTATGGTTGAACAGATTTTAAAAAGCGGAAGTATATTTATATTAGATGATTTAAAACGTAAAGGATTATAATTTTTGAATATCTAATAATTAATTAAAGGATGCAAATTTAGTTTTTTTAAATGACGATAGATGGCGTTAGTTTATAATGTCCAACCAGGAAGTTGCGTACACAACCAATAACAGCATCGCACTCCAGAGATTGGTAAACCGATAATTGGCATTAGATGACAACATGTTATTATGGATAGCTATCAGCAAATTTTAATTCATTTGGGTAATTAGGCGTGATCTAGATGATTATAAATTATATAATTGAGGCAACCCTAGTGTGGGTCAAATCTCATTGGCTAATGACAACAGCAATTAGCCAATCACATTCTAGAGTACCCTTTGACCATTAACCTTTGAAGTAGACCTTTACAGAAGAAACATTGGTCATTAAAACATTTATAATGTTGGCTATCATTTTATTATCTCTTTTTGGATATGGGCAAAATATTATCTTAATACATTTTTGAACGATAAAATACATTCATTGTCAAAACTTCGGTCGTCTTTCATCATTTTATCCTAAGAATTAGGTCAAACATATTTTTATATAATCACGGAGGACTACTTACTATCAAACCTCTCTTTGAAAATTAAACGATTTATAGCCCGTCAAAAGTTTCTATGGCTATTTTCCCCCGAGGATATCACAGGATTTTGGAACAGCGACCCTTTAAATTGCTACTTCTGCAATGTTGGCATCCAAGACAATTTGGTCCATTATCTATTCCATTGCCCATTTCTACGGGAAAAGAGAATGGAAATTCGCGAAATTTCGGGGCTAACTCACTATAATGAACAACATGTATATAAAATATTTACTACTCTCCTGCTGGATAAAACATTTGTCTATAAATATTTAAAATTTTTCAAGGCGATTGATAAAATGAGGGAAGAAGTGCTCAACTCCACAGACAACGACTGATTGCTCCCCCTCCCCTCTATATTGCTTTTACTCCTCACTCATGTACATATATAACATTTTAGGGGAATCCCCTTGTAAGACAATAGTGTCTTAATAAAGGTTTTTGTTGTTGTTGTTTTGTTGTAGTATTTTTATATAAACTTTCAAATGAATTTTGAAAATTACTTGTTTGGTCGTCGTCAATGTGTTATTACTAAACCTTCGATATTTTACAATAATGTCGGGTAAATGTCAACTGGCTGATGACATGACAGAGTGGAAGCCAGAGGTCAGTCTGGTGTCAACTTAGCGACCCTCTCATTACCTGGATAATTGTCCAAGTGGCCTGAGGACCAAACCTACTTTCTTTGTACTACAAGATTTCTCCATTTATGGCATAAATTTCTACATTCTTCTATAGACATGACAGAATATAGATTATAGAGATACAATCCTCTACTCTCTTTGCCAGTTTATCTACCAGATTTCTCCATTTATGGCATAATTTTCTACATTCTTCTATAGACATGACAGAATATAGATTATGGAGTTTTAAACTTGGGCAGAAACCTCCTTTCTTTTCCAGTTTATCTACAAGATTTCCCCATTTATGGCATAAGTTTCTACATTCTTCTATAGGCTTGACAGAATATAGATTATGGAGATACAATCCTCTACTCTCTTTGTCAGTTTATCTACAAGATATCTCATTTATGGCATAGGTTTCTACTTTAATCTCTCTCTTTCCAAATTTACCAATTATTCACCAATTCACCAACCTAATACACACAAGTGCGGAATGAAGAAGATACGTCGATGAAATTTCAGATAGTTTGATCGAAAGAGAAATGCAAGACACAAGGCTCGTACTATTTTTTTACAGTCGTTTTATACAATTTTTGATTCGAAGAGAAAGAGATAAAGTCCTTTTTGGCACAATTGTTTTATTGAATATTTAGGACGATAATAGATTTTAAAAAGAGAAAAATAAATTCACAGTTAGTTTTCGAAATTCTTAAGCCTAATTGTTATTAATACAAAATATTTTAGGTATTATGTGAAAGCGTATAATAATCATAAAATGGTATGAAGGAATCATTAGAATATGATATCAGGAAATCTTCCATAAATACACATTTCCTTTCTTGTTTGAATCTATTGTTTGTGTGCTTTAAAATAAATAGATTTAATTTGTTTCCGTTTGAAATCTGGTTTCTATAAGTAGTTTATATAACCGTTTGTTATTAAAAATCCTAATTAAACACAAGACAACAAAGCGACATGTATATAAGTAAGAAATATAACCTTAAACTTGTTTCTTTTAAGTCTAAATGAAGCAAATTTCTACTGTGTCCATACTGCCTGAAAGATATTGCCAAGTTCTTATGTAGCATATATATATTGCCAAGTTCTTCCAATATTTTCATGCAGTAAGAGGACAGTATAGAGAAGTTTGCGTGAATTTCATTTGAATTAAAAAAACAAACATTTCTACTTTAATGTTTTAATCCTAATTGTTACTGTATTGTAGATACCTTGGTATGTGAGACAACTGGAAAAAACTTATTTTATAGATTATATTTTACTATCCCTAGTACACGTGGTACAGACCATGTTAATAATGGTGGGTAGAAGTTGGCGACTGTTTTTACTGTAAGTGCACCACATGTCTAAATATGTGAAAAGCAGTTCGACCTTTGCCCTTGCAATTCTATCAGAGTCCCGTTTGGGTACTTGCACTCGCTGTTGGGGTTAGACTTTTGCAAGAATCGTGGGCTATTTGAGCATTTCTTTTATTAGAAAAACGTGCCCAATGCGGGATTCGATCCCGGTTCGTAGCGGTCAAAAACCAACGGTTTAGACCACTCTTCCACCGACCCCCTATTTATAGCTAGAATACTAGCTACTGCATCTTTTTTTGGGATTCTATCGGAATTTCTGCAAAAGTTATGATTCATTATTTAGAATTTATTCTTTATTTATATGGAGGTTTGAATTGAGAGAGGATATTGTGTCTAATGATGCCAACCGATGACGCTTATGTATCTTTTTGAGTGTAAAACAATTTTCAACTGCCTTTACTGCAATGATAAAATAATGGGAGGTCCTGGCTTATCAGTTGAGCAAGTTCCTCCCATTATTTTATCATTGCATTATGGGTAGTATAACATTGTTTTCCTAAAAAAAAAAGAAATGTACGCGTCAAAATAGTTTAAATTTCTTATAACAGATGGCGCTCTGTTGAATCAGACGAATAGAATGAATATGATAGGTTTCTTATTATGATGAATCTGTTGGGAATTTCGCAAGTACTTTCTAGCCTCTATTTTCAACAACAACAACAAAAAGGTTTATTAAGACCTTTCAGTCTTATATAGATTTTCCTAACAGAAATATAGGGGTCATACTAGAAAAATGATAAAAGTACCTTAATTGTAATATGATGATTATATATAGGAAAAATTAATTAAAACAATTAAGCTAATATAAATAGATTTGTTTGGGTAAATTGGAATAAAAGAAATTTCTTATACATGGATTTACCACCAAAAGTAAAAGCTATTCACAATCAATATTGATAATGTATTTATACGCAAGAAAACCTAATTAAAACAATTGACCTCATAAACTGATTTTTACGGGTAAATCCGAGGAAAAGAAAAAAATATACAAAATAAATAAAATACTGAAAAAAACACTGGAATTCACCTATGAAACATGCTCTAAGGTTTTTCGTCTTCACACAAATATTTTTCAGCTGATGAATGAAGGTTATAAGAATTTGAAGCTTAACTTTTTTACAGTATTTGCATTCGTAGAAAGCGAAATAAAAAAATAAATAAAAAGCCTAGCCCCTATTTATATCTATCTTAATTTATAAGGAATATTTCAGTTGGTATTGATCTTGATTGAGAGGGAATTGACATTTGAATTGAAATTATGACTCTGATATTTTTGTAGAGTTTTAAAAAAGATATGGGAAGATCATTAAGTTTTAGATTTTTATTTGTTGAAAAGGATCAATTTTACAATGGTAGTTTAAACGGAAAAAATGGAATTCTTTGAATGCACTTAATTCAAATTACGGTTTTATTGAAAGGTATTCCTATAATATTCATTTTATCATATATGTAAGCATTTAGGATGTGAGGTAAATGTATTCTATTATGGTTTAGAGTTATTTAGATATACAGTAGAACCTCCTTTTAGCGGACACCTCTCTACAAAGGACAGTTTCCATTTGCAAAATTATCATTTTTACTATTTAGCGCAACTATTCAGTAAGAGGACACTTCTTCCTAAAGGGCATTTTGGCTCTGCAATTAGGTGTCCTTTATAGGGAGGTTTTATTGTGAATATATGTATTTGGAATTCGTGAAAATATGATAAAACTTAACCAAGATGTGTTTCTAAAAATCATGTTGAGAGCCTAACGCCATCTAGTATCTTTAAATTAAACTAAAAATGAAACGACGTAAAAAAAAAATTGTTACAATATTTATTATGAACATATATCTAAACTTCTAAAGCATAATTTATATTATATATAAATTTAGATAATTTTATAAATAAAATAAATATTTTATTAAGTTGATGGAACCTTCGCCTATTATATGTAGCAATACTAGGGATTATAAAAAAGATTTATTCAAGTTGCGTATTAAATTGATTGAGTCATTTTAAAACCCTAATGAATATCAATTTAATATATTATTATTTTGATTCTGCATTATTGTCTTTGAAGAGTGTTGATAAGAGATTTATTAAAATTATAATTATGTATTAAAATTAACAATAAATAAAAGGATTTTAAAAAATAATGAAATAATAAACAGACTATTCGTACTTGCCAGGGGCTTCGTTTATGAGAGGTCGAGATTCTCTGAGTATTCGGGTTATTTCTATCGAAAGTATAAAACAGGGTATATGCTTTTGATCTGCGTCACCTGAATTTGTTGTCTATAGATTCCCAATTATTTTTCATCGCAGTAAGGACAGTAGAAGTTTGTTTTATATATAAAAGATAAATTCATACTTTAATGCTTTACTTTCTTTTATATATAGATGGTGGGTTATTATCTTTAATTAATATATGCCTAACTGGATTTTTAATTATTGTTTGTCCCCTCCAAGACCTGTTAACTGCCTCAAAATGGCGGGGGGATGACCCTGGATGGGACAGGTGAAGTATGTCTGGAGTTCTGAACTCCCGGTACCCAAGACATGAAGGCTGTCCCACTATGTCCAGCTAAATGTTAACAGTCGTATTCCTACCTACAGCAGATGTCCCATCAACAGGAAAGGCATCTAAATACTCCAATGAACTCTGCTTTCTGCCTTATTGTTTATGGAAGAGCATTGCTTGATGCAAATATTTGAATGTAATTCTACTGTCCTAAAAGCTTATGTACATAGTTTACTTGAATACTATTTATAAGATTCCACCCTTCAGTATAACATATATAATCAGAATCGTCCAATACAGTATTGAAGCTCTAAGAAGCGGTCTGGTAGATTAAATTGGTGAAATCACTGGGAGATTTCACCACTGATGATCACAGCCTTCCAATATTTTTTCATCTCAGTAAGGATTGTAGAAGCTTGTTTTATGTGTAAAAGAAATATTCGTGCTTTAATGCTTTCATTTCTTTTATATAGATGGCATGTTATTGCCTTTAATATACTTCCTTATTGTTTACTTTTATATAAATATTGTTTATTCTTCTTTTGTTTATCTCCTATATATTCTCTCACTTTGTATTTAAATATAGATAGTGGACATTGCTGCTGCTGTGATAGAGATGCATGGAGACATCTGAGGCTCTTCATTGGACACGACAACAACAACTTTGTATTTACATATTGGCTACTTCTTGCACACATATTTTTAAACATCCTGTATACGAGGTGTGTTCAAAAGGTATCGCGACCTTTGAATTTTCGCGGGTTACGTATATTCGAATTTCGATCTTTTTGTGGCTTTATGTTGGTACTCATGTCTCTCACTTATGCCGACAAGCTCGCCCATTTTGAATGTTCACTTAATTGTTGACAGCTGCTTTGCTTGCAGGTGTTTTGGATCGCCTTCGATTTTTACCTATTAGAAAAATGGATCAAAGAACCTGTATCAAATTTTGTGTGAAAATTAAGTGCGCGGATGCATTCCGAATGTTGACTGTGGCATACAGAGAAGCTCCCTTGGACCGAAGCAACGTTTATCGGTGGTACAAAATGTTCTCAGAAGGCCGAGAAGATGTGAACGACGAAGAGTGTGCCGGACGCCCGAGCACTTCAACAAAAAATTAATGAAGTGGAGAAAATGATATTGGCCAATCACCGTTAGAGAAGTTGTTGAGGACCTAAACATATCGATTGGCTCGTGCCATTCGATTTTTATCAATGATTTGGGCATGAGACGGGTCGCCGCGAAATTCGTACCAAAATTGCTCAATTGCGACCAAAAACAGCATCGCATGAACATTGCTCTTGAGATGTTGGACTCTGTCCGCGACGACACAAATTTGCTCCAGAGGGTCATAACTGGTGACGAAGCGTGGGTTTATGGTTATGACGGGGAAACCAAAGCTCAATCATCTCAATGGAAGCTGCCGCACGAACCAAGACCGAAAAAAGCGCGCCAAGTTCGGTCGAATGTGAAAGTTTTCTTCGATTGCAGGGGCGTGGTGCATCATGAGTTCTTGCCACAGGGTAGAACGGTCAATAAGGAATATTACCTGCAAGTTATGCGCAATTTGCGCGAAGCAATCCGCCAGAAACGCCCGGATTTGTGGAAGAACAAAAATTGGCTTTTGCACCACGATAACGCCCCTGCTCACACATCGTTGCTTGTGCGCGACATTTTGGCCAAAAACAACACACTAATGATGCCGCAGCCACCGTATTCCCCAGATCTGGCCCCTTGTGACTTTTTCTTGTTCCCTAAACTGAAGAGGCCCATGAAAGGACGACGTTACGCCACGCTTGACGAGATAAAGACGGCATCGAAGGAGGGGCTGAAAAAGATTTTTTTTTAATTGATTTTTTGAAGTGCTTCTAAGATTGGAAAAAACCGTTGGCACAAGTGTATAATATCTCATGGGGATTACTTTGAAGGGGACAAAATAGGTATTCATGAATAAATAAATAATTTTTGAAAAACACAAAAGTCGCGATACCTTTTGAACACACCTCGTTTTATATAGTTATTGTCTACTTTGTATATATTCATCTTGTCTACTTTGTATATATTCATCTTGTCTACACATGTATATTTATTGATGAAATTTGAAAATATTATGGATTCGCGTTATAGGTATTATTCGAGTAACGCATTTTTTTTCGTGATATAATTTTAACTGTTAAAAATTAAGCAATTAATTTTAATAACATTTAAAAGAATGACATATTTTAGATCATTATAATTTATTGAAAAATAGTTCCGATAATTCGATGAGGCTGTTCGCCTCTCTTCCTGTAGAAATTCAAGCTCCTTCTAAGCCCATCATCCGCGGATGATGGTCTGAGAAGGAGTTTGAATTCCTAGAGGAAGATAGGCGAACAGCCTCATCGAAATATCGGAAATATTTTAAAATAAATTATATTGATTCAAAATATGCCATTCTTTTAATAATTTTAACTATACACGTCTTGATAAAGATAAATTATTATAATTATTATTTGTATTAGTGAGGTAGTAGCTTTATAATAAGGGTGGAAATAAGAGTAATGAAGAGATTAATATTCAGCAAATAATTTATCATCATCAAATTTACGACTTCAGAATATGTAAATACATATTTTTAACAAAATATTTTACATATTTCCCGATTTAAACCATAAGAATGACTTCTTCTAGATTTAAATCTATATGATATTAAAGGTTGATTATTTTATATTTAATATTTTAGATAAAAACAGATGTTATGATATTGTAGCGTAGAAATTAAGTCTTTGTATATCTAAAGATATAAAAGTATTTTTTGATGACGTCACGGCGACTAGTCGACAATTATTAACAAATCAACAAAACTATCTACCGCTAGAGAATATCGAGCAAGCAAACTAGGCAACTAGATGATGATTTATAGAAAATATAAAATTTTAAATCTGTTTCCAAATATTTTCATTGAATAATTAAAGTAAATTAAATAATAAATTATCTATTCGCCACAATATCATAAAAAAAACGATTTTGAAAATATAACTATAAAAATACTAGGTGTAGAGGTCTTTCAAACTACTGCCATCTACCGGCAAGATTTGATACCATTTTACATTTTTACACACCTAGCTTGAACACCTTTCGCCATCTACCGGGTAATTTTAGAACTATTTATAGTGACAGCTCGCGCTATTAAATTCTTTACATCACAAAAATAGAATAACTGCGAAGAAAATTGAGGCAAATAGATTTAATATAGAAAAATGGAGTTATTTAAATGAAAGTTTTTTTTTCTCGAAGTTTTGGTGGACTGCTCTAGCGTGAACTACCTCGCAGGGAAAGTGCTGTAGACGATGGTTATCAGATTGATGTGAGGGGCAAAAGTTCTACAGGTAAATTGTACTTTTCCTTCCGGACACAACACTTCCTGCTTGTCACACTACATGTGCTGATAGATTCTTATACATTTACATAGGCTAAATAAAATCAAAAAGATTTCTGGATTTCTTTTTATTTTATTCAAGTAATCTCAAGCTTTCGGGCATCTCTGCTCTTCTCTACAGGGGAACATATATAAGGTTGTCCTAAAAGTTAGGGCATGAATAGAATAGTCATATGATGTTAGCAATGAGAAAGAGAGAGAGAGAGAAAAAAATAGTAAAAGTATTGTGTACAAAGGAAGAAGTGTTTGTCAATATGTACAATAAGCATAATAAGAAACTGATAATTTATATTATGCTTATTATACATATTGACAGACACTTCTTCCTTTATGCACAGTTATTTTTCTCGTTATTTTTCTCTCTTTATCAGTGTTAACATCATATGACTATTCTATTCACGGCCTAAAATTATTGTAAATATGTATAGACAAATGTAAAGGTATACATGTATGACAGCGCAAGTGTCCCTAGGGGGACATAGCGCTTTAAATTGAAATAAAATAAAATAAAAAGTTCGTTTTTTATTAAAACGTTGTTTTTCTTATTACTTGGCGAATAATATTATTACGACGAATACATGATATAATACATAATACAATTACTTTATACATAATAATATATATTTTTTTATAAATAACGGCGAATAATATTGGTATTTCAATTTTTTGAAAGTGTTTACGAACTTTTGGGACAACCTGTTATCCTGTAGAAGGGCAGAGTTGTCCGAATGCTTTTGACTATACTTGAATAATAATTTAAAAAATCATCTCCAGAAATCTTTTTAATTTATTTATTAATGTCAAGGAGATTTAAATCCATTGATGTGACATTTACATAAGGCTGGAATACACCATTCTTCTAGCTATAATCACCTTTTTTGTGCTATGCTGAAGAAATTTATCTATGGATATATACTTATAAATATAGTAAAAATAAAAAAGGCATATCCTGACCAGGAGCACATGTGCTTTACAGAAGGCAGAGCGCCATCTGGTGGAACAGAAATCAACTAAACATTGATTTAGCCTGTTCCCTGATATTTGGCCAACCCAATTTCTTGATAAATCAAGAAAAGCCATCCACGAACGCGTCTCGCGCTGTTATGGATATATATATGGTTTGTCTAGTCGGAATTAATTATTTCTTGTGAAATATGAAGATATTCATATCGAAAAGGTATTTTGTTGACATTTTGACAAACATCTTTTTTTTTTTTTTTTACAGAGAGCAAATTTCCTTAAACATTTCAGTCCTAATTTTTTCTTATCCTATATTACTGAGAATTTGATTCAAGCTCAAAATTTCTCAGGCGGGCTGAGTTAGAAATGTACATAAAACCTTCCAAGAGAGACTCACTTGAAGATCAATCACCTCCTTAAGCGACCACTTTTATAACTTCAAAATTTACCTATAAAGATCTAATTCAGCATCCCATGAGCGATCACCTCCAGGAAAGACCTGGATAGTCATATTTTTGGGAAGTCTTTCATACAATATCAATTGATTTAAATCTCCTGGATATTAATCAAATAAATGCTACAGGTTTCTGGAGGTAGGTCTTTTGATATCTGATATTTTGATTTTGGTATCATTTTTGAACGTAATCTCGAGCTTTAGGGCATCTCTGTCTTTCTACAGGAGTACAAGGAAACATATGATAATAAACACGTTTAATCTCGTTCGTAATAAATCTCGTTCAACACGTCAATACCTGGACGAAAAGATGGATGAAACTGACATTTCGTACATCCTTTATAAGCACATCCCTGCAAAATCTCCAGACTTGGACCCTATGGATTTGTGTGCTTTTGGCTTGGTGAAAACTTCTCTTAGATCTAGGAAACCGAAGATATTAGAGGGTCTCAGGAAAGTTAAGGGCTGTTGGCATAATCTTGATCAAAATATTCTAAGACGAATTCTTATTTCCTGGAAACATCGATGCAGGGCTGTTGCTAAATTTCAAGGCTTTACACATATAAACAATAATTTGTACAAACATTAAATAAAATGATTTTAATAAAGCACTAAAGTCATTATTTAAAAAAACACGTTCAATAAAAATATAAAGAAACTCATCCCCAGAAACCTGTAGCATTTATTTGATATTTCATACAAGGTTGGTTCTTTTTAAAAATATCGGAATCCATAAGATTCAACATTCAAATAAAAACGGCACATATTGGATCGAAAAATAAACGGGTTTTTATTGCATAATATTTAAAATTAAAATTATTTTTCAAAATATGAACGTTCTGATACGGTATCTATAAATAGAATGTAGGTCCCTTATCAGTAAATTTGCATAGTGCAAACGTCACCATCTACATATACACCGGGTGTGGCAGGGCATTGTGCAGGAGGACTAATTAATTGTGGTATTGTCTGTGAATATTTACACCGAAGGAAGTGTGGACAATATCCATTCTTAACTTCAAGTTTATCATGATCTTGTAAGACAATGGTTTTCTCATGTTCCTAAAGTGACGAGCATTATATCTTCCCATAGGTATACAGTAGATAGGAAAGCGCCATACTGAGTCGCTACAGAAAATAATAAAAGGAAGAAAGCGTAAACCAATTACAAGAATAGATTTATCGTAAAAATAGAGCCTGCCTGAACGGTATTTATAGTTATTCAAATTAAAGATACTTCAGCTAGTAAATCTTTTTATTATCTCGACGTTTCGACAACAATCGTTTGTTATAAAATAAATAAAGCTTGCAGGGTTAAGTTTCTTGTTCAAAATTTTATTTTCAAGATTTCGGACTTGGCAGTCCTTCTACAAGAGTATCACGATAATAAATTAATGATAAATACTGACAAGAGTCCGAAAGCATGAAAATAAAAATATGAACAAGAAAAACCCTGGAAGCTTTATTTATTTTATAATTTTATAAATCAGGGAAGAAAGTTTATATATAATCAAGAGTTAAACAATCTTTTGTCCTCATCAGAAGCAAACAAAAACGCCTTGCCAAATGTTTTAATTTTTGTTTGCTCCTGACGAGGACAAAATATTGTTGTCGAAACGTCGAGATAATAAAAATATTTACTCGCCGAAGTATCGTTAATTTTAAGAACTAAGAATAGACTTAAATAGCAGTAAATGTTATAGAATTATCAATTTTATCGGGAGCTTTCCACACTTCGTCATTATTATTATTATTATTATTATCATCTTTATCATCAAGAATTTCCCATTTTACAAATTTAATGATGGATTAATTGGCCTATTACTCTAATGCTCCTGAATCTGTCTTAGCTGAGATTCCTTCTATTGATATTGCGATAAATAGAAAAATGCAAATATGTTTATAAATTTTTAGCATAATAAATGCTCTTGCGATAGAAAACTAGCTTAAAAATTGCTAAATATCCCTCACTAACCCCTGGTAAATATAGAGTCCAAGATTAATCAATACAAGCTTATATTAAGAGAGAAACAGAATAAATAATTTCCAGATTTAAGAACGAACAGTTCAAATCGATCATATTTTTGCACCACAATATTCCCAACATGCATCTGAATTGATATAAGATTGTCCCAAAAGTTCGTCAACATATTATGACTTATATTTTGCAAGTGTTTACAAACCTTTAGGACAACCATGGTAATATTGGTAAAATTATAACCGAATTCTTATAGAAGAATGATTTAATCTCTGATGTTCTATATCAAGGGTGGCCAATTAGCAGGTGGGCCAGGTTTTAGGATTACAAGGTTGTCCCAAAAGTTCGTAAACACTTGCAAAATATAAATCATAATCATATTATGTTTACTAACTTTTGAGACATCCTTATACTTAGAAATTAGAGTGCTACCAGGCGTTAATCCGTAAGAAATAAATAAAGGAGAGGTTTTCATTCAAGCCAAGAAAAATCAGTTTCCTCAAAAGTTTGAGATTATTCACCAATAAAGGACATACTTCATTTTACGATCTCCTCTCTTTATTTAAGAAATATTGTGGATGATTATTCTTCCTACAGAATAGCGAAAGATTTCAATATAGCCTCTCCAAGCCCTCAAAACAAGATCTTGGATATTATCCCGAAAATTAAACAATACCACAGGTTTTCTAGAGATTAATTTCTTTTCATTTTATTAAAGTAGTCTCAAGCTTTCAGGCATCTCTTCTCTTCTAAAGGAGATCATAAATAAAAGAATATAACGACGCTTGATGCCAAACTATAGCTAACATAATTTGGCATCATGCGGCGTTTTATTCGTTTATTTTATGTTCACCTGTAGAAGGGCAGAGATGCCCGAAAGCTTGAGACGACGTTAATAAAATGAAAAAAAAAAACTCATCTCAAGATACCTGTGATATTGTTTAATTTATGTCCAGGAAATTTAAATCAATTGAAATCCCGGAAAACATAAAGTTATTCAATGATTACAAACTAAAATGAAGTTGATCTGATTTTGTTCCAGTACCATTGAAAGAATAAGAAAATAAAAAAACAGGGCATTCATCTCTTAATGCAAAAAAAAAATCATAATTCTTTTTCATGGACTGCATTCTCTTTATATCCCCACTACTTGCAATAATTGGACCATATCAGATTAAAATAAAACTTAAAGAAGAAATAGAATAGGAATTTATCCATCGTATCCAATCTCAATTGAATGGTTTCTCTATAAACGGGCCACGATTTCAAATGAATCAAGATGAGGAGAAACAAAAAGCTAATTTACAGATAAATTGGTCCCAATTTGAAAGCGAAGAGAGAAAAAAATGGTCAGAGGACCAATCAAAAGCGTTCTGGAAAGTGGTCCATTGAGACGGTATGATCGAGCCTTCCCAATTACCTGGAAGGATATATATAGTGACTGCTGGCCTGGAGGCATTCTCTCGAGCTTCATTAGTTTTCTCTCTGTCTATCCAGCCAGATTAGACGTCTATTCTAAATGTAGAAGTCACGCACACCCTCATTTACTCCTAATTAACCGTGAAATATAGTTAATTATATAATTATTGGATAGTGAGTAATCTCAAGACAACGATAAGATCGCTATTCGTTATAGAATAAGAAACACAGTTCGGGGAGAAGAGCTTATTTATATATATATAAAAAACAATCGTATAAGCTTTCTGGCAAGACGCCATATTGTACCCGTAGAAGGGAGTCTTTCACGAAAGTTTGTATGATCGTTTTTTATATAAAGAAGCTTTTCTGCTTGACATGTGTTTATTGCTTTATAGTGAGTACTCTATTAAAGTGCGCTTCAAGATTATATATTGGATGAATAATTTGTTATAGCATGGGGTAATACGGCCTCATATGGTAGAGATATCGATAATGTTGAATCAGAAGTTCTCTTGAGTACGAAAGAGATGTTATCCTTTGATTTATTCATGCACACACCGGCGTGCATAACAGAATCAAAATCAATTCGAATATTTGATAATTAGTGTAGGAATAAAAATGAAGCATTAATATCGATCTATATATTAAAAAAGCAGAGATATTTATGCTATATTATTTAATAAAATGTTCTAGGATTTCTGAATACTATTTTTAAAACTTCGGCTATCTGAGGAATCTACGAATTTGAGCATCTAGCTACTAGAAAATGTCTGAATTTCTGTCTCTAAATTTCTATGATTTGATAATAGATTTATCAGAAACTAGTAAATCCATCAAATAGCTGGAAACTCTGAGGTACATAAAGAATAAACCATGTTTAAAAAACAACATAAAGGAGAGAGAGTAAATTTTAAATAGAAAATAATAAGATTTTTTTTTCAACACTGTAATTGGACCGTGATAATGAAATTTGAAATATTTCAAAGAGCTTTCTATAATAGCGTTTTCCTTAGAAAGGATATGGTTCATTGATCTCATAGTAATACAATTTTAAATCCTCACAAAAACTCTCCATGTTTTTGAACTTCTTTCAATTTAACTGGGATATTGAACCCTAAATTGTCTGGAGAAAAACAGTCTGATCGTAATGTCTACAAGAGTGAAAATCTATTATAATACTCGTATATACAGTAACCCATATCTACAGTTATATAAACACCTGCAGCAAATTTATAAAAATGAGAAATCATAAGGCCAACATTTTCTTTTAAAGTTTTTATTATTATTGCCGATCTTTCGAGCATTACTGCCCTTCCACAGGAGAAAAATAGAAAACGTATAAGAAGATGAATTGTTTATATATGTATGTGATGATGAAGTGTTGACTCTCACTATACTGTGTTGACCGAGAGGAACAGTCAGGATGGGGAGTTTTCCAGTACCTCTCTGCACCTTGGAAGACCTTTTACAGTTCTCACAAAGTACAGGCAGTCGTGGTCGAGGCAGAGTGGAAAGCTTGGGAATGTCCACACAAAAAACGAAGACACAGTTGCACTAAGAAAGTTCCGTGAACAGATAAAAGTTGAGCTAGGAGCGAAAGATGGGGATATAAGATTTCTTACTGGTCTACATGATGAATGAGATGGACCGTGGGGTACAACCGACGTGGGCTGACGCAGATGGTGAACTAACTGTATTTTTAGCTAGGACTGGGCTTTATATACCGTTTCTGGGAAAGGGGGTTTTGCATGTCACCAGATGTGAGAGGGGGTCGTCTGGTGACATTCTACAGGCGCCGACCTGACAGCTTCCAATCTATCTTTAGTTGTTGCTTTGTGGCTTCCATCTATCTCGAATTTAGACGTGTTTGACTTCTATCTCTCTAGCTCAACTCTTAATCTATTACAGAGTTTTATTTATTTGTCCTCAGTTTTTACAAAGTACAATACATATGATTATGTAATGACACATGTCAATAATGCGTATAATCATTTACAGATGTGTTTCTAGTATACAACATTAAAATCTTGTTATAAGTTATATACAATATGGGGTTGTTGGCTTAAATTACCATATGTACATATATGTAATTACGCAATATATTTAAATATGTATATATGTATGTTATATAAAAATATGATTTTATTTAAAATTATATTTCATAGATTCATATACTCTGTTAAATCGACCGCCAGAGGTCACGCTTCCCCTATAAAAACTAATTGTTCTTGTTTCTCGATGGCCGGCTCAAATATTTTGTACATTATGTAAATGAGTTTTTCATTTTTTTTATTCTTACGCCTTAAGCCAGGCAGTACCTCAATAAAATTATGTTTTTTATATATTCCATAAGCCCAATTAAATCTATTTCTAATATTCATTATTTTTATTATTATACGTTCAATAATTTAACCACGACTGCATTAACATAGCATAATCCTCAAGATAATCAAAAATCAAACAGAAAACCTCCATCTTTTAAAATATAACATGTATATAAACAATTCATCCTCTTATAAATTTTCTATTTTTCTCCTGTGGAAGGGCAGTAATGCTCGACAGCTTTCGGCAAAAATAATATAATACTTTAAAAGAAACCTTTAGCCTTATGATTTCGCGTTTTTATGATATACAGTAATGTTTAAGATGTTGGGGTGTAAGTTAATCTAAATTCAACCAATCAATTCTTTTATTGATTAAGACGTTTTTAACGATATTATTTTGGCCTTCCCAAAGATAAATTTTAGCTTTGAATATCAGAGTTTGAAAGAGTAAGATATGAAATTCGATTTTCAATGTATACGTATACATGCTTTTTTTAAATTTTGAATATTATATCTACATATAGAAAGCAAATCTGAATTTGTATTTATTTTAGTTTACGAATATAATCTGTGGCCACTGGACATACGTCGGACCTGGAGGCTGTTGGGCTCTGCACTGTCTAGAGTATAGGAGCTCTATCTATGATTTCTTCCTGTGGTGAATCTGTATAAGACCGATGGTCTTAATAAAGCTGTTTGTGTGTGAATATATTAGCCAATAAATATTTTTTCAATAAAACAATAATAATTTTAAAAATAGTACGAGATAATCTAAGATATAAAGGCTATGGAGGGGTCAGCTATTAAAAGCTATACTACCAAAATCAATGGGGATATCGAAGGTATATTTCTTGGATGAAAACTTTCCCTCGGGGAGAAAACGTCCGAGATGTCTACTGATTATCCACTAGACCAGTATGGCAGAGGGTCACTGCGGACGAAGATAGACATCTGGGGAAGTAGGAAGACAAAGACACGTTCAGCTATTGAAGTCATCAACTATCATTGTTTCTTATGGCGTATTGTGATGCCATCAAAATTTGATTTTACGTTATATAACCTTTTTATTTTGTTGATTCCTAATTCATTTATTTCACAACTTTTGTGTGGGGTAACCATCATTATAATATTTTTTAAAACATGTGTAAAATAAGGAACTATTTGTAATTATATAGATATCTCTGAAGACCTGGAATCTATATCATTTTTACACTTTATATAAAATATAAAAACTACAAGCAATTTTGGAATATTTTCTGACCAGTTATATCATAGTTATAACAGCGGGGTGTAAACAACTCGAGGAAAATTATATTTATAGCGAGGCTAGCAGAAAGAAAACAGCCAGAAGATCAATGGAGAAGTGTAGAAGGAAGGAAAGTGGAGGAGAGGCGTGTTCTGTGAGAGAAGTGGAGCTAAGTATAGGGGAGGGGTAGACAGACAAGAACTCCCATTTTACACGCGAACGTAGATTATCCTGTACAGCAGGCCTGTCATTATATCAACACGCCGTGATTTGTATTCAGAAACAATAGAAATAAAATATTATATCAACAACAACAAAGACCTTTATTAAGACACTATTGTCTAACAAGGGGATTCCCCTAAAAGGTTATATATGTACATGAGTAAGGAGGAAAAGCAATTTAGAGGGGAGGGGGAGCAATCAGCCGTTGTCTGTGGAGTTGAGCACTTCTTCCCTCATTTTATCAATCGCCTTGAAAAAAATAAAATATTTATAAACAAATGTTTTATCCAGCAAGAGAGTAGTAAATATTTTATATACATGTTATTCATTGTAGTGAGTTAGCCTCGAAATTTCGCGAATTTCCAGTCTCTTTTCATGTAGGAATGGGCAATGGAATAGATAATGGGCCAAATTGTCTTGGATGCCAACATTGCAGAAGTGGCAATTTAAAGGGTCGCTGTTCCAAATTCCTGTGATATACTCGCGGAAAAGTAGCCATATAATCCTTTGACGAGCTATAAATCGTTTTAACTTTCAAAGGGAGGTTTGATAGTAAGTAGTCCTCGGTAAAATACTATATCTATATTAAGTATAGAGCTATCGTTTCTTCAACATAGCTGATCGCTAATCTTATTCTAAGAGAGCATTTCACTTGAATCATCTATAAACAGGCATGTGTGAGAATCAGACGTTTTAAAACAACCATTCCTGTCACTTGCTTTTTTTAAAGACACACACACAAACCTTTATTAGGGATCAAGCCCCATACAGGATTCTCCCAGTATAGCAATAGTTTTAATTGAACATAAATCAAGTACTATATACAATTCAGTATTAACATGAGACCCAAAAATGGAAAACTATTTACACATGTTTCTCACATTTCTCGCCTTCTCACAAAACTTGTATAAATCAATTGTGTCTACTTTCACCGTTTCTGACAGCAGGGTATAGTGTGATAAATGGTTAGCGCACGTTTCATTAAAAATTTAATTTCCTTTCTTCATATTTAAAGGCATACATTTCAGATATGCCACTGGATAGAAAGGTTCAAGAGAAGTACCGAAGAAGATGGACAATCAGCCTTGTTGAAATATCGAAATTACTTTTCATTACTGAATAGTGTTCATCTTTAAAAACGCTTAGTAATCTCGTATCTTATTAGTAATAGTAAATTTTTTACTCTGAATCTCTTGTTGAACCAGTAGGTGGTATGCAGAAATTGGTAGAGAAAGAAGGACAATCTTTTATCTAACGAAGATATCTTTAAACTTCAATAATAATTAAGAGCGCGGATATAAAAATTACTAAAATTAAATCTCTCATATTGGAATAGAAGCATAATTCACAGCAGTTATTATTGCTAAAAACACATTATTGCATACTTACCTCTACTGAAAAAAAGGTTATCACACCCAAAAACAATTCCCCTCCTTTTAAAATGCCTTAAAACAGTGCATTTTTGTGTATTACCCCAATATCAAACATACTCTTGGTAAAAAAAAAATGAACCATAACACCAATTTTGTCAAATTAAGATAAAAGCCAACTGTATATCATGGTTTCGGATTATAGCTTATCTTGGTGTGAGATAAAGAGATGTGCTTTTGGACATGAAAACCATCTTCTCTTGAAAATATGTTATATAGAATGTATTTCAACAACAACACAACAACAAACACAATAACAAGAAAATGTAACAATGGTCAAAATGAATTAAAATTAAATATCAAAGTGATATATTTTAGATTTGCTAATTTTTAAGCCATATTATTATAGTGAGAGAGAATAATTTGCGTGTTTCTATAGTATAGGTTATGCATATTTAATATACACTCGCTTGCAGAGAGGATTCATTTTCCTCAAAATACACTAAATTTTGAAAAATTGAAAACTGATGGGATAAATTAAACCAATCCTAAATCTTCACAATAACAGCGAGTAATCTCAAACTCACATTTTTATCAGAATAGATTTATATCAAATAAACAATAGGAATTAGAATTGAACAAATTAAGTAGACAGAGAGACAGCTGAAATACCCTCGTAATAAATTATAAGAGAATCTTTTTAAAATGGTTACATTCTGACTTAAAAAATGGAGGCCAACAAACCTGTACCAAGGCATATTTAATGTAACAAACACATATACTAGTTTTTACAATGATTTACATTAGAACAATATTAATGCTGTGATATGTTTTATTGAAGATCGCTTCTGTGAGCAATTATTATTAAATTCACTATGTTTTGGTCTTTAATGTAGTCATTATATCATTATTATACCATCATATTGAGTTAGATTAGTGAAAATATAAGTTGTTGCATCTAGAAAGTTTGTAAGAAAAAGCATGGTGGTTATCTTAAATTAATCTTTAATGGTGTATAATAAATTATTATATTTTGGATGCAAAAATGTCTAAAATTATTACATTTATTTCAATTTCAATTATTTGGTTTATTCTACTAGACTACATTCATGCCAACTTTCGTTATATTCGTTCAAATCCTTCTGGGTATAACACTTTCTATTTTACTTAGAAAGACGATTTTCCCCTAGTGTATTTTACAGATCAAGAGATGTTGTTAGTTAAAATTATAATAAAGGATTATCACTATGATAAAATCAAACAATGCCACAAGTTTCTGAAAATGAGTTTATTTTAACTTTATTAACGTAATCTCGAGCTTTCAGACATTTCTGCCCTTCTACAGAACTACATAAAAACATATAAACGCCGTTAAGATGTTAACTTATCTATATATATATATATATGGTAAATCAAACCAACAACCCTATATTGTATACTACTTCTAACAAGATTGCCATGTTGTATATATAGAAGCACATCTATAAATAATTATAAGCATGATTGACATGTGTCATTGCATCACCATATGTAATGTACTTTGTACAAACTGAGGATAAATAAATAAAACTATGTAATAGATTAAGAGCTGAGTTAAAGCAAGATTGAGAAGTTCAAAAACGTCTAAAATCGAGAGAGAAATCCAACAACCTAAAGAGGAATTTGGCAGCCCGTTGCCATCAAGGTCAAAGGGTGCAGAATGCCGGAGACGTTCAAAGTCCAAATTCTCACATCTCTCCTCCTCCCTCCTCGGCGAAGGTATATAAAAACCTCGGTGTTAGTCTAACTCACATAGTCAGACTTCACCGTCGGCGTGGGCCCTTGTTGGTTGCAGCCAGGTCCACCTCATCGACCATGTAAAACAGTAAGAAACCTTCTTTCTCCATCTTGCTCTTAGCTCGACTCCTATCTGTTCATGGAACTTTCCTACTACAACTGTGTCTCTTCGTTTTTTTGTGTGTGGACATTCCCAAGCTTTCCACTCTGCCTCGACCACGACTGCCTGTACTCTGTGAGAACTGTTAAAGGTCCTACAAGGTGCAGAGAGGTACTGAAAAACTCTCAACGCCCTGACTGTCCCTCTCGGTTACTACAAGTTTGACCCTCGATTACCACATATACATTTAAATATTAGGATAGATTTAATATATTTGATATTTAACTGTATATATAAATCAGTTAGAATCTCTTAACGGCGTTTATACATTTTTATGTAGTTCTGTAGAAGGGCAGTAAGGCTCGAAAGCTTGAGATTACTTTAATAAAGATAGAATAAAATCATCTCCAGAAACCTATGGTATTGTTTGATTAATATCCAGGAGATTCAAATCAATTGAGCATGACAAAATATTTATGAGAGAAATTGGTAACAAATGTTCACTTCGTATATTTCAGTGGTCACTGGTCAGATTTAATTCTTTAGCTATTCAGGGCATTACTTTAAAGTCCAGAAACCTCCGGCATTGTTTGATCAATATCCAGGAGATTCAAATCAATTGAGTATGAAAAAATATTTATGAAAGAAATTGGTAACTAAATGTTCATTTCATATCATTCAGTGGTCACTGGTCAGATTTGAATCTTTAACTATTTAGGGCATTACTTTAAAGGTGTTAATTTGTGACTATTAAAAAATTGAACGTTAATGAAGCATAATCATAAGATAGCACTTTACTATAATTAGGTCAATAGGTAACTGGGCTATCAGTTGCAAACAATATATGTAAAAAATCTAATTTTTTTTTCTGTGAAATCGACCCTTTGTGATCGCCACCCCTGGGTGTTATGTAAACAAAAACAATGCACCCTGACGCAAGCAATATTGGAGATACCCCCAATGATAGCACAGCTTTGTTCGAACTCTGGTATTGACCTTAATGGCATTTCAAGGGGAGAGGAGGTGCAGTGGCCTAGTGATTAGGTAGCGCTCGGGGTAGTGCCTCAGGGTAGTAGACTAGACGGCCTTAATAGTGGTAGTTAGATATCTTGTTATATAACACTAGTTATAGTAATTGGTTATAGACAAATGGTTGTTGTATACCGTCATGAAATAGAAAGAAACCTGTAATTAATTATGTAGACCAAATGTTCCTTTTTTTATTTTCCCTAGTACACGTGGTACAGCCATGATACTCATGGTGGGTAGTTAGCGACTGCTTTTATTGTATGTACACCACACGCCTACACATGTGAAAAGCACACACACAGCATCAAATGTTCAAATTTACATAGTAATCATTCTGCGCTTTGATTTCTTCCTTTCCAAA
Organism: Cordylochernes scorpioides; assembly: GCA_030710605.1. Lineage (NCBI taxonomy): Eukaryota > Metazoa > Arthropoda > Arachnida > Pseudoscorpiones > Chernetidae > Cordylochernes > Cordylochernes scorpioides. The sequence goes on from CP092879.1 coordinate 38,625,070, forward strand.
TAGGGTGGGTGATGATTGCTGTTGATAATGAGCAAGTTAGAAGATAGCAAAGACTTTCAATTCCTAGATAACCAGGTCAAGGATTGAATATTATTTTTACATTTTATTTAAAAAGTAATAGATTGCTTCAGATGAATAGCTGTTGATATGGAAGTAGAGACTTTCAACACTAGATAGCCATGTCAAGGAATGAATACCATATTCAACATTTTTATTTACCAGTATTAGATTGCGCAAATGACCATCAACTTGTACAAATTCAACCATTGCCAAGTAGATCTTTTTTTAATTATCCCTAGTACACGTTTTACAGGCCATGATAATCATGATGGGTAGTTAGCGACTGCTTTTACTGTAAGCGCACCACATGTCTACACATGTGAAAAGCAGTTCGACTTTGCACTTACAAATGTGCCAGAGCCCCGTTTGGTTACTTGCACTCGCTGGTGGTGTTGGACTTTTGCAAGAATCGGGGGCCATTGGAGCATTTTTTTTTTAATCAGAAAAAGAGTGTCCAATGCGGGAATCGAACCCGGGTTGTAGTGGTCGAAAACCAAATGGTTTAACCAGCCTTCCACCGACCCCCCCCCCCCCCCCAAGTGGATCTAAGTAACTAAAATGAACTAAGAGAGAGAGACATCTTTTAATTGCAAAAAGGTTAACTTGTTTAATAAGCATAGAAATGTAGTGAAGTTATAGTAAAAGAAATCGCAATCCTCATATAGCACGATTATCATCATCATCTGTACTATGTATGTCAAATTCAAAATGTATAATTCAAATGGAATTATGAATAAAAGGTGGTTAGAGCACAGGTTTTCGAATATATATGCTTTCTGCAAATGTGAGGTACTAAGCGAACAATCTAATGGTAGAAACAAAAGGATTATATTCAATTTATGAGACTGAAAATAAGAATGGCGTGTGGATCTGAAACTTCTATTAAGGATTCACAAACATCAATATACTGAAACTGTCGGGGGACATCTATTCTCCTGTTGGTATACAATTGTATTCATTTTATTGATATGTAACCTATATATCCTATTATGCATACAAAACAAGTATTCTTGTATCATATGTTTTATTTATATGAAAAATAGACAATTCGGCCAGTTAGAGTTTTTTATCCAAGATCATAGTCTTTGACGAGTTTAATATTTGTTTTTGACTCGTGCTTTAGATGTTGTACTAAATTCGAAAAATCACGTGAGAACGCCCTTGCAACCTCAGAACAATTTTTAAAGCCTTGACAACTGCTTTATTTTTATTTACTTCTCCTGATGAGAAAAATAAAATCCCTAACTGCCCGAAGTGTCTATTTTTCATATAAATATGAATGCCGGCCAGGCAGTCTCATCTTTACGATATATGTTTTAGTGAGTGCATAAATATTTGTTTCAGTGTGCCGAATAATTTGTGTGAATCCATAAAATCAAATTCTAAACTTGTTTGGCAAAAGTCAATAGATCCTACGATAATTGTTGCTTTGCAGTGAATTTGGGAAAATATGTTGGGACTAATTCATATTTAACTAATTGTGAAGATATCATAGGATAGTTTTATATAAACGTGCTTGAAGTATATTTTTCTCATAGAAAATCTATTTTTAACGAATTTTAAAGAATAGTTTCGAGAGCCCAGATCCACTAGAAAGTAAGCTTCGAAAAACACAAAAATAGGTCAATAAAATCTCTCGCTCTAATAATATTTTCAATATAAATTGCATTCATCTACATCATAATCAACTCCAATTTTATCTTAAGAAAATACTGTGTATATCTAAAGCTGATTGTGTGATTTATTCCTATTCCAATACTACAGATATGAGATAAACCAAACCAGCTCTTAAGTTAAAGTCTTACAAACTTTTTTTGATAGTTCTTTTTTAGGTAAGTTGAAAGATTCTGTTTGTAGGCCTGAATAAATCCAATGAGATTTTGGATAAAGCCCTATTAAGGATGTTTTTTTATGACATGATATTGCGTGTAAACTTGAGATGTACAATTATGATTCTGACGTTTGTTGACGGAGATCCTCTTTAGTTGAAGTTTTGTAATGTTCTTTTTAAAAATCTTCAAAGGTGAGGTGAGTGAAGATATTCTAGAATTCCTCATACGTTTATTCTTAAAAGATCTATGCAACCAACCTGAGTTAGTAGGATATCAGATGAGGGCTTTTGTTCTAAGCATTTTTGTTTGCTAATCAAAAATTACCTATACATATAACTAAATTATATTTATTTTTAAATGTTTAATACATATATAACGTTTATAGGAGAAGAGGTACCTCTAAATTTTAAAATGCATCAAATGATTTTTTTATAAACCTTATATAAACTTTCTACATAGGGGTGATAAACAAAATGTGATGTTTTTATACATTATTAAAGGGAGAGTTGTATCCTTTGGTACACATCCTCCCGCAATATTGCATCGTATTCTGAAGTGATCTTCACTGGCTCAAACACCATTTTGGCAAATTTATCGATTCAACGACTCCCTTTGTAGGAATTTGTGAAATTGAAACCGTCTTTGTTCTAATTTGAGCAATGTATAGTAGAAACTGTATAGTATACAGTTAGAATTTTGCCTGAATTTAACAAAGCTGATGTTGTAACACATTCTTCATCAATACCTCTTCGTTCTGTACTGAAGTAATAAGCAATGTTTTATTATTTTAAACAATCTCAAATGGAGAGGTGCTCCGTTTTGATGCAAAAATACCAATCTCACGCAATATCGTATTATACACACGCATACAGTTTTATTAAGACCACCGGTCTTATAATCTCGTATTATATAACGTCTAAATATCAATGAAATATCTCCAATAGCCACACACCAATGGACCAAATGAACTCGAGGAAAGCGTTCGTGTAATAAAGTTACATAAGATGGAAGATAGACAAGATGGTCATGGTTGAGAAGATGTGGGTTTTGTACAAACCCGAATGGAATTTAAATGTAAGGTGAAGACTTCCTTGAGTGATATATATGAAACACATAAATATTATCTTGTCAACCCCAATAGAGATTTAAGAACCTATCTATATTTAAATGAGAAAGCTAACATATTTACTGCAATGCGCGCGCGTACATGTATTATACACTTAATTTTTTTCGAAAAATGTAAATATTGTATCATATATACTTATATATTTTCGAAAATAGAGCAATCCATAAATAAATCTTTAATTAAAAAGATATATATTGGATCAAAATATCATTTATTTTACCAATATTTCAGTTGGCTGAACGCCAACCTTTATCAAGGTGTTATAACATATTAATGTGTGTCAACAACACTTAATTAAATATATATCTATATATATTTTATACGATAATTTGATAAAGACTTATTTCTAAATATTTATTATTAATAAGTATTTATTAGCGTCAAAACTAGACGCTAGCCCTTTGCAAAAATTATTAATTTTATTATATTATATGGCTTTAAAATAAATATATAAATAGACGAGACAATACCTGATAAAAATGAGTCTACAATTTTGACCTTATAAAGATATTACGGTCACTATGTAGCCATTAAACGTCAACTAATTCTGTTGATACCAATCAGTCTGTTAAGATACCATCTGTCCAGGACAGGTGACATCTAGGAATGTCGTGTCGGCTGACCAGCCAAGCGTCCTTCTCCACTTGCACAAATCAGACACGTGGTGACGTTGACCTGAGCGACATCCGTCACATAGCATTTGACAACACGCAAGGATAAGAATATATTCACCAAAAATTATTTTTATTAAAATGTAAAACTTTAATTTTTTTTAAAATAAATTATTCAACATTTTAATGGCTATTGATAACCACTAATCATAATCGAACGGCAAATATATTTTTAAAAGACTACAACTCTCTTTCTATATTTATCATACAACGAGAAGTTCCATTATATATATATATTTCTTTAATATCACAACATTAGCTGCACACATGCCTTTGAGTATCTCATCTCCTCAACAGGTATAAAGACTATCAAGAGTAGAGATTATTGAAAGCTTGTGCAGCTAAAAGATTTGTCACCTTAGGGAAACACTTATCCTGGATTTTAAGTTTTATCTTTTTGTAGCTCTATGGGAAAAAATGCAGATTTTCTTCTTATAGGTAGAATATGTAAAATGCTGAAAATACGCTTTGGTATAATACTATAGACCAATCTAGATAGGTAAGCGCTATTAAAAGATCCTGATGTAGTATTTCTATTCATTTTCAATCTTTGAATGTGTTTTTAGCATGCAAAGCATGTAACGTTAATCATTAGAATCAATACAATAAGAAGCAAATATAATTATAGATATATTTCTTTAAATATTCATTACTGGCAAATATTGCAATCAGCTTGCTATATCTGGTAACCTATCTTCTTTTTGTTTCAACACGCCTTTAAATAAAGTTACCTATATAGGATACCACTCTTCTTTTAGAAAATTACAAGATTGGGTTGTGAGAAATGAGAATATATATAAATAGAAGTTCTATCTCTGAGATAAATTAGAGGTTGGAAGGATGGACTGTCAATGATGAAGGAATCAATAAAAGAAGTCTTTGTGATTAGTTTGAAGAACAGACAATGGAGATGATCCATCCTTTGTTGGAAGATAGCAACTCCAGAAATATTAATCTAATTTGGCCAGGTGAGCTGAGTCAATAAGATGGACAATATAATTTGACCATATTACCACCAATATGTCCTATTTTTGATTTAGAAAATTAATGATTGAACATTTTAAACAAAATTTTGTGCTATTATAACTCTTTCAATTTTAAAATATTGATAGCACTTGAGAAATATTCCTTTTAATTAGTTCTGAAAGATTTGCTTATTGCGTGTATTGTAAATCTTTTTCTATATAATTCACTGTTTATAAAGCTCACATATAGTTATCTTCGATTCCCGACCGCCATGAACCGGTCGAATCCTGCATTCTACACCGTTTTCTTTGAATAATCTGTTAATATTTATCATATAAATAACATAAGCTTGGTTGCTCTTTTTGAGCAGCACCTAATGAAGGTACTTTGGAACAGGACACATAGTTATAGGAGCGGAAAAGTGCCTCCCCTCTTCATCAAAGCAACGCATTCTGTTGAATTCTGTCTTCTTCGCAGATTGCCATATCAGATTTGACGATAGACAAATGTTTACTTTCCATTTTAAATATAACATGCCATTAAAAGCCTCAATTATGTATAAATTATAAGCATTCAATCTTTAAATAATAATTTAATAACAGTATATAACTGTATATCTTACGAACTGTAGCCTATATAAAAACAGACCAGCCTACTACAATAGAATAGTGTCCTCGTGGTTTAATATACTAACACCAATAGGAAGGTGTTCTACACTATAAATTCATTCTTGCCCCATATAGATACAATAGTAAATTGTTTGTATATAAAAACAGCGATAAATTGTTTGATATCTTATTTACATATAATAATGGGGTTCCCCTATTTTCAATATCTATTCATATGTAAATAATAATTTGTGTTCAAGCATTAATAAAGAAGAGATATAATCAAAATAACATTAATCTTCTTTTATTACTTCATGCTTATTAAATTTGAAACAATCCGTTTATAATAAAATTCCTATTTAACTTAATTATTGAGATAAAGAAAGGGTAGAAATATTAACGATAAGATTCCATATCAAAACATACAAAATACTTATAATTATGTATTGGTAGGATACGTGTAAAACCAATATCTTACATTTGTGCAACATTAATCATTATTTTCAAGGATATAATCTCTTTTTTGACAGTTATTGCCTCAAGTTTCATTAATAATAGTCTTATCTGATCATACGCAACCAGCGTAAAAAGAGGGAAACACCTGCGTTATCGTGACCTTGGTACATACTGGAATTGGGAGCACCATAGTCATCCGAAGAGTATTCTGTGGTACATATGGTGATTGATGGCGATATACAATCATGATAGGATGTATTGGGTTTACGTGATTGTTGTTGTTGTCGTGTCCAATGAAGATCCTCAAATGTCTGCATGCATCTCTATCACAGCAGCAGCAATATCCACTATCTTGGGTGTGTAAAGCTGCTGCTCTGGGTCTATGTCAATTTTCTGCAAGGCTGCGACCATTGCTGGACATGAGAATATGTAGGTAGGTGTTAGTTCCACACCAGGACAGTTGTTACATGTCCTATAGGTTCTTGTGCCATCTGGATGTATTGTCATTCCTTTGTAGTGTTTTGTTCTAAGTTATAGGTTTTGTCATTTTTCTCTCAGAGTTTATTTAGCATATTTGATCTTTACGTGATTTATTTTTATAATACAAATTCCTTCAGAAATGATGGAAACCGATATAACCCTTTTTATATATACACAAAACTTTCTTTAAACGACCTATCAGTTGAACTACCACTTTTATGACATCAGACTAATCTCTGATCTATAATATAATCTACAATGAGCAACCATCATCTGGAAAAACAAAGAGCATGACCTTTTTTGGATAGCCTCTAATAAAGGTTTTACAGTATCTACATGATTTTCGGGTTCAAATTATCCATAGAAAAAAAATATATATATATAAAATAAAGAAGTCATCTCCTGACCACGAGCACATGTGTTTTTTAGATGGCAGAGCGCCATCTAGTGGAGCAAAAATAAACTAAACGTTTATTTAGTTTGCTCCGAGATATTTGGCCAACCCAATTTCTTGATAAATCAAGAAGAGCCATCCACGAACGCGTTTCGCGCTGTTGGCGCTCATCAGCGTGGAGAAGGCTGTAACCACTGCGACCAAAAATATTTTTGGTCCCAATGGCTTCCCGAAAAATCAAGAAATGGGTATTTAAGGTCAAATTTGCGTAAAGACGCTTAACACATGAAAAAACAATAAAAAAATAAAAGATAAGTGGGTCAGGTGTTGATATTAAAAATAAAGAAGGCATCTCCTGACCACGAGCACATGTGCTTTTTATTTCTTTTTATTATCTTTATTTTTAATATCAACACCTGACCCACTTATCTTTTATTTTTTCTATAGTTTTTCATGTGTTAAGCGTCTTTACGCAAATTTGGTCTTAAATACCCATTTCTTGATTTTTCGGGAAGCCATTGGGACCAAAAATCTTTTTGGTCGCAGTGGTTACAGCCTTCTCCACGCTGATGAGCGCCAACAGCGCGAAACGCGTTCGTGGATGGCTCTTCTTGATTTATCAAGAAATTGGGTTGGCCAAATATCTCGAAGCAAACTAAATAAACTTTAGTTTATTTTTGCTCCACTAGATGGCGCTCTACCATCTAAAAAGCACATGTGCTCGTGGTCAGGAGATGCCTTCTTTATTTTTAATATCAACACCTGACCCACTTATCTTTTATTTTTTTCTATTGTTTTTTTCATATGTACATATATATATATATATTGAATAGAGTTTTTACACTGATTAGACGGTGAAATCTGTTGTAGGTATTATCAGTAAAAGATATTTGTTTTTTTTTCTGGTTTTTGATGCCTACCAGGTTAGATTATATGTGTGTCCTTATATATTCATATTTAGATATTATTTCTAATTATCGGCCTCATTGGTATCAAATTGGAGGCTAAAAACATAGTTCACCATACACTTTTATAATCTCCACGATATTCGAAATTATCAAATTATCTCTGTGCGAATATTTCTTATTTCCATTTTTATCCATAAAATTATCAATTACGTGAAATCGACCATGATGACTTATCTATTGATTAGTCATTTCCGTGAGCTATATCATTTGTTATCCCATTAATGGTTTGATCTTACATGATCCAACCTCTTTTGAGAGACTATTTCCAAAAGCGACCATGAGTATCCATGTTTTTTCAGTTGATCACAAGGCAGGCTCTACTCTGTACTGCTAAAATTACCTTGATGGATTCGTGATTAGAGTGGATTCTTCATTTCTGCAGGTCATAATGATACCACTCTCTATCTCTTGCAACCCTTCTCCATAAATATCCACAAATCTTGATCTTGGGAATTACCTATCTCACTAGATAAGAAAGAATAAAAAAGACTTATCTCACTGATGGTCTCCCAGGTCTTTTCAACACATGTCTTGGGTATCATTCAGTGACTCCTATAGTCCAACAGTAATAGCTTATTCTGGATACATGTTCGGTCCATCTATCCTATATTGAGGATATTTCTGATATCAGAGTATTCTCTTAACTCAAAATGTCATTATCTCTATCTTCAAATTTACGTATTTGCATATTCGCCTCTTATGTGACTTTCGAGTTATTGATATGTATATATATACGAGGTGTGTTCAAAAAGTATCGCGACTTTTGAATTTTCGCGGGTTATGTATATTCGAATTTCGATCTTTTTGTGGCTTTATGTTGGTACTCATGTCTCTCACTTATGCCGACAAGCTCGGCCATTTTGAATGTTCACTTAATTGTTGACAGCTGCTTTGCTTGCAGGTGTTTTGGATCGTCTTCGATGTTTACCTATTAAAAAAATGGATCAAAGAACCTGTATCAAATTTTGTGTGAAAAACGAAATTAAGTGCGCGGATGCATTCCGAATGTTGACTGTGGCATACGGAGAAGCTACCTTGGACCGAAGCAACGTTTATCGGTGGTACAAAATGTTCTCAGAAGGCCGAGAAGATGTGAACGACGAAGAGCGTGCCGGACGCCCAAGCACTTCAACAACAGAAGAAAAAATTAATGAAGTGGAGAAAATGATATTGGCCAATCGTCGAATCACCGTTAGAGAATTTGCTGAGGACCTAAACATATCGATTGGCTCGTGCCATTCGATTTTTATCAATGATTTGGGCATGAGACGGGTCGCCGCGAAATTCGTACTAAAAACAGCATCGCATGAACATTGTTAATGAGATGTTGGACTCTGTCCGCGACGACCCAAATTTGCTCCAGAGGGTCATGACTGGTGACGAAGCGTGGGTTTATGGTTATGACGTGGAAACCAAAGCTCAATCATCTCAATGGAAGCTGCCGCACGAACCAAGACCGAAAAAAGCGCGCCAAGTTCGGTCGAATGTGAAAGTTTTGCTGACAGTTTTCTTCGATTGCAGGGGCGTGGTGCATCATGAGTTCTTACCACAGGGTAGAACGGTCAATAAGGAATATTACCTGCAAGTTATGCGCAATTTGCGCGAAGCAATCCGCCAGAAACGCCCGGATTTGTGGTAGAACAAAAATTGGCATTTGCACCACGATAACGCCCCTGCTCACACATCGTTGCTTGTGCGCGACTTTTTGACCAAAAACAACACACTAATGATGCCGCAGCCACCGTATTCTCCAGATCTGGCTCCCTGTGACTATTTCTAGTTCCCTAAACTGAAGAGGCCCATGAAAGGACGACGTTACGCTACGCTTGACGAGATAAAGACGGCATCGAAGGAGGAGCTGAAAAAGATTTAAAAAAATATATATTTTTGAAGTGCTTCTAAGATTGGAAAAACCGTTGGCACAAGTGTATAATATCTCATGGGGATTACTTTGAATGGGACAAAATAGGTATTCATGAATAAATAAATAAATTTTGAAAAAACACAAAAGTCGCGATACCTTTTGAACAGACCTCGTAAATGATGTAATGAAGTAATTTCCATCTCAATCTCTCTCTTTCTTTTTTTATTATATTCGTGTTTGTGTGATATCTATCCTTTAATATTCAGTAGATACTTTCTCTAGAGAGAGACAATCTAAAACCACGGATAATTCTGGTTTCTCCTGAAGATGGTCTCACATTGAAGATTAAGTTAAGTTTTGTTCATTTTAAAACATTATATTTTTATTTTTCAAAGATGACCACTCACAGGAGATTGTACTATAAAAATAAATGTGAGTATAAAAATAGATCAGAAATATCATATTAATTCAAGTACCTTTTGGCACTCTCCCGAAGCCCAAATGAATGGTACCAAGACATGTGGTTAGAAGACCTTGGAGACCATCAGTGAGATAAGTCTTTCTTCTTCTTTCGTATCTAGTGAGATAGGTGATTCCCATGACCAAGATTTGTGGATGTTTCTGGATAGGATTGCAAGAGACAGAGAGGAGTGGTATCATTGTGACCTGCAGAAATATAGTATAAATGATCTTAATGAATAATCTAATTGCAATATGAAATAGTGTATCATGAAATTGTTCCTGTTCTTTCAGTTGAAATTATTTTGAATGCTGAAACGATTAAAATACTGATATTTTTTAATTGAAGACACGTATAAACAGTTGATATTAGAGAAATTGTTTATTATTGTGTGATAGTTATATAAACATATTTTATTATTATAGAACGAAGTTTGAAAATTACAATATTTAGGTCAGCTGATATTACCTCCCATCTTTACCGCTAGAGGCGCTGCTCGAGAGCGAAAGAGCAAATACATACATACACGCATAAACTGACTTTTATATATATAGGGATAATAATAATAATATAAATGAGTTTTCAAAATTGTAAAAAAAAACATGCTTCGGCCGGGAATCGAACCCGGGCCGCCCGCGTGGCAGGCAAGCATTCTACCACTGAACCACCGATGCTCATAAGAAATGGCCACATTTGGGTATTTATTCCATTCACAAAAGCAAACGATGACAGAATTGATTGTTGATGACTCTGATACGAAAATGATGGAATAATAATAAAAATAAAAACAAATTTCATATCTTGCTCAAGGATAGCGCTTCTAACATCTAAATCTTCCACATTTACAATTACATTTTCATCTTAGAAGCAGAGCAATATTGCATTGCATAGAAGATAATAAATTTTATATATATAGAAGATAATCGAAATTGCAATGTCTCACAATTGTTCAGCAGATGCGCCCATTTTATTTTCCATAAAGAAAATTGAATCTAAGTTAACCAATATGTAAATTAAATTAATTTGTTTATGCAAATATACTTCAGAATTTGATTTTAATTTACACACATAGAAATTTTTATACAGTAGACATCTTGATCTTTATATACTTCGAAATGCAATGCCACGATATAGATTTTCAAAATCTAATTTAACCTTCTTTTCAGTGTATAACGCCTTTATAAATGATGGAAAATACGGTGATATTTCAATATATATTCTATTTAAATTTATAAATTAATTGTCATCTATCGATAAAATTTGTAGCAATAAATTTACTGGTAATGTGTTTCTTTTTAAAATATTGTAGATATAATATTTGATGATATTATTAAAAAGAAACACATTGCCAATAAATATTTTGTTACAGATATATTCTATATATATTTACACCTTAGAATATTAGCTGTTTATAATACAATATAATGCGGCTTATGATTGTAGAACGAAATTTGACAATTATACCGCAAATGTTTCTTTTGAACGAAAAATCGAAATTCATTTAAAGAAAAAATAACGATTATTTCTATCCTAAGGGATGAAGTATGATAGGATGAATTGTGAAGTGTAATGATGAATGGAAAAATAAAAGTATCCAGGGATGGGATATATATATAGGCTGTTTATAAATCTTTTAATAATATATAATCAGAAAAGAAACAATAAAAGAAACATGCCAAGAAGCATATGTCCATAGTCCTTTCAGAGCATCATTTTACTGTATTCAATAGTAAATTCAGGCTATATATCAATTCATCTAATACAATATTGGAGCAGTCTGGAGATTCAAAAAGACGAAACCGATAGGAACACATTGATTTACTTAAATTATTCGCGCGTGCCAGTTGGGAATGATGGAAAATTGAAGAGGGCCACAAATAGGTGATTCTATGAAAGTTACAATATAAATAGCTATGAACAGAAAACAATCTGCCTTATCTTATACAATTTTCCCTCTTTTTCATATCTTAAATCGTTCTTAGGAACACATTAAGTTTCAAAAACCTTCAAGTTTTATAAAAATACGCTCACATCCTTCTTGTTGAATCGTAAACCTACAGATTGTATCATTCTTATGAGAATTCAACAAACTAATATTTTTGGCTCCAATTGGCGAATCAAAAAGAAGCATTTTTTCCAATAGTTTGGAATATAATCAATCTTTAATTGATATTTTTTCCTATATATAATAGTGTTTTGCCATCTTTACTGATAAATTTTGAGTTCATGGTATACTCTTCTTGTAAATCACAGATAACAATACGTAGTTCGAATTATGTAATATAATTGGATTCCAGTTTAGGAAAGTAAAGGTAGATGAACACCCATATTTACATATAGTCAACGTTTAGTTGATATTTATTCCGATAGATAGCGTTTTGTAATCGTTGCTGCTAATTTTAGAGTTGATGGTTTCCCATTTTATTTTGTAAATTATAGATAGCAATACCTAGTTCGAATTATGCAATAGATTTGAATTCCAGTTTGAGGAAGCAAAGATATATGAACGCTCATATTTACACATAGTCAACGTTTAGTAATATTTATTCCGATAGATAGCGTTTTGTCATCTTTACATCTAATTTTAGAGTTCATGGTATACCATATTTTTGTAAATCACAGATAACAATACGTAGTTCGAATTATGTAATAGATTTGAATTCCAGCTTAGGGAAGCTGGAAGCTTTAATGGAAGAACACCCATATTCACATATAGTCAACGTTTAGTTGATATTTTCCACGATAGATAGCGTTTTGTCTTCTTTACTGATATTTTAAGAGTTGATGGTATACTATATTTTTTGTAAACCCCATACAACAATACGTAGTTCGAATTAGGTTATAGATTTGAATTCCAGTTAAGGGAAGCAAAGGTAAATATGAACACTCATATTTACACATAGTCAACGTTTAATAGTATTTATTCCGGTAACGTTTTGCCATCTTTATATCTAATTCTAGTGTTCATGGTATACCATATTTTTTGTAAATTATAGATAACAATACGTAGTTCGAATTATGCAATAGAATTGAATTCCAGTTGGAGGAAGCAAAGGTATATAAACACTCATATTTACACATAGACAACGTTTAGTAATATTTATTCCGGTAGGGTTTTGCCATCTTTACATCTAATTTTAGAGTTCATGGTATATCATATTTTTTCGTAAATTACAGATAACAATAGGTAGTTCGAATTAAGTAATAGATTTGAATTCCAGCTTAAGGAAGCGAAGGTAGATGAACATCCATATTTACATATATGCAAGTATGCAACAAGAAAGACAATCTCTAATTAAAAGGTACAAGGATGGCAGGTTTCCATCCGAAGGTATTCAAGATGTTCCATTTTCTCTACTGGAATGACCTTTGGAAACGATATCGTGATGATAAGGTCTCCCACGATGCTATGTGAAGACATAGTGTACAGCAAGCACTACATATCGTAATTATGTATATATGTAACTGATAGGTCCATCTTATCGTTGTTTCAGTTTTTCGTTATAGAACTTATAGAAATTTATATTCACACTAACGATGTGAGAATTTGTTGTCCTTGGTGAGAGACTGGACGAAAAGGTCAATGAGGTCACGTTGTTCAATTGGTAGAGGATTAAAGAGAATTCTTCTTTTGAAAATTGAAAACACAATTATTTATTTCGTTTTAAAAGAGAATTATGTATTTATTTTGATATATAAATTGAATGATGGTTTTAAACAATATGTAATTATGTTCAAAATAAGTAAATATTTATGATTACAAGAAATTTAAAGATAAATTGACATACAGAAATTAATGTTGAAATAGAATAATAGTATTTGGTGGAAAAACTCACTGATAGTCACAACTATTCACAATTGAAAGATTGATCAAATAGCTTCAAATGATCATTTATTCATTTGGCGATAAATAATACATTTAAAAATTCAATATTTTAGATAATCATATTTTAAAATATGGTATGCTAACGGAAAGGAATTGATATGATTTCATATGCTGATTCTGACAAATAAAAATTATTTTCCAAACTAGTTTATTTTTTTAATGTTTCGGTTAATGAAACTATCAGAATATACAGAATTGTTTTTTTAAGAGACTAAGTAAAGTGATTATTGTAGAAGTAAATACATAGAGTTTAACAATTTTCTTGATGACTTGTTTGATCTAATCCAACATCCGTTGAACGACCACCTCCAGGAGAGACCAGGACTATCAATGATTTCTAGGCTGTCACTCACTCTCTCTCTACTCTATGGAAGGTTATACTAATAAAATAAATATTCAAATAAAAATAATAGACAAGATTTTTATTTTTCTGTGTATATCTTATAATAAGGAATCTTACACTACAAAGGATACTCTGGCTATTTATGCCTGAACTCCGAGTAGAATATTATAAGAAAAACTGTTGTTTATACTTAGATAAATTTAGGATAAGATGACCCACCGACTATACAGAGGAAATATATAAAAATTAGCGATTTCAAATTCCAATCAAAGTAATAATTTGACGATTTATTGATCTGATTGATTCATTGGCCAATGTGAGATTTGTCTACACTTGTGCTACTAGTGTTTACAGTTCTACAGAAAATTTAAGGAAATTGATAATAAATAAAAGGAACGTTTAGATAACCAGAAGTCTTTCTGTGATTGTAATATATCAACATTAAAGCTGTATATAGTGAAATATTTGATGATATTATTGATAATAAACACGTTGTCAAAAATAATTTTGTTACACATCTTATTGATAGATAGAACAATTGAATATATAAATCCGCAAATATAGTTGCATATTTGCGGATGATTTATATGTATGCACGTTTACAGTCTTATAAGCCTTTGTCAATAGATTCCTTACACCCCTAAAGCTGCCTTTCTTAGTAAGTTGAGGGTATAAAAGAAAATAAATCCAATACAATGGTAGAGGGCTCTGGAGATTAATTTGGCGAAATAGTGAGAGAATTCACCACTGATGAGACAAGCCTTCTCATTCAATAACTTTTATCAATGTAGTAAAATCTGTAGAGATAATATTTGATGATATTATTAGGAGAAAACACATTGCCAATAAAACTGTTAGAATTTTTGTGTATATAGTTCATTGTTTATTTATTGATGATATTGCTATTATTAGCCTTTTTTCTCTTTGGAGATTCATATATCGAGTCCATATAAGTCAAGATATCCTAATTTTAAAAAGGCTTTGTGTATATATCATTGTATTTTCTAGTCAAAATATAGGATAGAGCTGTGTAGAATTCTAGTAGACTTCTAGAGAAAAGTGCAAGTGTCATTTCAGTGTGGAGTATACATGTCCAGCGGAGAGAGAGACCGTCTATTCACGCCACTGCTGTGCTTGGGTGCGTCCCGACCCACATTCTAACAAGCCCCACCTCAAAATTACCCTTCCTAGGTCCCCCAGAGGCGCTGGAGCGGCAGGTCCGACTGAGGGTCCTTGCCCCGGAGAAAGTTTCACCAGGAAATATCTGTCAGGAGGATGTTTACTGGTTAGGACACTTGGGCTTTCGGGAAGGGTGCTGAAAAGAACTTGAATAAAAATGAGATTTTTGATCTATTTATATACTAATATTTATTTTTATAGTAGAATCTCCTGTGAATGGTCATCTTTGAAAAATCAAAAATGTCTTAAAATGAACACAATTTAACTTAATATTCATTGTGAAACCATCTCCAGGAGAAATCAGAATTATTCATGGTTTTAGATTGTCTCTCTCTAGAAAGTATCTACTGAATATTAAGGGGGAGATATCACACAAATACGAATATATTGAAAAAAGAAAGAGAAAGATTGAAATTACTTTATTACATCGTTTATATAAGCTCAAATGTATATAAATATAAAATAAATAGAAATAGGGGGAATGAATTGTCTAATCTCTTTTGATTGCTTATAGCGATTTCACCAATTCGATCTAAGTATTTAAACCATCAAAATATTTATATATAATGTAAAATAGATTACCATAATGCAGAAACTTGTAAACTCTTGTACAAGGTGGTATACTATGACTAACTAGTAACTAATGAAGAGTAAAATATTTTATAAACACTTTTTATCGATGGAAAATCAAAATAAATTGATGAAAACGCTAATTCAAAACATTTCGAACATTCACTTACTACGAATATAAGTTTAAAGAGTAGATCTTAAGTGAAGTGCTCTTATTTACAAAATTATAAAATCAATGAAAATCTTAAATTAAGTTCAATTGTTATTTAAGTAACAATGGGTGTTTATTCTTTCCCATTAATATATAAATGAGTAAATCAATCAATCATTATTAAATATCCACCGATCAGTGTGTTGATAGGTTATGATTTGCCAAAGTTACACCATGGTCTCCAAGAAGCATAATGAAGGCCACGTGCCCCAAAGAAAAGAATTCGACGACCCATTTTATTCGCCCAATTCCATTTTTTTCTAAGATTCTCCTACCGTTGAATCGCCCATGTCCCAGCTCTATATATAGAGAACCCATAGGTCGCATTGTCCTATGGGTTTACATCCAATGTATTCCACAAGTCAACAATGCTACCATTGTTTGTAGGGTCCTATATCGTTATAAAATATACGCTAGTGGTTTTATATAACAATTATTTAGATAGATTGTTAAGAAGTATGAATGATATAGGGCTATTGAAAACAAAGGTTTGCCTAATAGATATTCCTATTTATAGACTCTGTTTCTTTTTTCCTCATTCTTACTTTTTCTATAATGCCGAAGGTTTTTCCAATAGAAATTTTTATTTTGAATATTTTATATATCACGTTTTTAACTACCCAATAATCAGCATAGTTTCTGTATAAAAGGAGCCATATGTACGAAGAAGAACTGACTCTTTTTTGAGTTGAAGATGATTTACTTCAACCCTTTTTTGAATACTTTATTTCTGGCGTTTCGGCAACCCGCTATCGCCCTTTTTAAGAAAAACTATTTTAATAAAGCTTTACTTGTAGCCAAATTGTAAATGATAGTATAGTTTTGAAACACGAAGAGGGCTCAGAGCGTCGATATTTCAAATAAAATTAAATATAAACAAAGTCCTTCGAGCATAACGCTTTTTCACAATTCATCATTCACAATTTGGCTATAAACGAGCTTTTTTCTTAATATTAATCTTCTTAGGTGAATAGCAAAAAGTCAAAGAAAACGAATATTAAAGATCATATTAATCAATAAAATAAACCTTTTTAGAATGAAGTAAGGAATGAAGAGTAGCTTCTTACATAGACATTTTATTCACGCTAGCTTTCGAACCTATGAGGTTCTTCAACAGGCTTGGGTAGCTTTTTACACTAACAAAAGTACTGCAGCACAGGGACCGTATATACACCTAGGAGGAAATTTACATACATAAGCCGATGGATTAAGATGGATAAATTGGTCATGATAAGAGTTATTCCTTAAAAAAAAAAAAAAAAACCTTTCTCCATTTTTTTCGACTTTTTTTTCTAAAAGTGAGCTTTAAAAAATAGTTTTCTTTGAAAAGGACAACAGAGGAATGCCATAATGTCAAAATAAAGTATACAAAAAGGTTGAAGTAAATAATTTGTAGCTTATACACAATTATATAAAGCCAGTCAAATAAAAGATGGAACCGAAATAATTGGATCTTCATTTTGGGAACAGTACTTTGATTACAATATATTGAAGCTTATTCTCTTTAACATTTCGGTCACATTCAGTCTTGTTTTATGAATTTGTCATTTCCTATATCTACTCTCTCGATATCATACTTTAAGGCTGTTATTTGGGCCACACTCACTATATAGAATTCGTTTGAGTTTGGAAAAGCAAATGAGAAAATAAAGCAAAGAAGAGAATGGGAATATATTCAACGATTTTTCTAATTATTAGCTTTGAAAAAAATATACACACATTCATGGCAATAAGAAAATTGATTTTTAAACAACTTCGCTAAGAGAGCATAAAATAAGAATTGTAAACATTCAAATTAGGAAAAAAAGGATTCCCTTTCATCTATGTAGTCTGTACATATATGAAAGTACATAAGGAGATATTTCGAATTCAAACAATATAGAAAAAAACTTATAACAGATATTTTAACCATCAACCTATGCGTTCGTTATGACTGGTTTGCGGATTTCGACAAATTACAAAACACATTATCACACACGAGTTTAAAAAATATTGACTAATGACCAATTCACTGAATAAATAAGAACACGTCCTACCACAGGAATTGACTCTCTCTCTCTTGCTTTTTTTTAATCTTATATATAACTAATATACATAAATAACATTCAGAACTAATATAATCTGTTTGTTTTGTTTAAAGATAATATATCAGTGATATATGTATTGTTTATTATGTGTATGTATGCAAATATACAGAATTGTAAAATAATAAACAAAATAATAGTAGCATGAAATTTTGCATCTTCTATTTTTCTTTTAAAGATATCTAAATATAAAGTGCGATTTCTTATAAAATATAAAATAACTTTCACTATAAATCTTCACCCTATAATAAAAACATATCAACAACAACAACGACAACAACAAAAGGGCTTTTATTAGGGCCCATTGCCCTGCATGGATTCACCATACAACAACAAAATAATACAGTGATTTTTCTCCCTTTCCCCATGTGCACGTGAGTCTTTATTTGAAAAGGGATTTATCTACACATCTGTTCTAAAACTTTCCTCACTACCTCTTTTGTGTATGAATCTATTTACAATTGATCTGTAGAAATTATAGAGTTCTATTGCTATATTTTTCTTTTCTGAAATAGTTCTCAGCGTCTTCAGTGGGTTGATAAATCTCCAGGTGTTTTTAAGAGTTCTTTTTTCTCTTTTTTCACCTAAATATTTGCATTCTATGATATAGTGGGACATTTCGATAGTAACTTATCAAGCACTTTACATAAAACTTACTTTATACTAATATTCACTGATTACAGATAAAATAATCAATTTGAGATAAATATAGACAAATAAACCGAAGAAATATGTCCGATGGTTTAAACTACAAAACATACATGAAGTAAGCCTTTATATACAAATAAATCATTTTCGTATAAAAGGTTGTCTTTTATACTATTACACACCAATAATTATATAACTTTGAGAGAATTAGAAAGATAAATTAAGAAATTATTACATCTGCTATCAAAACCTGTTTATGTTTATCAGAAATAGACAAAGTTTAATGCAGGAAAAAGGAGATTGATTTATGGATTTATAAATAAATGCATAATTAACTCTCAATGACACTAATAGATAAAATGACTGAGCCTAAGGCACTAGCCAATAGTAGAATTTGCCAAGGGCTGTTCTTCCTAAGGCACAGATACTATGGGTCATATAAACATTGATTGATCGCTGGATAGCGTTTATTATTTTATCCACTTTATTCTGGGAACGTTCTAAATATTGAGAGAGATATATAGAAAGCCCTACAGAAATATTGAGAGAAATCTATAAGAGCATTTACAAAAATATTAGAAAATTTATTCTTGAATGAATATTTCAGAGCATATTCAAGAATCGAATTTGTCTAACAGTGGTTACCAAAAGAACCTCAGTTATTAGGATGTGTCAACAAGTACCAAAATTTTCAGAGAGTTCGAAACATTTTGGAAATAAAATTAACCTAAACATAAATTAGGTATAAATTTTGGAAAGCTGTAATCATTTCTTAATTTCGATACCAAAAGTACAACTTTTTGATAGTGTATAGCGATTAATTTTGATGTTTTAATGATAATGTATTTAACTATTACAATTACTATTATTTTATTTCCAAAGCGCTATAACCCGCAAGGGATACTTGCGCCAAACAAGGAGAAAAGTTTATTTACATAAGTTATTTACATTATTCAACGCATGAAAACATTAGAGATCAAGATTCTGTAGAAAGTTTAGAATGTATTTACAAAATGAATTGTACTTTAAATATGATTTTTTATCGGAAATAAAATCGTTAAGTTCACAAACAACTAGTTCATTCTTCATTCTATAATCTTGAAATGCTGGGCAATCGATCTATGAAATGTGTTAATGGTGCAACTGGTTGAAGCCCAATGGTTGAATTTACAAGCTTTTCTCCGATTATTTGGCCGATTAGATCTTTATCTACAGAGAAGAGTAACTCGACACGTCTCTCTTGTGATGGGGCAAGCAATATTTCAGCCGATCATTCAAAATTATATCAATTTGAAAATTAATAATAGAACAAAAGTAAAACACACCAGAACACATGGTAGAATCAAGAAAACGGCATCTCCAGATGGTATAAATGCTTACGTATAACGTTGCTACTGATTTATACTAGCTATCGAATCGAAATGAAGATAAACTATCCATTAATTCTTTTAATATCAAATTTTTGGCTAAAATTATTTCAAACAGATGGCACAAGTCACCAGAAATGTTCATCTGCACGATTAGAAGATGCCTTTTTTATAAGAATTTCATTTTATTGCTTCTTCATATCTATTAGTATCACTTTACTACTTCTTCTTTCTTATCTCCACTCAATCATATTAGGGTATCAAGCATGTAAAGCTTGTTGATGGTGTCTGCCGGGGAAGGGTAGTCTCTACTTCTAATTGAAATATCCTAATAGTTTATAACAACACATTATTTGTATATCCATTTAAGATTGTATAAATCATTTTAAAAATTCGAATTACAAGACTGATAATAAAGATAATAATTCTTTTAACACCATTTTCTCAATAGACCATTGAATATCACAGATTAGGGATGTACGAACGAGAAAAGTAAAACTGTTGAATAGATAATGATATTATTCAATACACCCTTATAGTTATCTATAAATATAAATCTATCAAGTTCCTAGACAAATCTCAATGTAAGAATGCAAATCAAGCAAGTAGAATGGAACTTTTTCTTTGACACACCGAACTAAGTATTGGGTTCAATGGAATAAATGAAAGCATATTGGTATAATGATATAGATGAAATCACGACAAAGCATGCAATTGACCTGTAACAATTGGTCTAGTTAGTGGCGTAACCATTCAATGACCTGTCTCAATGTGATAAAATTTGACCTTTGACAGGTAAAAGGATCCTATGGTCTCTGCCACTCCTACTATATTCTGGGGCAAGTGAGATGGATGAGTGAAAGAAACAAAGCCTTGCAATCTCCTGGAGAATTTCACACTTGCCGCGTGCCCTATGGGGAAAGTAAGTTGAAACCTCCCATAAGGGACCACCCAAAACATAGATACACCTCACCTGAAGTTATTTGTTAATTGAAGATCGAAATATATCGGTTTAAATCATTTTTTAAACATTTTTCACAAAATAAATCGTCTTTTAAAGATTAGAATAAATTTTATCTTCAACTTTACCATTTCAATAGACTTTTAATTGATATATAAAAACAGCAAAAACGATTTTTAAAGTTTTATATTATAATTTTTTATAAATTATATTTTTATACAAATAAAATTTGTTGATATTAATCAATCTCAAATTTTGCAATCTAACCGATAAATATATTCTAGAATATAATTTTCAAATATATTAATATAATATGGTTTTCTTTTTCTGAATGTCAATTGTCAAAATTACAATTTTTTTTCCTTCTTATTTAAATATAATTAGCATTTTTTTGTGATGATTATTATAAATTAAATTATGAATTTTTCGCTGAATCATCATTAAAAATTTGTGAAATAGAAATAGGGAAGTGAAGAAATGAAGAATAAAAAAAGAAATTTCAAAAAGATTCTTAATTTTTTATTAACAAAAAAGGGTTATAACAAGGTTTACGCAAAAGTTTCGGCAGTTACGCGTCATATAACCGTCATATAACGCGTCATATAAAACGTGTATATGTTCTATTTACTACTTGTGTGAGTTAAATGCTAGAATTTACAGGAATAATTGAAGACAGGTAAAGTAGGTGCTTTCCTAAGGCCAAGTATGCATCCAGGAACAGCTCGGGAGAAAAAGGCGCCGCCAATGTTCCACATTCCCAAGTCTAGGGGAGAAATTTGGAGTCCAGAAATAGTCACGGAGTTTGATAAGGTTGAACTATTTATTCAGAAACTTTCCCCGGACTTCTTCCGTCCCCTATAGATCTCTGTCATTGGTCTGAACGGCACATTCAACCCTGTAGTTCTCAATTTATAAAATCCTTTAAGACACCGTCCTGTTACTCTGTTACTTATTCTATAAACAGAACAATTTATTTATTTATCAACTCTCAACTTTTGAACTTCATTTCAGATCAACACTTATTCTCCTTAGTAACGTTGTATTTCAGTATAACATGTTTTGATTTTTTTTTTCAGTTTTAGAGTCAGTTAATTTATCGTAATATTGGTCCTTCACATAGATTAATCTTTGTGTTATAAATTATTCATTTTCTATCTTCCAATGGATAATTATTAAAGATTGATTATGTAGTGGATCGACAGAACCATTTCATGAAAATCATATAAATTTATTTTGATCATATACATGTTTATTCATATGAAAATTCGAATTTATATTATCGATAGATAAAATATATGCAATAAATACAACACAATTCTTCTTTGGGAAAAGTTAGCAGCTTATGGTTTGAGTGACCGTTTTATCAGCCTCATACATATCTATTATACCCAAATGTCAGCAACAGTTAGATGGAACTTAACTTACTTACGAAATTTATAAATATACAAGCTGGAGTCCTACAGGGTAAACCGCTATATGCAATAAATATAATGAAATATTTAAATAAAAAGGCATATATTGGGTCAAAAATCATTTATTCTACCAATATTATTATTATTCTTATATTTATTATTATTTGATCCAATATATGCCTTTTTATTTAAATATTTATTTATATGGCGTTCAGCCAACTGAAATATTGGTAAAATAAATGATTTTTTGATCCAATATATGTCATTTTAATTAAAGATTTATTTATGGATTGCTCTATTTTCAAAACAATATTGAAATATATTTATATGGTTATGCCAAACTAAAAGTTGCAGATGGGTAAACGCCATCTAGAGGAATACATATTTTTATTATTAATTAAGAAGGAACAACGGGGTGTTGGCCCTTATCAGTGTGGTGCAAGCTGTACCTCAATGACTCATTAAGGCGTAGTTAGAGATTTTTTGATAAAAAAAGGAGACAAGAGATCTAAACGTCAAATTGGCGCGTGAATAGAATAGGAATGCAATGCTACAAATCTACAGTATGTCCCTGTCTCTCCATATTACATCATCCCAGTTCAGGGCCACAGATTGTTTTGGAATGTTTCCACGTATTATAAGCGACACTTGATGGATTGGATTAGAGAAATTTAAATAGTATTTTTATAGTTATTTACTAAAATATGTAATAATAACAGAATCAGGAAAACTCTCAAATTTTATTGAAATTTATGTGTAAACAACCTATAGCAATGATCAGATAGAGAGATGATAATTGCATTGGTTTTTATTATATACCTGTGAGTTTCAATTATATATATTCTTGGAGATTTTATTTAAAGATTTAGTGGTAAAGACAAGCAAGTCATCGATAAACAAGCTTTGAGTTTCCTAAAAGAAGTTTTCAGAATTTTAGTCTAGATCAGAAGTCGGCAAACTGCGGTTCGCGAGCCACATGCGGCTCTTTGGATGTGAAGCTGCGGCACTTTGTATAGTTCCATAGGAAAATATTATTTATGCGAGTATTGGCAAGAACAAAAAATTGGCTCATTAAAAACTTTGAAATTTTGTGAATTTTAATTTTTGACTCTTCCGACTCAAAAGTTTGCCGACCCCTGAGCTAGAGCATGTTAGCGAGTTTATTATAACACCAACAATTCTACTAATTGAGTATTACAAACTTTAATCCAATTCTTTTTTATTAGGATGAATGCATTTATGGTTCCTTTTTTACTACCCCTAGTACATGCGGTACAAGTCATGATAATCCTGGCGGTAGTAATTGGCGAAGTAGTTTGCTTTTGTGGAGAGAAGTTTGACTTTTCAACTAAAAATGTGTTTTTGGTTTCTTGCATTCACTGATGGGTTTGGTCTTTTTCAAGAATCGAGAGCCATTGGAGCAGTTTTATTAGAAAAAGTGCCCAATACGGAATTCGATCCCGGATCGTAACTGTCGAAAACCGAGGGTTTATACCACTTTTCCATCGATCCCGAATGTTCTATCCTGAATAAGAGAAAAAAGTTGAATCTTTATCAAAATGAAAAATGGAGGGAATATAGAAAATTAAAAGTTGATATATGCAGTTAAAATTTATTAGAACTTTGTAATAAAAATTGATTAGAAATATTCGTCTACAATATTGTCCTATAATATTCAGAATCAAATGAAGGTCTGTCTTTCTTCGCAGCATTTACTTCAAGTTTAAATATATTTTTATTGGTAAAATAAATGTTCAGATTCTTGTAATATTTGAATATACGCTGACTTTCAGGCATCCTGAAAAAGCTATTATATATAGCTGACATTTGCTAATACTTATATGTAATAATATAATATATAATCACTCGAGAGAATATGAAAATTGTGTTAATTCTTTCTGTAAAAAATATTCGAACGAAAATAGTTATTTTTGTTTGGAGGAAATGAAAAGTCTAATTGTTTTTATGGTAAACAGTCGCCGGATACTACCCACCATGATTATCATGACCTGTACCACGTGTACTATGGGATAATAATAATAATAATAAAATAGAACAATGAATGCATTTCCCCAAAGAAACAAAAAAAATGTATTAAAGTTTGTAATACTCATCTAGTAAAATTGTCAGTGTTATAATAAACTCACTACCATGCCCTAGCTTAAAATTCTGAAAAAAACGAGCAAAAATGGTTATTTTTGTTTGGAGAGGAAACCTACATAGGAATCGATATTTCAAAGTAAAAGGTATAAAATAGAGGTCAGCATCCAAATCAGCCTACTTTCCTGCTGAGGTCATGAAGGGACAAAGAGAAAAAAAGGAACAAAGGTGAGAGAATAGAGGATTGAGATTTCATTCACACAGCCACACAATGAAGATTGGCACGAAAGATCACGTCAATTAAAAAGCTCGCTCTGAATAATTCAAATGAGATGTCCCGATGTCAAAAAAGTGTAGACGAGGAAGCTCTGTGAACAAAGCCCTCCGACTATCCAAGCGCTAAGACGATTCTATTATCCGAGCTCGTACAGCAGAACGTTAGGCGGAACTCTCTCTCTCTCTCAGCCCCTGAGGGACCATTCTGTGAGAATGTCACCAGTCGTTTCGGCTTGTAGACTCTTCCATCAATGAATGGAACGTCGCTGTCCCGAAGCTATTCTTGTGGGTTTTTTTTTCAGTGAAAGCTACGACTTCTTTGGAAAGATAGACTGTAAAGGTAGTTACTCTTCTGTGAATGTAAGGAAATATTGGTCAGCCGTTTCGGTTTGTAGCTTCTCAGTTTCTAACGAGGAATTGAAAGTCTTTTTTTAAAAAGTACAATTTTTTTTTGTTATCATTTTTTGAAAATTCTTTGATATATTTTATTTTTGAAGATAATATACTCTCTATGAGTATAATAAATATTAGAAAGCCATTGCGGTTTTTAGCTTTCGGTTTCTAAAGAGGAATTGAAAGTCTTTTAAAAAAAAGTACAATTTTTTTTAAAATCATTTTTTGAAAATTCTCTGATATCTTTTATATTTGAAGATAATATACTCTCTGTGAATATAGAAAATATTAGAAAGCCATTACGGTTTTTAGCGTTTGGTTGCTAACGATAAAAAAAAGTCTTTTTCAAATATTTATTTTATGTGAAAATTTGACTGCCTTAAATTTTTAGAAAAAAATTAATTAACGGTTATTTTGTTAACAATGCCTCCTCCGGATAGTTGGCGTTCTGCACTCCAGAAACCTAGGCTATAAATATCTTTATTTAACATGCTCTATTCTCTAATTTTTCTTTTAATGAAAAATCGATTTTTTAAAATTTTATTTATGATTAAAAATTTTAAATTTAACAATACAGTAGAACCTCTGTAAAATACATCTAAGTGCTGAGCCAAAGTGTCCTTTAGGGAGAGGTGTCCTCTTACCGGAGAGTTTCTAAATTGTAAAAAAGGTAATTTCGTAAATGAAAACTGTCCTTTGTGGAGAGATATCCTCTAGCGGGGTTCCGCTAAAGGGAGGTTTTACTGTATATAGGAAAAGTTGTTAATTATCCAGTTTGTATGAAATGTACTATATCAAATAATGGAAGTATTTCTTTCAAACTCTAATTTCTCAATTTAATATTTTGGGGATAATAGCTATGGTACCGCACAGAAATATCCCATAGAAATATCTTTACTAAAATTTTAAAGGAAAACTGGTGCGTGCATATGGAAAGTAAGACAGCTATAACAAACCCCAAAAATTAACAGGTGTATAAATTTGAAAACAAAAATACGGAAATGAATATGACCTCATTTTTTAAACTTCCTAAATTAATGAAGACAATGAAATTAAATTTTAGAGGAAATATTGAATAGATCTTTACAAAATATTTCCCTATTATATAATATCTACCGCTTTTTATTTTTGAAATCTGAAAAATGTTTTTTTTTTTGTTATTTAGAAAAATATTACCTCGTAGAAAATTTTGATGCTCTTTTTTTTTGGATAACAAATTAGCTAATTGTAAAACGACATTTGAAAATTATCCCGTAAATGTTTCTTTTGAACGAAAAATCAACATTTATTCCAAGGAGAAATAACGATTATTTCTAACCTTAGGGATGAAGTATGAAAGGATGAATTGTGAAGAGTAATGATAAACGGAAAAATAAAAGTGTCCAGGGATGGGTATCGAACCCACAGTCCCTGGACACTTTTATTTTTCCGTTTATCACTACTCTTCACAATTCATCCTTTCATACTTCATCCCTAAGGTTAGAAATAATCGTTATTTCTCCTTGGAATAAATTTTGATTTTTCGTTCAAAAGAAACTCATGCGGGATAATTTTCAAATGTCGTTTTACAATCACAAGCCGCATTATATTGTATTGAATTAGCTAATCTTGAAGATCATTCCCTGAAGATTGAATCATTCCCTTGAGAAGAGAATGAAATTGACACACCTGAAACTAAATAAATAATTGGTTGACGTAGCTATATATTGCCAGGTGGAAAATTAGGAAAGACGAACTTCGGGATGACACAGCAATTTAAGGCAAGAACAAAGTATGAACTATGATAAACAAAAGATAAGCAATGAGGGAAGTTTACAGAGTAGAAAAATATAAACATAAAAAATGATACTCTGTTAATAAAATAATAAATACAATCCTACAATATTTTCCAAATTAACTAAGGTCTAGCAAAGAGCTTTGTTCTTTTATGAAACACAATTTGGAAAAGGGTCTTAATGGAAGTTATTGGAGTATAGTGAAAAGAAATTTCAGAATAATTTGTTCTAACACTAAAATTAATTTGTGGCACCCTTGAATCACGAGTTAAACACTCATATTGAAAAGGAATTTTTCCGATACAGTGAAGTGAATTCTATAATGATTGCACAAGTCAAAGTCTACAAAATACTAATAATGACATAACCTTTGGATTTAACCAGAAAAAAAAAAAACATTATAACTGACAAACAATTTTTGATAATTAATTTGTTGGGAAAAAAATATAAATTCGTAGAGGAAGAGAAAGATTATTACCTAAAGGTATAAAACTATAAAAGAAGGACAAGAGATCAAATTATATGTACATCAGCAGCTCACGCCGGCCTGTACTATCCAATAACCGCTAGCCAACTAACAATCCAACATGGCCGCGATATATAGGCAGAGATGTCAATTAACATAGACAATACTAAAACTATGCAAATATCTGCATATCAAATATCGTAGAAATATCTGTAATTGTCAATTTCAACATAATTTAATTAAAGAAATTATAAAAAAAAAAGACAATTCGCTGAGGGAAGAGTTTCTTCAATATATAACGGCAATACAAGTTTTCAGGCTCAAAAGCCCTTTCCACAGGTATAACTATGCTACTGAGGCTGTCGAAGGACCTTTAGGCCCGAAAACTTGTATTGCCGTTATATATATAAAAGAAACTTCCTGCCTAATCGAATTGTCTTTTATTTATAATTATACCGAAGGGATTATATTAATAACAAATTCACAACAAAAAAAGCTTTATTAAGACATTTTTCTTGAAAAAAGACACCTCGGCCAGTATAAATCTTTTTATTACCTCGACGTTTCGACAAAAAGCTTTTGTCCTCGTCAGGAGCAAATAAAAATTAAAACATATAGCAAGGCGTTAAAAATATGTTTTAATTTTTATTTGCTCCTGACGAGGACAAAAGCTTTTTGTCGAAACGTCGAGGTAATAAAAAGATTTATACTGGCCGAGGTGTCTTTTTTCAAGAAATATGAATGCCGGCCAGGCAGCCTCTATCTTCACGATAAGACATTTTTGTCTTATACTGATTCTTCAAACTCGGAAATGTAGGGTACATGCAAGAATAACAGTAATAACAACAACAAAAGTCCCTGTTATGACCCTTTGGTCTTATACAACTTCTCCAAGTAGAAGAGAGAATATACAATAGTTACAATAATCAGCAATGTTATTTACAATGTGTCAAGGGGGAGAGAAGGACTTGCTGGGGAAGCTATACATAAATCAACGACCGAAGACAAATGACAAATAACACAGTTTTATTGACATTCCGTCAAAACATAAAAAAGTGCTAATAACAAATTAAAGAAATATATATTTAGAATAATCTAGACATAACAATTAAATATTTTGTAAATTATCTTCAACAAATATATTCAAATATTGTGTGAATGCCTGGAAACGAAAACTTAATTAAATTGGACAAACAATGACATCATTGTTAGCTTTAATGCCTTTACACATAGAATTTCACATATAGCTTTCTTTGGGTGGTCTACTTGGTATTATTGGCTTAAAGAATTTGATAGAAATATAAAAAGATAGAATATAACGAATATTAGTGTATTTAAAATCTCAATAACAAATAAACAAATTGATATTTGTGAAAGAATAGTACAAATGTGATATTGTACTGGGATAAGGTGCATAAAATATAAAAAAAGGCATCTCCTTATCGTGCAACTGAAAGTTGCTGATGACTTGCGCTTATTCCGATATATGGCGAAAGCCATCAGCAACTTTCAGTTGTACGATAAGGAGATGCCCTTTTTCACAAATTTGATATTAATTGATATTTTATTTCACACTTCTAGTTCTCTCTCTATTTTGCAAACCTTTGGAGACGATTTGGAATTTATTTCTTTTCACATATATATTTTCAGAAAGACTAGGAATTTTACACTGGAGACTGTTGTTGGTTGCTGCGCTGCCTGGAGTATAGGATCTCCATCTATTATTTCTTCCTGTGGTGAATCTGTATAAGAACGATGGTCTTAATAAAGCTTTGTGTGTGTGTGACTAGGAATTTTATAAAGTAAGGTACTTTCTCGTGACCAACCTTCATTTGACTTCATCTCAAATTCACATCTCATTTAGGCAAAAACATTGGATTTTGTTTGACATTTTTTTGATAATATTAGTGTAAAAAGAATAGTTTTATTGTTTTTATATTGAATAATCACTGATATCGTACCGTGAATTGATTGCCCCATCAATTCTATCACTAAAGACAATACCAATCTTAATTTTATCATTATGGAAAATAATTTACATTTTTAAAAAGGAAAGATTTACTTCCTTAATCACTACTATGACATTTCAGTAATTATTTTGGAAGAAAGGTGAGAAATGAAAAAGTGTTAATATAAAAACTTTACTTATAATAATAAAGTAAAAAAGGAGTGTTATTAATCAATATGTGTTTCTCTACTTCTATAATTAAATCTCATTTTGAATATTATAATGAAGATTTTTCTCTTGTATGTAAATAAAGGCAGCGTATGTTGGAAAATAAAAGAAGGAAATTTTTTAAAATAATAAATCAATGATCTTAAAATACTTCAGACTAACAACACTGTAATATAAAAAGAAGAAAGAAAGAGTGATATTTTTTGTTTATATAATTAGTAACTGTAATTGTTAAATGTTTTTTTCTTCCCCCCCCCCTCTCTCTTTGAAAATAATAAATTTAAAATACTTTCTTAAAAAGTAAAATCGCCTAATTCTTTAAAACCATTTCAGCTGTAAGTAAACTTATTATTTTATGTGAGCAATAGTTACCTAGAAATTATTCGAAAAAGAAAGAATAAACAATATTAAGGTAAAGAGTTTCTTTTAATTTTGATTTTCGCAAGCTTTCGAGCAAAATTTCTGCTCTTCAACGGGCATATACTTCTATATACAATATAAAGATGAACTTGATTCTATATTGTATATAAAGTATATTCCCGTTGAAGAGCAATATTTTGCTTGATGCTTGCGAAAATCAAAATTAAAAGAAACCCTTTACCTTAATATTGTTTCTTCTTTCTTTTTCGAAACTTATCATTTATTGTTTCATTGCCTGACCCATAAAATATTCTCAACAGCGTATAGGTAGTGGTAAGGATGGCATTCATGAACAAAAAGAAGTAATTTCAATTACTGAGAACGAACTTAAATTCCTTTCAAATCTACACTATTCTACAAATAGATGGTCCTTTTAAAAAACGAAAGAGAAAAAAGTAGAAAGAAACTCATAAGATATCAAAAACTTCTTTTTCATATATAAACAAATAAAAAATATTAATATAAATAGCTCTTCACAAAAAAAGGGTGAGGTAGGAAACTTGACGTGAAGATTCTAAATAAAGAAAATAATTCAGAGATATGCTTGCCACGGACTGATTCTTTTCTTGAACACTGATAAGAGAATTTTTCTTTCTTTCTCTCTCTCCAAGGAGCATATTTTGGTGAGTTAATTGGGGAAACCTGTCGCCCGTGGGGACCGCTGAGCGCCAGGTTGACGATTCACCACTATCTCAACACTTTACGCATAATTAAACATTTACCTTGAGACTTCATACCGAATCTTTCTCATGTCTTAGAATTCGCGATACCTTTGGTATTCACTTAAAATAGAACTTCTTTAGCGTTTCATTTTCTAAACACCACTTTTATACAACTTGTAATTCCTATTGAGATTATATTAATAAATTGAAAAGGCCTGATTGTACTTTTTATTAAACTTCCTAACGGTTTTATTAGTTGTGATTCGAACAGGTGCTTCTTTTTTATATTTGGCTTTAACTTATAGAATAAGATATTTAGAAGAATTCTTGGCAAATCTATCTTTAAAAAAAAGTTCCTGTATATATTTATATTTCATATACATATATGAATTACTTTTCTAATATAAAACTGATGGTGAGCCCTCCCAGTGTTTTCGCCAATTTTATCTACCAAACTTTGCTATTATATTGTATTGAGCTGTTCATCTTATATATCTGCCATTTTTGGGGATTGATTAATAATTTAATTAAATGAGAAATCACAGACATAAGATCATGAATTTGTATAGAAATACCTTTTTTTGGTCTCTTCGTCATACGGCTGTTTCCAACATGTTTGCTCTAGATATATCGATTTTTTGAAAAGTAAAAGATCAAGATTGCATTCATAACTGCTGCACAATATCCTATATGCAAACATGAATTATCAAAGGACAATATGTAAATATAATATGTTGAATGATGTAAATTTAATGTTTATTATGTGGTATTATATATCCACATCTTTTATATAATAATATATAACGCCACCTTTTATACCACATATTGCTGAAAGTTACTTATTTCGTGGTGCATTGTAATTACACAAAAAAAAACTTTAAATTATCTCGTCGGCCTTCATATTTCTTATGAACAAATTGATACTTTATCAGAATGTATATTTTATTTTTCGAACGATTCATAAAAAAAATCAGTTATTTCTCTTATCAAGATGTATGGTAACACATTAATTGATAAACAATGTAATTAATAAAATATATTTTCTGATAAAAATAGACATTTTACACGAGAAATAAAACGAAAGAAAATGGTAAAACAAAATTAGCACACTATGGTATATAAATGAAACGCATGAATAAAGAAGAAAAATGAAAGAACCAGAATATGACACCATTCTAACTAGTAAACTAAACAAGCAAGCCACTACTGATAAAGACCCAGATGTGCTTAGAACCCTGCCCTGATTTCTAGGGACCTAATGAGGTCTTATTTAGGGGGGCATTGGCAGGATCTGTGTCAATCATTCTCCCAGGGGAGTTTCCCTAATAGAACGCCCGCTAAGGGGACGTCTCATTGTCCCCACCTTCATGTCGTGACACTGGGTCCCACTTAACGACATGGTCCACCTGGGTGGCAGACATATCACTCTGCACTAACTCACATCCAGTTGTAGGAATTATTTGCTGGTTGAAGAGATTTTGTAGAGAGAGATTGACACTACTTTATTACATCGTTCATATAAGGTTATATAAGGTTAAGTACAAAGTAAATATAAAATATATAATGATAAATATATGAATAAATAGATATAAATATAAAATGATTGATAAATATACATATATTTAAAATTATATAGTCATCATTGTGGTGGGGCCCACCGCAGGAAAGACTACCACCGCCACCGATGGACTGCGATAGTTCTTTCCCACAGAGTCAACAGGTCGATAAGATTGCTGGCATTACCCACCTCAAGACCAAGATGGTACTAGTAGATGGTAGCCTTAGCCAGAGAGAAAGAATGCTGCATCTACTAAATTATATTCTTTTATTCTTATTTAAAATGTTCAGGCGACGCTCTGACATCTTCAACAGAAAGAATTTGATTAAAGCATAACCAGGATCCTTCTCGGCGTAAATTTTCAAAGTTGGCTTTAATTTCTTTGGAAAACATTTGCTGGTTAGAATGTTTTTGTGGAAGAAATGAATGCTGCCTCTACCATTTTCTCTTTTATTCCTATCCAACGTTTATAAACGATCTCTGTCACCTGTTATCAAGGAATTTTGCTCAGTGTATTTCAGTTTCTTGATATTAAGAGCTTGAATTCTCCATAGTTGGCCCTAATAGTTGTGGAAAACATCAGCTGCTTGGAATGGTTCATAGAGAGAATTAATGCACTGTAAATATCAATAAGAATTTATTTGTTATAAAATGAAATAGATTTGGTTAAGAATAAAAGAAATTTGGTTGATGCAGCATTTATTGACTTAAGATGCAGTTCTGAGACTAGGTTTTTTTTTTTTGCTTATCCCTAGTACACGTGGAACAGGCCATGATAATCATGGTGGGTAGTTAGCGACTGCTTTTTACTGTAAGCGGACCACATGTCTACACATGTGAAAAGCAGTTCGACTTTGCACTTACAAATGTGCCAGAGCCCCGTTTGGTTACTTGCACTCGCTGGTGGAGTTGGACTTTTGCAAGAATCGGGGGCCATTGGAGCATTTTTTTTTCAAACAGAAAAAAGTGTCCAATGCGGGATTCGAACCCGGGTCGTAGTGGTCGAAAACCAAACGGTTTAACCAGTCTTCCACCGACCCCCCCCCCTGAGACTAGTGCAATTCCTCAATTAAACTCCAACAAAAAGTTTGATAGCTTCTAAGCCATAGCTTCTAAATTGTGGTTTGACGTTACTTCAATTTCTCTATTCAGTTTGTTTATTAATGTAGTACGAGAGTATTCTCTTGGATCTAGTGTCAATGTGTTCTTTAACCAACCTTTTAAGCAGGTTATCATGTCCTAGTTATGTGACCTATCTACAATTCGGTCTTTCTTTTCTTAATGTTTTAGTGAGACATCTGTCCCGCTTAAGTTGCCATTTGTGACACAACATATTCCACAATTATTACACAAAAAGCATACAAATCTTAAATAGAATAAGTGTTGTCAAAAATTGGTCTCTCATGAGAAATTCTTACCGGATTAAATGTCGGTTTAAAAATATTTAAGACATCTGAGAAAATACTCCTGTAAAATAAAAAATTAAACATGTTCTATTCTAATACGAATTTCAATAAGCGTCCACTCTAAAGAGAAACTACTCAGACCTTTCAGGTATTTAGCTAAAGAAAGGCTTGCTAAAAAGCTACCATAATTTTATTTTCAATAAAAAAGTTAAGTTATAAATTTATACCTTTTTGATGTATATAGTTGTTTTGCATATTTTTCATTTATAAATTAATCTCATAATTTAGTCTGTGAAAATAAAAATATTGGACCGGTGACGGAAACAAAACTGAAAATAGATGGCTTAATGTTATGTAGTTATGATATATAAATAATTGTGATGTTTATGTAATTTTGATCACATTGAATAAAATATATAAAGTTTAAATGTGTTTTAAACTTTAATAACAAGCACAAAACACTTTCTTTAGGTGTATATATGTTTTAGAGTGGTCTCTCACTCATAAGAGGTCATACCATATTTACAACTCTATTTCATATCACGAAATTTTATAATGATTCATTCATGATATTATATTTTAATAATAATATATATATATATATATATATATATATATATATATATATATATATAGAGAGAGAGAGAGATTTTCAATAAAAAAGTTAAGTTATAAATTTATACCTTTTTGATGTATATAGTTGTTTTGCATATTTTTCATTTATAAATTAATCTCATAATTTAGTCTGTGAAAATAAAAATATTGGACCGGTGACGGAAACAAAACTGAAAATAGATGGCTTAATGTTATGTAGTTATGATATATAAATAATTGTGATGTTTATGTAATTTTGATCACATTGAATAAAATATATAAAGTTTAAATGTGTTTTAAACTTTAATAACAAGCACAAAACACTTTCTTTAGGTGTATATATGTTTTAGAGTGGTCTCTCACTCATAAGAGGTCATACCATATTTACAACTCTATTTCATATCACGAAATTTTATAATGATTCATTCATGATATTATATTTTAATAATATATATATATATATATATATATATATATATATAGAGAGAGAGAGAGAGAGAGAGATTTTCAATAAAAAAGTTAAGTTATAAATTTATACCTTTTTGATGTATATAGTTGTTTTGCATATTTTTCATTTATAAATTAATCTCATAATTTAGTCTGTGAAAATAAAAATATTGGACCGGTGACGGAAACAAAACTGAAAATAGATGGCTTAATGTTATGTAGTTATGATATATAAATAATTGTGATGTTTATGTAATTTTGATCACATTGAATAAAATATATAAAGTTTAAATGTGTTTTAAACTTTAATAACAAGCACAAAACACTTTCTTTAGGTGTATATATGTTTTAGAGTGGTCTCTCACTCATAAGAGGTCATACCATATTTACAACTCTATTTCATATCACGAAATTTTATAATGATTCATTCATGATATTATATTTTAATAATATATATATATATAGAGAGAGAGAGAGACAGAGAGCTATTAATTAAAATTTTATTCGGATTGTGCTTTTTTACGAAGAACCATTAACTTTTGATAACAAATATTGAAGCGAATATGAAGCCTTACTAAGAAAATTGTATTTGCTAAATCATAGAAATTGTATATAAAATAATAAAGTAAAAACGACTTTCATATTTTCTCAAATATATTCATAAATATCTAAATAGATTCGCAATCTCGAACGAATTTTTAAATATGATTCTATA
Organism: Cordylochernes scorpioides; assembly: GCA_030710605.1. NCBI lineage: Eukaryota > Metazoa > Arthropoda > Arachnida > Pseudoscorpiones > Chernetidae > Cordylochernes > Cordylochernes scorpioides. The sequence continues at coordinate 38,660,604 of CP092879.1, forward strand.
TAGTTTCTATAAAAAGAAAAATTAAAATGTTTCAAGATATTTATGAATATGGTTCATCAAAGAAATCAATATATGTTTCCTGATATCCAAAATAAAAAACACACTATGATGATTAACAATGATTTTATGATAATGTTATATTTTCTAGACAATGTTAAAGCTTCACATTTTGATCAAGATGGCCCATATGGCCCTGATACCCCACAAAAAGAACCGCAGGAGCCAAATAACATCCCTACACGGCAGAAAAAAACAAAGAGGTCAAAAATTGAAGGAAAACTAAGTCCAGAACTCCTATTTCTAGACGAGCCAATGAATCTAATTATCTTTTTAAGAATTGAATTTTTTCTGAGACTATATCCTCATTGACTGCCTTGGAGACAATGTGGGACCCTCTCTGTGGCTTCTTTAAACTTGACCTTCGCTGTCTATACCATCACTCTACCATTCACTGTATTGGCTCTACAGTGAAATCTATTGCGGGAAATTGCATGGAAAATATGGATAACACCTAGATCCTTTTTGTATGTGGTATCTAATTGAAGGTTACAGGTTATTTCAGTTCAAATATTTCATGGTCTTTAAATGTAATTTTTCATCGGATATTTTACTGTATAATTGGTTGAATTTTTATCCCATTTTCTCATTTAAGGGGGTGTGTGTGTTCTGTTGTGTTTTGTGTGTGTTTTGCTGGTACTATGTTTTTTTCTCCCTATTCCTTTATATCTTAAACTGTTTGTTTAAATTATAGATACCGCCTCTAATTTCTCACACTCGATCTTTGTTTAGCCTATAATGTTTTGGTTCTAACTTTAATCACATTTCTATATAGAGTCCATTTTAATTTATTAGGTTAGTCCAGTTACTAACATGATATATTCCTTTTTTTTTTCATTTGCACTTCAGTTTATATTTTACAATTTTATAATAAATTCTTAATCGACGACATAGATGATATTATTGTGGAATATAGCACACGCATTTAAAGAATTAATAATACATTTGAAAGTTTTAAAAAATGTATATTTGAATTTAAATATGTGTATGAGCTCTCAAATACTCTAATTCTATTTCACTATTTCAAAAATTATTAGCTGATAACTTTCATTAATGATATTGAATATATAACATAGGATAATCAATTATCACAGAAACTGGTTGAGATCCTATAAAATATGTTAAAGCCTATCACTAAAAATGCATCGCTATTTACATACTAAACAGAACATCAGTTTTATAGTAAAGAAATCATAACAACCATTTATATTTAGGTATTATACACGGCTACATAAATCATTCTAAGTATATCATTTATTTACGAAAATAAATTCTTAATTTTTACGCCCTCTTACTACTCTATAATAAAGTAAATAATAAAATAGCTGAAGGGATATAAGAATATAAGGCTAAGAAGAAAAGAAAAATAAGTATGGAATTCATAGGCAATATCCTTAAAAGACTCTACGATATCATCAATAGAGAGTAGTCATAATATGGAGTTCTGGACAATAATTCTGTCAACCTCCAACCTATAGGTTGAGTAGAAATATCTACACTCATTCACAAAACATAAGGATGTTATACATTTTAGCATGCATTTGGGATTCAGACCATAAACCTGGAAGATATTCGATAAACATTGATTGAAGACATAGGAGATAACCAAATGTGAACAAAATTGCCTCTGTCTCCTTCAAAAAAAAAAAGGAGTGGTTTATACTTAAAATATGAAACTTCCTCAAGTTTTGTCCATGAGAATATCTATATATAGAAACATTAGCTCAACTTTTGTAGATTTACGTACGCTAAGAACCCCTAATCTGCTGAATATGACTTCTATAAAAAGCACAAATCTCTCTTCAAAACATCTGTATTGAGCCTATTTTGAAGCATGTGCATTCAGCGATTTTATCCTAGCGCCAAGCATGTTAGGTAAAACGGTTGATTACGAATCTTTCCGAAACAACAACAAAACCTTTGCCATTGTTTATGTAAAGATGTGACACAAAGAGGTGTCATGATAACATATGTGCATTGTTATGTAAATGCCAGTGTGAAAGAGCTACTGGAAAAACTTGACGTAGGTAGATGTATTGTTCTTTTAGTGACGAAAAAATGTCATTCCATGAGATTTTATATCCTGGGGCAGAAACAGATTGACCTGTGCAGTTTTTCTTTTCGGAATGACGAACCAATTATATACTTTTAACACCAAAACTATGCATTAATTCAAACAATATTTTAAAAGTTATTATAATGAAAAGAAAAATGATATTATAATATCGCATCGTGTCAATATACACTCATAGATAAAACTTAACTGAAACCTTAATGTATAGTGGTAATGAATTCTATATTTAAAAAAATTAAAACTTCTTTTTCTTCTTTCTTATCTCCACTCAATCATATTAAGGTATCAAGCTTGTAAGGCTTGTTGATGGTGTCTGCTGGGGATGAGTAGAGCTCATCAATAGATGAGTCAATACAGTCGATAATGTGTTTTGGGGTTGCAGGTTGAGAATTGCACCTAGTACACAGTGGGAAAACCTTGCAACCATTCTGGACATATTAAAATATATAAAATAATATTAAAACTCAATTGAATCACTGTTGAACTGCACGTTGATCACTCGATTACAGAGATAAGGTGTTTACCTTCCTAAGAATGATTAGAATATACCTCTTTTAGAGATGAAGAGGTATAAAGGAAGTCTGAAAATTTCGTATATAGACATCACCAATGAAGAAATGATGGAGTTTGATAAATCCGTTTGAAGAACACCGCGAAGGTAGAATCAAAATAAACGTAAAGAAGCAATAATCTCTCTCTCTATTTATATTCAATTTAGTATTCAACATTATATAATCTTATATGGAGATTGTAATGAGGTAGTTTCAATCTCTCTCTCTATAAGCAGTCTATGAGAAAGGTCAAGAACAAACTGGATTGATAAACAAACACACCAACCCTTTATTAAGACACCATTCTTATACAGATTCTCCTCTCTCATTGCCGGCTTGCAACGATATCCTTACAATGATCAATCACCATCATACAGTGGAGAAGAAAACGATGAATGTTAAGCTTTTTCTTACTTATTACTTGTACAGAGAGGGATTGATGAAATAAAGAAATGGATCGATTCATCTCTCAAGAAACTAAAGAAAAAAATACCATTCAAGAGACTAATGACAACATTTAGTTTTATCTAAAGATAGAATCCTCTGAAATATAAATTGTAACAACACACTGTCTCCAAGGATAAGTTTCCTGCTTTATGTAAACAATCTTTGAAACAATCTTACTCCTGTAGAAGGGTTTGTAGTACCCGAAATCTTGAAAGATTGTTTAAATAAAGTAAGAAAATTATTCTCGGTGGCAGTGTGTTGTTACACACGGTGCACATACAACCATATGTTTATACTATGCAATTAAACTAACGTTTCCTTTTGCTGATCACCTAAATTTCATCATTCTAATATGCATTCACTGAGACATAGTATGCCATCGTGAAACGATGTTTCTCCCTAAAATAAGACAATTTAGCAAGATATGACTTAGAGGCTGATACTGTGTATTAGGACCTCCTATTTAAGCAATACAGGTTTGTGATTAAAATATTTTTTTGATGATTTGGCAATCAAGTCTTTAGATAGCTTTACATTTAGTTGTGAAACAATTAATATTAAATTCATCAACTGTTTTAAATGTTTAACTAAGAGTCAACAGCTATATTAACCATACTCATTCTTATATTCAGATGTATTAATATATTTCTAGGTCATTTACGGTTATTCGTTTCAGATCGCAGTATTCAAAAGGACGCGGAAGTTAAATATTGCGTGTTAATAATAGGTTCCTTTTAATCTCTTAATTAAATACTGATTGCTTCACTGACAATAAAAGCATTGTTTGTCTAAAGGTTTCAAATTTATTCTTACATTCAAACAAAATACTTTTCTGACCAGATGCGTATATATCGAATACAACTTATTCAATTAAAACCTCTAAAAAATACATTTATATTATATAAATGACGAAAAGAAAGAGATACAATGAGTTAATATCAATACTATACAATATTTTCTTTATACAGTAGAACCTCCATGAGAGGACACTCGCACTAGAAGATACCTTTCTACAAAGGACAGTTTTCATTTGCAAAATTACTATTTTTACTATTTAGTAGCTCTACCGTAAGAGGACACCTCTCCCTAAAGGACACTTTGGCTCTGCAATTAGGTGTTGTCCTTTACAGGGAGATTCTACTGTTCACATCTCCCTATATTTTAGTAATATGTTTTCAAGTGAATTAAAGAACATAAAAATTTGCTGCTTAAATAATTTTTGTTCCTGTTGATGGCTTTGACTATCATGCAAATTTCAGTTTCAAGACAAAGAGAAGTTTTTATCCTAAATTTACCACCTGATCATTTATTTTCACCTTTACCTCTTTTTCTTTCTTCAGACAATCGTCTCTATATTGATACGCTTATATTGAATTCAAATATTTATCTAAGTATTTTGTGGGTTTCAGAAAGAAAATATTTATTAAGGTGAAATCATATGTTTATAGGTTTCAAGTAAACTAACGCTTCATTTTGCTGATTACTTCAATTTCATCATCTCATAATGCCATCACTGATACATAGATAGCCATCGTTAAACGATATTTCTTCCTAAAATAATACAACTTATCAAGATATAACTTTGAAGATGATACTGTGTATAAGTACCTCCTATATAAGCATTGATGAAAATAATTTTTTAGATGATTTTGCAATCAATTCTTTTGAGAGCTTCTCAGTTGAACTGTCATGAAATTTTATAATTGGTTATTATTATTCCTAAATATATATAATTATAACCCACTTTAATAATATTTTATAATAATTACCTTATTCTGATTGTAACTTTTATAATAATTTTTACATGCACAAATTTCCCCCACTTATTTTTTTAAATAATTATTTCAACCGTGATATTATAACATTATGCGGCGCTGAGTTTGTGTATACAAAAATATAATGCTTGATAAATGTTTGGCGTTCAGATAACCGAAATATTGGCAAATAAATCTTCTATTCAATCCAATATATGCCTTTTTATTATCTAATATATATATATTTATATATATCATATTACCATTAAGGTACTATTACTTCTTTCCTGCATGTATCCTACATTTCTGCTTGGAGAATCTGAATAAGACTAAAAGGTCTTAATAAAGATTTTTGTTGTTGTATATATATAAATGCATACCTGTAATATATTAGTGTATATAGAGTATAGAAACTGCGTTCATACACAAGGATTTTATTCATTTATAATATAGAACATACAAATCACGAGTGACTTGTTCATTAATAGGAATTGAGAGGTATATGGGAAATAAAGAGTCTCAAATATTTATAGGGATAAGGTTTCATATTTAAAATTCACGATACAAATTTCTATTTGGAATTTTAAATTTTGATTCAATACAAGAAACCATGATACATCTTTTATAAATATGGATACTACTGGTGTGTATGAGATTCTGAAGGTGAACGTTTAACAGCGATAGATTCAATCAAATCCTTTTTCATTTTTGGAAAGATTGGTGTTCATAGCTGTGTTAACTTATCAGATGGTCGTGGTAATAGTTTAACTATATATAGTTTATTTATTTCAACACACAAAAACGCGATATCCCGGCTAGGGATAATTGCGTCGATTGACACTTTTTTTAAACAGAAACAGTTGCAAATATATTATACAAAAAAAGGTAATCAAAAATAAAAAAGAGAAACAATATTATATATTAGGAACCTGAACCTTTCAGGTTAGAAAGATAATCATAAATATATCTACAAAAATATTTTAATCAATGATAATTCTCTCTGCTATTTACAAATTGATATAGATCTACAACATTATTTATTGTCTGTTGTCTAGCGGTGAAGAAGAGTGGGCATTCCAGTAGTAGGTATCTCGAGTCCTGGAATTCGTTGCCACAATGACAGCTAGTCTTCAACCGCTTCAATTATTGATAAAAATTCCTATAAAATTTCCATGGTTCGTTATAAACTGGGTATTATAAAAATTAGAGCGGAAAAATGTTGGAATTACAAACGGGAATAAAGTTAAGAAAAAGGATAATATTTGAGGTTCACGAAACCCCAAGTTTTTTTCAGTTAGATTAACAGCAACCTCTAACTACTTTAGACCGATTACGTCGTGAGATGAGAATAGTTACTTCCAGGAAATTTATATTCTAGCCACAGGGGCCATCTGGCCTCAACCTTAAAACTTTGAACTCATTCCAACCTTTTTTTCTGAACAGACTCAAGGATTGGAGTAACCAGAGGAAGTCTACTGACACGGATTTTCTTTGTTTTTACCCTGGGTGCCCCAAAATAAAGAAGATCTAATGGTCTTTAGGCGCCATTAGGGATCTCAATAGTCTTTGTCTTTGCTTTTCTTGTTTGACCTGGCGGGTCTATCTTTGACTTGTCACTTTTCAAATGTTTATTCTGTTATTTGGTGACTATAGTTTCAGACTTCTGTCATTTCTAATTGGCTAAACTAATATCAATTGTCTTTGCTTTTCTTGTTTGACCTGGCGGGTCTATCTTTGACTTGTCACTTTTAAAATGTTTATTCTGTTATTTGGTGACTATAGTTTCAGACTCTTCTGTCATTTCTAATTGGCTAAACTAATATCAATTGTCTTTGCTTTTCTTGTTTGACCTGGCGGGTCTATCTTTGACTTGTCACTTTTCAAATGTTTATTCTGTTATATGGTGACTATGGTTTCAGACTTCTCTCATTTCTAATTGACTAAACTAATATCAATTGTCTTTGTCTTTGCTTTTATTATTTTACTTGTCACTTTGCAAACGTTTATTATTCCATTTTTTAACTATGGTTTTAGACTTCTGTCATTTCAAATTTTCTAAAATAATATGAATAGTATTTGTCTTTGCTTTTTTTCTATGACTTAGCGGGTCTATCTTGACCTGTCACTTTTCAAATGTTTATTCTTCCATTTGTTAACGATGGTTTCACACTTCTGTCATTTCTAATTGGCTTTACTAATCTCAAAAGTGTTGTCTTTGTTTTTCTTGTTTGACCTGGCGAGTCTATCTTTGACTTGTCACTTTTCAAATGTTTATTTTGCTATTTGATGACTATGGTTTCAGACTTCTGTCATTTCTAATCGACAAACCTAACCTAAATAGTATTTGTCTTTGCTTTTCCTGCTTGACCTGGCGAGTCTATCTTTAACTTGTAACTTTTAAAACGTTTATTCTTCCATTTGGTAACTATGGATTCACACTTCTGTGTTTCATTCTAATTGACTAAACTTTATATATTCAATATAAATTATATGCAATTAATGACAATTGGTAACTTGCAGACCATGTTTATCATAACGTTTATGATTTATATTTAATATAGGTAATAAAAAATATCAAAACACCAGAAGCTTTCTAAAGAACATTTCTCAAAGATGTTGCAGAATGGAAAATTAAGAAATAATAAATTATATTGCAGAACAGCTTTTAGAATTGTCTTATTTTTTGTATCAAAAACGTTAATGAATCAATTACGATCATTATGACAGCCTTGAATGTTAATAATTAAGATTTTTTAGCGATGCATTTCCTCTTACGGTGGTTGTGTCACTTGTACCTTACTCTTTTCTTGGAACCTATCCATTTCTATGTCGTGAAGTTAGATCATGATTTAAGTTATAGAGTTACATTTTCTAACTCTTGTTTCATGAACAAAAATAAATTTACTCACTTTTACACAATATCCTGATACAAGCCCTGATAATCATGGGGGTTAGTAGTTGGTGAAGTTAGATCATGATTTGAGTTATAGATCCACACAAGCCTGTTCAGTGATTCGCTAACCATGACGTATGCACAAAGGAACGTGTGGTCATTGAACATGCGTCGGACTTGGAGGCTGTTGTTGGGTGCTGCGCTGTCTGGTGTATAGGAGCTCCATCTATTTTTTCTTTCTGTGGTGAATCTGTATAAGACCAGTGGTCTTAATAAAGCGTTGTGTGTGTGATTTGAATTATATAGTTACATTTTCTAACTTTTGTTTTAGGAACAAAACATAAATTTATTCATTTTTACACAAGATCCTGATACAGGCTCTGATAATCATGGTGGATAGTAGTTGGTGACGACCTTTACTGTAAGTACACCACATGTATAGGAGATAGGAAGCTGTTCTAAAATTGCACTTACAAGTATGCCAGAGCCTCATTTAGTTACTCGCTTGATGTGCCAAGCAACTCCCATTATTTTAGAGATGCAGTAAGGGCAGTAAAAAATTGTTTAATTTTGAAAAAGAAGCCTACTCGTAAAAATAGTTTAACTTTTTAATATTTTTGCCGTATATCATAGTCAAGCTGCTTGTTTTTAGACTTGGGACAAATTACTAAAGACGCCAATTGTTTTAAAATTTTCATTTTTATGTGTGCGATGTCCATTTAATCTCGAAAATTCCTGAAAAAGCACGAAAAATTTGTTACAATATTAAAATAGGTGGGAAATAGAATTAGTATGCATAAAAGACCCGATCGACAATGTCAAATCATTCTCCTTCACGGCAACGCTATGCCGCATGTTGCACAAGTTGTCAAAGCCGCCCTTCAAGATCTCTAATGGGAAGTTCTATAACACACGCCGTACTCTCCGGACCTTGCACCAACCGATTACCACCTTTTCCGCTCCATGTCAAACCATATGAGAGGCACTACCTTCGATGATGAAGAGGACCTCAAAACCTGGCTCAACAACTTCTTTAACACCAGACCGGGCGATTTTTGGCATCAACAAACTAGTCGAACGTTGGGAGGAGGTCGTAAATAATAACGGAGAATATATAATTGATTAATTAATTGTTATAATTGATGTTTTTTGTCTAAATAAAATTGTCGAATAAAACCGTACGAACTTTCTTTATAACCCAATATATATATTTACATTTAATGCATAATATATATTCACTTTGACTCCTTTCATATATTTACATATATATTCTGTGTGAATGATAAAAACCCAAGTTATTTTATAATCCATATATTTTATATGTTCCGTATATCATATATGTATCGAATATAATGAATGCTACCAATCGGAAATAATCCTATAATAAATACAAAGGGGGATCAATAAATAAGGTGAATTGTCTTATTTCTTAAAAATTTAAAAAAGCAAAAATAATTTAAACCACAGAATATTAAAATATAACATTGAGAGACTATTTAAGGTGTTCTGTTATTTTTTTCCACGCGCGGCGCGAAACTTATAAATAAACTAAAATGGAAGCTCCCTTGAAGGATTGCACCACGCTTGAACAACGTGCAGTTATTCGTTTCTTGAATGCAGAAGGTATTCAAACATCTTAAATATGCCAAAGAATGAAATATATCTATGGTGAGTCTTGTTTGTCTCAAAAAACATTTATAAATGGGTTAACGAGTTCAAAAATGACGAATTACATGTTCCTCAGGTCTCAACGTTCGGGCGGTAAAGTTTTGTTAACAATTTTTTGGGATGTTGATGGACCAATCTGTCTTGATTTTTATCCTCAAGGCAACGTATGAACAGCGACCTTTATTATGACATTCATGTAAATAAGCTAAAGCCCGGTATAAGAAACAAAAGAAGAGGGAAGCTTAGTAAAGGTGTTATCTTCCTTCATGATAATGCAAGGCCGCATACATCATGTAAAACTCTATCTACAATCATTAAATTAGGTTTTGAAGTTTTAGAACATCCTGCATATAGTCCAGACCTAGCCCCCTCTGACTATTTCCTTTTTGGACTACTAAAGAAGGAGTTAAAGGGAAAGCGATTTGACTCTGATGAAGATGTCCAGAAAGTGGTGCAAGATTTCTTTCACACTCTTCCTAAGAGTGCCTATAAAGAGGGTATTTACAAGTTGCCAGAACGATGGAGACGATGTATAGAAAGCCAAGGTGATTATTTTGAATAAATCAAGTTCTAATTTTTAATATCGTTCTTATTTTTAAAAATAAATTATAATTCACCTTATTTATTGATCCCTCCTTGTATGTTATATTTTTGAAACTTAAAACCATCGTATATATAAAATAAAGTAAGATTTTGTAAATCGATAATTTACCAACATACTGGAATGTGTCCCATATAATTTAAAATTTTCATTGCTAAAAAAATAAAATACTTGAAAAGATCTTTTTTTTAATCTCGTTTTACAACAGGATTTTGACGTATGATGAATAAATGTATAAGAAAATTAATATTAGAGGATTTTTTAGGTTAAAAAATATCAGTAATATAGAAAATATACAAAATCAGAATTACTGATAGAATTAATGAACATTTTAACATATTAATATTTATATACGACGCGCTTCAATTATTCAATAAGTTTTAAAGCATTTCAAAGAGAATAGAAAAAAAAAGAGATAAAGTTATGGGTATTTTAGAACACAGATAGTGTGGGTAGAAAATATATTGCGGAAAAAACTGAGGATTAATTTGAAAGTGAATAGTATGGATAAAGAAAGAAATAGTAAAAAAAAAGAAGAAGTGAGAATCAAGAACGAGAGACAGTAGAGAAAATTTGCCTGGAATTAAAACAGTGACAGGACAAAAATGAATATTTAGAACAGAGATATAGTGTGTATAGAAAGATAGATAGGGTAGAGAAAATATAGGAATAATCAGAACAAAAATAGTGTGGATAGAGAAAGTGACAGAATGAAGAGAAAACGGTGAAACTAATTGGAACAGAGATAGTGTGGAAATAGAGATAGTGTGAGAAAGGTGAAGATAGAAGAGAAAATTAGGAAATAATTAGAATAAAGAGATAGGGTGGAGATGGAGAAAGAAAGAGATAGAAGAGAAAACGGAGAAATATTTAGAACAGAATGTGTGGAGAGATAGAGAAAAATAGAGATAGAATATAAAAAGTAGGGAAATAATCAGACAGAGATAGAGAAAAATAGAGATAGAATAGAAAACGTAGAGGAATAATTAGAACAAAGATAGTGTGGAGATAGAGAAAGAAAAGGACAGAAGAGAAAACGGTGAAATAATTAGAACAGAGATAGTGTGGAGATAGAGAAAAGAATATATATAAGAGAAAAAGAGGAAACTAATTAGAATAAAGATAGTGTGGAGAAAGAGAAAGAGGGAGATAGGAGATAAAACGGTGAAACTAATTGGAAAAAAGATAGTGTGGAGATAGAGAAAGAGAGACAGAAGAGAAAACGGAGCAGAAATTAGAACAGAGATAGTGTGGAGATGGAGAAAGGAAGAGATGGAAGAGAAAACGGTGAAACTAATTAGAACAAAGATAGTGTGGAGAGATAGAAAAAAATAGAGATAGAAGAGAAAACGTAGAGAAATAATTAGAAAAAAGATAGTGTGGAAATAGAGAAAGAGGGAGATAGAAAAGAAAACGGTGAAACTAATTAGAACAGAGATAGTGTGTGGAAATAGAGAAAGAGAGAGACAAAAGTGAAAACGTATGACTAATCAGAACAGAGATAGTGTGGAGAAAGCGAGGCAAGAATTAGAACAGAGAGATATGAGGATAGAGAAAGCGAGAGTCAATAGAGAAAACGGAGGAGTAATTATAACAGAGATAGTGTGGAGAGATAGAGAAAAAAGAAGATAGAGAAAACGAATGAGAATATTCAAAACGTGATAATGTCAATAAAGAGACAGTAGAAATCGGCAAGAGAAAATCAGAACGAAAAAGTGAGAATAAAGAAAGTGAGAGTAGAGAAAACTGAGGATAATTTTGATCGTAGTTATGGTGTCTAGAGAGAAAAACAAAGAGAAAACGTTCAGTTTTCAGAACGCATTATAAAAAAAAACTAGATAGAGTGAGACAAACTGTAAATTAAAGTGGATATGGAAAGTGAATATGTAGAAAACGAAGGACTATTTAGAATACACGATAAAAAAAAAAGAGAGAAAACGAAGTATTTACAGAATTGAGATATACTAAAGGAAAGAAATTGATCAAAGTGAAGTTTTACCAAACACTTGTTATGTGGAGTGAAAGGAGAGAAAGTCAGGCCACCAACGGAAGTGTGTTCTTCCATGAGAGACCGGCAAAAAACAAAATTGTCCCAGCCGTCCCAATATCGTACGCTATCTCAGCGCTACATGTTAGATGGAAGAATGGTTTGAAAAAAAATTCTTATCTTGAATGGTTCAAGGATTTGATAATTTTACTTACTTTGCCTTATAAATATTCACAAGTCCCCTAGAAAACGATTTAATAATAAAATACTTGAACTCTTGCTTATTGAAATTTGATATTTTTAGGATTAAATAAGTCTTATTGTTCACTAAAAGTGATAAATTATTTCATATTGATGTGTTTTGATGAATATTATAAAGTTTTTTTATAAATATGAACGATATCTGAAGTTCTTATTCGGACATGTTAGCCTATTCTATATTGTGGTTAGGTATATTTTCTCTGAATTGTTATCTATTTATTTCTCTTATAGGTTACTCTAAAAAGAGTTTTCAATTCCATATTCTACTGAAATAAAGGTAATATGGAGATAGGTTCTAAGATATCGAGATTTTCAATTTCCACGATAGAGAGTTTTACTTTCTCCTTATGAACGTAAGTTGAATGTACTGTAGTTCGGGGTAGAGAAGAACTTACGCATTGCCGTCAGCTCCCCGCGGGGCGTAGTTCCAATCCACCTCGAGGGAGGCGAAGTAGTAGACACGGGTGGTGCGGATGTACCGTTCGTCTATGCGGTAGGCAACCACGACCCCGAGCGTAGCCCATACACACAGCAGCTGCCACCGACACATGCTCCTTGCCAGATAGCTGACTTTCCCCTTGTCCCTCCCGCGCTGCGTTTTGCCGCTCGCGCGCCTGCGCACCAGAACAGGGCCACGGGTGCGCTATGGAGCGACCTTGTGGCACTTCAGATTGACCACACCGGTCTGGTCTACCATCACTTCAACACACAAACAACAACTATTTCAATACACATCATTCTCTTTAAGTATGTATAATAGACTTTATAAAATTTAGGAATATAAAGTGCAGTCCATAGGTTGGATATAAACAATAATAAGGAGTATTTAAAATTTTATTGAAAATATTTAAGAAGGCCGACCGTCTCTCCTTATTTTAACTAATTATACGATATATAGAGGTGCGGCTATTTTTTGCCCTAAAATAACTTTTCCATAAAATATCCTCTATTCTCCCTATATAATTAATTGATATTATATATTTTGTACTTTCCCTATGACACACACGATCTACTATAAAATATTTGAGGGACTGGATGATCCGCGGTAAAGCATCTGAGCGTTTTTTTCTAGATGAATCTAAGAGACCGCTCTCATAAGTTCTTCGTGGATGTCGTAGGTATTCTAGGCAAGGTGTGAGGAATTAAAGATTTCTAACCTCTGAGATCTTCGTGAATGTTGTAGGTCTTCTAGGCAAGATGTCTGGAGTAAAAGGTTTCTAACCTTTAAGTTCTTCGTGAATGTTGTAGGTCTTCTAGGCAAGATGTGTGGAGTAAAAGGTTTCTATCCTCTAAGTTCTTCGTGAATGTTGTTGGTCTTCTAGGCAAGATGTGTGGAGTAAAAGGTTTCTAACCTCTGAGTTTTTCGTGAATGTTGTAGGTCTTCTAGGCAAGATGTGTGGAGTAGAAGGTTTCTATCCTCTAAGTTCTTCGTGAATGTTGTAGGTCTTCTGGGCAAGATGTGTGGAGTAAAAGGTTTTTAACCTCTAAGTTCTTCGTGAATGTTGTAGGTCTTCTAGGCAAGATGTGTAGAGTAAAAGGTTTTTAACCTCTAAGTTCTTCGTGAATGTTGTAGGTCTTCTAGGCAAGATGTGTGGAGTAAAAGGTTTCTAACCTCTAAGTTCTTCCTTGAATGTTGTAGGTCTCCTAGGCAAGATGTGTAAAGTAAAAGGTTTTAACCTCTAAGCTCTTCATGAATGTTGTAGGTATTCTAGGCAGGATGTGTGGCGTAAAAGGTTTTTAACCTCTAAGTTCTTCGTGGATGTTGTAGGTCTTCTAGGCAAGATGTGTGGAGTAAGAGGTTTCTAACCTCTAAGTTATTCGTGAAGGTTGTAGGTCTTCTAGGCAAGATGTGTAAAGTAAAAGGTTTTTAACCTCTAAGTTCTTCGTGAATGTTGTAGGTCTTCTAGGCAAGATGTGTGGAGTAAAGGGTTTCTAACCTCTAAGTTCTTCTTGAATGTTGTAGGTCTTCTAGGCAAGATGTGTGGAGTAAAAGGTTTCTATCCTCTAAGTTCTTCGTGAATGTTGTAGGTCTTCTAGGCAAGATGTGTGGAGTAAAAGGTTTCTAACCTCTGAGTTCTTCGTGAATGTTGTAGGTCTTCTAGGCAAGATGTGTGGAGTAAAAGGTTTCTATCCTCTAAGTTTTTCGTGAATATTGTAGGTCTTCTAGGCAAGATGTGTGGAGTAAAGGGTTTCTAGCCTCTAAGTTCTTCGTGAATGTTGTAGGTCTTCTAGGCAAGATGTGTGGAGTGAAAGGTTTTTAACCTCTAAGTTCTTCGTGAATGTTGTAGGTCTTCAAGGCAAAATGTGTGGAGTAAAGGGATTCTAACCTCTAAGTTCTTTGTGGATGGTGTAGGTCTTCTAGGCAAGATGTGTGGAGTAAAGGTTTTCTATCCTCTAAGTTCTAGTGAATGTTGTAGGTCTTCTTGGCAGGATGTGTGGAGTAAATGTTTTGAATCTCTAAGTTCTTCGTGAATTTTGTAGGTCTTCTAGGCAAGATGTGTGGAGTAAAGGGTTTCTAGCCTCTAAGTTCTTAGTGGATGTTGTAGGTCTTCTAGGCAAGATGTGTGGAGCAAAGGGTTTTAAACCTCCAAGTTCTTCGTGAATGTTGTAGGTATTCTAGGCAGGATGTGTGGAGTAAGAGGTTTCTAACCTCTAGGTTATTCGTGAAGGTTGTAGGTCTTCTAGGCAAGATGTGTAAAGTAAAAGGTTTTTAACCTCTCAGTTCTTCGTGAGTGTTGTAGGTCTTCTAGGCAAGATGTGTGGAGTAAAAGGTTTCTAACCTCTAAGTTCTTCGTGAATGTTGTAGGTCTTCTAGGCAAGATGTGTGGAGTAAAGGGTTTCTAACCTCTATGTTCTTCTTGAATGTTGTAGGTCTTCTAGGCAAGATGTGTGGAGTAAAAGGTTTCAATCCTTTAAGTTCTTCGTGAATGTTGTAGGTCTTCTAGGCAAGATGTGTGGAGTAAAAGGTTTTTACCTCTAAGTTCTTCGTGAATGTTGTAGGTCTTCTAGGCAAGATGTGTGGAGTAAAGGGATTCTAACCTCTAAGTTCTTTGTGGATGTTGTAGGTCTTCTAGGCAAGATGTGTGGAGTAAAAGGTTTCTATCCTCTAAGTTCTAGTTAATGTTGTAGGTCTTCTAGGCAAGATGTGTGGAGTAAAGGTTTTTAATTTCTAAGTTCTTCGTGGATGTTGTAGGGCTTCTAGGCAAGATGTTTGGAGTAAAGGGTATCTAGCCTCTAAGTTCTTCGTGAATATTGTAGGTCTTCTAGGCAAGATGTGTGGAGTAAAGGGTTTCTAGCCTCTAAGTTCTTCGTGAATGTTGTAGGTCTTCTAGGCAAGATGTGTGGAGTAAAAGGTTTTTAACCTCTAAGTTCTACGTGAACGTTGTAGGTCATCTAGGCAAATGTGTGGAGTAAAAGGTTTATAGCCTCTAAGTTCTTCGTGAATGTTGTAGGTCTTCTAGGCAAGATGTGTGGAGTAAAAGGTTTTTAACCAAGTTCTTTGTGAATGTTGTAGGTCTTCTAGGCAAGATGTGTGGAGTAAAAGGTTTCTAGCCTTTAAGGTCTTCGTGAATGTTGTAGGTCTTCTAGGCAAGAGCTGTGGAGTAAAAGGTTTTTAACCTCTAAGTTCTTCGTGAATGTTGTAGGTCTTCTAGGCAAGATGTGTGGAGTAAAAGGTTTCTAGCCTCTAAGGTATTCGTGAATGTTGTAGGTCTTCTAGGCAAGATGTGTGGAGTAAAAGGTTTTTAACCTCTAAGTTCTTCGTGAATGTTGTAGGTCTTCTAGGCAAGATGTGTGGAGTAAAGTGTTTCTAACCTCTTAGTTCTTCGTGAATGTTGTAGGTCTTCTAGGCAAGATGTGTGGAGTAAAAGGTTTCTAGCCTCTAAGGGCTTCGTGAATGTTGTAGGTCTTCTAAACAAAATGTGTGGAGTAAAAGGTTTTTAACCGCTAAGATCTTCGTGAATGTTGTAGGTCTTCTAGGCATGATGTGTGGAGTAAAAGTTTTCTATCCTCTAAGTTCTAGTGAATGTTGTAGGTCTTCTTGGCAGGATGTGTGGAGTAAATGTTTTGAATCTCTAAGTTCTTCGTGAATTTTGTAGGTCTTCTAGGCAAGATGTGTGGAGTAAAGGGTTTCTAGCCTCTAAGTTCTTAGTGGATGTTGTAGGTCTTCTAGGCAAGATGTGTGGAGCAAAGGGTTTTAAACCTCCAAGTTCTTCGTGAATGTTGTAGGTATTCTAGGCAGGATGTGTGGAGTAAGAGGTTTCTAACCTCTAGGTTATTCGTGAAGGTTGTAGGGCTTCTAGGCAAGATGTGTAAAGTAAAAGGTTTTTAACCTCTCAGTTCTTCGTGAGTGTTGTAGGTCTTCTAGGCAAGATGTGTGGAGTAAAAGGTTTCTAACCTCTAAGTTCTTCGTGAATGTTGTAGGTCTTCTAGGCAAGATGTGTGGAGTAAAGGGTTTCTAACCTCTATGTTCTTCTTGAATGTTGTAGGTCTTCTAGGCAAGATGTGTGGAGTAAAAGGTTTCAATCCTTTAAGTTCTTCGTGAATGTTGTAGGTCTTCTAGGCAAGATGTGTGGAGTAAAAGGTTTTTACCTCTAAGTTCTTCGTGAATGTTGTAGGTCTTCTAGGCAAGATGTGTGGAGTAAAGGGATTCTAACCTCTAAGTTCTTTGTGGATGTTGTAGGTCTTCTAGGCAAGATGTGTGGAGTAAAAGGTTTCTATCCTCTAAGTTCTAGTTAATGTTGTAGGTCTTCTAGGCAAGATGTGTGGAGTAAAGGTTTTTAATTTCTAAGTTCTTCGTGGATGTTGTAGGGCTTCTAGGCAAGATGTTTGGAGTAAAGGGTATCTAGCCTCTAAGTTCTTCGTGAATATTGTAGGTCTTCTAGGCAAGATGTGTGGAGTAAAGGGTTTCTAGCCTCTAAGTTCTTCGTGAATGTTGTAGGTCTTCTAGGCAAGATGTGTGGAGTAAAAGGTTTTTAACCTCTAAGTTCTACGTGAACGTTGTAGGTCATCTAGGCAAATGTGTGGAGTAAAAGGTTTATAGCCTCTAAGTTCTTCGTGAATGTTGTAGGTCTTCTAGGCAAGATGTGTGGAGTAAAAGGTTTTTAACCAAGTTCTTTGTGAATGTTGTAGGTCTTCTAGGCAAGATGTGTGGAGTAAAAGGTTTCTAGCCTTTAAGGTCTTCGTGAATGTTGTAGGTCTTCTAGGCAAGAGCTGTGGAGTAAAAGGTTTTTAACCTCTAAGTTCTTCGTGAATGTTGTAGGTCTTCTAGGCAAGATGTGTGGAGTAAAAGGTTTCTAGCCTCTAAGGTATTCGTGAATGTTGTAGGTCTTCTAGGCAAGATGTGTGGAGTAAAAGGTTTTTAACCTCTAAGTTCTTCGTGAATGTTGTAGGTCTTCTAGGCAAGATGTGTGGAGTAAAGTGTTTCTAACCTCTTAGTTCTTCGTGAATGTTGTAGGTCTTCTAGGCAAGATGTGTGGAGTAAAAGGTTTCTAGCCTCTAAGGGCTTCGTGAATGTTGTAGGTCTTCTAAACAAAATGTGTGGAGTAAAAGGTTTTTAACCGCTAAGATCTTCGTGAATGTTGTAGGTCTTCTAGGCATGATGTGTGGAGTAAAAGTTTTCTATCCTCTAAGTTCTAGTGAATGTTGTAGGTCTTCTTGGCAGGATGTGTGGAGTAAATGTTTTGAATCTCTAAGTTCTTCGTGAATTTTGTAGGTCTTCTAGGCAAGATGTGTGGAGTAAAGGGTTTCTAGCCTCTAAGTTCTTAGTGGATGTTGTAGGTCTTCTAGGCAAGATGTGTGGAGCAAAGGGTTTTAAACCTCCAAGTTCTTCGTGAATGTTGTAGGTATTCTAGGCAGGATGTGTGGAGTAAGAGGTTTCTAACCTCTAGGTTATTCGTGAAGGTTGTAGGTCTTCTAGGCAAGATGTGTAAAGTAAAAGGTTTTTAACCTCTCAGTTCTTCGTGAGTGTTGTAGGTCTTCTAGGCAAGATGTGTGGAGTAAAAGGTTTCTAACCTCTAAGTTCTTCGTGAATGTTGTAGGTCTTCTAGGCAAGATGTGTGGAGTAAAGGGTTTCTAACCTCTATGTTCTTCTTGAATGTTGTAGGTCTTCTAGGCAAGATGTGTGGAGTAAAAGGTTTCAATCCTTTAAGTTCTTCGTGATTGTTGTAGGTCTTCTAGGCAAGATGTGTGGAGTAAAAGGTTTTTACCTCTAAGTTCTTCGTGAATGTTGTAGGTCTTCTAGGCAAGATGTGTGGAGTAAGAGGTTTCTAACCTCTAGGTTATTCGTGAAGGTTGTAGGTCTTCTAGGCAAGATGTGTAAAGTAAAAGGTTTTTAACCTCTCAGTTCTTCGTGAGTGTTGTAGGTCTTCTAGGCAGGATGTGTGGAGTAAGAGGTTTCTAACCTCTAGGTTATTCGTGAAGGTTGTAGGTCTTCTAGGCAAGATGTGTAAAGTAAAAGGTTTTTAACCTCTCAGTTCTTCGTGAGTGTTGTAGGTCTTCTAGGCAAGATGTGTGGAGTAAAAGGTTTCTAACCTCTAAGTTCTTCGTGAATGTTGTAGGTCTTCTAGGCAAGATGTGTGGAGTAAAGGGTTTCTAACCTCTATGTTCTTCTTGAATGTTGTAGGTCTTCTAGGCAAGATGTGTGGAGTAAAAGGTTTCAATCCTTTAAGTTCTTCGTGAATGTTGTAGGTCTTCTAGGCAAGATGTGTGGAGTAAAAGGTTTTTACCTCTAAGTTCTTCGTGAATGTTGTAGGTCTTCTAGGCAAGATGTGTGGAGTAAAGGGATTCTAACCTCTAAGTTCTTTGTGGATGTTGTAGGTCTTCTAGGCAAGATGTGTGGAGTAAAAGGTTTCTATCCTCTAAGTTCTAGTTAATGTTGTAGGTCTTCTAGGCAAGATGTGTGGAGTAAAGGTTTTTAATTTCTAAGTTCTTCGTGGATGTTGTAGGGCTTCTAGGCAAGATGTTTGGAGTAAAGGGTATCTAGCCTCTAAGTTCTTCGTGAATATTGTAGGTCTTCTAGGCAAGATGTGTGGAGTAAAGGGTTTCTAGCCTCTAAGTTCTTCGTGAATGTTGTAGGTCTTCTAGGCAAGATGTGTGGAGTAAAAGGTTTTTAACCTCTAAGTTCTACGTGAACGTTGTAGGTCATCTAGGCAAATGTGTGGAGTAAAAGGTTTATAGCCTCTAAGTTCTTCGTGAATGTTGTAGGTCTTCTAGGCAAGATGTGTGGAGTAAAAGGTTTTTAAACCAAGTTCTTTGTGAATGTTGTAGGTCTTCTAGGCAAGATGTGTGGAGTAAAAGGTTTCTAGCCTTTAAGGTCTTCGTGAATGTTGTAGGTCTTCTAGGCAAGAGCTGTGGAGTAAAAGGTTTTTAACCTCTAAGTTCTTCGTGAATGTTGTAGGTCTTCTAGGCAAGATGTGTGGAGTAAAAGGTTTCTAGCCTCTAAGGTATTCGTGAATGTTGTAGGTCTTCTAGGCAAGATGTGTGGAGTAAAAGGTTTTTAACCTCTAAGTTCTTCGTGAATGTTGTAGGTCTTCTAGGCAAGATGTGTGGAGTAAAGTGTTTCTAACCTCTTAGTTCTTCGTGAATGTTGTAGGTCTTCTAGGCAAGATGTGTGGAGTAAAAGGTTTCTAGCCTCTAAGGGCTTCGTGAATGTTGTAGGTCTTCTAAACAAAATGTGTGGAGTAAAAGGTTTTTAACCGCTAAGATCTTCGTGAATGTTGTAGGTCTTCTAGGCATGATGTGTGGAGTAAAAGGGTGCTAACCTTTAAGTTCTTCTTGAATGTTTTAGGTCTTCTAGGCAAGATGTGTGGAGTAAAGGGTTTCTAACCTTTAAGTTCTTCTTGAATGTTTTAGGTCTTCTAGGCAAGATGTGTGGAGTAAAAGGTTTCTAACCTCTGAGTTCTTCGTGAATGTTGTAGGTCTTATAGGCAAGATGTGTGTAGTAAAGGGTTTCTAGGCTCTAAGTTCTTCGGGAATGTTGTAGGTCTTCTAGGCAAGATGTGTAAAGTAAAAGGTTTTTAACCTCTAAGTAGTCTTGTGAATGTTGTAGGTCTTCTAGGCAAGATTTGTAGAGTAAAAGGTTTTAAACCTCTAATTTCTTCGTGAATGTTGTAGGTCTTCTAGGCAAGATGTGTGGAGTAAAAGGTTTCTATCCTCTAAGTTCTAGTGAATGTTGTAGGTTTTCTAGGCAAGATGTGTGGAGTAAAAGGTTTCTAACCTCCAAGTTCTTCGTGGATGTTGTAGGTCTTCGAGGCAAGATGTGTGGAGTAAAAGGTTTCTAGCCTCTAAGTTCTTCGTGAATGTTGTAGGTCTTCTAGGCAAGATGTGTGGAGTAAAGGGTTTCTAGGCTCTAAGTTCTTCGGGAATGTTGTAGGTCTTCTAGGCAATATGTGTAAAGTAAAAGGTTCTTAACCTCTAAGTTCTTCGTGAATGTTGTAGGTCTTCTAGGCAAGATGTGTGAAGTAAAGGGTTTTAACCTCAAATTTTTTCGTGAATGTTGTAGGTCTTCTAGGCAAGATGTGTGGAGTAAAAGGTTTCTAACCTCTAAGTTCTTCGTGAATGATGTAGGCATTCAGGGCAGACTGAAAGAGGTTGAAGGTTATCTAGGGTGTTACATAGAAGCTACATTTCGTGTTTAAAATCTCGATTATTTCAAATTCATTTCGTATATGAAAGAGATACTACGGATACATGGTCTTGGCAGTAAATTCAGCTTCTACGGAAGTCGCAACAGTACTTTCATCGAGGAGAATAAACAGTCATCTACAGAGCACCAGGATAAGACACCTGGATTGTAGTCATTAATACGAGAGAATTGAGGAGTCTATACTTCTTTAATGGGTTTGAACACCCTTTGTACGATCTCATATACTCCCTGTTTCTATCCACAATCAATTAGAAAACTCATTTGTAATATGTTAGAAGAGCTAACTATTGCTTAGTCAAGTTTTTTTAAAACTTTTTTTCCATTTGATCGAAAGATGAATACAGAAATCCATTGAAAATTTGAAACTATTATAGAGGCGTATGATTCTTTTAAAAATTAAACAGTTCATACTGCCCTTACTGCAATGGAAAAACTAATGCGAGGGTCTGGCTCATTAGTGGTGAGCCAGGCCCTCCCATTAGTTTTTCCATTGCAGTAAGGGAGTTGAAATTGTTTAATTTTTAAAGAATCATACGCGTCTATAATAGTTTCGAATTTTCATAATAGATTGCACGCTAATACATCATAACAGAAATCCATTAAATTATAAAACTATTTTCTTCAAATTATATTACACTCATGGACAAACTTAAGGAAATTTTACCTTTTAGCATGTATATCGTGACTCAGACAATAAAAGATATACACAATGTCCTTTTTTGTGGAGAGACACGAGATAACCAAATGTGAACAAAATTGCTTCTGTTTCTTAAAAAAAAAAAAAAAAAAACTGACAACCGGCGATATCAAAAACTATCCATTTCCTTAAGTATTTTCGATGAGTGTATTTTAAGGATTTTAAATTTTCAGGGTAGTGCATATTCACAAGTTTTGTTGATTTCCAAAACCACATAGATAGTACAGAATACACAGAGCTATGTGAATATAAAGTTGAACGTGGGGGAATATACCACTTTATCTTACCCATGTTTCGTCAGTGCCACACCTACGACAATAGAAACAATAAAAAAAACCATTAATATAGCCCTTGTGCAAATATGGTATGCAAAAACTTCAAAAATATCATTAAAGGCGGATTCAAATTTAATCTATTATGTGCTGAGGTTGAGGAAAAAATGTTTTGTCTACCATTTATGAATACCAATTAAAATTACTTTGGCGTCGCTCTTTTCCTTCAAATTAAAAACAATTTTCTACTGTCACTATACGACAATACCTACATCAAGATTTTCTAGAAATTGTTAGTTTTATGTAGGCAAAAAATCTAATGGACTGCCTAGTACGTATAACTGGCAAAACCCCTAATTGAGCCAAGTTTTACAAAATAATTCTTCCAATTTCAATGAAGATAGTAGAAAGTGTGGTTTTATTTGAAATAATAGTACCCATAAATAGTTTTAAACATACATGTGTTGATTGAATGTCTTTTAAAATTTCTGAATCTTTTTTCTTCAATCGAACACAAATGATTTTCAAAATCTTTTCAATATTTCTCTGCGATTTATTTGCAAAATGAAACCTCTGTATTTGAATACCTACCTCAATATCTCTATTAATCAACAAAATATATAGGAAAAGTTAAAATAATAATTTGAAGATTTAAAAAAGGCATTTAGTATATATTTTTTACACTAAATGGCGCTTTGCAATCGGCAAAGCTTTGTTATCGAACCAGTATATACATTTCTCTCTATTTCATCATTCTATATTCTTTTTTTTTATACAGTTAAACCTGTCTATTGCGTTCCCTCTTGGGACTCACTAAAATTATAACAGAATTCATATAGATGAATGATTTAATCTCTGATTTTCTATATCAAGGGTGGCCAATAAGCAGGTGGGCCAAGTTTCAGAATTACAAAGTTATCCCAAAGGTTCGTGAACACTTGCAAAATATAAATCATAATCCTAATATGTTTCCGTACTTTTGAGGACAACCTTGGTAACCTTGGTAAAATTTTAACAGAATTCTTATAGAAGAATGATTTAGCCCCTGATGTTCTATATTAAGGGTGGCCAATTAGCAGGTGGACAAAGTTTCAGAATTACAAGATTGTCCCAAAAGTTCGTAAACACTTGCCAAATATAAATCATAAACATAATATGTTTCTGAACCTTTGGGACTACCTTGTTAACATTGGTAAAAATTTAACAGAATTCTTATATAAGAATGATTTAATCTCTAATGTTCTATATATCAAGGGTGGACAATCAGGTGGACAAAGTTTCAGAATTACAAGGTGTCCCAAAAGTTCGTAAACACTTGATAAATATAAATCATAATCATAATATGTTTCTGAACTTTTGGGATAACCTTGGTAATATTTTAACAGAATTCTTATAGAAGAATGATTTAATCTCTAATGTTCTATATATCAAGGGTGAACAATCAGGTAGACAAAGTTTCAGAATTACAAGGTTGTCCCAAAAGTTCGTAAACACTTGCTAAATATAAATCATAATCATAATATGTTTCTGAACTTTTGGGATAACCTTGGTAATATTTTAACAGAATTCTTATAGAAGAATGATTTAATCTCAAATGTTCTATATATCAAGGGTGAAAATTTCAGCAGGTGAGACAAGTTTCAGAATTACAAGGCTGTTCCAAAAGTTTGTAAACACTTCCAAAATATAAATCATAATATGTTTACGAACTTTTGGGATAACCTTATAAATACAGCAATATGTCCAGCAATCGCTACCTACCATACCTAGTTGGGCGGTCCCTCTACTGTCCTATATTTTATACAGTCCCTTCCTGATAATGGAACTCCCATTTCTATTGTGGGGACACTTTTTAAGGACCTTATCTAGGACGTTTGGCCTCTCTGTATATGGTGCTGTGTTTCTATGTGAATATCTACTTCAATTATAACACAACGTGTAGGGTTTTAGTTAGTTTAAGTTCATTGATTTAGTTGCGTATGTCTCTGACTCCTTTTCTCTCAATATTTATTTATTACCAGTTTCAAATAAGACACGCTATATCCACTCTGGATAATTGCGCGTGAAACTAATTACAATAATTCTTATTGTAGTAGAGTTGGTAATAGAATTGTCAAAAGAAAATACACAATTAAGAAAAGGAGAATTGAATAAACATATACATTAAACAAATAAGCAACAACATAAGCAGATAGAAGTAATCTCAAGGTAGTTGTTTACAGTATGTTAAGCAATGATGGAAGTTGATTTAATGAAGTTATCTGTAATAATTAGTATCGTGAAGAGAGAAAATTGATCAAGTTGAGCTATTCACAATAAGGTATATTCTAATGTAACTTATTAATTATTTACATTGATGAAAATGAAGTCGCATAGTAGTGTAGTTCTTCAAGCTGCATGTAGCTGTCTATTTATAATAAAAAGTTTCAATATTGTTTATAATCAATTAACCCAATGTGTGTGTATGTCTAAAAACGTATAATATATTAATATAAATATGATATATAGGTTAGCGCGTCATCATATTTTACCATAGTAGTAAGGGTGCTATAAAATTGTTTCATTTAAAAAGAATCATACGGGTCAAAGATAGTTCAAATATATCAATATACAAAAGAACCTCTCTTTTATTTCAGAGATTGTCTGAATATATGTTTAATCTTAATCTCTTCTGGAGGTTTGCAGTCTTTTATTGGAGGTTTATCTGTTAGAAACAATATTTTTTCATCGTAAAGATAGAGGCTGCCTGGCCGGCATTCATATTTCTATGAAAAATAGCCAATATATATTTTTCATAGAAATATTTTTTTACTTATTCATAGTAAACACTTTGTGCAGACCATGATTATCGTACTTTGTAGTTAATGATTGTCTTTTACTGTAGGTACATCAAATATCTGAATAAGAAAAAAATATATATAAAGCGGAAGTTTTTATTCTGAGTTGTTGCGAGCTTTCGAGTAAAACCTGCTCTTTAACGGGCAAATCCAAAATTAAATGTAGAAAGATGATATCGAGCGTAAATCAAACTATATATATACACGCCTAATAACATATCTCTACATTTGTTTTTAAATTTTACCGTTGAAGAACAGGTTTTACTCGTAAAACTCGCAACAACTCAGAATAAAAACCTCTCTTCCTTAATATTCGCTTATTCAGATATTTGGTGTACCTACAGTAAAGTACAACAATCACTAACTACCAACCACGATAATCATGGTCTGTAATCATGTTTGTAAATTCGGTGAGAGACCTTTTCTATTATGATGCATTAGCGCGCCATCTGGTATCAAAATTCGAAGCTATTATAGACGTGTATGATTATTTTAAAAAATAAACAAATTCTACTGTCTTTACTGCAATGGAAAAAATAATAGGAGGGTCTGGCTCATCAGTGGTGAACCCTCCCAACGTTTTCCCCAATTAATCCTACCATACCGCTGTTATATTGAATTTTTCGATCTTCCTTTTATAGTCATACTGATGCCTGACTCTTTGAATGGGTATTTTAGATGAACTATGGACATAACCTTTTCTATATTATATGCCATTAAATAAATACTACAAAACCTTTTTTAATACAAGATAATGCGCCTATGATATATAAAGGCTTATGATATAGGAGAAATAATCGTTATTTCACCTTAAAATTAATTTCGATTTTTTGTTCAAAAGAAACATTTGCGTTATAGTTGTCAAATTTCGTTCTACAACCTTTTTAGTTATCAATCTATTTCAATATATAGTTTCAATGACCCGCTGTCACTATTTTGAATAAAAACAACCTTATAATGTTTATATTAGCTGATTTTTGAAGATATATATACAATTGTATAACACGCAGCGCGTCTAAACTTCACATACGTTGAACGGGAAAACAAATATAAAATTTTAGAAAAATTTAATGCGAAATATTTAGAAAAAGATCAAAAGAAAGTGATTCTTTTTCAAATGCTATCTTGAAAGCTCTGCAATCCTTTATCTTTCTTTATAATTTTGATCTTTCATTTTTTTCTTCTAGGTATTTCTACTATTTAGAAAATATCTCACTTTCTATTGATTGTTGTAAAAAAAAATTATAGATTGTTGTGAAGAAAAATTCTAGATTGTTGTAAAGAAAAATTTTAGATTGTTGTAAAGAAAGATTTCAGATTGTTTTAAAGAAAAATTTCAGATTGTTGTAAAGATAAATTCTTGATTGTTGTAAGGAAATATTCTAGATTGTTGTGAAGTAAAATTCTGGATTGTTGTGAAGAAAAATTCTAAATTGTTGTGAAGTAAAATTCTGGATTGTTGTGAAGAAATATTTTAGATTATTGTAAAGAAATTTTCTCGATTGTTGAAAAGACAATTTATCAATTGTTGTGAAGAAAAATTCTAGGTTATTGCAAAGAATTATTCTAGATTGTTATAAAGAAAATTTTAGATTGTTGTGAAGAAAAATTATAGATTGTTGTGAAGAAAAATTCTAGATTGTTGTAAAAATATTTTAGATTGTTGTGAAGAAAAATTACAGATTGTTGTGAAGAAAAATTCGAGATTGTTGTAAAGAAAAATTATAGATTGTTGTGTAGAAATATTCTAGATTGTTGTAAAGATAAATTCTAGATTGTTGTAAAGAAAAATTCTAAATTGTTGTGAAGAAAAATTCTAGATTGTTGTGAAGAAAAATTCTAGATTGTTGTAAAGAAAAATTATAGATTGTTGTAAAGAAAAATTCAGATTGTTGTAAAGAAAAAATCTTTCTCTCTCTTGTGTTTGAATTAAAAAATGAAACCTACAAAGATTATTCTCAGTGGATAACATATCCTGCTACAATATTAGGATGAAAGACCAACAATCAATCAAACACTAGTGACAAATGTGTCATCAAAACGACACAGGAAATGTCCCACCCAGTAATTAGCGTTAACCGAAGGACATTTAACTAAATTTACGGCGGAACTCAATGCTAATAAATTTGTCTAGATTATCAGATAAAAGGACAGTTACAGTCCTTATTAGGTTTTATTTCTCTAATTAGAGAAGTTTAAATAGTTAGTAGCCTTGCAACACGCGATGGTGATTTGTTACCTTAGCTATTGTTTTATTTAAATTGAAAACAATTTCGAAATTTTATGCGCAAGTTTGTTGCCTATATTTGTAATGAGGTATACGCGTATGTGTTTTGAAACTAAATTTTATTAATAATGATCTTCATTGTAATTGAAATGAATGCTACAAAAATCTCAAAAAATCTCAATATGTCACTCTTCTACCGCCAAAATCATTAATTCAATCGTTAGGAACCTTTTATTTGAAGAGGTAGCTGAATAGATATAATTTAACATATAGTCCCTCAGAAAAAAGTGCCAGTAAATTTATTTCCTGAAAATAGATGTTTTTGTCTGACCGGCATTCATATTTCTATGAAAAATAGACACTTCGGCCAGTTAGAGTTTTTTTTTCTCAACGTTTCAACAAAAATTATTTTGTCTTCGCCAGGCAACCCTTATCTTCAGGATAATCAAGACCAATTTTGGTCCCGAGGTATTAAAAATGGCAAGGCAACTAGAGAAGACTACGACACGAAGGCGTGTTCAAAAAGTATCGCGACTTTTGTGTTTTTTCAAAAATATTTATTTATTCATGAATACCTATTTTGTCCCCTTCAAAGTAATCCCCATGAGATATTATACACTTGTGCCAACGGTTTTTCCAATCTTCGAAGCACTTCAAAAAACCATTTTTAAAATCTTTTTCAGCTCCTCTTTCGATGCCGTCTTTATCTCGTCAAGCGTAGCGTAACGTCGTCCTTTCATGGGCCTCTTCAGTTTAGGGAACAAGAAAAAGTCACAGGGGGCCAGATCTGGGGAATACGGTGGCTGCGGCATCATTAGTGTGTTGTTTTTGGCCAAAAAGTCGCGCACAAGCAACGATGTGTGAGCAGGGGCGTTATCGTGGTGCAAAAGCCAATTTTTGTTCTTCCACAAATCCGGGCGTTTCTGGCGGATTGCTTCGCGCAAATTGCGCATACCTTGCAGGTAATATTCCTTATTGACCGTTCTACCCTGTGGCAAGAACTCATGATGCACCACGCCCCTACAATCGAAGAAAACTGTCAGCAAAACTTTCACATTCGACCGAACTTGGCGCGCTTTTTTCGGTCTTGGTTCGTGCGGCAGCTTCCATTGAGATGATTGAGCTTTGGTTTCCACGTCATAACCATAAACCCACGCTTCGTCACCAGTTATGACCCTCTGGATCAAATTTGGGTCGACGCGGACAGAGTCCAACATTTCATTAGCAATGTTCATGCGATGCTGTTTTTGGTCGCAATTGAGCAATTTTGGTACAAATTTCGCGGCGACCCGTCTCATGCCCAAATCATTGATAAAAATCGAATGGCACGAGCCAATCGATATGTTTAGGTCCTCAGCAACTTCTCTAACGGTGATTCGACGATTGGCCAATATCATTTTCTCCACTTCATTAATTTTTTCGTATGTTGTTGAAGTGCTCGGGATCCGGCACGCCCTTCGTCGTTCACATCTTCTCGGCCTTCTGAAAACATTTTGTACCACCGATAAACGTTGCTTCGGTCCAAGGAAACTTCTACGTATGCCACAGTCAACATTCGGAATGCATCCGCGCATTTAATTTCGTTTTTCACACAAAATTTGATACAGGTTCTTTGATCCATTTTTTTTAATAGGTAAAAATCGAAGACGATCCCAAACACCTGCAAGCAAAGCAGCTGTCAACCATTAAGTGAACATTCAAAATAGCCGAATTTTCGGCATAAGTGAGAGACATGAGTACCAACATAAAGCCACAAAAAGATCGAAATTCGAATATACGTAACCCGCGAAAATTCAAAAGTCGCGATACCTTTTGAACACACATCGGTATGACCAAATGCTTTATTTCTATTTACTTCTCCTGACGAAGACAAAAGATATTTGTCGAAACGTTGAGAAAATAAAAACTCTAACTGGCCGAAGTGTTTATTTTTTATAGAAAGTAAATTTATTTGTTACACATTTCATCGATAAATAGCCATTAATTTATAAATTTAGTTTCTATTAAAGATATTGTTATATACACAGTGTATGTGTGTCTGTGATATGGTAGATACTTGTTAATGTCTTTTGTAGATTTGAGATAAAGGTATAGGGAATACCATGCCCCATATAGGTTGGCGTTGCGCCCCGTTTAAGAAAAGATAAAGTTAAAGGTATAGAGAATACCATGCCATATAGGTTAGCGTGTATCCCGTTTAAGAAAAGGTAAAGTTAAAGGTAAAGAGAAGTATTAGAGTAAAGGGAAATAAGATTAACTCCGACATAGAAAGGGTTTATATAAGAACGGGGATCTACCGGTGTCTGGAATCCAGGTCAGCCTCTGGGGAGTTCCCTCCACCCTTATTTCGGACACTCTCTCACCTATAGCTGCTGGGACCTACTGGGTGACATTGTTAGAAAACTGTTTCTTCTCTCTGTGAAATGTTGGACTTTCCACGCCAAAGTGGAACACAATCACACAATAGACCTTAAATACCTTTTCATTGATTCATAGAGAAACTCAAAATGACAACCTTGGTGATACATTGATGTAGAACCTGCACGACGTTGCTGACAAGTACCATTAACCCTAAATGCATACGTGGTTTGTTTTATCTATCAAAAATCTCTCTCTCTCTCTTTCGACGATATTTAGAAATATAAAAAGATGCAACGTGTCTAGTTGATTTTCATTCTTATTGTAAAACGACATTTGAAAATTATCCGGCATGTGTTTCTTTTAAACGAAAAATCGAAATTTATTTTAAAGGAGAAAATACGATTATTTCTAACCTTAGGGATGAGGTATGAAAGGATGCATTGTGAAGGGTAATGATAAACGGAAAAATAAAAATGTCCAGGGATGGGAATTGAACCCACAGTGTTCCGCTTACCGGGCAGATGCCATGTCCCCCGTATCGTTATTTCTCCTTAAAATAAATTTCGATTTTTGGTTCAAAAGAAACACATGCGGGATAATTTTTAAATGTCGCTTTACAATCATAAGCCGCATTATATAGTATTATAATATTTATTCCTATTATTGAGAGAAATAGAAAGAGAGTTTCTGTCATATGTTATGAAGATGTTTTCCATCATATTAGATCTTAGGTGAATTGGCATCTTTCTCAGAAACGTCTAGTGATTAAATTTAAGAAGGCCATCTCAATATTTTTGTTAGATAAGTAGCATAACATATTTTTAAAAATTAAAACCTTTTCTGCCTTCCATCCACACATATCTCCAGTCATACCTTTATCCCCTCCGCGTGGCGGACAATATGTCAAAACACCCACGTTTTTAACATGACAATCCTTTCCGGAAGTTTATGAACCTCCTCGAACATTTCAGAACATGTTCATTGCGTAGTCTGTCAGTTCATTGTATTAGTAGGACACAATATGTCCAAACATGCAAGTTTTTATCGTGACAATCGTTTCCAGAAGGTTATAAAACTACTCAAACATTTAAGGACACTCATTATCACAGGTAGGCGGATTTCGACAAATTATTTTTTATTAATTGTATAAAGAAGGAAAGACTTTCCCGAAAGCTACTTTACACAATTAATAAAAAGAGTTGCGTTGTCCTATGCCTTTTTGTAATTTCAGAACATGTTAATTGCTTGATCTGTCAGTTCATAGTATTTACAGGATTCAATGCCAAGCACTTGTTGAAGTTTTACCAGCGGGATTATATCGTTTATAAAATCAAAGATAACACCATTATAGTAATACCTTGGATTCACTCGAGCTTAGCTAAGGCAATACGCACGGTCATCAACCGTTCAGAACATGTTAATTGCTTGATCTGACAGTTCATGGTATTTACAGGATTCAACGCCAGCACGACATATTTAAGTTTTACCAGCAGGATTTTATTGTTTATAAAATCCAAGCTAACAATGATAACACCATTGTAGTATTACCTTAATTTTACCAAAACTGAGTTAAGGCAATACGTACGGTCATTAACAGGTTGAATCGAAATATGATAGTCTTACTTAGGTTCATGAGTAAGGAAATTTCCAAACCAAGCTGCTGAGATCGGAGACACAAGGAACTGCATGCAGCAATTACTCGCCCCCTCTAAGATACTAATGATCCTGCCAAACCCTCAGGTGTTCCTCAATTTCTACATTAAATAATTACATTTTTTTCTAATCTGGGCAATAGAAATTGGGGCTGAAGACTTTCGAAAAATACTTGAAAGTAATACTCTTAGAAAAATACGTAGGCATTTATCATGTTCCTTTTTATTTATTACATATTTTAATATGCTAAATGTAATATTTATATCACATATGCAATTATTTCATTGGCCTTGTAGAACGAGAATGGTGTACGCGTGCTCACATGTTTTTGTGAAAGACACAAACATCCTCGATAAAGAGAACTGAGTTGCCCCTCGAAATAGCTGTAGAAGAATTAATATTTGAATATTATTAATAATATTTGAATATTATTAATATTTGAATATGTCAACCCGAATTAGTATTCATCTATGAAATAAAAGGAGAATAAATTAAAAGGCGAAAATAGTTTCTTTTTCATCCTAACACCTTATATTACACAAGTTTTCGAACCTAAAATCTTTCGATTGTTGTTATTCGAAAGATAATCTCTTTGCTAACCATCCTTATATTTCTTTGCACAATGAGCTATGAGGTAAGAAAGCGCATGATATAACGATATTATAGTAAAAATAAAATATTATTTATTAATCTCCTCGTATTATTATATCTCGGATATTATTCGAAATAACTCTTCAAATGTGATAATATTGAACGCCGAAATATGCATAGTAATCCATGCTCTTTCATACTCGCGCGCTATCAAGAATAGGATTTCTATAATACTCTTCAGGTATATAAAATGTATCCTATGAAATACTGGGGGGTTTTAAAGTATGCCATTTGAACAATCTCAATAAAGCAAAACCCCTATTTGCACCTCCTAGAGCGAGTACAACTCTGGTAGAGGGCAGGTAACATCCTAGAGGGATGGTTAACACAAATGGGGATTGAATGTAAGCCAGGATAAACTTTCTACTTCATTCTTGTAATGAAGAAGGGAATTCTCTTCTCTGTGAGATGAAAATTCCCCCAGAAAGACAGAATAGTCGAATTTATTTAGCCATCAGCATAGACGGAAGAAGGCACTGAAAAACCACTTCTGTATTAAACATTGCTGAGAAAACTATATGGACAAAATAAAGAGAGGAAGACCTCCAATGAGTTTAAATCAGGTAAATATGTTAGGAAAAAGTATAGATTTGTAGAAGAGAAAGATCATTTATTACACACCTAAAGGTATAAAACAATAAAAGATGGACAAAGAGACCAAATTATATGTACATCAGAAGCTCACGCCGGCCTGCCCTATCCAATAACCGCTAGCCAATAAACAAACCAACAAAGCCGTGATATATAGACAGAGATGTCAATTAACATAGACAATACTAAAATGCAATGCAAATCACAAGAGTATTTCATCGTAGAAATATCTGGAATTGACAATTTCAACATATAGTCACCACGTATTGTCCCTATAGTCATCAAAAGTCGAACTTGACTTTATGAACGCTAAAAACATATAAATCTATTAACTCTCAGCCTTAAGTTTGCCCTACAAAGAGTTTCATTCGAATATAATTAGTAACAAAAATATTGCTTCAATGCACACATACCTTTTCATTAAAATTAATTTTAGAAACTTCATGGCAAGCCCTCCAATAGGTTTTGAAGTATAGAGTAGTATGTGAAGTTAATATATCCTTTTTAAAATTATTAATTAAACCGTCTCTTTAAACCAGCAACTTTTAAAAATAGAAATTGACCTGACCCAACATAATACAACCTCTAGGGAGAAATTACTCTCTGGAGAGAATAGATCAGAAGCATTTAAATGTTTTAAGATAATATCGGATGGGAGCTTTTCATCGGGAATTTTAAAACACAAAACCATTTTTGACGTTGTTTTTTCTACAAATATGGAAATATAAGAACCTGTTATGATAGTTTCTTCATAACCTATTTGATGATCGCTAGCAGTATGCTTCTAATCCCAACTTTTCTCCCATTATTTCCCACACACACGAATCGGTCTTTCAATTCACAACCTCAAACACATTTTTGGCAAATTTAGTTTATTTCATTGCTACTCTTGTAGGATGTTATGAAATCGAATCCGCCCCTGTACTGATGAGAGTAATTTCCATAAACAATAGTTTACTGGTTAACTTTTGTCTGAAATTTGAAAACCTAATATTGTAGTACATTCCTTAACACCATCATTACGTTATATACTGGGGGATTAACAAAATGCATTGCTTTAGTGTATTTTAAAGGTAAAGGTGTCTATTTACTACTTTAATAGCATCATTCTGCAACTGTGTGTTGTATCTATGTATATATTTGAGACTTTTTAATAATAACTTGTTATTGACAAGCTAAGCTATCAATATGAATTGTATTTAATTGTAAGGGATTTGATTAGTGGGCCAGGGTCAAGTGTCTAGACAATTGCTGTACACATGAGACCCATAGCGTACAATACCTGCTGATTGATTGCTTACTAGCAACAGCTGAATGCCATTGGCCGGTTAATTACATTCCACGGTATAGGTGAACACCCTGGAAACACCCACTTAGAGAGGACAAAACATCATTGCTTACAATGTTGTTTTTTAGAAATTATTCTTTTTGTTTTTCAAATGCTGATAGAGATTCTGGTATGTTGGTATTTCCAGAATTCACATCATCTTACCATAATGAAATTGGATATGATAGAAAAGACATTTTTTCACCATTTTGAAAATTGTGAAGCTTTAATTAGGTAACAGATATACAAAAAATAGATTTTATTATCAAAGTTTATGATCCAAAAGATTCATATACTGTAGAACCTCCCTGTAAAGGACAACACCTAATTGCAGAGCCAAAGTATCCTTTAGGGAGAGACGTCCTCTTACCGGAGAGTTGCTAAATAGTAAAAATGGTGATTTTGAAAACGAAAACTGTCTTTTGTAGACTGTGACTGTCCGTGTAGACTGTCCGCTAGCGGGGTATCCGCTAAAGGGAGGTTCTACTGTATGTGTGTATTTGGTGTGTGTTAATTTGATAACTTCCTATACCGCGCGAGTCACTTAAAGGCTTTATTCATTTTGCTATTGTTGTTGGTGTATGTATGCACGTGTGTATTTATGTGTGCCTTTTTATGATAGGTAACTTTATTTATTTCAGAAACGAACTTAGTAAAAACATCGACTATGAAGAACAAATCATTCGGTTTTATTTTATACCTTGATAATGTGTGCCTTTTTTAGTTGTGTTTTTGTGAGGTTTATTATGAGGGTGTGTGCGTAGGTTTACATGCGTATATACCTCCGCATGTGCTTTCGTATGTATGATGTACCTATATGCGAATGCGTAAGTGTGTGTATTCTTTCACAAATGTTTATTTGTATGTACGCGAGTGTATGTATGTTTTTGCATGTGTGCATGTATGCGAATGCACATAGGCGTGTGATTCTCAGTTGAAGTTTGAACCATCTCAGAACGCAGAAGGAAGTTACCCGATACATAACGTATAAAATATTGTATCTAGCTTTGATCGGTATTTTACGTTGAAACACTTAACCCTGTTGAGTGTGATGATTATTGATAATTATGATGATTTAATTGTATGATTAAATATGCTCCTTATCGAAGATCGTGTCTTTCTAAAAACCCTTTTTTTTGGGTGCATATAGTGATCTTTAATGAGATATTTTTATTAAATTATTGTAGCAAATATAGACTCATATATTACCACGTACGCCTACACGAACAGTCATATAAACACACACACACACGATGTGAAAGACATCATGTAGGCTATCTTGGTAAAAAAGTGAATAAATAAAAAATTGAGTGTGATTTAATTTTTTAATTATATATATACATGTACGTCTTTGCGCTTTTTCTTATCCTAATACCTTCAATTCTTCCCTTTTTCCTCTATGTTCTGCTACTATGACGCGTAACTACCGAAGCTACAGCGTGAACTTGTTATAGCCCTATGTTGTTACATGAAATACTAAACATTTTTGAAACCTTAAAATAATATTTATCTAATTTCTTTTTAACTATCAATACTTATACCTTACATATACTCTACAATATCTTATACCAATTATCTTTCATATATTATATATATAGCTCTACACACAAACACACATATATATATTAAGAAAAAGGCATCTCCTTATCGTGCAACTGAAAGTTGCTGATGGCTTGCGCCATCTATCGGAATAAATATCAACTATTCTCGTTGATTTTTATTTATTCCAGGATTGGCCAAATACCCATTCTTGATTAATCAAGAAAAGCTAACCACGGACGCGTTTCGGGCTGTTGGCCCTCATCAGCGTGGTGCAAGCTGTACCTCAACGACCAAATATTTTGGTCATTAAGGCATCCTGAAAAATCATGAAACGGGTAGTTAAGGCCAGAATTGCGTGAGAACGCTACACAATGTGGAAAAATAGTACAAATGTAATATTGTCCTGGGATAAGGTGCATAAATTAAGAAAAAGGCATCTCCTTATCGTGCAACTGAAAGTTGCTGATGGCTTGCGCCATCTATCGGAATAAATATCAACTATTCTCGTTGATTTTTAATTATTCCAGAATTGGCCAAATACCCATTCTAGATTAATCAAGAAAAGCTAACCACGGACGCGTTTCGGGCTGTTGGCCCTCATCAGCGTGGTGCAAGCTGTACCTCAACGGCCAAAAATTTGGTCATTAAGGCATCCTGGAATAATTAAAAATCAACGAGAATAGTTGATATTTATTCCGATAGATGGCGCATGCCATCAGCAACTTTCAGTTGCACGATAAGGAGATGCCTTTTTCTTAATTTATGCACCTTATTCCAGTACAATATTACATTTGTACTATTTTTCCATATAAATATGTTAAATATTGAGAAATCCATTTATGATAATTAAAATAAGGGCATATTATTATATATTAAAAGAGCTCAACACAATAAAACCACCAACGAAGAGAACGACTGACAAACAACGATATTTCTGTTGTCTCCTAAACGTTATCTCTCACTGAAGGTGTGTGTGTGGGGTGAGATCAGTCTAGAACATTATTTATTTCACAAAGTTGCTCGTTTATATGACGGTTTGATGTATTGGACACTCGAAACATATTATTCAGCATACTTCTCGTGCGCGCAACACGCGGATAATAAGCTTACAAGGAGTTTGAAATTTTCAGAGAAGAAGATAGGCGAACAGCCTCGTCGAAATAATGAAATTTAATAAATATTTTGTCCACAAATTATGCCCTTATTTTAATATATATATATATTAATGCTATACATTTTCAATCTTTATTAAAATGTGTGGAATTATAAAAAGAAGGTTCCACCGAGATTTGAACTCGGATCGCTGGATTCAAAGTCCAGAGTGCTAACCATTACACCATGGAACCACTGGACTTTGAATCCAGCGATCCGAGTTCAAATCTCGGTGGAACCTTCTTTTTATAATTCCACACATTTTAATAATGATTGAAAATGTATAGCATTAATATATATATATATATATTATAAAAATGCATCATAACTCAACACAATAAAATCATCAACGAAGAGAACGACTGACAAACAACGATATTTCTGTTGTCTTCTAGGCCTTATCTCTCGCTGTTGATGGGGTGAGATTTGGCTAGAACATTTTCATTTTTTTAAAGGTGGTCGTTTTTGTGACGGTTCAATGTATTGGACATTCGAAGCATATTATTCAACAATCCATTTCCGTGTTGAGGAAGTTAACAAGCTCGAGTTAACACCAAGCCGTGTGGTATATGAGAGACAATGCCGCCTGCCCCAAATCCACGGGATAATTCCAATAATTCACACACAGCCGGGAGGTCTCCTCTCGCCTTTCATTTTTCCACCTCGTTGGAACCGGAAACAGCGGTTTTTGTAAGCTACCCATGGGTCTCGCTCGAGCGGCCAAGTGCTTTCCTAATTCTGAAAATTCTGCGCTGTAGAATGGCCAGCAAGAAGACTCCATGTCTTCGTAGAACTAGGAGGCATAATTGTTTCTTATGATTATCTAATGAAAACTTACTCTTTTCCCTTCTCGTTTTACGATATGTATCGGTTAATTTCCTTCTGGAATTCTAAGATGGTTCAAACTCAACAAAATATCACACACATATGCACTCAAGAACATGCATGCATGTAAAAAAATATATACACACGCGCGCGCGCGCATACAAAGAAACATGCTCGTTAGAATTCTTTCTTATGATTATCTAATGAGTTTACTCTTTTCCCTTCTCGTTTTTAAGATATGTATCGGGTAACTTCCTTCTGGAATTCTAAGATGGTTCAAACTGTAACGAAAACCCACACATATGCACTCAAGAACATGCACACATGCAAAAACACATGCAAACGCGGGCACATAAAAAGAAACATTCAGGTTAGAATTGTCTCTTATGATTATCTAATGAACTTACTCTTTTCCCTTCTCGTTTTTATACGTAATGTATCGTGTAATTTCTTTCTGTAATTCTGAAATGGTTCAAACTTCAACGGAGAATCATACACATATGCACTCGCGAACATGCATACATGCAAAAAACATGACAAGAGCGAAAATACAAAGAAACATGCACGAACGAGTACACAAACGCACGTATACACATAAAGGCCATCATACACACAAAAGGATATGCGGAGCTATATACGCACATGTAAACACAGCACACACCATCATGATAACCCTCACTAAAACACAACTAAAAATACACACACAAGCCTATGTACACATATAAATACACACATACGATGAAATTCGTGTACCAAAAGAGACATCTCTCTCTTTGATTGTGCTTCATAACGAAAACACTTTTACATCACTCTAGTAAATTTCAACACCATTAAAAGGTTTTTTATTAGGGTGATAAACTGATATTAGTTTATTTTGTATATGATATTAGTTTAAGGAGGAAGACAAAGTATATATTTAGGGAAATTCGCCACTAAACACTGTTGAGGTCGTTGTGGCCTCTACTAATAAGCATTGTTAGCATATATAGTCGCATATTTAATTAAAAGGCATATATTGGAACAAAATATCATTTATTTTAAAAATTTAGTTAATTCTGTTGACGGTATGTGGCGCTAAGTTTGTTGTTGACACACATTAAATATTTTATAACACCTTGATAAAGGTTGGCATTCAGCCAACTGGAATTTTGGTAAAATAATTTATATTTCGATCCAGTATATGCCTTTTAAATTAAAGATTTATTTATGGATTGCTCTATTTTCAAAACAATAGTCGTATATATAAGGTCGCAAAGTATGTTATTGGTATGGAATATTGTTTAACGATAGTTATGAGTTCTGGTTCCACGAATATCCTCTGCGGCTCTTCTCAATGCACAGAAGCACATGAGTTAGGGGAGGGAATAGAGAGAGTAATCAAAATATAATTTAAAAATTCATTTTTATAAAATAGATTGCAAGCGCCAAGTTCATATTTTGTATATAGAATGCCTGAAAGACTAATGTAAACCCAGATATTTTTGCACAATATCAAAGATATTTTGGCTTAGAAGCAATTTGAATGCTTACCTGCCTTGTCGATTGTCTATTGGTTTTGAATCTGTTTGCCCATTTTGATGAATATAACTACATATATATATGGAAATATATATATTATTTGACGGGAGAGGTGACCCTTTATAGATCAATATCCTTCCGGCATAATTTTCATATATATATATATTATATAAATAAAAAAAGTGAGATTTTCTGTTGATTTTTGATCAGATATTGAGAATTATGCTGTGGTACTTGCAGTCGTGGTTGAAATCTTGAAAGTATGATACTAAATATAATTGAACTTGATTTAATTAATTGAAATAAAAGAATATATAAAAACATAATTTGATTAAAGTACTGCCTGGCTTAAGGCGAGTAGAACAAGGAAAAAAAATATTATTTACATAATGTACAAAGATTTGAGCCGGCCAACGGGAAACAACAACAATGGGTTTTTATAGGGTAAGCGTGACCTCTGGCGGTCGATTTAACAGAGTATTTGTATCCATGAAATATAATTTTAAATAAAATAATATTTTAATATAACATGTATATATTAAGAATACTGATTGAGGTCATGTGGACGGTAGAGAATCAATCAGGTAGCAAATATTAAACAGTGCAAAAATACATATAAACCAATTGAGCTGTATATAATAATTTCATACATGTAACATATGTAAGTGCATTAATACAGATATCCCTAGTTGGGACTTTTTGTGCTTAAAGTAAGGTATGCAGCTGCCACACAACAATGGGAACTCACTCGCACAGACTTGGTAATTCTTCCGTAAAGACCCTGATGAAACCAATAATTTGACAACTCAGAAAAGGACATATTGCAATTGACCTTGCATATTGAAAAAATATGTGACATGTCAGCTTTGCCAAAACATGGATTTCAGATATTTTTATCCACATAATTGGTCTTAAAAATGAAGGCGCTTACAATAAAAATAATTGTCTGTGATCTTGATTTTATACACATAGATCAAATAACATGAGGTATTATTTTCAATACAGATTTATATGAATTAAGCTTTATTTTATAAAGTATGTATAGAGACGTGTGGCTAAGACCAAACATTAATGACATAAGAGTATAGACTGATGGTAATTTCAAATAGTTTCATAGTTTCCATATTGTTGCATCAATTTTAAGACGCCCTACATTTATTCAAAATATTCTATGATATTTATTATTTATTTAAAACAGATTATTTATATTATCATCATTCATTTATATAGTTTCATTCCTTTTGTAATATTTATTGTATATATATCTTGATTGGTTATTGGAGCGAGAGAGGACGGAGAGAAAGACTGCGGATCACGACCTACGAGGAAGACGACGAGTAAATAAACACAAAACTTTAAAAGGTAATTTATTTTTATTTATTTGCTTTGAATATGGAAACCCGCTCGGGAAACGTGTATAACA
This sequence comes from Cordylochernes scorpioides, assembly GCA_030710605.1. Lineage (NCBI taxonomy): Eukaryota > Metazoa > Arthropoda > Arachnida > Pseudoscorpiones > Chernetidae > Cordylochernes > Cordylochernes scorpioides. Next base: position 38,700,617 of record CP092879.1, read on the forward strand.
CAAAGAAGGAAGAAACCAAGGTCGACGACCCTGCAAAGCTGCAACTTGGTGTAACAATATCTAGACTTTTCGGAAGAACATGTGAATAAGTATCTGTCAGTACGGCATTTAGGAGAGCCATGTAAAAGGAAAACAGAAGTCTACTATATAAATTTATATTTGTGAATGTCATAGGAGCGATAGTTACCCAGAAATGATTCGAATATGGAATAATATGGGCAAAGAGTTTCTTTTTGAGGTGTTTAGAGCTTTCGAGCAAAACCTGCTCTTCAACGGGGAAATCTAAAATTCCACGCCTGATAACATATCTCTTCATTTGTTTTGGATTTGTCCATTTAAGAATCGTTTTACTCTTGAAAATCTTGCAACACTTAAAATAACGAAATTCGCTTTACCCTAATTATTTCTTATTCAAATATTTGTGCATTGTCCATGTTTATTTGCATGATATACACTTCATTATAAATCTTCAATACATAAGAAAGTTATTCGATGATATTTATGAGTTTGACAGAGAGAGAATTGTTGTTTATAGAAAATGCGGATTAATTTTCCAAGAAATTGGCGCTTGTGTCGTAAATTCAAACCACAGTGATGTACATATGGAATTGTTGATTGTGGCACGTCGGACTAATAGACAGGAACGATTACAACAACCTGTCAACTTCAATAAACCAGAAGTCAGGCATTTTGTGAGAATTCTAAAGATGGATCGCCCTCCGACTTCAAGAATTCCAACGCAAGAAGTAAAGTCAGTTACAGAAAAATCTGTGACATCACGTGCCATTTGGCGTCTTCTTCAGAAAATGCCAATGACTAAAAATATTTGCATATGCGCCTACAATGGAGTTTTGAAAGCCAGATATGAAGAACAGCAACCATAGTATTTTCCTATGAATCAGAATTCTGCCTGAAACCATGGTACCGCGATGATATAATAAATGATTCATGCATTGTAAATCAACAATATTCGCTATTATAGGTTAGGGTTCCATATTTCACCCTGCACTCACCTTATATGCATTGCCAGTACACTCACCCACAACCGCTATATTTCTGGAAATTTATATAGAGTATTATATACCTTCTTACCTTAAAGGTTTATCTACTGCTAATTTTCATCAGGATAATGCTTAATCGAACCTCATAGGTACCATTAACAACTCTTCATTGTCCGTAGATTTAAATTCTGCTCTAGCATGCCTGTTCTTCCGCAATCTACAACTTCCATCGAATAGGTCTAATTGATAATTGGCAAACAAATGGTCACACATGCGTCACCCTGGTCTATACGAGGTGTGTTCAAAAAGTATCGCGAATTTTGAATTTTCGCGGGTTACGTATATTCTAATTTCGATCTTTTTGTGGCTTTATGTTGGTACTCATGTCTCTCACTTATGCCGACAAGCTCGGCCATTTTGAATGTTCACTTAATTGTTGACAGCTGCTTTGCTTGCAGGTGTTTTGGATCGTCTTCGATTTTTACCTATTTAAAAAAATGGATCAAAGAACCTGTATCAAATTTTGTGTGAAAAACGAAAGTAAGTGCGCGGATGCATTCCGAATGTTGACTGTGGCATACGGAGAAGCTACCTTGGACCGAAGCAGCGTTTATCGGTGGTACAAAATGTTCTCAGAAGGCCGAGAAGATGTGAACGACGAAGAGCGTGCCGGACGCCCGAGCACTTCAACAACAGACGAAAAAATTAATGAAGTGAAGAAAATGATATTGGCCAATGGTCGAATCACCGTTAGAGAAGTTGCTGAGGACCTAAACATATCGATTGGCTCGTGCCATTCGATTTTTATCAATGATTTGGGCATGAGACGGGTCGCCGCGAAATTCGTACCAAAATTGCTCAATTGCGACCAAAAACAGCATCGCATGAACATTGCTAATGAGATGTTGGACTCTGTCCGCGTCGACCCAAATTTGCTCCAGAGGGTCATAACTGGTGACGAAGCGTGGGTTTATGGTTATGACGTGGAAACCAAAGCTCAATCATCTCAATGGAAGCTGCCGCACGAACCAAGACCGAAAAAAGCGCGCCAAGTTCGGTCGAATGTGAAAGTTTTGCTGACAGTTTTCTTCGATTGCAGGGGCGTGGTGCATCATGAGTTCTTGCCACAGGGTAGAACGGTCAATAAGGAATATTACCTGCAAGTTATGCGCATTTTGCGCGAAGCAATCCGCCAGAAACCCACGGATTTGTGGAAGAACAAAAATTGGCTTTTGCACCACGATAACGCCCCTGCTCACACATCGTTGCTTGTGCGCGACTTTTTGGCCAAAAACAACACACTACCGTATTCCCAGATATGGCCCCCTGTGACTTTTTCTTGTTCCCTAAACTGAAGAGGCCCATGAAAAGACGACGTTACGCTACGCTTGACGAGATAAAGACGGCATCGAAGGAGGAGCTGAAAAAGATTTTAAAAAATGATTTTTTGAAGTGCTTCGAAGATTGGAAAAACCGTTGGCACAAGTGTATAATATCTCATGGGGATTACTTTGAAGGGGACAAAATAGGTATTCATGGATAAATAAATAATTTTTGAAAAACACAAAAGTCGCGATACCTTTTGAACAGACCTCGTATATGTATAAGCTCGTATAAGCTCAACCATATCACCATGTGGAAGTAGTACGTATTCAAATACCCAAATACCCTTACCCTAAAAGCCCTTTTCAATACCTATCCACCCTAGAACTTCTGATTTCAATAAAGATGGTCACAAAAATATGTCAATATTTTTGGGTTAAAATTTTACACAAATAAATTTACTGGCAATGCGTTTCTTTTAAATATCACATATTATCTCTACAGACCTTACTGCAATGATATGAGTTATTGAATGAGAGGGCTTGGCTAATCAGTAGTGAACCCTCTCAGCGGTTTCGCCAAATTAATCTGTAGTTCATTTTACTATTGTATTGGATTGGTTTGGAATATAACCTGTATTTTCTATGGAAGGCAGCTTAGGGGTGTTTAGTGAACCTATGGACATAAGCTTATAGGTCTGTAGAGGTACATACATATAATTTCAAGGTATTGCATCGAGCAAAGCTCTTCCGCAAAATATTTTTTCATAACAAATATATATTAGTAAATTAAATTTATAAATTCAATTTACTAATATTTTTGTTTCTGCGTTTATCACGAAAGAGCACATAACCTTTGTTAATTCGTCCGATCATATTTGATCTGTTATATATCCATGGTGTTGCATTTTGATTGTCCAAAACGGTAAACTGTATATGGATTTCGATATTTTAATTCATCAATAGATGATTTCTTGAATCTATTTTTCTTTACCTATTACCGTTTATAACAATACTCTTATACTTCCTTTATTATTGTTTCTATTTTATAATACAATATAATGCGCTTGTTGTTGTAAAACGACATTTGAAAATTATCCCACATGTGTTTTTTTTTAACAAAAAATCAAAATTTATTTTAAAGGTAAATAACGATTATTTCTGAAAAATCAAAATTAAGGTTAGAAATAATCGTAATTTCTCTTCTTAAAATAAATTTTGATTTTTCGTCCAAAAGAAATACACTGGGGATAATTTTCAAATGTCGTTTTACTATTACTATTTTAAAAATAAAGGAAACTCCTTTTTTTTTTGCGAGTCAAAATCTTCCTGGAGGATTATTTGTATAACATTTTTTTTTTACAGGGAAATCATTTTTATTAATATATCTCATTTTATTTAGACTTGCCCCGAAATAAAATAAAAAATATATAATAATAAGAAGAAGAAGAAGAAGAAAAAAGGCATCTCCTGATCGAGCAACTTAGAGTTGCTGAAGGCTTGCGCCATCTGTCAGAATAAATATCAACTAATCGTTGGTTTTTAAATATTCCAGAATTGGTCAAAAATTAGGAGATGCCTTATTATTTTTTTTATTTCACCTGATTCCAGTACAATATCACTTTTGTTCTATTTTCAAATGATAAGTGTATCATTAAATGATCATATTTATCAATATTGTCATAAAACAGGCAATCAGTTATAAACCCGGTCTGAGAGAAACGCTGAGAGAAGAATAACAAAACCAAACACAAGACACAGAATGAAACACTATAGAGGAATGACAATACATCCAGATGGCACAAGAACCTACAGGACATGTATAGATAAACTCTTGCAATGATAATAGGGCTCAACAAGGGTAAAGAACTATCACAGTGAATAATCTATTTAATTCAACCGGCTATAATTCAACACTCACTCTACTGTTTTAATTTTTTTCTCATTTATAGAACAGCATATTCCCCAACTATAACAAGACTCAGAACAAAACACTGCAAAGGATGACAATACATCCAGATGGCACAAGGACCTATAGGACATGTAACAATTGTTCTGGTGTGGAACTAACACCTACCCACAGATTCTCATGTCCAGCAATGGCCGCAGCCTTGCAGAAAATTGACATGGACCCAGAAAAGCAGCTTTACACACCCAATAGAGGACATTGCGACTGCCCTGATAGAGATGCATGGGGAAATCTGAGACTCTTCATTGGACACGACAGCAACAACAACCCAGTGTCTTTGTGGTGAGATTAAACAACTAATGCATTCCTTATAATCTTTTTCTATTTTTAACGATATTCTCAACATTTATGCTGTAGAACTGTAGAACCGAAAGGTAAATAAATCTCTCATTGGCCATTGAATCAGAAAACGCTTGTATAGCTTTGACGTTGACACTGCTAAAGATTACTATATGGCAACCAATATTGAATTATGTTACATATGAATGACTACCCACACACACCTGATCTCTGATCTATCTTCTAATTAAAATCCATCTTCAGGTAACACCAATTTGTACTATATTCTAGCGGTATTGCTATATATAAATGTACAAAAAATAAATTTCTTCGAATACATAAACACGAATAGAAAAATATTGTTGGTTAGAAGTTTATTTGGAAAATAAATGGCTACATAAACTAATTTGTTTTTAACTTATCGATATTTCAGTGACTCACGGTCATTCTCCTCGGGGGAACAAATATGTTTTAATCATATTTTCTACTTATACATCGAGAGATAGAGAGATAAACACGTAACACAAATACGTGACGCTTTACAACAACAATAACAGCTTTATTAGGACATTTCCGTCCTGTAAGGACATCATATTTACATGATTTTACATCATACATCATTTTCATGAAGAAAGGAGGAAAAACATAAACAAAGTAGAGAAGGGAAAATGAAAAGGAAATCAAAGTATTCAACATAACTATACAAATTAACTACCTTGTTCTCTAACGCTTTATGAAAATTTAACACTTCTATCGCTATATATTTTTTTCTCGGACATTATTCTGATTAACTGAACTGGGTTTACGTAGACTTGGATAATGTTCTTTAAGATCTTATTCCGTTCCTCGTTAACAATAGTGCATTCAGAGATGTTAGTGGGTCATTTCTTCTATGCTTCAAGTTTTGCCTAATTTACAAATTACATCTTCATTTTTAAATATTGACGCTTTACATGTATTTTAGAAAATTGTTTGTATATATATATATATTCTATATACAGTTACGAGCGTCATTCTTCATCTCTTAATCAGTTTTCAACTCTGTCACCGTTTGCTTTTTTTTTTTGAATGGCGCCCTCCTATTGGTTGGCTACGATCACGCCACCCTTGCCCTCCCCCCCATCATGCCCCCCCACTCGCTTTTCCGTGTTTGTAACTATTATCCTTTACTTATACTTATCAGAGGATTCCAACTTTATATGTTTTATTTGTAACTATTGTGTTGGAGCGGGTCGCCCCTTAAATGAATGCATAAATTAGTTAATAACCAAATGGAATCCTCTCTTTCTTTTTCCCAGTAAGAGACGCCTACGGAAGCCAACAGTACATAGACAGATAAAGCACATAGGCTATAGTTATTAACTAACATATGCATTTATTTAAGGCGCCAATTTATAATTGTAACAAATAGTATTTGAATCAAAACATTCAATCGGTAAAACACGGGCGTTGCCCGGGTCATTCGGCTAGTATATATATAAGTAGAAAATAAGATTAAAAAATAAGCATTCCCCTGTGGAGAGTAATAACGAGTCATTGAAACATCGGGAACTAAATAAAAAATTGGTTGATTTAGCCATATCTTTTTTCCAAAAAATATTGGATATCATATTATTTAGCTATAGAAAAAAAATTAAGTTGGTCCAGTGGTCTAACGTTATCATTCTTAGTAACCATGGTCACGGGATTAAAAAAAACACACACCACATTGAAACAATTTCGTAAATAAAAAATTGATTTCAATCTTCCATCTCTCTACTTGCACAAGCTCTACCCAACCATGATTGTAATGGGGTCTTTCATATTTACTTGAGATAATTAAAATTCACTCAATTGATAACACGCCAAATAAGATTTTCCAATCAAAATTGCAACGAAGGCCGCGCAGGTGTGCAGTTGCATACCTTAGAATCAGCACTTACCTGCGTCAATCCAATTTCTTACTGCAGGTGCGGTTTTCCCGATGGCAATGTAATCTAGATAGAGACGAACCTATTTTTAAAACTGATATTTCCTCAAGGCTTCACAGGAATAGCTGTTGACATCAACATTTATTTAATGTAGACTTGATGATCTAATTCAATTTTCCTTTTCCACCATTTGTTTAAGATAGCTTCTTTCGATATACAGTTAAACCTGTCTATAGCGCCCCCTCTAAATAGCGCCTTCTTCTTCTATAGCGCCCGATTTTAAACATTAAAATGTAAATATTTTACATTAAAAGTTCCCTGTCTATAGCAACCCCTCTCTATAGAACCCTATTTTGGTGAGTCCCAAGAGGGGGCACTATAGACAGGTTTAACTGTATCAGTCAGTATAGGATCAGAATTTAGTACATAAGAAACTTTCATCGGAGACCGGCAAAAATAGATATTCCGAAGAGAAAGCCGTTTTTGGAGAATGTTTTAGGCCAGAAAAATTCATTTTTATTTTACAAATGAGGTTTTTCAGGCAGGTAGTTGCTTTAGGTAGTTGACTTTTACCACTAATAATCAAATAATTTAGATCTTTGATCTTAAGATTTTCTCTCAAACAGCATATATATTCTTCCAATTTTTAGAATATTCACTTCTTACAAATATCGGATGGTAATATTTTTCTTGTTTGATCTCTTACTTTTCATATTAAGCCAACTTTAATAATCTCTAAGAATTAAAAATAATATTAACATAACTTTATTTTTAAACTATTTAGATATCTCATTAAACAGAAAATGCCAAGAGACTTTTTGTTGATTATTTTTTATATTTTAACGATGTCTTTTTAAAATAATATTTATAGTTGAAAATATTTCTACGGCCCTTATATACAAACAAACTGCAATGGATATAGAAAGAGGCAGAGAATAACGCATTAGTGATGAACCCTCCCAGCTGTTTTGTCATCAGTTTAATCTCCAGACCGCTCTACCATTGCATTAGACTGAATTTATTATATACCCTGTGTTGTGTATTTGCATACTTGGGATATTTGCAGATATGCAAATATCCTCTTTGCATACTCATTTCTGACTTCATGTATAAATAGCGCTACAAGTTGTTAGCAGGCAGTCAGTCAATTTATGTAATTAAAGAGATTACGGGAGTCCGTCTTTGCCTCAGCCTCGTCACCTCCACTCTTGGCTACCTCCCACTTTCAAGGATAGAACAATTCTGGTGACGAGGAAATCTACGGGAAACTACGGTAGTGACTACGAGGTTTACAACGATTGGTACGTGTCTACGGGAGCGACCACGAGGTTTTAAGGATTGCGGACTTAAACTGACTCAAAGCATCAAACTGAGGAAGGATGGCAACTAATCAAACTGTACCGTTCAGAGTCTTCGATTCGAAGGAAGAAAATTTTGAAATCTTCGTACAGGGATTTGAAGCGGCGTGCGAAGCTAATGAAACAAGTGATCAGAAAAAGGTCGTAATCTTGTTAAGTTTATTGAACTCTGAACTCCTTAAATTAGGAAATTATTTGTTCTACCCTGAGAAGATTAAAGAGCAGTCTTATGAAGTAATAATTAAAAAAATAAGATAACATCTAGAGCCTAAGCCAAAAGTTATACCTCAGCGATGCAAATTCTTTAAAGGGTGCAAAAAGAAACTGAAACTGTTTCTGAGTATCTAAGAGAACTGAAGAACCTAGCCACAAATTGTGAATTTGGCAGTATGCTGGAGATGATGTTACGAGATAGATTCGTAGCAGGCTTGTCATCCGAGGCCCTCCAGAAGAGACTCTTGCAGGAAGATGATGACGTAAAGTTGGATCGAGTATTGGCCATTGCAGTCTCGTACGAGTTAGCCGAGAAGGATGATAGTGAACTGCATGGAAATTGCATAGGCAAAGTGACCTCGCATCCTGAAAGAAATAGAAGGGAGAGGCACACCCCTGTGTAGAAATATAGCCCTACGGCAGGAGTGAAAAAATGGTACCGGTGCGGCGAAAGGAATTCCCACCTAGCACCAGCATGACCACACAAGTCAAAGGCTTTTTATAAGTGCAAAAAGATTAGGCATCTAAGTAAAGTATGCAAAGCGGCAAATTATGCACTGAAAAATAGCTATGTGCACGAACAGATACTGTCCCTCAAGGGCGAAACGGAGGCTAAAGTTGCGCTCACTTTAGACGGAAATGTATTAAAGTGTGTAGTGGATACTGGAAGTCCGGTAACATTGATGCCGAAAACCATCTTCAAGAAATTCTGGAAAGTAAAATTATTTCCTACTTCGAAGAATTTAAAAACCTTGTGCAATAATCCTATCAAGATAGTAGGAGAAAGGGACGTTTTTGTTGGAGAAACCGGAAAGAAACTTAGATTAATAGTGGTGGATGAAGGTTTCCCAGAGGTGTCACTGGGAAGGGAATGGCTAAGATTCTTGAATATTGACTACTGTAGGTTACTAAATGTGAATAAAATCATTGAAAAATCTTGCATGAAGTCATTAATTGAAAAATATTCAATTATATTCAATAATGAACTGGGTTGCTTAAAAGATGTAAAATTAAATATTTGCATTAAGAAGGACGCAGCACCAGTGTTTTGTAAGGCTCGAAGTTTGCCTTTTGCTATGAAAAAAAAAGGTAGAGGATGAATTGGAGGATATGGTAGATAAAGGAATTTTAGAGCCTCTTGATTACGCCGACTGGGCAGCACCCATAGTACCAGTTTTGAAGAAAGATGGAAGAATTAGAATCTGTGGAGATTTTAGGAGTACGGCAAATAAGGCAATTATATTGGATAAATACCCATTGCCTACGATAGATGAGATTTGTTCTAAATTATCGGGTAGTACAGTTTTCTCAACTCTGGACCTTTCAATGGCCTATCTGCAGGTAGAGCTAGCAGAAGCCAAAGGAGTAGTAAATATAAATACTACGAAGGGATTGTTTGCATATAAAAGACTCCCTTATGGTGTGGCTGTAGCACCGAATAAAATCCAGAGGTTGATGGATAATATTTTTGCTGACATACCAGGAGTGGCTTGTTATATTGACGACATTTTGGTGTCAGGTAGAGATTCAAATGAGCATAAAGCCAAGTTGGAGCTGGTATTTAAAATATTAGAGGACAAAGGCTTGAAATTGAATAAAAATAAATGCAGGTTCTCTGTTGATTCGGTTGAATACTTGGGTTTTCGAATCGATAAGAACGGCCTGCATCCATTGATCAACAAGATTCAAGCAGTCTCTAATGCTCCTGAGCCTAAGAACATTGGCCAGTTACGATCATTTATCGGAATGTTGATGTACTACGCCAGATTTATAAAGAATATCTCTCATATTTTAACTCCTTTTTACAAGTTGTTGAAGAAAAATACTCTTTGGAAATGGACAAGAGAACATCGGATATTGTTCAATAGATGCAAATCATTATTGACAAATGAGCCAGTGTTGGCACACTATGATCCAATGAAGGAACTGGTACTGGCACGCGATGCCTCAAGCTATGGACTTGGTGTGGTACTTAGTCACAGAGACAAAAATAAGCAGGAGAGTCCAATAGAGTTTACGTCGCGAACACTTACAGATGCTGAAAAAATTATTCCCAGTTTGAGAAAGAAGCCTTAAGTATTGTTTATGGCTGTGAAAAATTCAGGCAATACCTTCTAGGACGCTCGCTTGTGTTGGTGACGGATAACAGGCCGCTGATGCACTTGTTCTCCCCTCACAAACCGATTCCAGTATGTGCAGCGTCAAGGATAAAGCGTTGGTCGCTAAAGCTGGGTGCTATTCATTACTCAGTTGAATTTCGGAAGACTGACGACCACGGAAATGCGGATGTTTTATCAAGGTTGCCGTTAAAAGCAGTTAAGAGAGAGTCTATTGATGAGGATCAAGTTTTGCTTCTGAGAAAAATGAATGAAGTACCTTTTTCATTCCGGGATGTGGCTTTTGAAACTAGAAGAGACAAGATCCTCTCAATTGTTTTGAGGAATGTCCGGGAAGACAATTGGCAAATACCAAAAATCTCGAAAGAAAATCCGTTGTTCCCTTTCTACAAAATTAGAAATGAGCTAAGTGTGGATTTTGGCTGCTTACAGTGGAGGGAACGGATAGTAATTCCTCCCAAGTTGAGATCACAGATTCTGAGAGACCTCCATGAGATGCATTTTTGGAATAGTAAAAATGAAAATTATCTCACGGATATATTTTTGGTGGCCTGGAATAGATGGGAAGATCGAAGATATGGCCCGGGAATGTACCATCTGTCAGGAATCTGCAAATATGCCTCCCTCCACGATTTCAGAATGGACTTGGCCCGAAAAACCCTGGCATCGCCTACATATGGATTTGGCCGGCCCTTTTATGGGTAGAGTGTTTTTGGTCATAGTGGACGCCTATACAAAATGGTTGGAGATTTTCATCCTGAAAGAAATAACCAGCAAAACCATTATTTACCATCTTAGGCAAGTGTTTGCAAGGTTCGGACTGCCGGACTTATTGGTAACGGATAATGGGCGACAGTTTGTCTCAAAGGAATTTGTGGAATTCACCAAGATGAACGGAATTCGGCATACAAAAACAAGCCCATACAATCCAAGCACAAATGGATTAGCTGAGCGCTATGTGCGAGAGTTCAAGACCTCACTAAGGAAGAACAGTGGAAAGGATGGCCTTGAGACAAACTTGGAGAGATTTTGTATTGGCTCAGAGAGCATTTCCACAGACAGTGATGAAGGAATCGCCGGCGGAACTATTGATGAAAAGGCGTTTGAAAACAAGGTTTTCAAATCTAATGCCTAAAATGGAATTTAAAGGAGAGGTGTTTCATGATGCCCTAAAAAAGCAAGAGAATTTCAACATAGGTTCCGATGTTTATTTCCGGAATTATGCTGCTGGACCAAAGTGGAAGCTGGGCACAATACTAAAACTCCTTAGTTGCCGCCACTACCTAATAGGGTATGAGGACCAAACTTTAAAGAAGCATATAAACCAGTTGCGCTCTGTAAAGGAAAAACCAGAGGCTACAGTACTGAAAGATCCGAGGCTAGTACTTCCAAATACATCTACGGAAACCCTGGAAAACCATCCTAAGATGAAGCCCTCTCAAGTTGGCCTGGAGATCCCTGAGAGGAAACTGCCAGATATGGAATTGGCAGAGAAGCCGAAATCGACAGGACAGGACTTGGCACCAGTTGAAGACAATCAGAGTCCTGTTGCTGCTTCTGGAGAAAAGGTCCCGAGCTGGAGCCCTAGACCCCAGCGAGAGAAGCCGCGGTCAACAAGGCAGAACTTGGCACCAGTTGGAGCCAACCAGAATCCTGTTGCTGCTTCTGGAGGAGAACTCCCGAGTCGGAGCCCCAGACCCCAGCGATCCAGGAGACCGCCAGACCGTCTCCAATATTATTAGGAGGGGAGGGGAAAATGAAGGTGGGAGGTAGCCAAGAGTGAGGTGACGAGGCTGAGGCAAAGACGGACTCCCGTAATCTCTTTAATTACATAAATTGACTGACTGACTGCCTGCTAACAACTTGTAGCGCTATTTATACATGAAGTCAGAAATGAGTATGCAAAGAGGATATTTGCATATCTGCAAATATCCCAAGTATGCAAATACACAACACCATGTATTTGCTATAGAGTACAGTAAATGGTTATTTGAAATAACTATATACAGTTAAACCTGTCTATAGCGCCCCCTCTAAATAGCGCCTCCCTCTCTATAGCGCCCGATTTTAAATATGTAGTACGATGCGATTTACATTAAAAGTGACCTGTCTATAGAACCCCCCCTCTATAGCACCCTATTTTGGTGAGTCCCAAGAGGGGGCGCTATAAACAGGTTTAACTGTATATATACATCTAGGACTTTAATGTAGTTTACCTATAACTTAAAAACAATATTTGTCTTTTTACATCCTTTAAACAAAGCTCTCTCAAACAACAGATATAACGATATAATTTAATAAAATTCACAACAAAAAGCTTTATTAAGACCTTTTAGTCTTGTTGTGTCGTATTAGAAGTACAGCAACTAGCACTTGAGCATGACCTTTTATTTCGCTCTCATTCTTTCGACTTACTGACAACAATTAATGTCCGATTTATATACACATAAAAATTTGCATAATGGACGCCTTAAAGAATGCAAATCTATTTACATACACAACACATTTCCTCCCTTAATAATACTCCAGTCGGTCTGGGGGTTTTCTGGCTCTCTGGGGTCTAGGACTGCGGACGGGCACTTGCACAGCGGCAGTCTCCGGTTTAGGACTGCAGGAGGGCACATGCACAGGAACAGTCTCTGGTCTAGGAGTGCAAGAGGGCACGTGCACAGCAGCAGTCTCTGGTCTAGGAGTGCAAGAGGGCACGTGCACAGCAGCAGTCTCTGGTCTAGGAGTGCAAGAGGGCACGTGCACAGCAGCAGTCTCTGGTCTAGGAGTGCAAGAGGGCACGTGCACAGCAGCAGTCTCTGGTCTAGGAGTGAAAGAGGGCACGCACAAAGCAACAGGCTCTTCTTCGTTTCCGGATGTAACTTCTGGAACCTCTTCACTTTTTTGCTGACTTCCACCTACAGGCTTCTCTCCTGATGTACGAGGAAGTATGGAATTTCTTGTCTCCACTTGTTTATTTCTTACAGGTCGCAATTGATTGATATGCCTCTTATACACGAGGCCCTCGCAACATATAAGGTAGTGACGGCAGCTCAATAATTTCAAAATGGTACCTTTTTTCCATTTAGGTCCAGTTGCATAGTTGCGGAAATAAACCTCGCAACCTGTAGTAAAATGCTCCTGCCTTCTTACGGCCTCATGAAATACCTCTCGCGGATTTCCCATCTTTGGTATTAAATTCGAGAATCTTGATCTTAAACTTCTCTTCATTAGAAGTTCCGCGGGGGATTCCTTTGTTACAGTTTGGTGGAATGCTCTGTGAGCAAATAAGAATATTTGTAGATTCGTCTCTAAATCATCCTTCCCATTATTCTTTCTCAAAGAGTTTTTAAACTCTTACATATCTCTCAGCTAAACCATTTGTGCTAGGATTATACGGACTGGTCTTAGTGTGCCGTATACCATTCACTTTGGTAAAATGCTCAAATTCACCGGAGACAAACTGTCTTCCGTTATCTGCAACCAAAAATTCGGGCAATCCAAATCTGGCGAAATTTTCTCTAAGATGTCTTATAATTGTTTTGCTGGTAATATCTTTGAGGATAAGAATTTCTATCCACTTTGAGTATGCGTCCACGAGAACCAAAAACATTCTTCCCATGAACGGACCCGCTAGATCAAGATGAAGCCGATGCCACGGTTTTTCGGGCCAAGTCCATTCCGAGATGGTAGCCGGGGGCATGCTTGCCGATTCATGGCATATTCTACATTCTATAGCCAATTCCTCGATGTTACTGCCTATGCCTGGCCACCAAAAATACCGTCTGGCAATCATCTTCATTTTAACAATCCCCAAGTGCATTTCACGCAAGTCATTCCAAATCAAAGATCTTAATTTTTGGGGAATTATCACTCTTTCTCGCCATTGAAGACAACCAAACTCCAAACTTAATTCCTCTTTGATCTTATAATGATATAGTGGATTTTCTCTCGGTATCTTTGTGAATTTCCACACACACACACACAGTTGTCTTCTCTAACATTCCTTAATACTATAGATAGTATTTTATCTCAGGATGTCTCATATGCCACCTCCCTAAAAGAGAACGGTACCTCATTCAACTTCCTGAGAAGAAGTACCTGGTCTTCATCAAGAGACTCCTTGACACTCGATTCTAAAGGAAGACGTGACAATGCGTCAACATTGGAATTATCACTAGTTTTTCTAAATTCCACAGTATAATAAAATGCAGATAATTTTAAGGACCATCTTTTAATTCTGGATGCTGCACATATGGGAATTGGTTTCTGAGGTGAAAATATATGCATTAAGGGTCGGTTGTCTGTGATTAATACAAATTTTCGTCCCCGGAATGGTCCAATACAATATTAGAGCTCTGAGAAGCGGTCTGGTGGATTACATTGGCGAAACCGCTGGGAGGGTTCACCACTGATGAGCCAAGCCCTCCCAATATATTTTTTCATCGCAGTAAGGACAGTAGAAGTTCGTTTTATGTATAAAAGAAACATTCGCGCTTTTAAATCCTCTTATTTTATAACCAATTCTTTGTTTGCATCGTAATGTGCCAAAACAAACTTATCGGTTAATATTTAATTATAATATTTAAAATAACATTTGATGTTTTCTTTCAATTCTATCTACAATTTATTTTCCAAAAGTTGATAGAATGGCGCTAAAATGTTTGCAATATTCTTTATGAATCTAGAATAATACATTTTAAGAGTCCTATGAAAGATCTCAATTGAGAAACATTTTTAGGTTCAGGCGCCTCTATCACTGCTTTAATTTTATTTTTAAGGGATGCAGTCCATATTTATCAATTTTAAACCCTAAAAATATTCCACCGAATCCTTTTTGAATTTACATTTATCTTTGTTTAACTTTAAACCTTTTTCTAGCATTCTTCTAAACACTAGATCTAACTTTTGTTCATGATCTTCAAAGTCTTCTCCAGCAACCAAAATATCATCTATGTAGCAAGCTACACCTGGCAAATCAGCAAATAGACCTTCCATAATCCTCTGAAATTTATTTGGTGCTACCGCTACGTCATATGGTAGTCTTTTATAAGAAAACAACCCCTTTGTTGTGTTGATATTAACAACAGCTTTAGCTTCTTCCGCTAACCTTACTTGTAAGTAAGCCTGTGATAGGTCTAGAGTCGAAAATACGGTGCTTCTAGATAATTTTGAAAATTCTCATCGATCGATGGAAGGGAATACCTATCTAATTCTATTTCTTTATTAGCTGTACATCTAAAATCACCACATATCCTTACACTACCATCTTTTTTTAATACCGGTATTATTGGAGCGGCCCAATTTGCATGAACTATAGGTTCTAAAATGCCAGAATTCACTAAACGATCAATTTCATTCTCTACTTTGATTTTTAGAGAGAAAGGTAGACTTCTGGCCTTACAAAACACAGGAGTCACATCCTTTTTCAAATTAAAATTTATTCTAACATCCTTTAGACAGCCTAAATCTTTGTTAAACAAATCTGCATACCCCTATCCATCAAACTATTTCTATTAGATTCATTATTTAAAATTTTAATGCTAAACAATATAGAATAATCAAGTTTTAACTGTTTAAGCCATTCTCTTCCTAATTAAATTACCTGGAATATTTCATTTACAACTATTAATCTTAAATATTGGCTGGCTTCTTTTACAAAAACATTTCATTGACCTATAATCTCTATTGATTTACCACAAAAGGATTTTAATCTTAAATTTTTTGGAAATAATTTTTTTACCTTGCCAATAATTCTTATAAATATCTTTAGGTATTATCGTAACTGGACTTCCTGTATCTATAGTAAAGCACAAAGAATAATCATCTACTGTTAAATTTATTGTGGCATCAGTTTCGCCCTGTACAGAATATATAGAGTCCTGTTGTACAAATTTACATCCCCACATTTTTACTAGCTTTGCAGACTCTACTTAAATGACCCAGTTTTTTACATTTAAAACAAGTCTTTGTTCTATGAGGGCAAACAGAGGCCACGTGTGAATGTCTTTCACCACATCTATAACACCTTATTTCTCCTCTTTGCCTGAAGGGCCTATGCCGAGCCGTACTTTGTTGCTGTGCTGTTCTATTATTGTACTCACCCTTTTTATTCTTTTCATTCACAGGGGATATCTTGGCCACCAATTTATCTTGCAATTCCCTGGTATTCATCTCCGCCAGTTCGAAAGAGATCGCTACTGCAAGAACTTTATCCAGGGTGACGTCGTCGTCCTCTTGTAGTAGCTACTTTTGAAGGCTTTCAGATTTGATTCCTGCCACGAAACGGTCTCGCACATGGTTTCCAACATATCGCCGAAATTACAATGTGTTGCTAAATGTTTCAATTTCCTAAGATATTCCGAAATTGATTCTCCTTCCTGTTGAATTCTCTTCAAAAATCGGCATCGCTGTGGTATCACTTTCTTCTTTGGATCCAAATACAGCTTGATTCTTTGAATGATAGTATCATAAGATTGTTCTTTCATTAGGCCCGGGAAGAACAGGTCGTTTCCCAGCTTCAAAGTTTCAGAATCTAGCAGCGAGGTAAAAATCGGCACTTTCTCTCCTTCTTCAGATCATTTGCTAAAAAGGCTGCATCAAATTTTTGTACAAATAGATCGAAAGTATCTTCCACTGGGCTATAGTATCTAAAAGGTACAATTAGCGTTGAACTTGTCATGTTGATCTTTTATCCCGAGAGTTTCAAAGATGTATTAGCTATATTTGCGTAGACGCCGTTTTTCTCAGCTTTTTTTACTGGCTCTGTAGATCCCGAATCCTCGTCGCCACTTTTGTTGTGCCGTATTAGAAGTACAGCAACTAGCACTCGAGCATGACCTTTTATATCGCTCTCATTCTTTCGACTAACTGACAACAATTAATGTCCGATTTATATACACATAAAAATTTACATAATGGACGCCTTAAAGAATGCCAATCTATTTACATACACAACAAGTCTTATACAGATTCTCCAAGCAGAAATGTAGGATACATGCAGGAAAAAAATTAATAGTATCTTAATGATTATATATACACAGGAATAAATTAAATTAAAAGAATAAAGCTAATACATAGATTAGTCTGGGTAAATTGGAGGAAAATAATTTTATATTTAATTAAAGAAAACGTAACAAAGAGACTTAGAAAGTGAGAAAATCAAAAAGGAAACAAAAAGGGAAGGACTGGAAAAGTTATACAAAATATATTCAGTGTGTGTTTTTGGCATTTATTGAAATTATGAACAAAATTATATTTGTTTTCTACGAAGACTTTTGTAAAGTCGAAAATGACTCAACTCATCTATTATCAGAATTATAATCCTCCATATCAATTAGATTAATCAAATATAAATCCCCAAGGATAAGTTTATTAAACTTTTAACGATTTATAAATGTGTGTAATTCTACTGTCCTGAAAGCTTATGTCCATAGTTAATCTAAAATACCCATTCAAAAGGTCTAGCATCAGTATGTGGCGACTACACTTTGCTTCAGCGAGCCGAACTAAGACGGCCTCGGCATCCGCGGGCGTCAACCTGACTACGCATGCGCGCGGGACGTCATCAGAGACTCTGGCCACTGACGCGGTAAACAAGAAGGCTAAAAGCCGACTGCCGTTATTTCAACCGTTGCTTCTTTTCTCTTTATAATTTCTTGCTTTAAATAAATTAATTTTAATTATAATTTTATCAGCAGCCTTTCCACAAGCCACACCAACACTTCACGCAACAACCATCCTACAAATTGGTGAGCCGGACGTGATGCAAAAGTTATTTTAATCACACTTCTATATATATTTTTTTTTTATTTCATCCACGAAACTTTCAACAGCCCCAGAATGCAAGACGCAACTACGGAACATCCGGAAGGGCCAACATCCACGGCACCCTCCCAAATATCAAGATTGGCTTTCCGTGCACCACCATTCTGGCCCAACAACGTTGAACTGTGGATAAGCCAGCTAGAAGCCGCTTTCGGTCTAGCCGAGATCTCCCGCGACGAAACTAAATTCCAAGCAACGGTAACGAGCCTAGACCAGCCAACCCTTACTTACGTCGCGGACATCGTAACGGCCCTCCCACCCTATGGTAAATACGATGCGCTGAAAGCAGGCCTTCTCCAACGACTCGGTCAATCAAAACAAACTAAAATCTTACAAGTTCTGGATGGGCGTCCCATGGGAGATCAGAAGCCATCAACAGTCCTAGCCGCGATGCAACATCAGGCAGGAAGAAATTTCTCCGATACAGCACTGAAAATGCTGTGGACTCGACGCCTACCTCAGGACATAAGGGCCGCTCTCGCAGCATCCTCTGAAACAAGTTTGAGTAAGCTAGCGGAAATGGCAGACAACATACACGAAGCCATACTGCCAACGGTCTCAGCAGTGGACCAACCAAGCACAGGTCATAGCGCGGAAGCCCACCAACAGCTGATGACGCAAATCCAAGACCTGCATACGCAAATCGAAGCTTTGAAGTCATCCATGGACACCCCACACAATCGCTATCCGAACGCTAGGTACCCGACCCACAACAAAAAAGGAAACGCAGGAACTTGCTGGTACCATATGAAGTTTGGAGCACAAGCTAGGAAGTGCCTTCAACCATGCAACTTCAAGGTCCAGGGAAACGAATACGCCCGCCGTCAGTAGGAGTCACTGACGGCGCAGGCCTTACTCGCCGGCTCTTCATTACGGACCGACGCAGCGCCTATTTGTTTTTGGTCGACACTGGAGCCGAAGTCTCAGTGATTCCACCACCAGTAAAAAACGCTAGGCCCTCACACAGGCAGCTTTTCGCAGCTAACGGATCTATCATCCACACTTACGGGGAACGACATCTTGAGCTTGACCTCGGTCTCGAACGATTATTCCGTTGGCCTTTCATCATAGCCGACGTCGGCGTGTCCATCATCGGCGCAGACTTTCTCCGACATTACGGGCTGACAGTAGACCTGCGTAATCACCGACTGAGCGACCCAGTATCTTCCCTTCACTCCATTGGACAAGTTTCCCCTTCCCCCGCTGTTAGCATTCACCTTACAATCGCCAATTCGCCTTACTCCAGAATACTCAGACAATTCCCAGAGCTCACTAGTCAGAATCTTGTAAAAAGCCCCTACCCCTTCCAGGAACATTTTTCGAGGACCCCCCCTCTGCAAGCTCGCCTACCGAACCGTGGCTGGAGGACTTCAAGCACGCCATGGCATCTCTGAAACCTGCACCAAGCAAACCACATGGGAACCGCCACGTTTACGTGCCCAAACCACTCGAGACATGTTCCCATGTCTATCTACGTCGGGACCTGATCTTGCCACCGATAGCTCCCCCATACGACGGTCCATATGAAGTCCTTTTTAGGAAACCCAAAATTTACAAACTGAAAATTAAAAAGAGATCCACGTGGGTGTCAATCGACCGCCTCAAGCCTGCTTTCACATCAGAAGGACCGATGTTTTCCCAAGACCCGAACTTGGCAAGCCAATAAGATTGCATAGGATCGCTGGAAAGATCCTACTGGAGGGGGAGTAGTGTGGCGACTACACTTTGCTTCAGCGAGCCGAACTAAGACGGCCTCGGCATCCGCGGGCGTCAACCTGACTACGCATGCGCGCGGGACGTCATCAGAGACTCTGGCCACTGACGCGGTAAACAAGAAGGCTAAAAGCCGACGGCCGTTATTTCAACCGTTGCTTCTTTTCTCTTTATAATTTCTTGCTTTAAATAAATTAATTTTAATTATAATTTTATCAGCAGCCTTTCCACAAGCCACACCAACACTTCACGCAACAACCATCCTACAAGTATCACTTTAAAAGGAAGTTCGAAAAATGCAATATAACAGCGGTATGGTAGATTAAACTGGAGAAACCGCTGGGAGGGTTCACCACTGATGAGCTAGGCCCTCCCATTAATTATTTTTCCATTGCAGTAAGGACAGTAGAAATTGTTTATTTTTAAAAATAATCATACGTGTCTATAATAGCTTCGAATTTTGACACTTTTAAAGAGTTTACAAGCTTTCGGGATTTAAACGACCCTTCTACAGAACCTTTTATAAACCTTTTTACCTGTAGAGGGGACGTTTAAAACCCGAAAGCTTGTAAATTCGTTAAAGTGTAATAAAGAAACTTACACTCGTAATTTATATTTAATTAACCTAACTCATCTATATAAAAATCTCCAATAAAGGTTCTTCACTTGGAAAAACCAGAATTATTCATTCCTTTCAGGAAATGTTTCTTAATAATATATATTCATATTATAAATATTTTGTTTTGTTGTTGAAAAAGATAGAGAATTGAAGGTGCAGTCGTGAAAAAGAAAAGATAGCTATTTACTTTTCAAGTAGTTTTTATTTTCAATTATTTGAAAATAATTACACATTATTTTTCACAATAATATAAAATTTATAAAATTAATTCTATATTCGCGAATTAAAAATAGGTAGGTTAACTATATACTGTATATTTACAACAATACTCAAAGTGTTATGTTCTAAATCTATGGTCAAATATAAAATAATAGTCAACGATGAAATTAAAATACATGTTTTAAAAAATATATATATTTGCATTTTAGATTATATAATATTCGTATACACGCTTTCTTCAGTAAAAATAAAGAACGAGTATATTTAAAAACTTATATTCGAATGAGTGAAAGACCTTTTACTCTAAAATACACTCTTGGACAAAAATTGAGGAAGATTCCACATATTCGGAAAACAATAGTTGACGTTGTTGGATGTTATTGTCAAATATAATTTTTGTTCTATGATTGTAATAATCTGTGACTTAAAATATCTGTGGTGTCAGGAATATATAGGTGAGAGTTAATAGAGATTTATGTATCTGTGCCTTCGGACAAGTATAGGAGCTCCAGTCAACCTATCAACACAAGATACTGAAGGAGGACTTGAACCAACCCGATCTAGAAGATATTGTTACGACGCTTCTCAGCCGTCAATGTTTGCGTTCAAGGTTTCTAAGAGAACAATGTGGATTCTTTAGGATACAGCTTAGTGCGGTGTATTTATTATAAAAGCTTAAAAGAGTAGATAAGTAACTATACAGTAGATGATTAACTTGCCTTCAATGTCCGCCACTAGAGGGATCCTTCTCCGCTACCGTCTTCCCGGTCAGTCCATACGGCCACACGTTCGGAGCCCACTTCTCAGACAGACTTCTCTCCCCAGACTGCCATGTCTTCTCGGCACACACAAATCCTCGGCAGGCCGGCCAGCTTCCTTCCACCGCGGCACCAGCTGGCCTCGGCTGATCCCTTCCCGGCGGCGGCGTCAGCTGGACTCCCCGACTGTCTGCCACCCCCTCCTGGAATTTGTCAATCAACACTTCCGAGAAGGGGCCCTTCTCCTCTTGGCGTTCCCACTTCTTCCCTGCTACTTCTCTGCTGCATCGTTTCACTATGTACCAAACTTCCGTTATGATATTATACCTTCAAATGCAAAATTCAAATAATCCAATCATACAAGATATACTACAAAATAAAGTTGATATCAATCCCCGATTCCGACGACCCGGTCCTGACGCTTAGTCAAGAGCTCATCGCCCAACAGCTGCCCATCTGCAAGGTCCGGGGGGACCACCTCTACTCCACCAACTCGCCATGTGTAAATAGCCAGGACAAGGCGAGCTGTGCTCGAATGTGACACCTGTAAATTGAGACGAAATAAATAAAAAAAATAGAGGTGTGTGTGTGTAGTTAGAGAGATGTTAATTTATTAGTAAAGTAAGGTATATTTAGTAATTTACGTTCATTATTTTTGTACCTTCAATAAAGAAGATTAATATTTTGGAAGAGAAGTAATCATTGGAATCCACCTTCAACAGACGTTTCATTGAAGGGTTCAAGCAAAGAACGAGTTGTACATTGATCATGGTGCCACTGAAATAATGATAATGATGAAAAATAGCAATGTTTGGAAAATAAACAAAATTAATGGAGATCAAATGACTCCAAAGAAAGATGAGTAGACTGACTTTATTATACTCGGCTACATAGATACATATGAGGAGTAGGATGTATGATATGAGCTGTACTTACATCTGACCGTTATTCCGGAATGGTTTCTTGTTGTTTCTATCCTCCAGAGGTTTCAAGGTACCTCTCTGAGTGCAAGGCTTGCGGATCTGGACTTGCAGGCTATCCTTCTGTCCTGTCGCATTCTTCAGGCAATCCTGTAGTTCCTCAGCTAGGAGAGATTGAATCTACTTTATTATATCGTTCATATAATATTATATAGTGCCAAATGAAAAGTAAATGAATAAGAAAATGTTAATAGCAATATACATTAAAATTATAATACAGTGTGTTATAAAAATAATAAATTTATATGAATGTATATATATCTACATCATATACTAGCCTTCTCTGAAGGGATGTCTGGAATTTATCAAATGTTTAAAGCCGCCCTGAGTTTGGGAAGGCCCGTGCTTATAAAGGGTTTTTTGTCCCCAAAATGATCAATTGCATCGCCGAAGAATTCGTAACAGAATGTTCCTGTTTCCAGGCGAGAGTTCATCGGAGAGTCCTTCTCTTTTACGGAGAAATAGAGAGAGATTGAGATTGAAACTACTTTATTTCAATGTTCATATAATATTATATAAGGTAGAATACAGAATATAAATATGAATAAATAAGATTAAATAAGGATATATATAAATAAATAAATGTAAAAATTTAAAATTGATAAATATACATATATATGTAAAAATATATACAAGGTCTTCGTTGTTGGCGCCCACTGCGGGAAAGACTTCGCCACCGATGGACTGCGAGAGTTCTTTCCCACAGAGTGGGCAGGTCGATGAAGTAGCTGGCGTTACCCACCTCAAGACCAAGATGGTACTTGTAGATGGTAGCTTTCGCCACACTTGTAATCTTCATTGCCTCGGAATGGAGGCCGACACTGAAGAGCCAAGGCCTGAAAATCCAGGGGCAAGTCACAGAAAGTGAACACCTCCCGGAGCAGGGGTCGCACGGCTCGGCAACTCAAACATCTTCGGGTCAGCGACCCGTCGCAGGAGAGAGAGAGTGATCACGAATAGAACATCTTAGAAATTTGAGAAAGAGTTTATAGAACAATCAGTCTAGCCATCGTAAAGAATCCTGAGTCCAACAGACTAGGCAGATGTTACATAAAGGTGCCACGTGTTGTCCTCACGGATGAGCGGATCAGGGAAGTGTGGGAGTGGAGTCGACCAATGAATGGCTGTTTTTTGACATCCGTTTGTTTGCTTGAGCATCTTAATTAGTGCGATTGTTAATTGGTCTTTGTTGAGCTCTTCTTACGTTCACACATATTCTCGAGGAAAAAAGAAGAACGCCAATTGTGGAAGAATTGGCCTGAAGATTCCCAAGGAACTGCACGTGCGCGTCTTATGACCTATTGTGTATTTGTATCTTCCTCAACATGGCTGAATATTGGTCAAAGCGAGAAAATAACCAACAGGGTCTTTCCAATGTATAAGTTCAATATGAAACACTGTTCCTATAGAAGAAAACTCATTGTTGTGCTTATATTACTAGATATCTCATTATTTTATCATCAAATCATAGTTTTATGCTATATGCACTATCTTGAAAAAAGGTTAATAATGAATTACACTGAGAATTAACAAAAAGGATAGTTATTAATAATTAAATATACCTTTATTTTACTATATGAACCATCTTGAAAAAGTTTAATAATGAATTGCACTCTGAATTAACAAATATAATAATTATTAGTAATTAAATACACCTTTATGCACCTTTATTTTACTATATACACCATCTTGAAAAAGGTTAATAATGAATTACACTCTGAGTTAACAAATAGGATAATTATTAGTAATTAAATACACCTTTATGCACCTTTATTTTACTATATGCACCATCTTGAAAAAAGTTAATAATGAATTACACTCTGAATTAACAAATAGAATAGTTATTAGTAATTAAATACACCTTTATGCCCCTTTATTTGATTGAAAGAAGCTTTCAGGCAAGCCTTTCATCAACTAACTAAAATGTATAAACAAGGCAATGGAGAGAGATTATATAGCATTTTTAAAGATTAATTTATGAAAATATAAGATATAATTGAATTAATTTGAAGAATGAACAGGTTTTCGAATTCAGTGAATATAAAAATAGAATAGCTATTGTCTTATAAGTTTATTTATGTATACTAAAGATTTTTTAAGATAGAAGGGGAATGTATTGTGATGGTAGTTGTATACCTTTGTTTATAGCTTTAGGGTTCTTAATGGTTTCTATATATTTATATAGGTGGTCTGTGGAAAGATGGTCTAAACCCCGTTGGTTTTCGACCTCTACGACCCGGGTTCGATTCCCGCATTGGGCAATTTTTATTGGTAAAAAAAATGCTCCAATGGTCCCCGATTCTTGAAAAAGTCCAACACCACCAGCGAGTGCAAGTAATCAAATGGGGGTATGGTGCATTTGTAAGTGTAAAGTCAAACTTTTTTTTCACATGTGTTGCACTTACAGTAATAGCAGTCGCCTACTTCTACCCACCATGATTATCATGGCCTGTACCACGTGTACTAGGGATAAGAAAAAAGAGTTTCTATTGATAATTAGTGCAAATTTTGAACTGATTTATAAACGTGAAGACATGTGGGTCACTTGCAGTAAAAGCCGCCGCTAACTACTACCTATCATGACTAACATGACCAAAACAGCGCGTGTGTACTAGGAATAATAATAAATAAATAATTGTAGGCATAATTACTATAGATAATTAATTTTGATATTAATATTTTTCTGTTCTATAAACTTGCCTCATTGCCTCTCTGGTATTCTATAAATGTTCATTTGTGCTTGGCTTATACAAATAGATGTAAGCTATATAAATTTAATTTCCATCTATCGTTAAAATTTGTAACATATAAATTTACTGACAATGTGTTTATTTTCAATAATATTATCTCTATAGACCTTACTGCAATGATATCTTATTGAATGATAGGACTTGGCTCAACAGTAGTAAACCCTCATAGCGGTTTCGCCAAATTAATCTCTAGACCGCTCTACTATTGTATAGGATTGGTTTATGATATACCCTGTATTTTCTATGGAAGGCAGCTTAAGGGTGAAAAAACCGCTGAGAGCGCTTACTACTAATGAGCCAAGCCCTCTCATTCAATAACTTATAAAATCGCAGTAAGGTCTGTAGAAATAATATAATTAAAAGAAACACATTGCAAGTAAATTTATATGTTACAAATTTTAACAAATTGATGTGTTATCCTGATGTTTACCTTTCTTAAATTTCTATGTGAAAATATTATAAATGGTAAATAATATAATTTCAGTAAAATCCTCTATATCTAATATGGCCTTTGAGATGAGAAACTGAATGACAGTTTACAATAGAAGTAGAATTAGGATGTTCTTCAAAATCTATCTTTTCATTTTTGTTACAAAAAAAAAAAAAAAGGATTCTGAAACAAATGTTTGTTGCATCAAGGTACATATTTGCAGGGTCATCGACCTTGGTTTCTTCCTTCTTGGTGTTATACACGTTTCCCGAGCGGGTTTCCATACTTAAAGCAAATAAAGTAAATAAAAATAAATTACATTTTAAAGTTACTGTGTTTATTTATTCGTTGACTTCCTCGTAGGTCGTGTACCTGAGTCTTCGTCTAGGTCCTCTCTCTCTCAATAAACAATCAAGATATGTACAATAACAATATTAAAAAAGGAATGAAGCTATCAAAAAGAATGATACCATTGCATTTAATCTATTTTAAACAAATATTAAATATCCTAGAATATTTTAAATAAATGTAGGACGCATTAAATTTGATGTAACCATATACTAAACAACATCAACTAAATATTTAGTTGCTGTTCAAATTCATTTTCTATACTTAAAGGTACCATAGATACAGCATTTAATATGATAATTGAAAGATCCTGGAGAGAATGAAAAGAAATGATCCAGTTTAGAAAGTTTTCCTTGAAATGCTGCGGGGCAAGAATTGATGAATGAGTTGTTGGTAGATTGAGGTCTCTAGCTGGGACATCTGCATGACTGAGGACAGGAATAAATTATGGCCACGGGACACTAAAAAAAAAACACAGACACACATAAATAAATACATTAACTTTCTCATATAAATAAAAAAAAAAGTGGTGGTGGTGTCTTTGTCCAATTGCCATTAGGGTGACATTGCCCCGTTAGTCAGCCATATTTCAGAGTTCTCCGTAGGCCTTCACGGTTACCGTAGCGGCTCGGGGCTCACGACACCGTACTTCACCCTACAGGACAGTCCCTTATTTGTGCTGCTTCTCCACATAGAGGAAGGGTTGGACTTCAGGGCAGGAAAAGAAAGAGTACTGATATTTATTCATTTAAGTTATGCTTTCATTTCTTGACAATTAAAATAATTTTATTGACATCTTGTCAACACATGCAAAGTGCACAGTCTGCTCTATTCGAAAAAGATAATTATATATATATATATATGCATCATACTATGTACAAAGAACATGGCGCCTCTGCTACCGCTGCAGAGTTTGGTGGAGAATCGCCAGCGGGTCTCCAGCGACACCACGTATTTCGCGATCTACGAAGAATATGTAGATCGCGTACTTCGCCGCATTATTTATTGATGCTTGATAATATTAATCTTTCTTTGTGAGGGTGCTCGAAAATCTCATACACTTTGGATAGTAGCCGCTAAACTATATTTTTATCTCTTTCTTTGAGGTAATTTGATTAAAAGAAAAATGCTAAATCATCTAAAATATTATATTATTCATTTAAGCAATTCTCTTCTATTTCTCTTTAGATGCTTAATACCATCCTTTCTGTATGTAATTTGATTTAAATAAAAGTGTTGAATCCTCCAATAAGTATATTATCTTTTTCTATTGTTTGTTAGGTAAAAATGTCGGAAATCTTAATTCGGTTGATATGCCAGTTATTACCTCATATGGAGTAATTTTTGAAATTGATTTCTTATATGTTAGTAAAATTCCATTTGTCTCCTTTCAACTCACATGTTTGTGGCTGGCAGTAGTCCTAAACATTAGGATCTTCCTTCTTAAGTTGGTCTTTTGATGATTTCGTGGGGTTTTATTTCCAAATTGTCTACGAATTCAAGTATCGGTTTTCCAGTTTAGGGATTCCTTCTTTACATATTTGAATACTATCTGATGTTTCATTATACTGTTTATCTTGGGAAAAGTACTTTACTCTCTCGCTGGTTTCCTCTTGCCTTTAAAATCTCAGAACTTCCATTAATTCAGGATAGAGAAACAAGCTTTATTTATTTAGACGTTCACACATATAACTATTTACATAAAATGACAATAAGCATGTCAGAGAGAATGTATACAGAGGTATACATTATATTTGAGTCGCTAAAATTAAGTCGAGCTCTTTTTCTGCATCATATTCGTTATTAAAATCAAAAATTTCCATACTTATTATATTGTAGCGAAGTATTTTTTTTTTATTTTAATAAAATATGATCAATTTCGCGATATTTACTCTGTAAACTTCCCTCATTTCTTATCTTTTGTTTATCATTCATAGTTTGTTCTTGCTTTAAATAAATTGCCGTGTTATCCTGAAGTTTGTCTTTCCTAATTTTCCACGTGAGAATATCAATTGCTTCTTTTTAAAGACGAATATGCTACGATCGAAAACGAAGTTCGAATTGATTTTTCTTTACATGTGAATATCATATCCATTAATTTACATATATATATATATATATATATATATATATATATATATATATATATATATATATATATAAAATAAAGAAGGCATCTCCTGACCACGAGCACCTGTGCTTTTTAGATGGCAGAGCGCCATCTAGTGGAGCAAGATGGCGCTCTGCCATCTAAAAAGCACATGTGCTCGTGGTCAGGAGATGTCTTCTTTATTTTTAATATCAACACCTGACCCACTTATTTTTTTATTTTTTCTATTGTTTTCTCATATATATATAAATACAAAAACATAATAAATATTATATAAATAATGAAAAATAAATATGTTTCTCTTATAAAAAGTATATGAAACGAAAAACCTTTAAAAGTCTCAGATTCAGGTTAGTGAACTATTTCAAATTTGGCTAAACAAATTGTTAATAATATAAATGAGGGTCATGGTTGATCAATAACCTTGAAGGTAATCCTGTAGTTGACCTGTTTAAACATCTCAGGTAATGGCCAGCATCTGTCTTGGGTATACCGTGGGCAGCGTAACAAGAGGCTGTATGATGTCCACAGACAATAGAGGTCAGCTTTCAATAAAAATTGGAGAGCGTGAGGTAAAATGATGGATGAAGTCGAACAATTGGCTCCACAAGTTTCCAGGCTAATGCTATAAAAAGATGAAGCCCATTAGAAGGTATTTAGCATTCTTCTTTTAGACATTGAACTATATCCGTCAAGAATTTTTCCTCTTTATATAAGGTGATATAAAGTCTATTTCTAATAATTCTTTACAGAAGACTTAACGAGAGAGGGATGTATGCAAGGTGGCCGAAGGTTTGTATCCCACTCTCTGCCATCTAAAAAAGGGCTCGTCTTATTAGTGCAGACAACATCAGTCTTGGACCCAAAACTATACTTTCTAAGTGTAAAACTAGAGGTCAATTAGGTATTAATTTTGTCTATATTGTATTTTACACAATTAGACTTTCGTTTTATATATAAGTGAAACTGGGTCTATTTGCTTTCATATTTTTGTCGTGAATGCTCTAATCCTTTTCTAGAATTTCTCTCCAAAATGACATTAGGTCAATTTCATTTATTCTTGTCTACATAGTATTATAAAAAATGGAAGCATTAAAGCACTAATGTTTCTTTTACACATTGAACAAACTGCGATGAAATATATACATTGTGTATTATACCTATTTAGACTTTCTCTTAGATATACTGCAGTGTAGACAAGATTAAATGAGAATGATCTAGTGTCATTTTGAAAAATTCTGGAATACCTATCTTTACAGTTTCTCTAGAAAAACTGAGACTCTGGAATCTGTATGAGATTATCTGAATTATATCAGATATTGGGAACAACAGAATTTATCTTTATATATCAGTGAAACTGAGTATATTTCCTATCTCATTCTTGTAGCCATTATACTCTAATTCTTCCAGACTTTCTCAAAGTGAACACTATATAATTCCTGTCTACATTGTACTATACCCCTCCGCCCACAAAATTTCTCGTTATAATTTAGTAAAACTGAGTATATTTCCTATCGGATTCTTTTGTAGCCAATATATCTAATTCTTCCAGACTTTCTCTAAGTGAACACTATATTATTCCTGTCTACACTTGCACTATATCCGCCCAGACCATTTCCCTCTCTATTTAAGTGAGATATTCTTGTCACTAATGTAATATATCCATTCAGACTTTCTCTAAGTGATCCTCAGTCAATTTCATTTCAACCATTGCACATTACACTATATCTGCGAGACTTTATATTCCAATATAAATTATAGTAAAATTTTCTATCAGTATCTTTTCGCCAATATTTCCATTACTTCTCGACTTTCTCTAGTGATAGAAGATCAATTTCGTATTTTTCTTATCTACCTTACTCTATACACGCCTATATTTCTCGATACAAAGTTATAACCGGGTCCATTCACTGTCTTTTTTTCTAACCAATGCATCATAGTTTAGACCAGGGGTCGGCAACCTGCGGCTCACGAGCCACATGCGGCTTTTTGGATGTGAAGCTGCGTGTAGTACTCGCATAAATAAAACCTTAATGCGAGTACTATTTATTGTTGGCAATAAAATATTCTGTGACTCTTTAAAAACTTTTTAAATTTTAATTTTTGACTATCTTGACGCCAAAGGTTGCCGACTCCTGGTCTAGACCATAACAAAATATATAGGAAATTGCCTATTATTTTTGTTTCTATTTCACTATATCCGTCCAGACCCTCTCTATATATGTGTGACACTATATAAATTTTCTGCCATTCTTTGTGTCACTGGACTCTTTCCATCAAGACATGCTCAACAACTTCGGTAATGTTCTTGATCACCAATATATGTAATTTTAAAATTCTCTATTTGCACACAGGAGTTCAAGTTTAATTCAATATTAAAGAAGGATCATGTGTGTAGTGAGCTTTGGATATTCAAGCCCTTTTAGTTCATAAAGCGGTAGGTGTGTAATAATTCTTAATAAACTCGATAAAGTAAAACCTCCTATGAGCGACCCATCTGATGAGTGACCTTTTCTATGAACGAACGCTTTTATAAAATCGAACATGAGACTCAAAAAGACATCACACTACCTTCAATATAAGTGACTACCTTCAGAATAAACCGGATAATATAGGTTATTTAGGTGTCCTTTCATAGGGGTTATATGGAATCCATTGTACCGGAACATTCTCAGGACATTTACCCGTATAGCTACAATAAGTGGCGCCTCAAACGTGGGGCTGACTACTGGAGCGAAGAGAAATGTCAAGGACCTTCCGGTGTCTAATAATTTAATTGTGGTCTGTGGTCAACAATGGCGTGAAGTCTAGGACTCTCGTACAGGTCCAAGGTCCTGCACTGCAACACCCACTTTCCCGCGACCTTTGGTGGACACTGCACTTCCTCTTGGGGTCGCCACACCTTCCAGCGACCTTAGCCTACCCTTTCGTTTTCTTTTCTAGTTGATTTGAAAAAAAATAAATACAAAATGGTTTAGTCTTTGACACTGATGTATTGATTTGTTCAGTATATATAAATGGTGATCTTATATTATCTGGTGTCTGATGGTTTATAAACACAGCTAGCTGATAGTTTAACAGAACAAATGGATTTATTGTCTATTGATTTTTAAAAACAGACAATAGGTACGCGCTAACAGAAATTTAATTACACTTACAAATTCTATTCCCTTTAGTAAGAGAAATTAGAATTATAGAAATAATTTATACTATAGAATTATAGGGCGCCTCTCCCGTCAAAATAAACTTCAAAACTAGACGCCATCTATTGACCGCCGCCGCAAACTAGCGGTCTAGGGTTGGTAACAAAGCCACAACACCAACTTTGGCAAACTGAGAAGCTTCACCTAGAGACCATGGTTCCGGGCTGATGGCCTTCGTTAGCCTAGGGCGGACTTTATTCCATGAGATTCACAATCTGCCAAAGAGGTGTTTAGCTGACAAAGTGGCTGGGCAAAATCTATGGATATATGGATGGAAATACCATCTATATTTTTGCCAACTATATTTTGAATGTGAGAATCGAAACTATATGTCCTGTTTGTCAAGAAGAGCCATTTAGAGACCCAGACAAACCAAGTTTACCCATGAAATCAAAGAACTAT
Source organism: Cordylochernes scorpioides (assembly GCA_030710605.1). Taxonomy (NCBI): domain Eukaryota; kingdom Metazoa; phylum Arthropoda; class Arachnida; order Pseudoscorpiones; family Chernetidae; genus Cordylochernes; species Cordylochernes scorpioides. The sequence goes on from CP092879.1 coordinate 38,732,133, forward strand.
ATATATATAAGTTGAAGGATATAAAAATAGATATGGGGGGTATAGAGGGAAGGTGGTTGATTGGAGAGGCGGGAGAGCGGTGTGTAGTGTACCCAGTGTAAATTTCAGAAATTGAGGAAAGTGCCGCAATCAATCGTTTTGGCGACAATTTGGTCGAGGAAGTGATATTGGCTGTCACTCCTAGAGACACCCGGCCGTTTATCGGCGGTCACACCCGGCTGAAACCAGGCCGCCTTGAGGTTGTCCATCAGTTCTAACCCTGATGTTCACATGTGCACCATTCCTTCTCTATGTAAAGATAGCTTGGATGTACCATGGTGAACTAATTCTTTAAATAATAGATTTCTTCAATAGTTGCCTGAATAAGACCAACCTTATCAATGAGGATGCCGAAAAATAATTCCAGAATCAAATTACACTTTCTGTGGTAGAGAGTGAGAATGGAGAAGAGAGGTTGAAATTGATTTATTATAACGTTCATATATAATAACATATGGCTGAAAAATATTTTATAAATAAATGAGGATACTCTCTAAATATAGATATATAATGATTAATATGAAAGAGATATAGAAGGTGATAAAGAACTTTACATATATTTAAAATATATATATATTGTCTTCTCCATCCCAGGAAAAAATCGGTCAACATTGAAACGCCAGAATTCTTCACCTACAGAGTGGGTAGGTCTATAAGATGGTTGGCATCGCCTATATTGAGCACAGGATAACACATGGAGATGATAGCTTTTGAACGGTGATGATCTTCAGTGTCTCGATATGCATCGACGTCGAAGACCTGCGGATCTAGGGGCATCTCGAAGAAGGCGAATACCTCCCGGATCTGGGTCGATCGGCTCTAGTGGCATGCTTCGAGGCAAGATGGTTAGGATGGTGTATGGCAGGGGGTGGCCAAATTTCATAAATAATATTTCTTGCTTGTCCACAACGCACTTATTTTCTTTTTTTTTTCTTTTGGTGATATGTAGATTGAAGTCAATATTTACTTTAATTTGACCTAACTCAGCGGGCCGCAGTATGACTCTACGGGTCGCATACGGTCCGCGGTCCTTTTGTTTGCCAACCCCGGTGTAGGACATGGAAAGCTAGAGGAGAGGATTCAAACGGAATATACTGTTGTTGAAGTTCTTTTTGGATATGATAATAAATAAATTAACCATCTACATCCTATAATCCTGCGTGCGATACAGCTATCTTACCTCAGTACAAAGTATTTTAACCAGCCCCATATAAATCCGAATGGTTGCTCTGTTCCTATACAACTCTTGCATATCAGTAAGCAGGAAAAATAACTTAGATTCATCGTTTTATCGTCCACTTCATGATGGTGATCGTGGCAAGCCGGCAATGAGAGAGGAGAATGTGTATAAGACTGGTGTCTTAATAAAGGCATTGTGTGTGTATTAGTTAGAATTCAAAAGGTTATTAATAAAATCTGCAAAAGTAATCAAGTAAAATATAATCTTGAAGTTCCAACATGAAATGTCTACTGTTAGATAACTGAGCTGCTTCTTGTAGACATTGGGAAGCCGGAGTGCGTGCTCCAAGTAGGGAAGTGGAGGACAAAGCTCCCAGAAGTTCCTTCTCGACAACAATACGTGCCGATGTCGTAGGTATAGGCTTCCTTCAGATATGTAATACCCATGTGTATACACTTCACTTCCTACATAGTTCTCTGTGTATTCTAATATTCACATCTTTGTTTAATAGCTCATTTACTGTACTCTAGCCTTTCTGAAAAGAGACTCATTTTATAAGTGTTTACTTCCTTAATCGACAACGTTTGTAAAATCAGTAATGCATTATTCTAATCTCATCCTACCTTCTCGATAAGAGACTGCCTCCAAGAGAAACCAGGAGTACATGTTCTAAGATGGTCTCATTTGAGTAGTTATTCGAATTTAAGTGATATAAAAATGAAGCAGAAAAAAGGTTTAGTTATAATAACATTTTAGTTAAAGCTTTCATAAATCCTTTTTTCAATATATTAAATTATTATCAATTAGATAAAATATAAAAGGGGCGTTCCAAAAGTAATGTCTGTTTTCCCATGATTATAATAATATTTTAACTATTCATTTAAGTTTTATTAGGTTGTTAAGTAGAGCCTAATCTGATAATTATCCATTTTGTTTTCAGATACCTTAGGTAAAAGTATGTAATCAAGATAGAGAAAAAAAAAAGAAGCCGGTATCGAAATTTATTGAAATGGAGGGATGTTTATCTTCAGAGATTCACCAGAGACTGAAAAATGGATACAAAGAAGCCACAATTGATGTAGGCAATGTGAGAAGATGGATGAAAAGATTCCGAAGTGGTGATACTTCTTTGGATGGCAAACCATGGAGTGGGAGGCCATCAACAGCAACCAACCCTGAAAACGAAGACAAGGTTGATGACCTTATCCGTCATGATCGAAGAATAACTATCAGAGAGTTGTGTAATATACTAAATGTTGTATCAAATGTAATATAAACAATAATTTAACATCTTGGTTATAGAAGAATTGTTTAAAATGGGTTCCAAGTAAACTAACCCCTGATCAGCGTGATTAAAGGGTTCAACTATGCCAAGAGCTACTGGATCTCTATGAGGCCCAAAAGGACAGTTATTTTCCAAATATAGTGACTGAAGATGAAACCTGGGTATACCTTAAAACCCAGAAACTAAGGCACAGTCATTATAATGGCATCATCTCATCTCACAGAGCTCATAGTGCAGAGGCCATCCAAAAGGTTGATGGAAACTGTCATTCGGGACTAGCGAGGTGTACTACTGATTGAAATTTTATAGAAGAAGGTAGCACTTAGAACAATCTCGCTATGTTCAAACTTTAAGAAAGCTTAGGGAAGCTATAAGAGAAAAATACTAGAGATTTCACTTAAATCCGTCAAGTTACATCATGGCAATATGCATGGCCGCATACTTCTTTCCAGATTTCAGAGACTATTGGACAAATAGGCTGTTCACTGGTTCCACAACCCCCATACAGCCCAGATTTGACACCTTGCGACTTCTATTTATTATTACTAATGAAAAAGGTCCTGAAGGGACAAAGAATTGAAGATCTAAAGGGAGTAAAACGGGCCATGAAGACATGGTTAATAAAACAATCTCCAGCATATTTCTAAAGCAAATTTACAGTATCGTGGTTTGAGAGCATGGACGTTAGCCTTTTTAAGCATTCAAAGCCGATATTTTCCCTGATAATACGGTTAACGGTAGAAAATGGTACGCTGGTTATTGTGGAAATGTTCCTTTGAGAAGAAGAATTCTCTCTGACAACCATTTCCTTTATCTACTTTTGGTTGGAGTTAAAAGTTTCTTCAGGCACCATTTTTGGTAAATTTATTTCGTTTAATTCCATTTATATCAAGATTTTCTTCATTATTCTTCATTATATAACTGATTGTAAACTAAGTAATAGCAATGTCCTTTTCTTTCATAATATCAATAATTAGTTAATTTTTTCTGGGAAAGTCTGAAAATGTAACCTTTTAAAATATCACTTAGAATTTAAGGCATTTCGAATATTCAAGTATATTATTTCCAGGAAATATAAATATATGCTTGTTCTTTTGAATAAATAGAATCTAACTTGAATCGCGTGCTTCTTTCGCAAGCAACAACGTTTCAAACTCCTTATTTTTAAAATGGAAAACTCTCTATATATTAACAATTTTTGGCACATAACAGACAACTATATTAGGGATTTTATATATATGAAGATATATCACTAATTGAACTTGATTTTAAAAAGGTAAATTTATTACCTATTCTTTCGACTGGCCAAACGCCAGCTTTGTCAAGGCTCCAGTTTCACCATTTTTTACTTGAATCGAGTGTAATTTCTTATGAAACATGCAGGTAGCATAACCAAATAAAACTATTATTATTTGCTAAACAATCGTTTTTATTCGAACTGATTTTATTTTCAGAACAAACACATATAAAAGCATATTAAATCACTAAATACATTACTAGACTTTAAAATTGTTATACCAGGTAGATATGCAAATACTATTTTTTTTGTGTGTCAACAAACACATTATAGATGAAATAACAAATGATTGAATTTTAAAGAAATTTGGCATAGTGGATCCTGAGAAATCAAAAATCAGTACACAGAAGAACCACCTCTTGCAGCTATAAAAGTATTTATTATAAAATAAATGCGGCTATGCTTATAGAACGACGTTTAACCTAGTGGACATATATCTGCTCCGGTAAGCGGAACACAGTGGGTTCGATTCCCATCCCTGTATACTTTATTTTTACTTTCATCATTACTCTTCACAATTCATTTTTTCATACTTCATCCCTAAGAATAGCGATAGTCGTTATTTCTCCTTAAATAATGAAAATTACGACTTTTCGTTCTGTAAAAAGGAACATTTGCTGTAAAACTTGCTAAACGTCGTTCTAAAAATATTTATAAGTCCGGTCTTTAAATAAAACAAAGATTGGATGCTATGTACATATAGTGCTTTTTCGGATAGTTTTGAATAAAACAATGGGTGAACATATTTTCATTTATTTATAAAAGAGTAGAACATTCATATAATGATTATAATCCCTTTAGCATATCATCTATGAAAGGCGTGATGCGCGATGAGCCCAATCTTCTAATTAAAATTTCATCAATGTAGGAAGAGATGTTCTATAGAAATATATTATATTATAAATAAAAGAGGCATATCCTGACCAGGAGCACATGTGCTTTCAGAAGGCAGAGCGCCATCTGGTGGAACAGAAATCAACTAAAGATTGAATTAGCCTGTTCCCTGATATTTGTCCAACCCAATTTCAAGCTAAATCGATTGATAAATTAAGAAAATGGGTTGGCCAAATATTAGGGAATAGGCTAAATCAATGTTTAGTTGATTTCTGTTCCACCAGATGGCGCTCTGCTTTCTGAAAAGTACATGTGCTCCTGGTTAGGATTTGCCTTTTTCATTTTTAATATCAACACCTGACCTTTTTATTTTTCTATTATTTTGTAATATTATATTGTAGCAAAGTATCTATTATTTTACTAACAGAGTATCATTTTTATGTTTATATTTTGCTACTCTGTAAACTTCCCTCATTGCTTAACTTTTGTTCATCATTCATAGTTTGTTCTTGTCTTAAATAAATTTTATGTCATCCCGAAGTTTGTCTTTCCTAATTTTCTACGTGGCAATATAAAAGTGATGTTAAAATTTATTACAATTATCAGACATATATAAATGATATAATACTTTTATTATTATATATATTATATTAGAAAAATCTTAATAATATGATTGATACTATAAACCATTATGTTTTTATTATACATGAAATAATTTATTCAAATTTGAAAACCAAAAATAGTTGATTTAATTTTAAAAGTAAAAATTCGATTATATATTTTTCATAAAAAAAAAATAACAGGATGGCGTGCACATATTGCTCAAATGTGAGGCCTAAAATAATTTTTCCCTCTGTGAACTTTAAATTATAATTTGACCAGGGCGGACGTTGTTTTTGTTGGAGAAGGCAGGTAAGTAATGTATTGAGGCACGCACACTAGGGACAAAATTAGCGTCACGCGGGTGGGGACTGCTATATACCCGTGGGCGGTATTTGAGACTGACTGACTTACATATTTACATAATATTCATTATACAATAGAAACCATAATTATATTTATAACTTATTTAACCTCCATGTGTGATACATGGGAGTGTCTTTTCCATGGAGCAGATCAGATCGGTCCGTGCATCCTGATCACAATACCGGCCATCGGAGGTGCCTTGTTCGTTGCTCCATGGAGAAAGGGGGGGGGGGGGGGGGGTGCCATTGCCCCGTCATTATATAATAGAAACCAACATTATATTTTATAACTCTCATTTAACCTTCATATGTGATACAGGTTATGGTGGTGTCTTGTCCATGAAGCAGATCAGATCGGTCCATGCACCCTGATTACAATACCGGCCAACTGAAGTGCCTTTTTCGTTGCTCCATGGAATGGGGGGTAGGGGGGTGCCATTGCCCTGTTAGTCAACCACATTTCAGAGTTCCCTGTCTTTTCCAAGACTCTTCTGTAACTATACGAAGGTCTCCTGGAATTCATTTAAAACATCGATAGATAGTCTTCTCAGCAAAATCCCACTAAATTCTTCCTTGGAAGACAAATGGAAGAACTGTCTGCAGTCCTAATTTCTTCCAAACAAAATATTCCCAGAGTAAACAGAAAATTATACATTCCTGGATACAGAGATATACTAGATCTTTTGAAAAATCAAATAGAAGATAGGAATCAAGAGATAAGAAAGAAGAGTTCTCTGTTCACAGTTACCGTAGCGGCTCGGGGCTCACGACACCGTACTTCGCCCTACAGGGCAGTCCCTTACTTGTGCTGCTTCTCCCGTCCGCCACGTAGAGGAGGGGTGATACAGATTATGAAATACATGATAGTTAGTATAAGATCTTCTATGAGTGACTCATTTGATGAGCGACCACACTTTTCTAGTTTAATTCACATTGTGAAAAATAGTACAAAAGTGAGAAATTGTATTGGAATCAGATGAATAAATTAGAAAAAAAGAAAAGATGGTTAGCTTGATTAATCAAGAATGGGTATTTGGCCAATTCTGGAATAATTGAAAATCAACAAATAGTTGTTATTTATTCCGACAGATAGCGCAAGCCATCGGCAATTTTTAGTTGCACGATCAGGAGATGCCTTTTTATTTTTTCTTGATCAATTTACATTCTTATGAACAATCCAATCCCCAGTAGAGATTATAAGTATTTATATTTTTCAGGAGGTTTCTCATTGAAGGTTCAATTGTAATTAGCGACTAAGTATACCACATTTTCAAATATGTATAAATCAGTTCTTACTCACAAAGTTCTTAGAACTGTTTGATTTGCCAGAAGAGCAAGGTAGGGTCACTATAAATTTCTTCATCACGGTACAAAAAGACCACTATCAGATTTATTTCTAAGTTTCACAGTTATCTTGTTCTCTAATGAGCTCTCATGTGCTTCTGAAATGACATTTCAAAGACAAATTGCATATCGGAGGCATCAGGATGGTTATCCTTATGTAAGACGACCAATAGTATGCATTTCTTCCACTTTTAATCACAGGAAAATCCGCTCAAAATAGGGCCGTGAACATCATTCCTGAGTTCACGATAAGTGTAATTAGTTTTTTATTTTTTCAGCTTCAAGTTAATATTCACTCTAGATAGTGATTCTCGACAAGTCTTTTTCTGAAGAAAAACTTGGATCTTCTTCCATTCTACTGACGTCAGATGAAGTCAAGGATTTGGTAGAGGAAGTATCATTGCATGGGCTGGCTTAATTACAAATAGGCGTACTTCTCTCCACGTGTTTGATGAAGGAAAATGAATGTTCAATGACACAAGAACTAGATCCTTGAGTATCATGTGATATATTTCATGGGTATCATTAGCAACAATTTGATAATTTATGAACGATAATGTTCGTCCACATATAATGAGGGATGGGTTAACTAGTCAGAGATTTCCTTGAGAGCGAAGATATATTCAGAGGATGGCTTGGACAGGTCATATCTCCGGATTTGAAGTCAATAGAACACGACTGTGATGCAAGATCTTAAGTACAGAACAAAAAAAGTAAAAAGTCAGGTCAATGTTCCCAATGAATGTCACTAATGTCGGAAATGGCAAATAATTGGTGACATTACTAAATACTAGCTGCCGGCATTGATTCGTAAACGCTGCTTACATTATTCATGGATTATTACGTTACTTAGCTCTCAATCCTGATGTCCCTTTAACTACGAGATATTCTTTAGTTAGTCTAAACAAGAACACTATATCACAAGGTACCTATAGAAGAGGTCTATGCAAAGTTTTAGATTCATAGAATCATGGATATAGTCGTTTCCAATTAGCGACAATCTTCCTGAGCAACTACTTTTGTCCATTATTTTGCTTATTCCAAAGTACACATATTGAAAATTGATATTATCATTAAAAGTGATTTTACCGACTGTTTTTCACTTCAAATGTACTCTATATTCAATTATTTAGAAAACAGCTCGGCTTGTGTGTGTGGCGCTTAGAAAATTTTATAAATCCGTTTGATTACTTGCATTCACTGGTAGAGTTGGAATTATGAGAGAATCGAGAACAATTTAAGGAATTTATATTCAGAAAATAGAAAGAAGTAAAAAGTAGGAACTCTAAAAAGAGATATATACAGAAACGACTCAAATAAATTTCGAAATAATGCCTCGTCATCATGAGTGAGCAAGTAGAAATCAATATGTAAAAAATATTTCTTTTATTGCATTTTTAATAGAAGCTTTTTCTTAAAATTTCAAATAATTTATTAATTTGGGAGATTCTAATTGTATATTTATTTTAAAAATTATTCATATTTTCTACTTACGATGTATATTTACTACACGTTTCCACTTGCGCGAGTTAAATCAAGCACCAGAAAGAATTTGAATATTAACAATAACATCAACATGATCTTAGATTCGGACATAAAGGAAGAATGAAGTATCGGATTGGAGTCAGTATGGAAAGGACATCCTGGTAATGTGACAAAGGACACTCACGGGAGCATGTCCAGTTTGCACGACAAGGTGCAATGGGGACAACCAAGGAGGTTACTGTGTATATATACGTCGATATATTGTTGCATCATGATTAATGAGCATATTTTTAAAATTATTTATAATATTATTTTCCATATATTTCAAATCTAAATTTTATATTTATTTATTTTATAAAACAGAATATTATTATGAAATAATATGTACTATAAAATCATTTATATTTTGATACACTAAATACCCAACCTGCTTTAAACTTTGATGGGATAAAAAAAGAGATATTCTAGGTGTTACCTAAATATATAGTTGTATTATTATTGCCTAGTTTAATCTTGTAGAATGGTTGAGACACGTTCTGGAAAGATGCAAGACATGTCTGAGGAGAGTATCAAGACTGAAGAATCTGCCAAACCGCAGCCTGGTGCAACAATATACCTTCCCTCATGCCACCATTTCCTTCATACCTTCCATCTTTCAACTTTCAATCATTGCAGTATAACACTGTAAAAATAGATTTCAATATATATAGTAGAACTTGAATAATTCGAATGTCTTTAATTCGTAATTTCTTTAATTCGAATATTTATCTTGGTCCCTAGAACTTCCTATAATATAATTTCCGTTTTTAATTCGAATTTTTGGATAATTCGATTTTTTTTTGGTCCCTTGGGCTTCGAATTATCCAAGTTCGATTGTATTTTGAAATGTGAAAATATGAGAAAAATGTGAAATAGATCAGGTATTGATATTAAAAATAAAAAGATAATTGCCTTCCGTTCACATGAACATTCTTGATGGCAGAGAGCCATCTAGTGGAACAAAAATAAACTAAACGTTGATTTATGTTTTTTACATGATCAGTAGTTGCTTTATTGTTATTTTTTTATCCACCTAATTCCAGTAAGATTTCACTTTTGTACTATTTTTCCTACATTCTACATGTTGTAGACATGTGTTAAACTATGAGTAAAGAGAAATTGCTAACTACTGAATACCCAACATTATTATCCTTATTTGCATCATGTGTGCTTAGAACAAATAAAAAAACGATAGAATTATGAAAGTATTAAAACTTAGTAAGCATCGTGAAAAGATCTTCGAAGCCAATACAGTAAAATCTCCATGAGAATAAATTTTTGCTAGAGAACACATATATACAAAGGACATACAAAGGTTTTCATCGTCCAAAATTACGATTTCTACTAATTAGCCACTCTCCGGTAACAGGACACCTGTTTCTAAAAGGCACTTCTCTCATCCGAAAGGTGTTCTCCACCACCGGGCGGCCGCCGGACCTGCAGTCTTGGATCTTTCGGTTGGTCTTAAGGACCACGCCATCACCATCTCCTCAGCGGTGAAGCACGCGATCTACGTATTCTTCGTAGATCGCGAAATGTGTGGTGTCGCTGAAGACCCGCTGGCGATTCTCCACCAAACTCTGCAGCGGTGGCAGAGGCGCCATGTACATATTCATTGTATATAGTTGTACAACTATGTTGTGATACTATGATACAGTTGTGTAAGACCGTGTACTTTTGCATATATTAACAAGATGTCAATGGAATTATGTTATTGTCTAAAGGGCACTTTGGCTCTACATCTAAGTGTCCTTTACAGAGAATTTCTGCTGCATTTACTTTTTAGAAGCTTATTAGATCTTAATCAATGTCACGTCTACAGCCTTGAACACAATTGGCCACCTGACTTAATCGAAATAATAAAGTAAGAAATTTCTCAGTAATTACGACATGATGTTTTCACAGATTGCCATTATTCTCGAATGGTCCTTTGATCTGCCAAGTGAACGCCATCCAATTAGGCCAAGGCTGGCCTTTTTATGAAATTTTAAGTAATGCTTGTGTGTTTGATGTTGGAAATAGAATTTGCTTTGTGTAACAGCTTATTCAACTTGTTTGAATAACTTTATATTGCTTAGAATTGTTTGGCGAATAAAAAGGAATTTCTTCAGTATTTTTAGATTGTATATTGACATCAAAAACCTATAATGAATGTCGTATGAAATATAAAACTATTAGAAGATAATAATGTGTTGATATTGAAATATTTATAGAAGACATTGAAATTTTGGCCAGGTTTTGTTCTCAAGATATAACTGAAATGGATTCTATATATCTCAAATAAACGAATTCCGAGGATCATCCGACATTTAGCATTCTTGTTTCATTCAGGTGCGATCATTTTCCTGTGTGTGTGTGAGCTACAAAATTTGTAAAATAAAAGATCTCTATAATATAAAATTCCATTGAGAGACTACCTCCAGTAGAGGCCGGTAATATCTATGTTTTTAAGCGACATCTCATGATAATATCAATAACATACAAGTTAAAAAAATAATCCGCGATACATTCTACATTTCAAATATCGCCTTGAAGATTTTAAAATTATTCAACCTCCAAGTTTAACAAATAAATACACAAAAAATAAGAATAAAAATATTACTAAATGAGTTAAAAAGATAAAGTATTAACTTTACATCAAGAAGGTGTGAGAATAGAGTGGCACGTGGGTCATACACTAAGAATGTGTAAAAGGGCAGAGCGGCACGTGGGTCCAGATATCTACAACTCTACATCAAAAAGGTGTGAAAAAAGAGTGGCACGTGGGTCCTGCATCAAGAAGGTGTGAGAGTAGAAAGGCACGTGATTTTTAAATCAATATGGTGTGGAAAAAAACAGAGCGGCACGTAGGTCCAGGTATCTACAACTCTACATCAAGGTGTGAAAACACAAAGCGGCACGTGGGTCATACACTAAGAACGTGTAAAAGGGCAGAGCGGCACGTGGGGGTCCAGGTATCTACAATCCTACATCAAGAATGTGTGAAAGGGCAGATCGGCACGTGGGTCCAGGTATCTCCCGCCTGGGATCAAGGGTATCTATCAGAACAAGATGGGGCTACAGATAGACTCTCTAATTGTCCGTTCAGTACGTGGGTGGCAGGAAGTAAGCACAGATCGCCTCCACCTACTTACCAGAGGTAGGGAGATAAGAGCTGCGAGGGTGTAAGGAAAAAACGAAATATTCTGGATAAAAATTGCAATATGACGGGACGCCTTCGTGATAAGTAGCAGTCCCCTTGTGTGTACATGATACACAGTGATAATTCGATACGGAGATGCCTTCGAGTTGTTTTTTTGTTAGAACTACTATCGAGAAAGATTGAGACGTGTTGCATATCCGATTTATAGTCATTTTACATTTAAAAACATTAACACGGAGTGAATTGATGATAAAATTGCATCTATATAGTGTGATCAATAATTTACAGGAATGCTAAATATTTAAAGAAATACAAAAGTATAATAAAGTTTTATTTAAAATTTCTCAAAATAATGACAGTCACTATCTATACACTTGTTCCATCTTTTTTTCCAGATATCAAAACACCTCTGAAAATCCTCATCTTTCAGGCTTTTCAAAATATTCTTAGAATTCTCCTTTATTTCGGATATTGAATCAAATCGACGTCCTTTTAAGACTTTTTTAATTTTAGGGTAAAAGAAAAAGTCGTTGGGAGCAATGTCAGGAGAATAGGGTGGCTGGGGTAGTAAAGCATTTCTGTGTTTAGCCAAATAGAGTTGTACAGTGACGGCCGTATGTGGCCGTGCGTTGTAATGATGCAAGAGACAATTTTTCTTATGCCATTTTCGGGTCGTTTCTGAAGGACAGCCTCCCTCAAAGATCGCAATACATCAAGATAGTAATGTTGATTAATGGTCTGACCCTCGGGCACGAATTCATAGTTTACCAACCCCTTTACATCAAATAAAGTGATAAGAAGACACTTAAGCTCCGATTTGAAAAAATCCTTGCTTTCTCTTGCTTATTCGACCAGCTTTTAATCGTGCAAACCATTCAAATGTCTTCGATTGTGATAGGGCATCTTCTTTAAAAGCCTACTTCAAGATTTTAAATGATTCGGAAGCTGTTTTCCCTAATTTAAAGCAAAACCCTATGCAGACTCGCTGTTTTTCAATACAGTCCATACCTAAATTCGAAAATGTTCTGATATACTAGAGCTTATAAATTCGATAAAACGTGAGCGCGTGCGTCTATGTGATCAATTTTTATTTCTACGTGTTGATAAATGTTTCATCTATAAGGACCTTATGAAATTATTTCATTATTTTGAATATTTTACGTGATCAAGTCTCATTCCTGGTAATTATTGATCACACGTTGTATTTCATTTAAATCAACAAAAGCTCTGAAATGAAATGCGTTTTTTTTTCACTGGAGGTTCTTTGAAATCGGTATAAATGTGAAACGCTAAAAAGCATATCCAAAGCTTAAAAAAAGGCATTTAATCACTTTTATAATGTAAACTTTAACTTATTTTATACCTTTTATCATGAAAACTGTAAACTTTGCTTAGACCATTTAAAGGTACTGATTCCAAGATAATTGATAAATCGTTAATTTATTGATTTACATGAGAGAGAACAAAAGAACAACTTATTACAATAATAAATAAAGAAAAACTTATAATCTTCAAACGGTTAGCACCTATTTTCTTGCGTTATTACGCACATACTCTGTGGGAACAATTAATTAAACTTAAAATATATATATACAACAAAGTCTTTGTTTAACACATAGTCCTTTCCTATTTATAGTCAGTAGAGTTCCAACGATTAGTCTAAGCCCCTGGAAATTACAGCTTTGTTTACATTCTCAAATAAATATCTTAAATGATTTATTAGTTATTCGATATTGTATCTATGTGTGTGTCGAAACCTAGAAAATATATATTTTTAATTTATATTCAAGACATATATATACATATATATATAAACATATATTTAGTTTCAATAAAAAAAATCTAAAATTATAAATATTTTTGAATCGAGCACAAAATTTCTATTAAAATGCATTTTTTTACATATATCTTTGAAATATAACAACAAAAAAAGGTGCTAATGATTATTATAATTTATATTTTCAAAGATAGATGGCATCAAACCGTATTTTTAAATAATTCAGGTAGCTGAAATACATTAGATAAAGTCGTGGGAAATAGAAAATGTTACATTAAAGAGTTGAAAATCTGAAAATTGGATTCCAAAAAAAAGTTAAATGTGGGCATATTTAATTATTTAATAATCATTTTGGTTAAGTAATATTCAGTGTATTTTGTTGATTTTTATGATACGGTTAAACCTGTCTATAGCGTCCCCTCTTGAGACTCACCAAAATAGGTCACTTTTACATTTTAATGTTTAAAATCGAGCGCTTTAAAGAGGAAGGTGCTTATTTAGAGGAGGCGCTATAGACAGGTTTAACTGTATTTCTAAAGTTTATTTTGTATGTAACACTCTCTATTTTTCCACTAGAGTATAATATCAAATATATATTAATTATTTTTTTCAATAAACCTTTGCCCAGGAAAAAATCTCCCTGCGCTATGCCATAATCGATACAAAGGAAACTAAAGGACGATCACAAAGCAATATTTCTGAATGGTTGAGAAATAACGAACTCCGAATGACCCGGAAACTCTTCAGCAAGAGATAGCTGCTGCCAATCAGCACACAGATAAAACTAATTGCCTCTGTTTGTGATTGGCTAATAAAGACGCCTTTAACCTTAATGAAGCCATTATTTATTGGTCGTGTACCCCAATCTTTCTATTTATGCCATTTGGAGTGCAGACTGCTACTGAATAGATTTTATCTCGCACATCGCATACTGTAGAATTAACTTAGAAAGATTCATTCTGAATCTTTCTTGCCTATAGCTATTGAAAATTCGATACATTTTTCAATTAGAACTTCTTTATGTTACTATTCTCTCAAATTTTTATTTGCTTATTTAAATTGACATTTAGAATGGCAACTTAAAAAATCTTTATTTTATTTTAAAAGTAATTCTTTAATAGTAATCTGCGTCTGTGTGTCATACATTGTTACATTAATAGTAACGGAAAAGAGACCACTTTAATAAAAGCTTTAAAATTTATAATAACAAACAAACACTATTTCAAATAATCTGATCGATTCTAATAAAAAAAAATAATATATAAGAAATCTATAGAATGAACTCAAATACCATTTAAAAATCACATATCAAATATTTATAAATACCATTTATATAATAAATTTAACTTTTAAATTAATGAATTAATGAATAGGTAAACAAAAACTACTTTTGCAAATATTACTGAGATGATGAAAAAAAATATTATGATGTATATCGGGATTCAGACAATAACTCTGAAATATTTCTGATACACAGTGACCTTTATTGAAGACACACGAGTTAACCAAGTGTAAACAAAATTGCTTCTGTCTCCTTAAAAAAAAAACAAGGATTGGTTTATGCTTTAAATATGAAACTTTCAGAAATGCATATTTGTATTCAGACAATATTTTTGAAAGATATATGATATATAAAGTTATCTCTATTGAAGATGAACGAAATAACCTAGTGTGAATAAAATTTCCTCTCTCTCCTTGAGTGTGTTTCTGTATTATTAGAGAAACTATTACACTTCTTTTGTTCTTCACTGACAACTTTTTAAAAATTCATTTAATATTTCATCATATCACTTTGAGCGGGGAGAATGTGATTCTTCAAAAACAATATAATTAAGAATGATGAAAACATTTATATTAATTTAAAAAATAGAGCAGAGAGGCATATATCTTATAGTAACATTATTAAAATGTCATCTCTTTTGATCGTGCAGGTTATCATTAGATTAAGTTAGTTGAGCAAAAGTTACCTTTTTGAATCAAATTTATTTAGATGTTTGTTTATTAACGACCAACGCGTACGTGTTGTAGTTATCTGGACCCACTTGCCGATCTGCCCTTTCACACATTCTTGATGTAGGACCCACGTAGTGCTCTGTATTCTCACACCTTCTGTGTAGAGTTGTAGATACCTGGACCCACGTTCCACTCCGCCCTTTCACACCTTCTTGATGTAGGACCCAGGTGCCGCTCTATTCTCACACCTTCTTGTGTAGAGTTGTAGATACCTGGACCCACGTTCCACTCTGCCCTTTCACACCTTCTTGATGTAGGACCCACGTGTCGCTCCTGTTGGTCTGAATTTATGTCTATGTGGAAGAGCAGAACTAAACAACTGCCAATCAACGCATTTGTGTATGTAGGTAGAATTTCGAAACTTTACTAAACTTCAATTATTTGTGTAGTGCTCATTAAATTTTTCATTTCTCCATTTCTCCTCACGATTTATAATTCTGCTAACTATATAATACATAATGATATTTTTCTATTAAAATGAAAATGTATTTGTTCACACACACAATTTTTCTTGTAGCTCTTCTCTCTTCCCCCCTTTGGAAAAATTCCTGCGAAAATTTGAATAAAGTAATTACTCCAGATTTTTTACACAACGATAAAGGTTCTCACTATATATTAGATAGACTAAAACTGTTTTAACTTGTGTATAAGACAAAATATATCAAGCAGTATTTTTCTATATCAAAATATCAATAAATTAAAAACGATTTATTTTAAAATTCAAATGCATGCCATTTAGAGATACTTTATCAATATATTACAAGCATTTTTTTAGAGTAAAGCTAAAATATCAATTTAAAGACGTGTCTTATATTTAAAAGAAATTATTGTATTTGATATTTCAGTTAATTCCTATCTCTCTTTCAACTATATCTACAACCGTATTTACAAGTATTTCCTGGGCCTTGGAGATGTGGGAAGTCCAAGAAGACCCCCTTCTCGTCTGAAGGAGGACCTTAAAAAGATGGTGGAGCCTCCCTATCTCATAAATCATTGTAAATTCTCATTACTTTTCATTTATTTGAAATGTATTATTGAATAGATATCAAAAAAGGTTTAATTGAAAAGGCATATATTGGATATATATATTCATATAGGCACATTAATATGTTATAATATCTTGATAAGGTTGGCATTCAGTCAACTGAAATATTGGTTAAATAAATGATATTTTGATCCAATATATGCCTTTTTGATTAAAGATGTATTTATGGATTGCTCTATTTTTAAAATCAACATCAGTGGTTCAATTGTCTCTCTCAACTATAGAGATAGAAGAAAATATCTTGTGAGAGAGTTATACATCTTATGAGAGAAGACTTCCCTTAACGAATACTTTTTTGAAATAATAAATGAATTTTTGACCACATTCAACTTCCGAGGTATGACCACCTCTAAGAGAGATCTAGAATAGTCATGTGTTCGAACCGGTTTCTCGTGGGAGGTCCTACTGTACAAACTCATACTCATGATGAGGGGCCAAAGTCTAATGAGATATTTTGAAGAATTACCAAAGAGAAAGAGAGTGAATTAGTACAAACTGAAATAATTGGGTTTAATCACCGCAACATCAATCAATAAAAAGATAATACGATTGATGAAAATGGCAATAAATAAATACCAAAGTAATAGCTATTTTATGAAAACAATGCTAAGGAAAAATAAGACTACACAATTTTGTGACAAATAACCGATTTGTTGTGTTGTACATGGCTAATTCTGGATCCATTAGTGGCATTATTAGAAAGGATATTGCCCAGGGCTTATGGCCTCTTTCTGAACGTCTGAAATAGCCCTGGAGGGCGCGGTTGGTGTGTAGGCAGAAGGATGTTTAGACAATGTCATGCTGAAGAGATATTGGAACTGATATAGAGGTTCGTGCAAGAGTTTTCTTATCTTTGATTTGTGTATGCACAGATTTAGATTATCTTATCTAATTAATACAATGAGGCTTTTATTTTAGCTACCCTTGTGATGATGGGACATCTAAAATAAAACAAAGCTGACTTGAATGGTACTAATTCATCATCCAATGAAAGATCCACCCCAAGAAAACCAGAAGTGTATCCATGTTTAAAACGATCTCTAATGAATTTTTCTACTGAATTTGCCTTTTTGAAATCAATTATATCCCCAGTAGCATATTCTAAACTATATTAATCTGAATATTTACATAATTTATCCTATTTACATATGGTATACAGTCTATGAAACCATGCCGAATAATTATCAACTACTTTTCATTTAATTAGAAGGTAATTAACGTGCCATCTATATATAAGAAAAATTAAGCATGAATGTGTCTTCTACAAATAAAGCAAAATAATCTTTCATTTACTGTAAATGCATTACTTCTCGACATATGTAGAAATAATTCGTCGTTTACATTTGAAAGAAGCCTGGGCTACGTTTGGTTACTTGTACTTACTGGTTGGTTTGGGCTTGTTCAAGAAGTGGGCCAATAAAGCAACTTTTCCCCAGAATTATGCCCAAATCAGATTCGATCCCGTGCCGTTGTTGTCAAAATTCGACAGTATTATGCCGCTAACAAGTAATATAGATACAGATCGACTTAAAATAGCCTTATGTGGCGTTGTATTGGCCTTGTAGTCAAAGGTCAAACCTTGAACGGTGGTTACTTGTCAGACTTTTGGAGTTGATTAAAAAGAGTTTGCTTTTGCACTTACAAGTGTGAAAGTTATCCCAGTTTGTTTATTTGCCCTCCCTAGTGAAGTCGAACCTTTACAAGAACCAGGGACCATTGAAGCAGTTTTTCTTTAAGAAATAAATATCCATACGGGTTTCGATCCCGGATCGTGGCTGTCGAAAATCGATGGGATACACTACTTCTCTACCAACCCTCGATATTCGCAAGTTACAAGATGAAGCTTTAAAGAATGAATTGACAATGCCAAAACATGATTCTTTGAACTAGAATATCGATTTCTGGAAGTATAAATATTATCGCTACATAGATATACCTTCAATTCATCTGGCTTACAGCGAGTGCATCCATTTTTATCACTAATCACCATTTACCAATATGGTCTCAGTTACTATGATCAAATTCACCTCATCTTCTCTGCATATAAATACTTCAGTATATGCAATCATGATTTATATTTACATATCATATAATAAAAATCGAAAATAGATTTCCTGACCGCACTCACTTGATCTCTTTTAGATGACAGAGCGTCATCTAGTGGAACAAAATCAACTCCACATCATATAGCTGTGTTCTTAGTTTAGCCAACATTCCTCTGATCTCAGACTTTATCGAATCCAGAATCATGATATCTGATCTGAGAAACTTATCCACAGATTATCAACAAATTTATGACCCATTTATTCCAGGAATTATAGATACCTTTCTCAAATCATGAATGAATGTTCTGAAAAACGAAGCAAATAATACTTTCTTAAGCTTTTTTTCCCCAAGAAATCCCTAAATACTTTCGTCCAAATTTTTATAATACTCAATTTGCTACAAACCACGGAAATTTCAACGGTTTTTTAAATAGAATAAAGGTAGTGGAGGATTCAAGTTGCTTTTGGGGTATTGAAGAACAAACCTCAAGACATCTACTGATCGATTGCCCAGAATTTCAAGATTATAGAATTAAGAATGAACTAGTTGTTTGTGAACTTAACGATTTGATTTCCGATTAAAAATCATATTTAAAGTTCAATTCATTTTGTAAATACATTCTAAACTTTCTACAAAATCTGGATCTCTAATGTTTTCATGCGTTGAATAATGTAAATAACTTATGTAAATAAACTTTTCTCCTTGTTTGGCGCAAGTATCCCTTGCGAGATATAACGTTTTGGAAATAAAATAATTGTAATAATTGTAACTAAAAATTGATTTAACTTGTTTCCTGATATTTGGCCAACCCATTTTCTTGATTAATAAAGAAAAGCCAACCACGAGCGCGTTTTGGGCTGTTGGTTCTCGCCAGCGTGACGCACACTGTACCTCTACCACCAAAAAGCGTGGTGTCTCTGGAGACCCGCTGGCGATTCTCCACCAAACTCTGAAGCGGTGGCAGAGGCGCCATATTCATTGTACATAGTATCACATGCATATATATAATTATCTTTCAAAATAGTGAGGACTGTGCACTTCTGCATTTTTTGACAAAATGTAAATAAAATTATTCAAATTTTCAATTGTCTACGACTAAAAATGTGGTCCTAGAGTCTGATCTTAAGTTATCCAATATATTGTTGCACCAGGTTGCGGCTTGGCAGACTCTTCAGCCTTGATTCTCTCCTGTGCTGGGTCTTGCATCTTACCAGAGCGTGTTTCAACCATCCTACAAATTTATAAAAGGGAATAATGAGATAAGTCTACTTTATGTAGCCACCAGAATCATTTATTTATTTTCTCACATCAAAGAGAGCAGTGAAGTCACAGTGTACCTAAATACAAATAATGATAATCTAAAAATAATCTGTTTTAAATAAATATCATAGAATATAAAAATAAATAAATATATAATTTAAATTTCAAATATATTAAAAATAATATAATAAATACGCCATTAATCATGATGTAACACTTCCCCCTCTCCAGAGGTCGTCACGTCCTCGTGGGTTACCTCATCAATTCTCTCAAAATAGGGTTTGAGTCTTGAGACATGGACAATCAATGGGTCTTGGCCAGGATTATCTTTCGGCTCAATTAAGTAATTTACGTTAGACAGCTTTTTTAATATTCGATATGGGCCAAAATATTTTCTCAATAGTTTTTCGCATTTTCCGATTTTCCTGACTGGTGTCCAAACTGCCACTAAATGTCCTGGTTCATAGATTTTCTCATTGTGTTTTTTGTCATAGTTTCTTTTCATTCTTTCCTGAGTCTTCTCTGTGTTGTTAATGACTACCTGTCTCGTCCTTGCTATTTTATCTAAGTAGTTTTCTATATATTCGTCGTAATCGTCCATGTTACTGTCCGTTGGGATATTCTCGTCGTCTAAGAGGGACATGGGTTCCCTTCCAAACAACAGGAAAAATGGAGAGTAGCCTGTGGTTTCTTGAATCGTGGTATTATACGCGTGGGTGATAAAAGGGAGGATTTCATCCCAGTTCTTTTGGTCTGTGTTCACATACATGCTGATCATATTGATTAAAGTTCTATTTAGCCGTTCCGTTAGTCCGTTAGTCTGGGGGTGGTAGCTCGTTGTGAAGCAGTGTTTCACTTTGCACATTTTCATTACCTCCTTCATCAAATTGCTAGTGAATTGTGAACCTCTATCGCTAATAAGAAATCTTGGGGCCCCGTGACGTAAAATAATATGTTCGATTAAAAATGTAGAGACTTCTTTCACGGTTGCTTCTGATACTGCCTTTGTTTCAGCATACTTGGTATAATAATCAGTCAACACAATTATCCACTTCCTTCTTCTTTTCGTTGATGGCAAGGGGCCAACAAAGTCAATTACGATTCTTTCAAAAGGGTAGTTAGCTGGGGGAATAGGTTGTAGAAGTCCAGAAGGCAAGTGATTTGAACCTTTCCGACTTTGGCAAAGATGGCACGTCTTTACAAATTCTGAAACATCTTTCAACATGGAAGGCCAATAGTATTTATTCTTCAATCGGTAAGTGGTTCTGGCGACGCCCAGATGGCCATTCAGCATATGGTTGTGGTATTCACTCATGACTTCCTTCCTTCTCTTCTTTGGCACTACCAGCAACCATGCCCTACCTTCAGGATTTGGATTTTTCTTGTAGAGACACCCATTTTCTTCTTTGAAGTTCTGTGTAATTGAACGCTTGTTTCCACTAAGGTTCTCCTTAATATTCTCAATAAAATCATCCTTTTCGTCTATTATTTGATTCAGAAATAGTCTTTCATAATCTTCGTCCCATTCGTTTTCAGGTAAGGGTCCTCTAGATAGACCATCAGCGTCCAGATGTTTTTTACCCGATTTATGTATGATTTCGAAATTATATTCCTGAATCTTCAGTGCCCATCGTGCTAATCGGCCGGTCGGATCTTTCAGATTCTTAAGCCAGCATAGTGCGTGATGATCAGTTACGATTTTGAAGTGCCTTCCATATAGGTAGGGTCGTAACTTGGACATTGACCACACAACAGCTAGACATTCTTTTTCGGTAGTCGAATAATTTTGCTCAGGTTTGCTCAGTGTTCGACTTAAATATGAGATAACTTTTTCTTTATCGCCGAACTTTTGGACTAATGTTGCACCCAGGCCGATGTTAGATGCGTCAGTATGAATGTAAGTAATTGCATTCGGGTCAAAGTGCCCTAAGATTGGAGGATTTATTAATGCTACTTTAAGGGTTTGAAATGCTTTTTCTTGATTTTCTGTCCAGGTAAAAGGTACATTCTTTTTTATAAGACTGGTTAATGGATCGGCAATTTTTGAAAAACCTTTGATAAATTTTCTATAATATGAGCACATTCCTAAAAATGATTGAACTTCTTTTATCTTTTTGGGCCGAGGAAAATCTCTAATAGCCTTGATATTATGCTCCGCTGGTTTTATACCATGTTGATTAGTAATATGGCCAAGAATCTCCAGTTCTTCGAAAGCAAATTGGCATTTTTTGTTGTTCAATTTTAAATTAGCCTCGCGAAAACATTTTAAAACAGCTTCTATTCTTTTGAGATGTGTTGAAAAATCCGAGCTATAAATGATTACGTCATCTAGATAACATAAGCAAATTTGCCATCTAAGATTACCAAGCATATTTTCCATGTTCCTCTCAAATGTAGCAGGGGCATTGCATAGACCAAAGGGCATTACGTTGAACTCATATAGGCCATGTGCTGTAGTGAAGGCTGTCTTTTCTTTATCTTTCTCCTCAACCTCTACTTGCCAATATCCTGATTTAAGGTCAATTGCTGAAAAGTATTTGGATCCTTGAAGTGTATACAATACTTCATCAATTCTGGGAATTGGGTAAACATCCTTCACTGTTACATCATTCAATTTTCTGTAGTCAACGCAAAATCTGTACTTACCATCTCGCTTCTTGACCAAGATTACAGGGAAGGACCATGGACTCGAGGATGGTCTAATTATGCCGTCTCTGAGCATTTCATCAATTTGTTCTTTTATGATTTCTCGCTCTTTCGCGCTCACCCTATACGGCTTGTGTTTGATCGGTTTCGCGCCTTCTGTATCGATCCGATGTTTCGCTAAGTTGGATCTTCCTAATCCCGACGAAAACAAATCCTCGTACCTTTCCAAAACTTGTTTCAATTGCTCCTTTTCCGTATAGGCTAAATTTTCGTTTATCTGAAATTGGGGTTCTTCATGCTCTTTTTGTTCACTTTCCTCCATAAGATTCACTTCGGCTGGCTGGCTTCCAAAGCACAATGTTTGGTTTTTTAATATTTTTAATGGTCGAGGGTAAGGGTTTGTTATCCAGATATATGTTTCCTTATTCACAACATTTATTAAGCTTCTCGCTAGTCGAAGTCCATTTGTTTGAAACATTTTATGGTTCTCCTCGATGATGTATTCGCCATCCTCTGCTTCTACAAATGCATTAATCAATTTAATAGAAAGTTCTGGTATAATGGCATCCTTTGCACTTTTTATTTTCTTCTGTTGATATTTGATTACGTCACGATTTTCTGTCAAGTCATATTTGATTATTTCACGCTGACAATCAATTTTTGCGTTCATTTTCTTAAGAAAATCACGTCCAAGTATAAATATTCGCAAATGTGTTCTCATTATCACAAATTGATGTGTAATTGTTTTGTCATCAAATTTTATATTTAAAATAATATTTCCTACGATATCTAATTCTTTGCCATCGGGTCCGGAGCACATTTTATCAGGATTTATTATTTCAAGACCTGTGTTAAGAGCTGTACTAAGGTCGACCACTGAAAGATCGGCGCCTGTATCAATCAAAGCTTCGCAGATACCGATTCTATCCACGTTAATGTTCATTTTATATTTGGGGTCTAACTTTTTAATTCCATTTATGGTTGACTTGCTTTGATTGACGGACTCAGGCGCGATGTTTAGTTTAAATCTTCTAATGCAGCATATCTATTCCTTGTAGGGATACTCGAGTACGGGCTATTACTTACGTCAGAGTAGAGCAGAGGTCTCGACTTCTGAGTTCCATTATCCATTCGGATTTCTTCTTCGACCTTGTCTTGTGTAACTATGGGGTCCTCTTCCACAATTCTTACAAACCTGACTCTGCAATACCGCGCTACGTGTCCTGGCTTGTTACACTTGAAACATATTGGTCTCCCGTCTTCTGTCCTATTCCTATTTGAATTTGGATTCTTATTGTATATTTTACTTGGGTAGACCGGTTTTGGCTCAGGATTGGGAGTGTAAGATCGTCTAGGGGCAGATACCTGGGGCAGAGGCTTGTTCTGGTAATACCTCGGAGTGGGGGCCTGGGGCTTGGAGATGTTCTGGTAGTACCTCGGAGCGGGGGCCTGGGGCTTGGAGGTGTTCTGATATGGTCTTCTGAACGACGTAGCATTCTTCCATTGCTCTTGATGATGGGGACGAGGAGAGCGTGGTCCATTATAAAGAGCTTTTGATTTTTCTGCACGTTCTTGGTAATTCTTTTCGAACAAATCCAGCTTTTTACAAATTTCTAGAAGTTCATTGGTATTTTTAGGAGGGTTTAGGTGAAGGGCAAAAGAGTATTCTTTCTTTAACCCTCCAATAACCCAGTTTATTTTAGTCTCTTCTTCCATTTGGGGATCGACCTTGTTGCACAGTACAAGGATATCCTCTGCGAACCTGATTGCAGGTTCATTCCACTGTTGTATCCTGTTTAATCTCATCCTCATTTCTTCTTTGTTGGCGTCTGAGGCAAAATCCTCAATTAGGCGGCTCTTGAAATTTTCCCAGCTGGTGAAACTTACTTTGTGTAGGTTCAGCCAGGTTTTGGCGCTACCAATCATATTCATGGCAGCATAACGGGAGATAATGTAGTCTGCCCAATGGTACAGGAAGCCAATTTCTTCAAGAGATTCAATCCATGGGCGAGGGTCTTCTGTTCCATCATACTTGGGGATGTCGATGTTGGGATTCAGGACAACTGGGTCGGAACTAGCATCTCTACCAATTGTTGCACCAGGTTGCGGCTTGGCAGACTCTTCAGCCTTGATTCTCTCCTGTGCTGGGTCTTGCATCTTACCAGGGCGTGTTTCAACCATCCTACAAATTTATAAAAGGGAATAATGAGATAAGTCTACTTTATGTAGCCACCAGAATCATTTATTTATTTTCTCACATCAAAGAGAGCAGTGAAGTCACAGTGTACCTAAATACAAATAATGATAATCTAAAAATAATCTGTTTTAAATAAATATCATAGAATATAAAAATAAATAAATATATAATTTAAATTTCAAATATATTAAAAATAATATAATAAATACGCCATTAATCATGATGTAACAATATCAAATCCTTTTAAAAATGTAATTTTCATTGGATTTCTGATACAGGGTGTATAGAACACGCATGTAACGAATAGTGTACGCGAGAAAATAATATATAATTAGTTTTTTCGCCAACTCCAGCTTCCGTGATATCAGATTTCTTCGGGTTGGTCTGATATTCCATTAAATACGGGGGAAAATCGCACTTTATCCGAATTTCCGACTGAATCAGTTTAATGGATTCAATGACAATTAAGCAGATTGTTGGAATTTTATTGAAAGTTGAACAGGTTTATGAATTCAATAGCATTGAATGCACAGCTTGCTGGATTCAACAACGCCCTCGAGGGAAGGGTCTGGAAAGTGACCACCCCAGCACCTGAGAGTCCCAATTACCCATAAACCAAGGTGCTACCTGTCCTCTAATTAAATCCCACGAATTATCTCAGACTTTATTGGCTCGTTAAATTAAATCTCACTTCCTTTAATCAGGTGGGAAATGTTAAATTAGAACAATTTTCTGAGCCGCACAATAAAATGTACGGAAGTATCACAGATAAATTGGCTACATGTTCCTTGCTAGCATTTATCTACCGCGCCTTTCTTTAATTGAATACTCTTCCTAAAATAAACTCTTTCTAGCTTTTAGAACAAAGTTTTATTGGTATTTTTAGATAATCATATCTTTATGTGCCGAATTATCTCTAAAAGGGCTTTAAGTTTGGATTTTAATCAGTCAATAAACTCTGTAGCCATCAAAAATGCTTTATTTTAAAGCAATTTAGTATAAATCTTTTTTTAAATATTCATGTGTTCCAGTTTTAAGTGGGGATTTCTTTTGAAGGAACATGACGCCCATTGTTATAGATTGGAAGAAAATAAAAATCAATATTGAAGAACAATAACAACTATAGACAGGTGATTTGGTAGTTTAAAATCAGTTTATAAATGAATAGGTTTCACCACTAAGAAGTCAGGTTTATCTTTTTCATTGGAGTAAGGAATGAAGGAAATGCTTTCATTCTAAAGATGCTCTCTAAATATTGTTCCTCTTAAAATATATATCACCCCAACATTTTCACAAATAATTTTTAAAATTATTTTGCGAATATATAAATGGAAATATATATAGTTAGGTTTAGTAATATATATAATTGGTAATATATATATGTTATATAAAAAAAGAGTTTCTGCTGTTTTGAGATTAATTTATTGTAGAGGAATAATTGGTCATTTGCTTGATCCCGGAATCCATGAGTATGTTACGATATTGTTCTGCAGGCGTGGCAATAATTAAATAAAATTAGTTATCAAAAAAGCTTTGAATTAGCTAAAGGAATAAATAAAACATAATTTGATAAAAGTACTGCCTGGCCTAAGGCGTAAGAATCAAAAAAATGAAAAACTTATTTACATAATGTACAAAAGGTTTGAGCCGGCCATCGGGAAACAACAACAATGAGTTTTTATAGGGGAAGCGTGACCTCTGGCGGTCGATTTAACAGAGTATTCGAATCTATGAAATATATTTTCAAATAAAATAATATTTTAATATAACATATATATATGATCCTTCATCATATTCATACACACTATTTTATAACATACAGAAATATAAATTTTAATTCAATTCTATCAGATTTACTTTGTTTATGAAGATATAGTAGTATGTTTGAATGTCAGCATCCTATTATTTAATTTCAGAGAAAGATTGTGTCAAAATTTGACAGTCCAAATTATCTAAATTTACAAAATATGAACAATGCAAAGACAATTAATCTTTGAAGAACAGTGCAATAACTGGGTTCTCTGGAATGTAGGTGAACCTTTGTATGATCAATAGCTGAACATTATTTGTCGATGACAGGTCGATTGTGTATCGATATTATTGATTGCCCAAATTTCTAAGACTTGGCAGTAGAATAGTGACACCTCTATTATATTCTACAATTTTTTATAACAATTCTCTAGAATTTGTGTTACACAAAATAATAATAATAAATATATATAATAAAATATAATGAGGCTTATGATTGTAGAACCACATTTGAAAATTATCCCGCATGTGTTTCTTTTGAACGAAAAATCGAAATTTATTTTAAGGAGAAATAACGATTATTTCTAACCTTAGGGATGAAGTATGAAAGGATGAATTGTGTAGGGTAATGATAAACGGAAAAATAAAGTGTCCAGGGATCGGTTCCGTTCATCATTACACTTCAAAATTCATCCTTTTATACTTCATCCCTAAGGTTAGAAATAATCGTTATTTCTCCTTAAAATAAATTTATATTTTTCGTTCAAAAGAAACACATGCGGGATAATTTTCAAATGTCGTTCTATCGTTCTATCTGTCGTCCCAAGGAACCAAAAAAAAAAATCTAATTATCCAAAAATTCGAATTAAAAACCGAAATTCTATTTCTAGGAAATTATAGGGACCAAGATAAATATTCGAATTAAAGACGTTCGAATTATCCAATTTCTATTGTCTATATATTCCAATATTAAGCAATATGCAAAATCCATCCTGAAATTTAAAAAAATATATAAATCAGTTAGCATTTTAACGGCGTTTATACGTTTTTATGCATTCCTTAGAAGGTCAGAAATTCCCGAAAGTTCGAGATTACGTTAATAAAGGTTTAAAAAAAATTCATTTACAGAAACCTGTGGCATTGCTTGATTAATATCCAGGAGATTCGAATCAATTCACAAATTAAATCATTTTAAGATCTTCAATTCCTTATCGAATTAATAGAGAGAGACTATTAGAAATACAGAATTGTGCACCTATGTAATTCATACATGGTGTCGCTGGAAATCATTATGGAAAACAACTTTATCATAATCTGGTAGTCTGACCTAACAGTAAAATAGTGTGTCTGTTTTGACTCCTATTATATTTGTTGGAATATTTGATTTTATAAAAATAAATAAATATATATATATATTCTGTGAAATTGGATATGATGATAACCTAATATAAAAAAAAATTGTTGTTGTTAAAAGTGTCGAACAAAAACTTAATTAAAAAAAATATATATATAGCCACTATTATCTTTTGCATTTATTGTGTTTTCTTAATGTAATGTATGTATGATAAATAATACATTTAAAGGAGAAGTCTGTCAATCATCAAAAAACAACAAAGGATATGGGCCCAGCATCATCTTCAACTGCGATATAGAAGAATAATTATAAAAACAAAATGGCGGATATGTCGCAATTAAATATACCGAAGCTTGATGGCAATAATTTTACTAGTTGGAAATTTAGAATCCTTTCTGTGGTTGAAGGAAAAGCTTTAGCACATCTTTTAGTACAAGATTCACCAAAAGATGAAGCCGAAAAGGCGAAATGAATCCAACAAGACGCCCAAGCAAAAGATATTGCCACGTGCAAAATTTATTTCAGGCAAGGACAAACTAAGAAAGGTATACAACAGATAAGCCACGAGGGGAATTTACAGAGTAGCAAAATATAAATATGAAAATGACCACTCTGTTAATAAAAATAATAAAATGAATAAATACTTAGTTACATAGCTTCTTCCCTATGGGAGCTGTGACCACAGCTAGCAATTATTGTAGATACTGACATGGATCTGACGTGCTTCTGCCAAGGATTCCATCGAAGTCTTGGAACTTTGTCCCTAGTACCTTTGCGTCCTTTTTCTTGCGGCGTGAAGAGCGGCTTTGTCGTCGTATCGTCTATAGGGACATCGTCATCTTCGAGGGAAGTCTTGGCTTTAGCACGGCGGTGGAATCCTGGAGTCAGACTCCGAAAATGTAGAACACAGCACCCATGGCTTCTAGGTCTTCTCGGCGACTTCAGTTTGTCTTCCCTAACTTACCCAGCATCTCCACCATAATGCCACGTGGAAAATTAGGGAAGACTAAAACTTCAGGAGGAAACAAAATTTATTTTAGGCAAGGACAAACTAAGAAAGGTAAACAACAGATAAGCCACGAGGGGAATTTACAGAGTAGCAAAATATAAATATGAAAATGACCACTCTGTTAATAAAAATAATAAAATGAATAAATACTTGGTTACAATATTATTACATGCGCAATGAATGATTCGCAAGTCGCACTTATTCTTACCTGCAACACATCCAAGGAAATTTGGACATCTTTGCAAAAGAGATATGAAGGTAACGTAAAAGGAAAAAGCATTAAAGCTAGAAATGAAGTATCACGGCTACAAATGAAGAAAGAAGAAAAATGGCAAGAATACATTCTAAGAGCAGAAAAAATGCTTGAAAATGCAAGAATTCTCGGTGCTGAAATAGATGAAGAAGAATTCACCACTGCACTTATTAAAGGATTACCTTCAAAATATAACATTATTGCCATGCAAATAGACAGTATGGACAATCCAACTATTGATAAGTTCACATAACTTCAGTTTACAATTTTAACTACAATGAAGCCAACATTCCTGTGTGATCAATGCATTACTTGCATAAGGGCAAAAAGCACTAGATTACCATTCAAGGAGATAAAATACAACCAGTTAAAGAATCAACTAGACCTTCTACACCTTGATCTTATTGGACCTATCAAAGAACTATCCATTGGTAAAGCAAAGTATATATTGACAATAGTTGATGATTATTCAGGAAAAATTTTTGTTGTATTTTTAAAGTCTAAATCAGAAACACCCCAAATATTTAAAAGTTTTTTTGAAAGAGTGGAAAATCTAACTGGAAGGAAAATTAAAAGCATAAGAACAGACAATGGCATTGAATTTGTAAAAAATGAAATGGCTACTTATTTGAAAGGAAAGGGAATTCAACACCAAACGACAACATTTTTCTCTCCACAGCAGAATGGAAAAGCAGAAAGATTCAATAGAACTTTAATTGAGGGAACTAGAGCTCTCTTAATTAAATATCAACTACCAACAAAATTTTGGGCAGTAGCCATGAATACTTTTGTATGTGTAAAAAACAGAACACCATCTAAAAACAATGCAAATTTTACACCAGAAGAACTATTTTCTAATAGAAAACCTACTGTATCCCATTTAAAAATATTTGGATGTCATGCTGAAATTTTTATACCAAAGCATAAAAGGTAAAAATTGAATGTACCACACAATCTGGCATATTTGTTGGTTATTCTTCAGAAAGGAAGGCTTACAGAATTTGTGACCCTAAAGACTTTTCAATTACTGAGTCAAGAGATGGGAAATTCCTTGAAGACAAGAAGGGTGCAGCACTTCTTGATAATGATAACACTACTAAGACTCAAGATAATTCCTTGATAGAAATATTTGAAAATGACAACAGTGAAGAAACATTTCCATTGCAAGAGCCAGAAGATGTAGCAGAAAGCCAAGAAGAAAATCTTATCTCTCCCAATCAAACATCACCAAGATACAATTTAAGACCAAATGTAAGAGACCAAATTTACTCTGAACATTCTTCAGATCAGGAACCTATATTTCACAATGAAGACAAAGATCCTACCTATGAACCAGATGAAGAGGCATTTAAAGTTTCTCATGGAGACTTACTACCATCTTCCTATGAAGAAGCTATTAGTAATCCAGATTCAACTTTATGGAGACAAGCAATGAATAAGGAAATACATTCTCTTAAAGACCATCATGTAGGAAACTTATTGAATTACCTCAAGGTGCAAAACCTATCAAATCCAAATGGTATTTTCAAAGAAAATTGATCCCCTAACCAATAAGGAAATTTTCAAAGCAAGACTTGTTGCTTTGGGATGCTCTCAAAAATATGGGACAGACTACAATGAAACCTTTTCTCCAGTAATGAAAACTGATTCTTTTAGAACCCTTCTAGCCTATGCCACAATGATGGACTATGAAATTTACCACTTTGATGTTGAAACTGCCTTCTTGTATGGAAAACTAACAGAAACCATCTATATGACCCAGCCAGAAGGATACCAAAGACAAGGTAAAGACATTGTATGTAAACTTAACCAAGCACTTTATGGACTAAACTCGAGTGGCAGAATATGGTATGAAACTTTTACAAAATACCTTTTAGAAATAGGCTTCACACAACTTAAAATTCTGATAAATGTCTTTTCACTTTAAAAATTAACAATTCATGTTTACTTTTAGGATTGAATGTTGATGACATGATATTGATAAATTCAGATCCTGTAATTTTGCATGCTGTAATCCAAAAATAGAATTACACTTTAAAATCAAAGAAAGTTTAAAAACCTTTAACATTTTAGGTATGGAAATTATTAGAGAGGATGATAGACTAATTTTAAAACAAGAATGTTACATAAATAAGCTTTTAGAGAAATATAACATGCTGGATTGCAAGCATATCTCAACTCCATTAGATCCTAATACCAATTTAGATAATTATAATAATTCTGAAGAAGTTAATAAGAAATTATATATAGAACTAATTGGATCATTGCTATACCTATCAACAAAATCTAGTCCTGATATTGCTTTTGCAGTTACTATATTGAGCAGATTCAATCAAAGCCCAAGATAAATACACATTGGTGCTGCTAAAAGAATAATTAGATACTTAAAGGACAATAAACAATATGGATTGATTTATTGTAAGGGAGATATACAATTAAAGGCATATTCAGATGCTTCATGGAATTATGGTAGAACCACCATTTCAAATTCAACTACAGGATTAACTTTTTATTTAGGTAAATATTTAATTTCATGGTCAAGCAAAACCTTTCCTAACACATGCCTTTCAACTTGTGATAGTGAAATACAAGGACTACTTCAATGTGTAAAAAAGGGTATTTATATTCAATATCTTTTTAAGGAAATTACCACAACATTTGTTAAAATACAAATATTATGTGACAACCAAGCATCAATTTTTTTTACTAAATCTGGTCAAACTACAGATAAATCTAATCATCTAGTTAGATCTATTGCATTTTGATAGGCTTAGCAAAAATATGTTTCTTTTAAGGATTTCAAGTTGTTTTGTACTCACTTATTTTGTAGTTACGAGGACATCCCTTTGATATAAACAAATATATATTTATTTAAGGAACGACTTGTTCCAATACAAATATTGTTAAAACAAGCGAGCGATAAATCAAAATAGAAAAGGTTGAAGCGTAGAAGTAGTGTGACGTCAGCACCGATGATGATAAACTCAAAGTCTGCGTAACAATTCCCTCCTTACTTTGTCTTTATTCCCACGATGCTGAGGTTCTCCAGGTGTTTCTTCATCTGGTCTCGGGATAGGTCCTTTGTGAAGATATCTGCCTCCAGGTCCTGAGATGGCTTGTACAGAAGGCAGATGTCTCTGGATTTATAACAGTCTCTCAAGAAGTGGTATTTTCTGTTGATATGTCTACAGCGACTGCTTTGTTTAGGGCTGGAGATCCAGTTGATCAATGACTGACTGTCTGTATAGATCGCAGTTGGTTTTTCCATAAAATTCCATTCTTCCAGCTCTCGTAATAGGTTTATCATCCACTTGATTTGACAGCAGCTTTCACAAGCAGCTATCATTTTCGCTTCCATTGTGGAGAGGGCGACGAGTGGTTGTTTACTACTTTTCCAGTCTATAGTTGCTTCGCCGAGCTTCAATACATATCCGCCGTAGGATTTTCCATCATGGGTGGTCGACCAGCTGGCATCGGTGTAGGACTTCAGGATTCCAGTCTTCCCTCTTTCAAATTTCACTCCTAGGTCAATTGTTCCTCGTAGGTATCTCATCACTCTTTTGATTGCTGTCCAGTGCATCTGTTTTGGTTGTCTGGAGTACTGTGAAAGTTTGCTAGTATGTAAGCGATGTCAGGTCTGGTGTTAACAGCTAGAAACATTAGCATTCCAAGGGCTTCTTGGTAAGTGTGCTGATCGCAATTGTCATCTTCAATATGATTGTCCAAATTGATTTCTTTGGAACCTGGTGTTGGAACTTCCTTACAAGTTTCCATTCCATATTTCTGCAATATTTGTTGTACATAGTGGCTTTGCATTAGCGAAATTCCCTCCTTGTCTTGTATGATCTTGATTCCCAAAAAACATGCCTTTACATGTTACATCCTTTATTTCCAGGTGATGTCTCAATTTATTGATGAATCTGTTTGAGGTATCTTCAGAATCTGAGACAGTGATAAAGTCATCAACATATATCCCTACATAGAAGTATTTGTCTTCATTCTTCCATTTAAATAGGCAAGGATCAGATTTAAGTTTTTTCCAGTCCACAGTCATGAAGTACTTGACTGAATTTCTCATACCACGATCTTCCGGATTGAGGTAGACCGTAAATACTTTTGTTGAGTTTGCAAACTTTGTTTATGTCTTGAACAAATCCAGCAGGTTGTTCCATGAATATTGTATTTTCAATGTTTCCATTTAGATAGGCGGCTTTCACATCAAATAGTTTAATGACTGAATCTTTTGTTGCTGCTATTGACAAAATAGTCCTGAGGGTGACAATTTTAATCACAGGGCTGAAACTTTCGTTGTAATCTCTTCCTGGGATTTGGTTGTATCCCATTGCAACAAGTCTAGCTTTGTAAGTTTTGTTTTTGTTTTCTTGGTCTTTAGATATTTTGAACACCCATTTACTTTTGACAACTTTAGCGTTTACAGGTCTAGGTACCAGTTCCCATACTTGATCCGAGTACATGTTCTGTATTTCCTCAAGCATTGGGTTCTCTCAATGTTTCTTGTCTTCGCATGCGATGGCTTCTTCATAGTCTTTCGGAATGGTTTCATTCGTAGTAGCCAGAACGTAGTCATCGAATCTTTTAGGTATTGTTCGAGTTCTTTGTGGTCTGTCTGATGCACTTGACTCTGTCTGTCTGTTGATCATGGTATCTGGTGCTGTCTCTTCAATATCAACATCTGATAGAACATGATTGTCCAGTTGTTCATCCTCCTGAATGAAGAAATATGTGTCAGTGTCCGTATTATTATCACTTTGTTTTTCTTCCGAGATGACATTATTGTTCTCTCTGAAGTGAATATCTGCGGTTTCAAGAATTACTCTCGCTGTGATATCAAATACTCGATAAGCTCTTCGGCATCTTGAATAGCCTACAAATATTCCTCTCTTAGATTTAGCTTCTAGTTTGTGTCTTTGATTATTCTCGAGTTTATAGATGACTTCATAACCAAATCTAATGATGTGAGAGACAGATGGCTTTTTACCTTTCCATTTTTCCATAGGGGTAGTGTCTGGATCATTGGTTGTGGGAGTTAGATTGTACAGATATGCAGCTGTATTCACAGCTTCTGCCCAGAAGTGTAGGGGTAATTGGGAGTCTGCCAGAAGTGTTCGGCCTTTGTCTAATAGTGTTCTGTTAGCTCTTTCAACTCTCCCATTGCTTCTTGGGGTGAACGGTGTAGTTAGTTCATGTTTAATTCCTTTGGATTCTATGAAGGTTTCAAGGTTTTTATTGATAAATTCTGTTCCATTATCAGTTCTAAGTCGTTTTAGTTTTGAGTTTAGCTCGTTTTCTCTCTTTGCAATAAACTTCTTCAAAACTTCTGCTGCTGAGAGTTTATCTTTGAGAAATTCTACAAATATTCTCCTAGAAAATCCATCTACGATGGTCAAGAAATATTTACTTCCGCCCAAGGAGTTTATTCTCATTGGACCACAGAGATCGACATAAATGGCTTCAATGGGGTAGCTTTCCTGATTGCTATCTGTGTGAACATAGGGTACTTTGGTCATTTTTCCCAAGGAGCAAGCATCACATTGATCAAGGGTACCATTTATAGAGTCCAAGCCTTTTAGAAGATTGTTCTTCAAAATCAGGTATAATTTGTTGTCACTAGGATGTCCTAACCTTCTGTGCCATGCAGTCCTAGAATTATTCTTTGAAATCAAGCATTGTTCATTTGGAACATGAGTTGCTTCAGATAAACGTGATAGGTTCAATGTGTACATGTTACCATCAAAGTTGCATGTTCCTATTAGCTTGTCATCAGAAGAGTATATGTATGCTCCTTCAGAATTCAAAAGAACAGAGTTCCCTCTTCTTACCACGCTTGGAATGGACATTATATTTCCTTTCAGGTGTGGTACATGGAGGACATTATGCAGGGTTGCAGCGTTGTTAAGTTTGTCCTTACCTTGTACCGTAGCTTGGATTGATCCTGATGAGGCAGATTCGATGTGTCTCCCTTCTTCCGCCACTTGTATGCTTCTTCTCTCCTCCGTCTTGTGCTCAATCCATTTACCATGGGAAGTCATGTGGCTTGTGCACGCAGAATCAATTATCCACACGTCCTGAGTCGTCGGGCATTCCTCCCTTGTGAT
Organism: Cordylochernes scorpioides; assembly: GCA_030710605.1. Taxonomy (NCBI): domain Eukaryota; kingdom Metazoa; phylum Arthropoda; class Arachnida; order Pseudoscorpiones; family Chernetidae; genus Cordylochernes; species Cordylochernes scorpioides. The sequence continues at coordinate 38,767,208 of CP092879.1, forward strand.
TACACGTAGTGCGTATTCTGAAGTGGAGTTTCTTCGTTGGGATGGTTCCTCCGTTCGTTCTTGGATTGCTGATCTGGCCGTGTCTTTGTTTTGGTCCTTTATGGTAGTTCCTTGTACTGGCCATGTTATTTTTGTTTGTTGTATTCTGTTGATTTCCTTTGTTGTTAGGGTTGAATCTTGAAATGTCCTTTTCTTTTGCAAATGTAGCATGACTTTTCTTTGAATTGGTTGCCTGATGATCTGAAAGCATTTTCATGATTTTTGCTTCTGTCCTGTCTTTTCTTCTCGAAATCCAGTAGAGTTTGTCTCAAGTCTGGTAAGGAGATTTCTCTGTTTATTGACAGTGCTGTTGTGATCGTGTCAAAGTTAGGTGTGAGTCCTTCAACAATGTATCGTACAAGTTCTCTTTCTGTTACAGTCTTTCCTAGCTGGGTGATCTCTTGTGCCAGTTTCTGTGCTCGTACAATATACATGTTAACATTTTCATTTGGGTTCAATTTTAGTCTGGCTAGATCCAACATTAGGTCTATCCTTTTATTTTCGAGAGATCCTTCAAACCTTTTCTTTATGTCGTACCAAATTCTTTTGGCCCTTTTATCGCCTCGAAAGATGATTGTTAAGTCATCCGAAGTGACAATATTATTAGGCTGTATGCTTCCCGATTCTTTTTCTTCCAAATATCATATTCTAGTTTATCTTTTGTAAAGTCTGGCTCGTCATTAACAATTACGTCCTCGAAGAGATATTTTGAATCTAGAAGTGCTTCCATTTTCATGGACCACGTTGTATAGTGGTCTTCTGTTAACTGTTCGATTTATGCCAAGTTATGTGTATCCATTTTCATTCAACTTTTTTTTTTCTAAATTGGCGGTTAGTCCAATTATTTAATTTCTTTTTGATTTAAATGGATCAATTGGCGGTTAGTCCAATTCGCGCGCCCAAACCACGCTCTGCTACCAAATTGATAGGCTTAGCAAAAATACGATGTTTCTTTTAAGGATTTCAAGTTGTTTTGTACTCACTTATTTTGTAGTTACGAGGACATCCCTTTTGATATAAATAAATATATATTTATTTAAGGAACGACTTGTTGCAATACAAATATTGTTAAAACAAGCGAGCGATAAATCAAAATAGAAAAGGTTGAAGCGTAGAAGTAGTGTGACGTCAGCACCGATGATGATAAAGTCAAAGTCTGCGTAACACATTTTTACATGAACAGTTAAATAATAACACTTTTAATGTTGAGTATATAAAAAGTGAAGACAATATTTCTGATATGTTAACTAAGGCTTTAACGAAGGAAAAATTGTATAACTTGTTGTCGCTATTTAATTTCCAAATTTATAGCATTTAATACCCTCATGTATGTGTAAAATTACCCAATTATTTGAATATAATTTGTGTGTTTACATTACATTATTATTATTATTCTTGGTTAGGCTTATATTTTGCTAACACAAGTGTAAACAAAGGGCTAGCTGAGACGCCAAAAGTTATGAGCGCCACCTTGTGTTAAACAAATCCATTATGATGTCATTTGTATGACGTAATGCCACTGTGCGCTCTCGATGGACAATTGTAGATAAATACTTTTATGAAATTAGAGGGGGTATTGTTGGAAAATTCAATTTTATAAAATAATATATAAATATTCTGTGAGATTGGATATGATGATAACCTAATATGAAAAAAGTTGTTGTTGTTAAAAGTGTCGAACAAAAACTTGATTAAAATATTCTATATACAGTTACGAGTGTCATGCGTTCTTCATCTCTTAATCAGTTTTCATCTCTGTCACCGTTTGCTTTTTTTTTTTTTGGAATGGCGCCCTCCTATTGGTTGGCTACGATCACGCCACCTTTGCCCCAACCCCCCCCTCCCCCCCCCCCATCATGCCCCCCCCCCCCCCCCCCCCAGTCGCTTTTTCGTTTTTGTAACTATTGTGTTGGAGCGGGTCGCTCCTTAAATAAATGCATATATTAGTTAATAACTAAATGGAATCCTCTCTTTCTTTTTCCCAGTAAGAGACGCCTACGGAAGCCAACAGTACCTAGACAGATAAAGCACATAGGCTATAGTTATTAACTAATATATGCATTTATTTAAGGCGCCAATTTATAATTGTAACAAATAGTATTTGAATAAAACATTCAATCGGGTAAAACACGGGCGTTGCCCGGGTCATTCGGCTAGTATATATATAGCCACTATTATCTTTTGTAGTTATTGTGTTTTCTTATTGTAATGTGTGTATAATAAATAATACATTTAAAGGAGAAGTCTGTCATTCATCAAAAAACAACATTTGATATCTAAGTAAAACGTTTATGGAGATGAGTATCTTTTATTCTGGTCTTCTCAAGCTTTCGGGCTTGTCCGCCCTTCTACAGGAGAAACATATACTATATAACGAGAAAATATAACGCCGCTTGATGCTAAAACTATTATGATTCTATGTACACCTATACACATATATATATATACACTAGGATGTTTTTGCATATTATTATTATTATTATTATTATTTTTTTTTATTTATTTATTTTTTTATTTATTTATTTTTTTTTACTTAAGATATGTTTCGAAGAAACGATTGAAACACAGAACATCATAAATAATCTCCAGCAAGCAGGATACCCAATTACCTTTATATTAAAACATTTCCACAAAAATATAACAATCAATAACCCAATAAACAAAACCACAGATATTTACAGAGCAATATGTTACATTCCATACTCACAAACAGCTACAACAATAGCCAACTACTTAAAAAACTTCGGCATCCAAACACATTACAGTAATTCCCCTAACATAGGCTCCATCATTAAAAATCCACTATCTAAAAATAATTCTAATATCATAAAACCCACTAACAAAAAAGAAGCAATATATTCCATAGAATGCAACAACTGCCAAGCCAAATACGTGGGGGAGACAGGAAGGAGAGTCAGCAATAGAATATATGAACATAAACGCAACATAATAAATCAAGACAATAGATCCCTAATTTTCCAACACTGCAAAGAAACAGGCCACACTTTCGCATTAGAAGAACCCATAATACATTACAATAACATAAACAGCAAATATCAAAGGCTTATAATTGAATCTTTATTATCCAGAAAACACAATAGCATCAATAGAAAAATAGATTTGCCCGAAACATATAACACAATATATCCTAGTACCAGCTAATAATATCAACAATAGTATAAGTAACTTATATGCAATAGCCAATAACCATTATAAAACTAACTTAAATATTAGAATTCCGAACCTATAAGATAATTCATAAAATATAACAAACAATAGTAAAATATGTAAATACTTTAACCAAATAAAAAACATATCTTAAGTAAAAAAATAAAAATAAAAAAAAAAAAAAAAAAAAAAATGCAAAAACATCCTAGTGTATATATATATATGTGTATAGGTGTACATAGAATCATAATAGTTTTAGCATCAAGCGGCGTTATATTTTCTCGTTATATAGTATATGTTTCTCCTGTAGAAGGGCGGACAAGCCCGAAAGCTTGAGAAGACCAGAATAAAAGATACTCATCTCCATAAACGTTTTACTTAGATATCAGATATCTAAAGGAGATTTAAATTTATTCATCAAAAAACAACATTATTCTACAATCTTTAAAAACAATTCTCTGGAATTTGTGTTATAAAATCATCAATATCTTTAATTTCTAATCGAATTAACTATTAGAAATACAGAATTATGCACCGAAGTTATTTATATAGGGAGTCGCTGGAAATTATTATGGAAGTCACCTTTATGATAATCTGGTAGTCTGGCCTAACAGTAAAATAGTGTGTCTGTGTTGACTTCTATTATATTCTACAATCTTTTATAACAATTCTCTGAAATATTTGTTGAAAATTGATCAATATCTCCAATTTTTAATCGAATTGACTATTATAAATACAGAATTGTGTATGGATGTTATTTATGCAGGTAGTTGCTAGGAATCATTATGGAAAATGACTTTATCGATAATCTGGTACAGTCTGGTACATTGTTCTGAGGTAATGGCGGTCGCTTTTGTCGCCTGGATCGGAATCAATTTCTTGTTTATGTTACGTTGTGTGTGATGGGGGGAACATACTAAAGAGTGAAATCTATCATTTCTTGTCGACAGAAAATGATCGCGGTTGAACTACAGAGCTTTATTATAAATATATATCTTTAAAACCTATTGAATAATATAATTGTTATTATAATTGTATATGTCTTTAGATGGTGTAAATATCAATATATTTGTTTATATATAAGGTATATTATTTTTACTATTTGAGCTTATAATGGTGGACATTTTGCCGGAGGGAAATTGATCTAAAAAGGCATATGGCTCCTCTCTCGTCAAATTAAACGCCAAAATTAGACGTTTAACCAAAAGTGATGTGTGTGAATTGACCAAATTAGAAAATGCATCGAACTGACCGTGGATGAAACAAGAAAATTGACCGAAGACATTGAGAGAGAGTGCATCAGTAAGCCCAAGAGCTTCCTATATTGGAGAAGAACCAATAAGCTATTTATCCAGTATAGACAATCCAAGGAAGTACCTCGAACGGAAATTTCTAGGTTATCTCGCACAATTTGGGGAATAAGTAGGCCGAGGTCGCTGTTCTTCAGAAGCACGGCCAGATTTCCCAAAGTGGATCATAGGCCCTTGCTTGGGCTCTCATGCATAGACAACAAGGTCTTCAGTAATAGATTGCGTTACGCCTTTGAGATTGCACCCATCTATACTTTCTATATCTTAACTCTCACAAGGAAATATAACACAAAATCATACCCTATATCAGGAAATCATATACTATAATGGAACCTTCTGCGAGTGTTCTGGTAGAACATTCACATCCTTGTGGCTTCCCCTGGAGGTGGTCTTTCATTATAGATTGAATCGTGTTAACTTTTATTTGGGGAGATAGATCTTCACCAGTTAGGTCCTTCATTGAAAATACTGAATATTCGTCGTACATAGGTTATCAAAATAGGCTCATAAAACTCTTCATAACAGATGGTGCGCTAATGCATCATAATATAAATGTTCTAATATATATAAAAAATAATAATTTTGATATTTGCAGAAGAGTGATTGCTCGAAGCATATTATATATTTATAATTATATGTAATTCTACTGTCCTCAAAGCTTATGTCCATAGTTCGTCTAAAATACCCATTCCAAGAGTCTAGCATCAGGTTCACTATAAAAGGAATATCGAAAAATGCAATATAAAAACGGTTGGTAGATTAAACTGGGGAAATCGCTAGGAGGTTTCACTACTGATGAACCAGGCCCTCTCAATAAATGTTTCCATTGCAGTAAGGGCAGTAGAAATTGCTTAATTTCAAAAAGAATCATACGCATCTATAATAGTTTCGAATTTTCATAACAGATGGCGCGCTAATGCATCATAATATAAACATAGCATACTTCAATTCATATTACAACAACAACAAAAAACCTTTATTAAGACACTATTGTCTTACAAGGGGATTCCCCTAAAAGGTTATATATGTACATGAGTGAGGAGAAAAAGCAATTTAGAGGGGAGGGGGAGCAATCAGCCGTTGTCTGTGGAGTTGAGCACTTCTTCCCTCATTTTATCAATCGCCTTGAAAAATTTAAAATATTTATAAACAAATGTTTTATCCAGCAGGAGAGCAGTAAAGATTTTATATACATGTTGTTTATTGTAGTGAGTTAGCTACGAAATTTCGCGAATTTCCATTCTCTTTTCATGTAGGAACGGGCAATGGAATAGATAGTGGACCAAATTGTCTTGGATGCCAACATTGCAGAAGTAGCAATTTAAAGGGTCGCTGTTCCAAAATCCCGTGATATCCTCGCGGATAATTAGCCATAGAATCCTTTGACGGGCTATAAATCGTTTAATTTTCAAAGGGAGGTTTGATAGTAAGTAGTCCTCCGTCATAAAGGAGCTACTTAGAGATTGGTAGTGAATAAAAATGAGTTGAGTTTTGTATCTTAGCTCGGTCAAATTGGATTAGCTGGTCCACTGTGGTTTGAATGATTCTAGGCATTTCTCCTCGCACAACCATATAATCTTCACAGTTCTTAAGAAAAGAAAAACCCCTAGAGTCAATGATGCTATTCAAGTTATGAATAAAGTTGTTTCACGCTTTTCCCACAATTGAAACTTTCCAGAGCTGGGACAAGCAAACCTAGGGAATCTTATCCTGTCCATTTTTAAAATCCGTATCCATAACTTTAGAATCAATTTCGTAATGTTTAATTCAAGGGACATCCTTCCGGTTTCTGTTCGTAAGATGTAGCCCGAATTATATTTGGGAAAGTCAAGAAATCGCCGTAGGAAAATATCCTGGATCTGGTTTACAACTCCTATCTGATTTGTCGCCCACAAGGGGGCCGAGTATAACAACGTGGATAAAACTATGGAGTCAAGTAATTTCATCACTGCTCCGAACGATTTGAATCTTGACTTAGATTGTATTCTCCATACTGCGTTTGTAGCAACCAATGCTTTGCTTATAAAGTGCTGCGCCACGTAAGCAGTTGGATTCTTGGTAGTTAAGGGGTAGCCAAGATATGTATATTTTGAAGATACTGTCAAGGGTTGTTGGCCCCAAAACCAAACGTCAGATCTGGCCAAGCGGCCTCCATTTCGAAACACTACGATTTTAGACTTGGATTGGTTCAGAGTTAAACCATTTTCCTCAAAATATATTTTTATTAGAATAATCTTTATTATACTTCAATTCATATTATTACAAAATTAATATATTATGAAAACTTAATTATAGTGTGATAAGGAGTGAATAAATGATAAAAATTACAGAAGTTTCGAAAGTCACGATCCGGGATCGAACCCAGCAATAAGCACTTTTTCTGAAAAATAAAAGAATTTTGCTCAATGGTCCCCAATTTTTCCAAAATTCAAAACCCAACAGTGAATGAAATTACCCAATTACCCCCATGAGTGTATTTCTCTTCAGAACAAATCCGTACTACCTTTCTTTCGCTCTTCAATAGGTGTGCTCACCTCATCTTTCCAAAGGATAACTTATTGATTCTTAATTGATACACAAATCATTAAAACATATGCCTTTCTGAAAATAATATTTATCCGTTGAGAACCTATTTCAAAATTCGTCTCATTTATGGAGATAGTCGGAATCCTCTCGACTGCTTGTATATAAGTTTATATACTAAGTCCTTTCTTTTTTCCCCTTATGTGATACACTGTAAATAACATTGCTTTTATTTACTGTTATTCCTGCTTATACTCACTTCTACTCGGAATCTGTATAAGACCAAAAAGTCTTAATAAAACATTTTTTGTTTGTAGTTTTATATCGTCAATTCCTAAAACACTCAAAATATCATTTATATTTGACAATCATTATATTTTTTATGAGAATAAAAAAATAATAATCACCAGTAAATCTTCAATACCTTATAACAACAAACTTTAATAACTATCTAACTTGAAGATAGAGGCTGCCTGGACAGCATTGATAGTTCTTTAAATTAAATATTTATACTGGCATAAGTATTTTTTATTTTTTAAGAACCTATTTTCTAAGTAAACAAGAACTCCTAGGAAGGAATTTACATTTCATGAGTTGCTAATATCTACAGGGTGATCCAAAAGTCCCGCACTATTTTAAAAATTAATAACTCCGCGAATATTTGCGCTAGAGCAATGCGGTAAACACCATTGTGTTCAGGATGCAATGGGATTTTTTATGGCAAATAATGAAAAATTCGAAATTGATTTTAGTTACAATTTTATTCGCCAGATGGCGCTCTACCAGAATCAGAGATTCAGCGGCCAAATTGTTTGATAAATTGAAAAATATAACTGATCGACACGTATTTTTCCTTTTTGAATACCAGGAAAGAACCCTAATAATTTCAAATAACAAATTAATAAAACACCACTTCGCCAAAAGTATGAAGAATTGGTTAACGATTTTCAAATACAATAAGAGATATGTAAAATAGGTAAATGCAAATTAAAACATGTAGCAAAAATATTTATATTTTATATGGGGTTTTGTGAAATAGATTGAATGTTTGAAAAACACTGCTGATATCAATACACGAATTTTTGAAATGTTAATATAGTACCAAAAATTATGATATTAATAGGATTTCTTGCTATAAGAAATGTGTAGTTTCTTGACTGATTGGCGACCCTTGACTATTTAACTGGATGATCCAACAAATGAAATATAGAGGGGAGTGACAAAATATATTTGTCGTACTTTATTCCAAATATCCTATGGGCTTGTCAAATGTTATCATTGTTTATTATACTGTACACAATTTTAAAAATGTGTCTATTCAAATAAAAATCATTTTTAGATCGACCTTTTGCGTTGAAAAACGTGGGTACTATTTTTAGGAACCTCTGTCTCTCCTGTGTCGAGCCAATCTTGCTATATGCTTCCGGGGCTTGGTGGCGCCGAAACAGGGATCAGAAGGTGGCAACAACTCTAGAGAGAGTGCAGAGGACAGCGGCACTCAGAATCACAGGGGGATATCGCACTACCAGCAGTGAGGCCTTATTGGTCCTCGCTGGGCTTATTCCCCTGGGATTGAAACTAGAGGAGGAGACCATCAGACAGAAGATCTGGGAGAACAGGGAAGATGCCCTGGGACTTAAAGCGGGGGCCCTGGAATCGAAGAGGGACCCAAGGAAGCCTCAGCAGTGGTTGTCAAAGTGGAATTGGAGTCCTGGAGGGCCGACAGGGATTGGCACAGAGGTTTTCACTGATAGTAGTAAGTCTGGAACCAATACTGGAGCTGGGGTAGTGATATTCACTAATGGAGAGCTGATCTTCCAAGAAAGTTTAACACTCAGAGTGGACAAATTGGTCTTTTCAGCCGAGCTGGTTGCGATCAGTGAAGCCCTCAGAGTGTGTGCCGAGAAGAACTTCAGCCCGGACCGCCTCTATTCAGATTGTATGTCGGCCCTCGTCGCCATCAATCTGGAGAAAGGGCAACTCGCGCATCAAATAATCCAGGAGCTGGGGATGATGACGCGGGCTCCGGAGCTCCCTTGGTTTAGGAGACACAGCCCCATCGAAGGTAATGAGTTTGCAGACAGGATCGCTAAGGCAGGATGCTTTAGAGGTAGATCACTGAGGACCCCAGTGACCAAGAAAGAAGTTTACGAGGTGTGTTCAGAAAGTATCGCGACTTTTGTGTTTTTTCAAAAATTATTTATTTATTCATGAATACCTATTTTGTCCCCTTCAAAGTAATCCCATGAGATATTATACACTTGTGCCAACGGTTTTTCCAATCTTCGAAGCACTTCAAAAAATTATTTTTTTAAATCTTTTTCAGCTCCTCCTTCTCGATGCCGTCTTTATCTCGTCAAGCGTAGCGTAATGTCGTCCTTTCATGGGCCTCTTCAGTTTAGGGAACAAGAAAAAGTCACAGGGGGCCAGTTCTGGGGAATACGGTGGCTGCGGCATCATTAGTGTGTTGTTTTTGGCCAAGAATTCGCGCACAAGCAACGATGTGTGAGCAGGGGCGTTATCGTGGTGCAAAAGCCAATTTTTGTTCTTCCACAAATCCGGGCGTTTCTGGCGGATTGCTTCGCGCAAATTGCGCATAACTTGCATGTAATATTCCTTATTGACCGTTCTACCCTGTGACAAGAACTCATGATGCCCCACGCCCCTGCAATCGAAGAAAACTGTCAGCAAAACTTTCACATTCGACCGAACTTGGCGCGCATTTTTCGGTCTTGGTTCGTGCGGCAGCTTCCATTGAGATGATTGAGCTTTGGTTTCCACGTCATAACCATAAACCCACGCTTCGTCACCAGTTATGACCCTCTGGAGCAAATTTGGGTCGTCGCGGACAGAGTCCAACATCTCATTAGCAATGTTCATGCGATGCTGTTTTTGGTCGCAATTGAGCAATTTTGGTACGAATTTCGCGGCGACCCGTCTCATGCTCAAATCATTGATAAAAATCGAATGGCACGAGCCAATCGATATGTTTAGGTCCTCAGCAACTTCTCTAACGGTGATTCGACGATTGGCCAATATCATTTTCTCCACTTCATTAATTTTTTCGTCTGTTGTTGAAGTGCTCGGGCGTCGGGCACGCTCTTCGTCGTTCACATCTTCTCGACCTTCTGAGAACATTTTGTACCACCGATAAACGTTGCTTCGGTCCAAGGTAGCTTCTCCGTATGCCACAGTCAACATTCGGAATGCATACGCGCACTTAATTTCGTTTTTCACACAAAATTTGATACAGGTTCTTTGATCCATTTTTTTTAATAGGTAAAAATTGAAGACGATCCAAAACACCTGCAAGCAAAGCAGCTGTCAACAATTAAGTGAACATTCAAAATGGCCGAGCTTGTCGGCATAAGTGAGAGACATGACTACCAACATAAAGCCACAAAAATATCTAAATTCGAATATACGTAACCCGCGAAAATTCAAAAGTCGCGATACTTATTGAACACACCTCGTATAGGAGGATCAGGGGGCACGTCCAGAACTCATGGTTGGACAGATGGAGGAACAGTGTGAAGGGGAGAGAGGTATTCAATGGGGTAACAACACTTAAGTACCTCTGTAAGGTAATGTCCCACAAACTCATTAGGGTAGTTCGGGACATGGGCCCCCAAGTCTCCACAGATTTAAAATTAAGAGAAACCCTGATTGCGTCTATGGAGAAAGGGATGTGAATGCACGCCACTACGTCTTGGATTGCCCAAGGGTAGTGGGTGTGCAGGAAGAGAGAAGGAGTGCGAGGGGCGCGAGAGTAAGCTGCTGAGAAATCACAGCAAGCTTCTTGAGAAATCCCACGACGTGGCAGCTGAGCTTTTCCTCAGCTGTGAGTGAACAGAGTCGACCGGGGGTTGCCTCCCCGCGGTCCCTGCTGGACACAGTAGATAGTTTCCTATTTTGCTGTGATTAAAGGCCACCGGTATAGAAATCCTTCCAGACACGTTGTCTGGGAGGTGGTGTTTCCAGGTACAATGTCCAAGCACTAGCCTGGATACCGTTGCTTGGCTTACGAGTTGAACAGAATAGCAGCGAAGGGCATGCTTCGCATGCCGGCTTTTGGACCGAAAGGTCTGGGTGGCCATCTGCTTCTAGGGTGTACCAACTGTGCTTAGATGGGATCCTCCAGTTCTTGTTTATTTTGGCTACAGTTTCTATTTCTTTAAAAGTAAGTTTATTTTTCTGTAGCAAGGGTTCTTTTGTGCATTTTTTCGCTAGCGCACCAGCAGCTTCATTGCCTTCAATGCTAACATGTAAGGGTATCCATTGAAGGTGAATTTTTGAAGTATTGAGAGTTTTTGGAGATAACCAATTATGTTCCTGCTTACTTTGTCTCTAAGTTCCCCTGTGTTACTCAAGTGTTGTATGGCACTTCTACTATCAGTAAGAATCCATATATCGTGATGTTTAGTGTTTCTGATGGATTTTAAGACTTCATAGATGGCTATAAGTTCTGATCTGAAGACTGAGCAAAATTCTGGGTTTCTTCTGTTTATTTTCTCAATGCCATTTGTGGTTTTAATGAGAGAGCCACTGCCAGTGTGTCCTAGCTCGTCTCTGCTACCATCGGTATAGAGAGTTATTGCATTTTTAGGAATTTTATATCAATTATTTCTAATGATAATTGTTTTAAGTATTCTGGATTTTGGTATTGTTTGTTGGTGGGTTCATTTAAAGTGGCATTAAAAATAACATTTTGTTAGTGGTTCGCAGGAGATATTTTTTCAGCTAAATAATATTTTTCCACTTTATATTTTAAAAATCCATTTCTTTTGGCCAGGTGGAGAGGGCCTTCTTTTTTGAGTCTTATATTGGGTTCCCAATTAAGTATGTAATTGAAAGTTCTGTGTTTGTTTTCATAACTCTTGATTTTGTTTATATATTTTGGCAGATTGTAGCTTCTTCTATCCTTTAAGGGCATAATGTCTGCCTCGTAAAGTACAATATTATCAGGGCAGGTATTTCGAAGACCTGTAATAATTCTAGTTGCATTTAGTTGTATCCTTTCCAGTGTTTTTAGATTTGTTTCAGATGCTGTACCATATATTTGATATCCATATTCTAAGATAGGTCTCATTAGAGATGTGTAAGTTAATTTTAGTGTTGTTGCTTCAGCTCCCCACTCTTCCTGAAATATATTTCAAGATTTTTAGTCGGTCTCTTCCTTTTCTAACAACTCCTTCAATATGTTTACTGGAGTAAATTTCTGGATCCAGGGTGTAGCCGAGATATTTAGGATGTTTATTATATTGCAATTGTTGTTCTTTCAGAATAATATTTGGTCTTATTTTGTATAGTTTCTTATCGGTAGTAAAAAGACAGGTTTCAAATTTTTGGGGGTTAAATTCTAATTTATGTTTATTAGCAAATTATTCTAGGTGGAAAAGAGTCTTGTTCAAATCTCTTTCAGCTTTTTTCCAGTTAGTGTTGCTGCTCCATAGAATAATGTCATCAGCGAAAAGTCCAATATTGGTTTTATGTGAAAATTTTCTTCTATGCCTGCAATAAATAGGGTGAAGAGAGTTGGGCTAAGGACTGATCCTTGTGGTAATCCTTGGTACAATTTGAAGGTTTTGGATAGAGTGCCATTATATTTGACCCTGATGTATATATTTTTATATAAGGGAATCATTTATCCAAGTTATAGCTTTTCCATAAATTATGAAATGTTTGTATAATTATCTAATTAACTTGTTTTTCCATTCCTTATCAAAAGCTTGTGTAAGGTCTAAAAAGCAGCTATGATGTGGTTAGTTGGTTTTTTTGTTTTGTGAATCTTTTACCTTTTGTGTGAAAAATAAGAGTTGGTCTATATTGTCCCATGTCCTTTCCTAAATCCATATTGTTCTTCTGGTAAGAGATTTCTTGTGTCGGGGTGGTAGGTGAGTCGTCTGAGTATAATTTTTTCCATTAATTTGCAGCAAATATTTGTGAGGGAGATAGGTCGGTAGTTTTTTGGGTCATCAGCAGATTTGTCAAGTTTTTAATGGGAATTATTGTTGCATTTTTACAGTCTTGAGGCAATTTTCCAGTTTTCCAGGAGTTATTGAAAATATTAAGAAGTCTTTCTTTGCCAAGTTTGCCCAAGTTTGATATCATTCGGCCATGGATTCCATCTGGCCCAGGAGTCTTGTTTAGGTCAGTGTTTTCTAATGCATAAGCTAGCTCTTTCATATTGATTTTTTTCATGAAAAATATTATGAGTGCTGGTGACATTTTTACAGTCATGAATAATCTTTCGGGCCTTTTTTTAACCTTGATTTTACTACTTATTTGATATGAATTACCTAAAAGATTGGCAGCAATTTTGTCATTAGTTGCTGGTGTACCATCTGTATTCTTAATCATATTTGTGTTTTCAGTTTGTGGCTGGACTCTGTCAATTTGTTTTGCCAAATTCCAAAGTTTTGTATTTGGGTTTCTTGGGTTCAGGTTTTCACAGGTTTGTTTCCATTTTCCCTTTTCACATTTACGTATAATCATTTTATTTTTGCAACCACAATGTTCAGTTCAGTTCTACAATTTGTTTGGTTTTGGGTGCACTTTTTTGTAGTTCATTTCTTTTAGTTATAAGTGTTTGAATATTTTTTGCCTGGTGTGTATAATTTGGAAATTATTTCTTAATATTATATACCTCTTGGTATTGAAACTTTGGCTGCTTCAATAATGGTGTTTTCGAAAGATATCATATTAGCCTTTTTGAAGTTCCAGAATATTTCTTAATTGAGCTAGTTTTAGTCTTGGTGCTAATTTCTATCAAATTAGGCAAATGATCACTTCTAAAACTTTTTAATATTTGCTATTTGCATTTGTGGAAAATGTCAGGATAGTAAAAACTTATATCAAGTGCTTGTGCAGCATTATAGCTGTAGGGATGGTGGGTAGGATTCCCATCATTTAAGCAAATGAAAGCATTGTCGTCAAATATGTTTGATGGTATTTTGCCTCTTGGGTTTGGCGTGGAACATCCTCATAGTTGATGTTTGGCATTAAGGTCACCTACAATAATAGTGTTGTCTGTGTAAGAAATTGAGCCATTGTTCCGTCGTCAATAAATGTATTGTTTAGAGGGTGATACATATTGTATATGTTGATGGCTTTGTTTTGATTGAGGTAGACTTTGATACCTTGGGCTTCGAGGTCTAATGTGTTTGGAATATTAATGGCTATGCCCTCATAATACAAATTATTGATTAAAAATGCTAGGCCACCCCCTTTAACAGCATATACAGATGGATCTTCAGACCTTACCCTGAGTAATGGAGGGGCCGGAATTAACATAATACTGCAAGATGAAACAAACATCAAAATCAAAGAAGGAGCAGGACAGATTTCGTCAAACTTCACTTGTGAACTGACAGCTATCTGGAAAGCCCTTGATGTATGCCTTAACCATCCATCCCTGCATCAAGCAGAAGGATTTTTTAAATATAAAGCGACTCCATATCCGCTCTAGAAGCAATTCAGAAGGGCAATACTAAAATCACACAGAAAATACACTCGTTACTTACCCAACTGGAACCATTGGAGAATAACTGCATTCTACATTGGATCCCTGCCCATGCTGGGATCGTGGGTAATGAAATGGCATTTGAATTGGCAAAGAAAGCCAGAAAGTTGAGCCAAAGGAAAGAACAAATGTCATTATTTGACGCTGATTCTTTGTCAAAATACAAGATAATTAAACAAAAAAAAAAGAAAATATCAAAATGCGAAATAAACTCTAAGAGAAAAATGACAAAATCTATAACAAGACTTAGAACAAAACACTATGAAGGAATGACAATACATCCAGATGGCACAAGAACCTATAGGACATGCAACAACTGTCCTGGTGTGGATCTAACACCTACCCACATATTCTCATAGCCAGCAATGGCCGCAGCCTTGCAGAAAATTGACATAGACCCAGAGCAGCAGCTTTACACACCCAAGATAGTGGACATTGCTGCTGTGATGGAGATGCATGGATACATCTAAGGCTCTTTATTGGACACGACAACAACAACGGCATTCCAGAGTAAAATAAATTATCAGAGAGAGATAGATACATATTTTTCAAATGAATTAAAATAAATATAATCGATACTGAGTGAGAGTTGAATTAAAAATATTAGAAATTTATTATCTCTTCGGAAACAAACCCTATCTAAAATATAAATTTCCTTTTTGCTACATGTTTTAATTTGCATTTACCTATTTTACATATCTCTGATTGTATTTGAAAATCGTTAACCAATTCTTCATACTTTTGGCGAAATGGTGTTTTATTAATTTGTTATTTGAAATTATTAGGGTTCTTTCCTGGTATTCAAAAAGGAAAAATACGTATAGATCAGTTATATTTTTCAATATATCAAACAATTTGGCCGCTGAATCTCTGATTCTGGTAGAGCGCCATCTGGCGAATAAAATTGTAACTAAAATCAATTTCGAATTTTTCATCATTTGCCATAAAAAATCCCATTGCATCCTGAACACAATGGTGTTTACCGCATTGCTCTAGCGCAAATATTCGCGGAGTTATTAATTTTTAAAATAGTGCGGGACTTTTGGATCACCCTGTATATTCAAAAAGGCATATATTGGATCAAAATATCATTTTTTACCAATATTTCAGTTGGCTGAACGCCAACCTTTATCAAGGTATTATAACATAACGATTAATATGTTATAATACCTTGATAAAGGTTGGCGTTCAGCCAACTGAAATATTGGTAAAATAAATTATATTTTGATCTAATATATTCCTTTTTGGTTAAAGATTTATTTATGGATTGCTCTATTTTCGAAAAGCTAATATCTATGTAAATAATTCATGAACACATGCTAACCCATGTCCTTTTTGTTTTGGATTTTCATTACCATGAATAGGCCAATTTCAACATTATGAGATGGATAATTACTATTTTCACTTTGCTATAATATTAATGTTGATAAAACGAAATGACGTGCCATCTATATATAAGAAATGAAAGTATTTAAGCACGAATGTTTATTTTTCACACAAATCAAACTTCTACTGCCCTTAATGCTATTACTTAACACTAATGCTATATCCCTAGAATTACAAAGACTGATCTACTTCAAACATACAATAGGGGCAAATGACGTTGATGAAAAGACATTGATGTTGTGAAAATTCGAATGAAAAAGAGTAAGATCTGATATAAGCTGACTTCAAATGATCAAGAAAGCTACCGGATGAATACTGGATGAGCTGTGAGTGATGGTAATTAACAGATTAAACTGGACAATAGTTGTCCATATAGTCACCAAAGGTTGAACTCGACTCGATGGATTCTAACAACAACAACGATTAAGAATAAAAGGAAAAGGCATCTCCTGATCCCAGTACAATTTATTATTTATACTATTTTTAACAACAACAATGTTACTTAATTTTCCAATCCAAAGACTTGACAAAATAAAGGTCTAATAACTTCCCTTCATACATTATCATTGTTGCTATCTTACCCACGCCAATTATGTAATAAAATAAAACTACTTAATATTGCTTTTTTTGTTATTGCTGTTAAACCGACGATCCTAAAAACATCCACAAACTTAATCACTTCCTTGTATACATTGATATTGTTAGTACCGTGTTAATACCATTGAAGTAAAAAAAGAAGAACTAATGAATATTTCTTGTTCAGGTTAGTATTGTTGCTATCTTGCCCATGTCTTTTTGATTTGATGAACCAATAGCATTCTTATTCAAAACGAGTGATATAAGTCCAAGGAAAAGAGTTTCCTCTTATTAGAAATCAGTATAATTTATAAGTTTTAGAACCTAACGGTCATTCGACTAAGGCATTTCCAAAGAACGCTAACAAAAAAGATCATCCTAAATATAGGCTGAATTTGTGTGTTTTTCAATATGTAAAAATGATTGATTCTATGTTCTCAGTTGTCATCAAATTTTGCAAAATTACAGTGGAGATCTTTATATAAAAAATCATATTTTTGTTAAGGTTCTTTAGAATTCCACCATTCGATAGACTGAAGGTTTGAAAATGCGATATTTACTGTTGACAATGACAATTAAAAATGGTTTATTGACATCTAGTCAATGGTCAAGAGAGAGTTTACAGAGTTTAAAATAGTAGAGAAAAATATATACACAAGACGAGGCCTTCTCCGAAGGGACGTTTGGATCCTATCAGGAGCTTAGAATCGTCTTGAGTTCAGACAGGCCTATTCGAGTTATGGAATCCGT
Source organism: Cordylochernes scorpioides (assembly GCA_030710605.1). Lineage (NCBI taxonomy): Eukaryota > Metazoa > Arthropoda > Arachnida > Pseudoscorpiones > Chernetidae > Cordylochernes > Cordylochernes scorpioides. The sequence goes on from CP092879.1 coordinate 38,784,482, forward strand.
GTCCCCAGCATTTCTCGATGACTGTGTTGAGGAACTTGACAAGAATAATCTTGTGTTTAGGTAAGGTATCTGCGAGGAAACTCTCCCTAAGATGGGGATATTTACTGTTGATATGTATATTTTCTACCTTTTCTTTATGCTGCAAGGTAATGGATAATAGAAACAATATTTCCATGTTTGAATCGTTATTGTTATAACCTTGTACGTATTAAAGACTTAGTAACACGAAACCCTAAATACCTCATTGTTTGCATCCACATTGTTACCACATTAATGATCAAAGATGACTTAACGTCGAAATATGTTAAATCAATATCTACTTTAAGCAGGTAAATTTCTTTTACAAATAATACAAACTTCTACTGTCCTTACTTCGATGAAATATAGTTGGAGGGTTCACCACTGATGAGTCAAGCTTTTCCATTATTTTTCTTTGCAGTAAGGACAGTAGCAATTTGTATTATTTGTAAAAGAAACCTTTGTCTTTAGTGATTTTATTTATTGGGTATGGGAGGTAGATGGAAGGATGGTCGAAACCGTTGGTTTTCGACCACTACGACCCGGGATTAACTCCCGCATTGGGTACTTTTTTCTGATAAAAATGCTCCAATGGCCCCCGATTCTTGCAAAAGTCCAACCTCACCAGCGAGTGCAAGTAACCAAACGATGCTCTGACACATTTGTAAATGCAAAGTCGAACTGCTTTTTACATATATATAGACATGTGGTGCACTTACAGTAAAAGCAGTCGCCTACTTCTGCCCACCATGATTATCATGGCCTGTACCACGTGTACTAGGGATGAGAAAATATTTTTCTTGGGTATAGAGAGCGCGTTATTGTCTTTTAATTAATAACTACATGTTTTTACAAATTTTATTTGGTTTCCTCCAATATTCGACATTAGTTTTGTTGATGGCAATATTTTTATAATACCAGAAAATAAAACCATCCTATAAAATATTTTATAGCAAAATAACCGTAAAAGATATCACAGACAAACCACAAAACATATCGTTATCTTGAGCTAAGCATTGATTGGTTCCCTACAGGAATTTTAATAAGTGAAATATGTTCATTTCTGCCTGAAAATAATTTCATAAAATAAAAAGAACAAAAATTTGATATACGAAACATATGCGTAGACAATTCCACATTATCATCCTAAATTGCTTAACTACCCTAACCTAATGTTTTAGCCATTCTAATTCCAGCTATAAAATTCAAATTAGCCTTGCTGAATATAGTAATCATGCTTTCTTACCGAGCAATTAACTAGTTGGAAGATAAACAGGAAAATAACAATGTTTGGTTGGCATCGTGACATACACAAGAAAGGGGGGTTGGTGAACTTGGGCTGAAGACCTTGCGCTAAATCTTCTGGTGAAATATCTTACGTCCATGACAATGGTATTTCCTCCAATTAACTGGCCTTACTCTGTGGTATCGGCAACAATTCTGGGTGATTAGAGTCTGAACACGCTGACGTAGTGTTTACCTTGAAATTTAGGCGGGAGAGGTAAACAAATTAGTCAGATAAATTGCCTCATTTTTTTCAAATAGTGAAAACACCTACACACATATAAATACCATTATATATAATGGGTGATCGGAATAATTTCAGACATATTTCAAAGTAGTTAAAGTTTTTAGTTGAAGTTTCAATAACAAATGAATAATAATGATCTCTATATTCGTGTACGTAATCACAAAGGCTAGAAGAGATCAGTATTGAGAGATAAAATCTATGGACATGCAATAAAGTGGTATATTTCCGATATATTCCCCACAATATTCACAAACGCAACTCGGTCCAAATGCATGAACCTTATTGCTATCATAATAATCAAGTGATATATTAATTCAAAAACATAATTTGTGAAAAGTATATAACAACCACTAATCAACCTATGAATATGTTTTGCGCTTTAACAACACCTCATCGTTGAACGAGTCGAGTTTACTCTTGGTTTACATCGTTAGCTCCTGTACAATAGAAAGATCCACTTCGCGCAAGAAATACTGTGTCCAGTTGATGAGAAGATCGGTTCTCTTGGTTTTCCATACCTTTAAATACATCATAGATTTGGGGTATGACCAAAATTCTCCTATGCATAGAATTTCAGTAATATAGACTGTGGGTGCTACCGTTTTCCTTCACAAAATCAATGTTTGTAATCCAAAGGTGTTGAATGTCATCTTCAGCGCGTATTAGACACTGACTTAGCCTTGTCAAATATATAACTGCCATTCCTTTGTTTCAAAGACACAAGTTTATCTTTGATTGTGAGTTGTGATTTAAATTCATTTTGTCAATCAAAGATTCAAGCAGTTTGTTGACCATCTTTTGTATACGATTTGGTTTTTTGTGTGCTTTGTGAGATGACAATGTTTCTTTCGGATTTCAAATTCATAAACAGCATGAGTGAAAATCCGTATCCAGGTTTTATACAAAAGCCCACGTTAACATAAATGCCAATATCAAAATCCCAGATACCATTATACCGTAACTCATGTTTATTAATATTATTTATTTTTTTATTTCAATTTAAAGCGCTATGTCCCCTTAGGGACACTTGCGCTGTCATACATGTATGCCTTTATATTTGTCTATACATATATATACAATAATTTTAGGCCGTGAATAGAATAGTCATATGATATTAACAATGAGAAGAGGGAAAAAAACGAGGTAAAAGAACTGTGTACTGAAGAAAGAAGTATCTGGCAATATTTACAATCAGAATAATATAAATTATCAGTTTCTTAAAATTATTTGTTGCTATATACTTTAACATAAGAAAAAGGCATCTCCTTATCGTGCAACTGAAAGTTGCTGATGGCTGGCGCCATCTATCGGAATAAATATCAACTATTCTCGTTGATTTTTAATTATTCCAGAATTGGCCAAATACCCATTCTTGATTAATCAAGAAAAGCTAACCACGGACGCGTTTCGGGCTATTGGCCCTCATCAGCGTGGTGCAAGCTGTACCTCAACGACTAAAAAATTGGTCATTAAGGCATCCTGAAAAATCATGAAACGGGTAGTTAAGGCCAGAATTGCGTGAGGACGCTACACAATGTAAAAAAAGAGCACAAATATAGCATTGTACTGGGATAAGGTGCATAAATTAAGAAAAAGGCATCTCCTTATCGTGCAACTGAAAGTTGCTGATGGCTGGCGCCATCTATCGGAATAAATATCAACTATTCTCGTTGATTTTTAATTATTCCAGAATTGGCCAAATACCCATTCTTGATTAATCAAGAATGGGTATTTGGCCAATTCTGGAATAATTAAAAATCAACGAGAATAGTTGATATTTATTCCGATAGATGGCGCCAGCCATCAGCAACTTTCAGTTGCACGATAAGGAGATGCCTTTTTCTTAATTTATGCACCTTATCCCAGTACAATGCTATATTTGTGCTATTTTTTATACTTTAACATATATCTACAAAAGGTATTCAATTCAATACACATTTATTTACTGGAAATTTAGATCTGTTACAATTAAATTATTGTCGATTCTAAAGTCTTGAAGAACAGGACAATGTAGTAAAAGATGCATTGAGGTTTGTTCCTTATGTCCACAAAAACAACTGTTTATTAATATCAGAAGCTTTACGATAAGCAATTTTTCGGTTCAATGCTAAGATTTAATATACATCACACAAAAATATATTTTTCTAGGCTCGGAAAATCTCTGGAATATCTTCTATAAATAAAAATGTTAGAAGCCACTCATAAATTGGAGCTCCTCTCACCTTGTAAATAAACAAAGAAGACGTTGGTGTCTGTAGGACTAGCTGAGAAGTTGGCGACATGATGTACATTCCAAGAACCGCGAGGTTACATATATTTATAACTAAATAAAAGTTTAACACAAAGCAATAACGCGCCATCTATACATATAAAATGAAAGGATTTAAAAGCACGAATGTTTCTTTTATACATAATACAAACTTCTACTGCCCTTACTGCGATGATATGCGATCATCGCATTAAGGGCAGTAGAAGTTTGTATTATGTATAAAAGAAACATTCGTGCTTTTAAATCCTTTCATTTTATAAATAAAAGTTTCAAGAGGAGACGACTTGGAATATTTTTTATATAAAGTGAAAATCACGAATGAACTAAAATTCACTCTAGAATCGGCACCAAGTCGTCAATATATTCTGTAATATAGATAAATTAACTAAGGACATACTTCTATATAACTTCTTCTAATCAGTTAACAAGAAGAGGATACTGATGAGAACTACAAAAAATTGTAATATATACATTTATGTAATATATAATTATAAATATTAAAAATATAAAAGGCATATCCTGACCAAGAGCACATTTGCTTTACAGATTGCAGAGTGCCATCTGGTTAAACAGAAATCGACTAAACATTAATTTAGCTTGGTCCCTGATATTTGGTCAACCCAATTTCATGATATATCAAGGAAAGCCATCCACACGAACGCGTTTCGCACTATTAGCGCTCGTCAGCGTGGATTAGGCTGTACCACTGCGACCAAAAAGAATTTTGGTCCCAGAAGCTTCTTGAGAAACCAAGAAATGGGTATTCAAGGTCAAACTTGCTTAATACGTTTAACACACTGTTAAAAGTCGTAACATACAGTATGTAAATATATTTTTGAATATATGACTAGAGATGTAGATTTTCTAATTGAATGTATAAATTGTTATTATGTAAATTTCCCTTTTGTATATAACTGAGCCGTGTTGTTGAAATAAAGAGTTTCTTAGAGAGGTTTCTGAGTAGAGCGAGAGCTTCTGCGCGTGTAGCCGCTGGTTTCTGTCTTCGTTATTTTCCTTCCTCGCTTGGTCACCCAAAGCAGTCCGATCAATATCAAGACTTCAGGTCGGAGTCTTACTTGTTGGGAGGAGGTTCCTTCAATCTTGACCTCGCGTAATCTCAACATTTAATGGCGTCCCCGGGTGGGCTGCGTGGGCTAGTCAAGTAGAGAAGGCGGGAAGACCTGTAGCCGCTGTCTCCCGAGGAACAGAAGGCGGGAAGACCTGTAGGCGCTGTCTCCCGAGGAACAGAAGGCGGGAAGACCTGTAGGCGCTGTCTCCCGAGTAACAGCAGCTCAAGGCAAAGAAGCTCAGTGAAGTATTAGCCTGCCGAGTGCAGAGGAAGTATTAGCCTGCCGAGGTGCAGAGGAAGTATTAGCCTGCCGAGTAGCAGAGGAAGTATTAGCCTGCCGAGTGCAGAGGAAGTATTAGCCTGCCGAGGTGCAGAGGAAGTATTAGCCTGCCGAGTAGCAGAGGAAGTATTAGCCTGCCGAGTGCAGAGGAAGTATTAGCCTGCCGAGGTGCAGAGGAAGAATTAGCCTGCCGAGTGCAGAGGAAGTATTAGCCTGCCGAGTGCAGAGGAAGTATTAGCCTGCCGAGTGCAGAGGAAGTATTAGCCTGCCGAGGTGCAGAGGAAGAATTAGCCTGCCGAGTGCAGAGGAAGTATTAGCCTGCCGAGTGCAGAGGAAGTGTTAGCCTGCCGAGTGCAGAGGAGGAATTAGCCTGCCGAGTAGCAGAGGAACAATTAGCCTGCCGAGTAGCAGAGGGAGAGTGAGATCTGCGGAGCTCAAAGGAACAGAAGCTCAAGAAGCTCAAGCTCAAGAAGCAGAAGCTCAGGAAGCTCAAGGGAACAGAAGCTCAAGAAGCTCAAAAAGCTTAAGCTCAAGAAGCAGAAGCTCAGGAAGCTCAAGGGAACAGAAGCTCAAGAAGCTCAAAAAGCTCAAGCTCAAGAAGCTCAAGGGAACAGAAGCTCAAGAAGCTCAAAAGGCTCAAGCTCAAGAAGCAGAAGCTCAAGAAGCTCAAGGGAACAGAAGCTCAAGAAGCTCAAGGTTTAAAGGAGCTCAAGAAGCCCTTGGTTAAAGGTTTAAAGGAGCTCGAGAAGCCCTTTGTTAAAGGTTTAAAGGAGCTCAAGAGGCCCTTTGTTAAAGATTTAAAGGAGCTCAAAAGGCCCTTTGTTAAAGGTTTAAAGGAGCTCGAGAAGCCCTTTGTTAAAGGTTTAAAGGAGCTCAAGAGGCCCTTTGTTAAAGATTTAAAGGAGCTCAAAAGGCCCTTTGTTAAAGGTTTAAAGGAGCTCGAGAAGCCCTCTGTTAAAGGTTTAAAGGAGCTCAAGAGGCCCTTTGTTAAAGATTTAAAGGAGCTCAAAAGGCCCTTTGTTAAAGGTTAAAAAGAGCTCAGTGAAGCTCAAGGTTTAAAGGAGCTCAAAAAGCCCTTTGTTAAAGGTTTAGGGGAGCTCAAGGGCAAAGAAGTTGAAGAATTTACAAGGTGAGATGGAGGATGTTAGCAGAAGGCGCAGAGAGGCGATAAGAGGCGTTTTTACCGAGGTGGTAAATGATATGAATACAGAGTTAAGGAGTCCTCTTATTGACAAAAGTGGCATATATGCCAAATTTGATAGATTGGAAGCTCTCTATTTGAGCTGCTGGTGTTGAACGAACAATACCAGGAAATTTTATTAGCCAAAGCTGAGGCGACTGACGATGAAATTGATAAAGAATTTGAGGAGTGTTAAGTCTACATCACGGAAAGATATTATTTAAAGGCCAGAATTCGCGAAATGCGTGAGCAGGATAGGGATGCTCAGGCCAAGACTTCTCAAATTCCACCAGGGGCGTCTAGTACCTCTCCGAGTTCAGAGGCCGATAAACAGAAAGTTATCAAACTTCAGACTACTTCTACGTCTCTATCGAAAAGTCCAGAAGAGTCCATGAAAAATGAAATTGAAGGCGAGGATTCTGTAAAAACTGCTAGAGCTACGGATGTGAAGCCTGCTCTAGCTAAAGTTAGAATGCTAAAGGAAGCTTGTCCAGCTCCCTCTATAATAGATATTGAATATGAGGGCAAAAAAGATGCTGTGAATGCTATTAAAGAAAAGGATTCTGAAGCTGAGCTCAAAGACGGAGTAAATGATTCTGAAGCGAAGCCTAAGGGCGAAGGCGTAAAGGAATCTGAAGTGAATCCTAAGGGCGACGGAGTAAAGGATTCTGAAGATGAGCCTAAGGGCGACGGAGTAAAGGATTCTAAAGATGAGCCTAAGGGCGACGGAGTAAAGGATTCTAAAGATGAGCCTAAGGGCGACGGAGTAAAGGATTCTAAAGATGAGCCTAAGGGCGACGGAGTAAATGATTCTGAAGCAAGACCAACTGGAGATACGGAATTTAAAATAAAGGATAATTATAAAGAAACAGAATCCCAAGATTTGAAAACCATAAATAAATCTGATTATGCAAAGAATAAGGACGATGAATATAACAAGGGAACAGATCATGATGGAAATGAAGCGAAAAATATAGATGCAGAACAAGGTACTGATTCGATGGTGAGGGAAAAGCTGGATGCAGAACAGGGTACTGATTCAAAGGTGGAAGAAGAAAAGCTAGATGCAGTACAGGGTACTGATTCAAAGGTGGAAGAAGAAAAGCTAGATGCAGAACAGGGTACTGATTCAAAGGTGGAAGAAGAAAAGCTAGATGCAGACAGGGTACTGATTTAAAGGTGGAAGAAAACCTAGATGCAGAACAAGGTACTGAATCAAAGGTGGAAGGAAAAATTATTGATCCAAAAGATTGGTTGAGTGAGGGGTTCATTGAAGGAGTCAATGAAAATCCACCTGAGGTGGAAGGATATTATTGGCCTCGTCACCTTTTGTTTAGGAATGGGTCCAGGGCTACGCCTATGCGGCCAGTATTTGGCGACGCTTCCTGTCGAGGACACGGCGCACTCGCCTTAAGACGGTATTTGAAGAGGAGACCCATTCTACTGAGGAGAATCCCGGAAATAAGGATAAAATATCGGGAGAATAGGTACGGGATTTTGGCCGACATGGGGAGATATTTCCAGGTGATGGCCATCAAGGAAAATGATTGGGACTACCTCCGATTCCTTTGGAAGAAGAAGATGGACGCTTAAGGGGTAATCTCCGGTGGTGTGTATGGAGAGGATGCCGCAGTGTGCCGAGGAGAAGATGGTTTTTTTGGATAAGAACCTGGGCTCCCTGCGGCGGTGTCCCACCTGCCTGGATCCCCCCATCACGGTGGAACGGATTTTTTCTTTTTACAAAAAAGAAAGGTGGGGGTATGTTAAAAGTCGTAACATACAGTATGTAAATATATTTTTGAATATATGACTAGAGATGTAGATTTTCTAATTGAATGTATAAATTGTTATTATGTAAATTTCCCTTTTGTAT
>CP092879.1:38792801-38878298 GCA_030710605.1 Cordylochernes scorpioides
TTTTGTTTCCATTGCAGTAAGGACAGTAGAAATTGTTTATTTTAAAAAGAATCATACGCGTCTATAATAGCTTCGAATTTTGACACTTTTATAGAGTTTACAAGCTTTCGGGATTTAAACGACCCTTCTACAGAACCTTTTATAAACCTTTTTATAAGTATCAGTATCACTTTAAAAGGAAGTTCGAAAAATGCAATATAACAGCGGTATGGTAGATTAAACTGGAGAAACCGCTGGGAGGGTTCACCACTGATGAGCTAGGCCCTCCCATTAATTATTTTTCCATTGCAGTAAGGACAGTAGAAATTGTTTATTTTTAAAAATAATCATACGTGTCTATAATAGCTTCGAATTTTGACACTTTTAAAGAGTTTTACAAGCTTTCGGAATTTAAACGACCCTTCTACAGAACCTTTTATAAACCTTTTTACCTGTAGAGGGGACGTTTTAAAACCGAAAGCTTGTAAATTCGTTAAAAGTGTAATAAAGAAACTTACACTCGTAATTTATATTTAATTAACCTAACTCATCTATATAAAAATCTCCAATAAAGGTTCTTCACTTGGAAAAACCAGAATTATTCATTCCTTTCAGGAAATGTTTCTTAATAATATATATTCATATTATAAATATTTTGTTTTGTTGTTGAAAAAGATAGAGAATTGAAGGTGCAGTCGTGAAAAAGAAAAGATAGCTATTTACTTTTCAAGTAGTTTTTATTTTCAATTATTTGAAAATAATTACACATTATTTTTCACAATAATATAAAATTTATAAATTAATTCTATATTCGCGAATTAAAAATAGGTAGGTTAACTATATACTGTATATTTACAACAATACTCAAAGTGTTATGTTCTAAATCTATGGTCAAATATAAAATAATAGTCAACGATGAAATTAAAATACATGTTTTAAAAAAAAAAAATATTTGCATTTTAGATTATATAATATTCGTATACACGCTTTCTTCAGTAAAAATAAAGAACGAGTATATTTAAAAACTTATATTCGAATGAGTGAAAGACCTTTTACTCTAAAATACACTCTTGGACAAAAATTGAGGAAGATTCCACATATGCGGAAAACAATAGTTGACGTTGTTGGATGTTATTGTCAAATATAATTTTTGTTCTATGATTGTAATAATCTGTGACTTAAAATATCTGTGGTGTCAGGAATATATAGGTGAGAGTTAATAGAGATTTATGTATCTGTGCCTTCGGACAAGTATAGGAGCTCCATTCAACCTATCAACACAAGATACTGAAGGAGGACTTGAACCAACCCGATCTAGAAGATATGTACCAAACTTCCGTTATGATATTATACCTTCAAATGCAAAATTCAAATAATCCAATCATACAAGATATACTACAAAATAAAGTTGATATCAATCCCCGATTCCGACGACCCGGTCCTGACGCTTAGTCAAGAGCTCATCGCCCAACAGCTGCCCATCTGCAAGGTCCGGGGGGACCACCTCTACTCCACCAACTCGCCATGTGTAAATAGCAGGACAAGGCGAGCTGTGCTCGAATGTAACACCTGTAAATTGAGACGAAATAAAAAAAATAGAGGTGTGTGTGTGTAGTTAGAGAGATGTTAATTTATTAGTAAAGTAAGGTATATTTAGTAATTTACGTTCATTATTTTTGTACCTTCAATAAAGAAGATTAATATTTTGGAAGAGAAGTAATCATTGGGAATCCACCTTCAACAGACGTTTCATTGAAGGGTTCAAGCAAAGAACGAGTTGTACATTGATCATGGTGCCACTGAAATAATGATGAAAAATAGCAATGTTTGGAAAATAAACAAAATTAATGGAGATCAAATGACTCCAAAGAAAGATGAGTAGACTGACTTTATTATACTCGGCTACATAGATACATATGAGGAGTAGGATGTATGATATGAGCTGTACTTACATCTGACCGTTATTCCGGAATGGTTTCTTGTTGTTTCTATCCTCCAGAGGTTTCAAGGTACCTCTCTGAGTGCAAGGCTTGCGGATCTGGACTTGCAGGCTATCCTTCTGTCCTGTCGCATTCTTCAGGCAATCCTGTAGTTCCTCAGCTAGGAGAGATTGAATCTACTTTATTATATCGTTCATATAATATTATATAGTGCCAAATGAAAAGTAAATGAATAAGAAAATGTTAATAGCAATATACATTAAAATTATAATACAGTGTGTTATAAAAATAATAAATTTATATGAATGTATATATATCTACATCATATACTAGCCTTCTCTGAAGGGATGTCTGGAATTTATCAAATGTTTAAAGCCGCCCCTGAGTTTGGGAAGGCCCGTGCTTATAAAGGGTTTTTTGTCCCCAAAATGATCAATTGCATCGCCGAAGAATTTGTAACAGAATGTTCCTGTTTCCAGGCGAGAGTTCATCGGAGAGTCCTTCTCTTTTACGGAGAAATAGAGAGAGATTGAGATTGAAACTACTTTATTTCAATGTTCATATAATATTATATAAGGGTAGAATACAGAATATAAATATGAATAAATAAGATTAAATAAGGATATATATAAATAAATAAATGTAAAATTTAAAATTGATAAATATACATATATATGTAAAAATATATACAAGGTCTTCGTTGTTTGGCGCCCACTGCGGGAAAGACTTCGCCACCGATGGACTGCGAGAGTTCTTTCCCACAGAGTGGGCAGGTCGATGAAGTAGCTGGCGTTACCCACCTCAAGACCAAGATGATACTTGTAGATGGTAGCTTTCGCCACACTTGTAATCTTCATTGCCTCGGAATGGAGGCCGACACTGAAGAGCCAAGGCCTGAAAATCCAGGGGCAAGTCACAGAAAGTGAACACCTCCCGGAGCAGGGGTCGCACGGCTCGGCAACTCAAACATCTTCGGGTCAGCGACCCGTCGCAGGAGAGAGAGAGTGATCACGAATAGAACATCTTAGAAATTTGAGAAAGAGTTTATAGAACAATCAGTCTAGCCATCGTAAAGAATCCTGAGTCCAACAGACTAGGCAGATGTTACATAAAGGTGCCACGTGTTGTCCTCACGGATGAGCGGATCAGGGAAGTGTGGGAGTGGAGTCGACCAATGAATGGCTGTTTTTGACATCCGTTTGTTTGCTTGAGCATCTTAATTAGTGCGATTGTTAATTGGTCTTTGTTGAGCTCTTCTTACGTTCACACATATTCTCGAGGAAAAAAGAACGCCAATTGTGGAAGAATTGGCCTGAAGATTCCCAAGGAACTGCACGTGCGCGTCTTATGACCTATGTGTATTTGTATCATTCCTCAACATGGCTGAATATTGGTCAAAGCGAGAAAATAACCAACAGGGTCTTTCCAATGTATAAGTTCAATATGAAACACTGTTCCTATAGAAGAAAACTCATTGTTGTGCTTATATTACTAGATATCTCATTATTTTATCATCAAATCATAGTTTTATGCTATATGCACTATCTTGAAAAAAGGTTAATAATGAATTACACTGAGAATTAACAAAAAGGATAGTTATTAATAATTAAATATACCTTTATTTTACTATATGAACCATCTTGAAAAAGTTTAATAATGATTGCACTCTGAATTAACAAATATAATAATTATTAGTAATTAAATACACCTTTATGCACCTTTATTTTACTATATACACCATCTTGAAAAAGGTTAATAATGAATTACACTCTGAGTTAACAAATAGGATAATTATTAGTAATTAAATACACCTTTATGCACCTTTATTTTACTATATGCACCATCTTGAAAAAAGTTAATAATGAATTACACTCTGAATTAACAAATAGAATAGTTATTAGTAATTAAATACACCTTTATGCCCCTTTATTTGATTGAAAGAAGCTTTCAGGCAAGCCTCTCATCAACTAACAAAATGTATAAACAAGGCAATGGAGAGAGATTATATAGCATTTTTAAAGATTAATTTATGAAAATATAAGATATAATTGATTAATTTGAAGAATGAACAGGTTTTCGAATTCAGTGAATATAAAAATAGAATAGCTATTGTCTTATAAGTTTATTTATGTATACTAAAGTTTTTTTTAAGATAGAAGGGGAATGTATTGTGATGGTAGTTGTATACCTTTGTTTATAGCTTTAGGGTTCTTAATGGTTTCTATATATTTATATAGGTGGTCTGTGGAAAGATGGTCTAAACCCCGTTGGTTTTCGACCTCTACGACCCGGGTTTCGATTCCCGCATTGGGCAATTTTTATTGGTAAAAAAAAATGCTCCAATGGTCCCCGATTCTTGAAAAAGTCCAACACCACCAGCGAGTGCAAGTAATCAAATGGGGCTATGGTGCATTTGTAAGTGTAAAGTCAAACTTTTTTTTCACATGTGTTGCACTTACAGTAATAGCAGTCGCCTACTTCTACCCACCATGAATATCATGGCCTGTACCACGTGTACTAGGGATAAGAAAAAAAGAGTTTCTATTGATAATTAGTGCAAATTTTGAACTGATTTATAAACGTGAAGACATGTGGGTCACTTGCAGTAAAAGCCGCCGCTAACTACTACCTATCATGACCAACATGACCAAAACAGCGCGGGTGTACTAGGAATAATAATAAATAAATAATTGTAGGCATAATTACTATAGATAATTAATTTTGATATTAATATTTTTCTGTTCTATAAACTTGCCTCATTGCCTCTCTGGTATTCTATAATGTTCATTTGTGCTTGGCTTATACAAATAGATGTAAGCTATATAAATTTAATTTCCATCTATCGTTAAAATTTGTAACATATAAATTTACTGACAATGTGTTTATTTTCAATAATATTATCTCTATAGACCTTACTGCAATGATATCTTATTGAATGATAGAACTTGGCTCAACAGTAGTAAACCCTCATAGCGGTTTCGCCAAATTAATCTCTAGACCGCTCTACTAGTGTATAGGATTGGTTTATGATATACCCTGTATTTTCTATGGAAGGCAGCTTAAGGGTGAAAAAACCGCTGAGAGCGCTTACTACTAATGAGCCAAGCCCTCTCATTCAATAACTTATAAAATCGCAGTAAGGTCTGTAGAAATAATATAATTAAAAGAAACACATTGCAAGTAAATTTATATGTTACAAATTTAACAAATCGATGTGTTATCCTGATGTTTACCTTTCTTAAATTTCTATGTGAAAATATTATAAATGGTAAATAATATAATTTCAGTAAAATCCTCTATATCTAATATGGCCTTTGAGATGAGAAACTGAATGACAGTTTACAATAGAAGTAGAATTAGGATGTTCTTCAAAATCTATCTTTTCATTTTTGTTACAAAAAAAAAAAAGGATTCTGAAACAAATGTTTGTTGCATCAAGGTACATATTTGCAGGGTCATCGACCTTGGTTTCTTCCTTCTTGGTGTTATACACGTTTCCCGAGCGGGTTTCCATACTTAAAGCAAATAAAGTAAATAAAAATAAATTACATTTTAAAGTTACTGTGTTTATTTATTCGTTGACTTCCTCGTAGGTCGTGTACCTGAGTCTTCGTCTAGGTCCTCTCTCTCTCCAATAAACAATCAAGATATGTACAATAACAATATTAAAAAAGGAATGAAGCTATCAAAAAGAATGATACCATTGCATTTAATCTATTTTAAACAAATATTAAATATCCTAGAATATTTTAAATAAATGTAGGACGCATCAAATTTAATGTAACCATATACTAAACAACATCAACTAAATATTTAGTTGCTGTTCAAATTCATTTTCTATACTTAAAGGTACCATAGATACAGCATTTAATATGATAATTGAAAGATCCTGGAGAGAATGAAAAGAAATGATCCAGTTTAGAAAGTTTTCCTTGAAATGCTGCGGGGCAAGAATTGATGAATGAGTTGTTGGTAGATTGAGGTCTCTAGCTGGGACATCTGCATGACTGAGGACAGGAATAAATTATGGCCACGGGACACTAAAAAAAAAAAAAAAAAACTCAGACACACATAAATAAATACATTAACTTTCTCATATAAATAAAAAAAAAAAGTGGTGGTGGTGTCTTTGTCCAATTGCCATTAGGGTGACATTGCCCCGTTAGTCAGCCATATTTCAGAGTTCTCCGTAGGCCTTCACGGTTACCGTAGCGGCTCGGGGCTCACGACACCGTACTTCACCCTACAGGACAGTCCCTTATTTGTGCTGCTTCTCCACATAGAGGAAGGGTTGGACTTCAGGGCAGGAAAAGAAAGAGTACTGATATTTATTCATTTAAGTAATGCTTTCATTTCTTTACAATTAAAATAATTTTATTGACATCTTGTCAACACATGCAAAGTGCACAGTCTGCTCTATTCGAAAAAGATAATTATATATATATATATGCATCATACTATGTACAAAGAACATGGCGCCTCTGCTACCGCTGCAGAGTTTGGTGGAGAATCGCCAGCGGGTCTCCAGCGACACCACGTATTTCGCGATCTACGAAGAATATGTAGATCGCGTACTTCGCCGCATTATTTATTGATGCTTGATAATATTAATCTTTCTTTGTGAGGGTGCTCGAAAATCTCATACACTTTGGATAGTAGCCGCTAAACTATATTTTTATCTCTTTCTTTGAGGTAATTTGATTAAAAGAAAAATGCTAAATCATCTAAAATATTATATTATTCATTAAGCAATTCTCTTCTATTTCTCTTTAGATGCTTAATACCATCCTTTCTGTATGTAATTTGATTTAAATAAAAGTGTTGAATCCTCCAATAAGTATATTATCTTTTTCTATTGTTTGTTAGGTAAAAATGTCGGAAATCTTAATTCGGTTGATATGCCAGTTATTACCTCATATGCAGTAATTTTTGAAATTGATTTCTTATATGTTAGTAAAATTCCATTTGTCTCCTTTCAACTCACATGTTTGTGGCTGGCAGTAGTCCTAAACATTAGGATCTTCCTTCTTAAGTTGGTCTTTGATGATTTCGTGGAGTTTTATTTCCAAATTGTCTACGAATTCAAGTATCGGTTTTCCAGTTTAGGGATTCCTTCTTTACATATTTGAATTACTATCTGATGTTTCATTATACTGTTTATCTTGGGAAAAGTACTTTACTCTCTCGCTGGTTTCCTCTTGCCTTTAACATCTCAGAACTTCCATTAATTCAGGATAGAGAAACAAGCTTTATTTATTTAGACGTTCACACATATAACTATTTACATAAAATGACAATAAGCATGTCAGAGAGAATGTATACAGAGGTATACATTATATTTGAGTCGCTAAAATTAAGTCGAGCTCTTTTTCTGCATCATATTCGTTATTAAAATCAAAAATTTCCATACTTATTATATTGTAGCGAAGTATTTTTTTTTTTTATTTTAATAAAATATGATCAATTTCGCGATATTTACTCTGTAAACTTCCCTCATTTCTTATCTTTTGTTTATCATTCATAGTTTGTTCTTGCTTTAAATAAATTGCCGTGTTATCCTGAAGTTTGTCTTTCCTAATTTTCCACGTGAGAATATCAATTGCTTCTTTTTAAAGACGAATATGCTACGATCGAAAACGAAGTTCGAATTGATTTTTCTTTACATGTGAATATCATATCCATTAATTTACACATATATATATATATATAAAAAATAAAGAAGGCATCTCCTGACCACGAGCACCTGTGCTTTTTAGATGGCAGAGCGCCATCTAGTGGAGCAAGATGGCGCTCTGCCATCTAAAAAGCACATGTGCTCGTGGTCTGGAGATGTCTTCTTTATTTTTAATATCAACACCTGACCCACTTATTTTTTTATTTTTTTCTATTGTTTTCTCATATATATATAAATACAAAAACATAATAAATATTATATAAATAATGAAAAATAAATGTTTCTCTTATAAAAAGTATATGAAACGAAAAACCTTTAAAAGTCTCAGATTCAGGTTAGTGAACTATTTCAAATTTGGCTAAACAAATTGTTAATAATATAAATGAGGGTCATGGTTGATCAATAACCTTGAAGGTAATCCTGTAGTTGACCTGTTTAAACATCTCAGGTAATGGCCAGCATCTGTCTTGGGTATACCGTGGGCAGCGTAACAAGAGGCTGTATGATGTCCACAGACAATAGAGGTCAGCTTTCAATAAAAATTGGAGAGCGTGAGGTAAAATGATGGATGAAGTCGAACAATTGGCTCCACAAGTTTCCAGGCTAATGCTATAAAAAGATGAAGCTCATTAGAAGGTATTTAGCATTCTTCTTTTAGACATTGAACTATATCCGTCAAGAATTTTTCCTCTTTATATAAGGTGATATAAAGTCTATTTCTAATAATTCTTTACAGAAGACTTAACGAGAGAGGGATGTATGCAAGGTGGCCGAAGGTTTGTATCCCACTCTCTGCCATCTAAAAAAGGGCTCGTCTTATTAGTGCAGACAACATCAGTCTTGGACCCAAAACTATACTTTCTAAGTGTAAAACTAGAGGTCAATTAGGTATTAATTTTGTCTATATTGTATTTTACACAATTAGACTTTCGTTTTATATATAAGTGAAACTGGGTCTATTTGCTTTCATATTTTTGTCGTGAATGCTCTAATCCTTTTCTAGATTTCTCTCCAAAATGACATTAGGTCAATTTCATTTATTCTTGTCTACATAGTATTATAAAAAATGGAAGCATTAAAGCACTAATGTTTCTTTTACACATTGAACAAACTGCGATGAAATATATACATTGTGTATTATACCTATTTAGACTTTCTCTTAGATATACTGCAGTGTAGACAAGATTAAATGAGAATGATCTAGTGTCATTTTGAAAAATTCTGGAATACCTATCTTTACAGTTTCTCTAGAAAAACTGAGACTCTGGAATCTGTATGAGATTATCTGAATTATATCAGATATATAGGGAACAACAGAATTTATCTTTATATATCAGTGAAACTGAGTATATTTCCTATCTCATTCTTATAGCCATTATACTCTAATTCTTCCAGACTTTCTCCAAGTGAACACTATATAATTCCTGTCTACATTGTACTATACCCCTCCGCCCACAAAATTTCTCGTTATAATTTAGTTAAAACTGAGTATATTTCCTATCGGGTTCTTTTGTAGCCAATATATCTAATTCTTCCAGACTTTCTCTAAGGTGAACACTATATTATTCCTGTCTACACTTGCACTATATCCGCCCAGACCATTTCCCTCTCTATTTAAGTGAGATATTCTTGTCACTAATGTAAAATATCCATTCAGACTTTCTCTAAGTGATCCTCAGTCAATTTCATTTCAACCATTGCACATTACACTATATCTGCGAGACTTTATATTCCAATATAAATTATAGTAAAAATTTCTATCAGTATCTTATCGCCAATATTTCCATTACTTCTCGACTTTCTCTAGTGATAGAAGATCAATTTCGTATTTTTCTTATCTACCTTACTCTATACACGCCTATATTTCTCGATACAAAGTTATAACCGGGTCAATCCACTGTCTTTTTTTCTAACCAATGCATCATAGTTTAGACCAGGGGTCGGCAACCTGCGGCTCACGAGCCACATGCGGCTTTTTGGATGTGAAGCTGCGTGTAGTACTCGCATAAATAAAACCTTAATGCGAGTACTATTTATTGTTGGCAATAAAATATTCTGTGACTCTTTAAAAACTTTTTAAATTTTAATTTTTGACTATCTTGACTCCAAAGGTTGCCGACTCCTGGTCTAGACCATAACAAAATATATAGGAAATTGCATATTATTTTTGTTTCTATTTCACTATATCCGTCCAGACCCTCTCTATATATGTGTGACACTATATAAATTTTCTGCCATTCTTTGTGTCACTGGACTCTTTCCATCAAGACATGCTCAACAACTTCGGTAATGTTCTTGATCACCAATATATGTAATTTTAAAATTCTCTATTTGCACACAGGAGTTCAAGTTTAATTCAATATTAAAGAAGGATCATGTGTGAAGTGAGCTTTGGATATTCAAGCCCTTTTAGTTCATAAAGCGGTAGGTGTGTAATAATTCTTAATAAACTCGATAAAGTAAAACCTCCTATGAGCGACCCATCTGATGAGTGACCTTTTCTATGAACGAACGCTTTTATAAAATCGAACATGAGACTCAAAAAGACATCACACTACTTCAATATAAGTGACTACCTTCAGAATAAACCGGATAATATAGGTTATTTAGGTGTCCTTTCATAGGGGTTATATGGAATCCATTGTACCGGAACATTCTCAGGACATTTACCCGTATAGCTACAATAAGTGGCGCCTCAAACGTGGGGCTGACTACTGGAGCGAAGAGAAATGTCAAGGACCTTCCGGTGTCTAATAATTTAATTGTGGTCTGTGGTCAACAATGGCGTGAAGTCTAGGACTCTCGTACAGGTCCAAGGTCCTGCACTGCAACACCCACTTTCCCGCGACCTTTGGTGGACACTGCACTTCCTCTTGGGGTCGCCACACCTTCCAGCGACCTTAGCCTACCCTTTCGTTTTCTTTTCTAGTTGATTTGAAAAAAAAATAAATACAAAATGGTTTTAGTCTTTGACACTGATGTATTGATTTGTTCAGTATATATAAATGGTGATCTTATATTATCTGGGTGTCTGATGGTTTATAAACACAGCTAGCTGATAGTTTAACGGAACAAATGGATTTATTGTCTATTGATTTTTTAAAAACAGACAATAGGTACGCGCTAACAGAAATTTAATTACACTTACAAATTCTATTCCCTTTAGTAAGAGAAATTAGAATTATAGAAATAATTTATACTATAGAATTATAGGGCGCCTCTCCCGTCAAAATAAACTTCAAAACTAGACGCCATCTATTGACCGCCGCCGCAAACTAGCGGTCTAGGGTTGGTAACAAAGCCACAACACCAACTTTGGCAAACTGAGAAGCTTCACCTAGAGACCATGGTTCCGGGCTGATGGCCTTCGTTAGCCTAGGGCGGACTTTATTCCATGAGATTCACAATCTGCCAAAGAGGTGTTTAGCTGACAAAGTGGCTGGGCAAAATCTATGGATATATGGATGGAAATACCATCTATATTTTTGCCAACTATATTTTGAATGTGAGAATCGAAACTATATGTTCTGTTTGTCAAGAAGAGCCATTTAGAGACCCAGACAAACCAAGTTTACCCATGAAATCAAAGAACTATATATATATAAGTTGAAGGATATAAAAATAGATATGGGGGGTATAGAGGGAAGGTGGTTGATTGGAGAGGCGGGAGAGCGGTGTGTAGTGTACCCAGTGTAAATTTCAGAAATTGAGGAAAGTGCCGCAATCAATCGTTTTGGCGACAATTTGGTCGAGGAAGTGATATTGGCTGTCACTCCTAGAGACACCCGGCCGTTTATCGGCGGTCACACCCGGCTGAAACCAGGCCGCCTTGAGGTTGTCCATCAGTTCTAACCCTGATGTTCACATGTGCACCATTCCTTCTCTATGTAAAGATAGCTTGAATGTACCATGGTGAACTAATTCTTTGAATAATAGATTTCTTCGATAGTTGCCTGAATAAGACCAACCTTATCAATGAGGATGCCGAAAAATAATTCCAGAATCAAATTACACTTTCTGTGGTAGAGAGTGAGAATGGAGAAGAGAGGTTGAAATTGATTTATTATAACGTTCATATATAATAACATATGGCTGAAAAATATTTTATAAATAAATGAGGATACTCTCTAAATATAGATATATAATGATTAATATGAAAGAGATATAGAAGGTGATAAAGAACTTTACATATATTTAAAATATATATATATTGTCTTCTCCATCCCAGGAAAAAATCGGTCAACATTGAAACGCCAGAATTCTTCACCTACAGAGTGGGTAGGTCTATAAGATGGTTGGCATCGCCTATATTGAGCACAGGATAACACATGGAGATGATAGCTTTTGAACGGTGATGATCTTCAGTGTCTCGATATGCATCGACGTCGAAGACCTGCGGATCCAGGGGCATCTCGAAGAAGGCGAATACCTCCCGGATCTGGGTCGGTCGGCTCTAGTGGCATGCTTCGAGGCAAGATGGTTAGGATGGTGTATGGCAGGGGGTGGCCAAATTTCATAAATAATATTTCTTGCTTGTCCACAACGCACTTATTTTCTTTTTTTTTTCTTTTGGTGATATGTAGATTGAAGTCAATATTTACTTTAATTTGACCTAACTCAGCGGGCCGCAGTATGACTCTACGGGTCGCATACGGTCCGCGGTCCTTTTGTTTGCCAACCCCGGTGTAGGACATGGAAAGCCAGAGGAGAGGATTCAAACGGAATATACTGTTGTTGAAGTTCTTTTTGGATATGATAATAAATAAATTAACCATCTACATCCTATAATCCTGCGTGCGATACAGCTATCTTACCTCAGTACAAAGTATTTTAACCAGCCCCATATAAATCCGAATGGTTGCTCTGTCCCTATACAACTCTTGCATATCAGTAAGCAGGAAAAATAACTTAGATTCATCGTTTTATCGTCCACTTCATGATGGTGATCGTGGCAAGCCGGCAATGAGAAAGGAGAATGTGTATAAGACTGGTGTCTTAATAAAGGCATTGTGTGTGTATTAGTTAGAATTCAAAAGGTTATTAATAAAATCTGCAAAAGTAATCAAGTAAAATATAATCTTGAAGTTCCAACATGAAATGTTTACTGTTAGATAACTGAGCTGCTTCTTTTAGACATTTGGGAAGCCGGAGTGCGTGCTCCAAGTAGGGAAGTGGAGGACAAAGCTCCCAGAAGTTCCTTCTCGACAACAATACGTGCCGATGTCGTAGGTATAGGCTTCCTTCAGATATGTAATACCCATGTGTATACACTTCACTTCCTACATAGTTCTCTGTGTATTCTAATATTCACATCTTTGTTTAATAGCTCATTTACTGTACTCTAGCCTTTCTGAAAAGAGACTCATTTTATAAGTGTTTACTTCCTTAATCGACAACGTTTGTAAAATCAGTAATGCATTATTCTAATCTCATCCTACCTTCTCGATAAGAGACTGCCTCCAAGAGAAACCAGGAGTACATGTTCTAAGATGGTCTCATTTGAGTAGTTATTCGAATTTAAGTGATATAAAAATGAAGCAGAAAAAAGGTTTAGTTATAATAACATTTTAGTTAAAGCTTTCATAAATCCTTTTTCAATATATTAAATTATTATCAATTAGATAAAAATATAAAAGGGGGGTTCCAAAAGTAATGCCTGTTTTCCCATGATTAGAATAATATTTTAACTATTTTATTTAAGTTTTATTAGGTTGTTAAGTAAAGCCTAATCTGATAATTATCCATTTTGTTTTCAGATACCTTAGGTAAAAGTATGTAATCAAGATAGAGAAAAAAAATAAGCCGGTATCGAAATTTATTGATATGGAGGGATGTTTATCTTCAGAGATTCACCAGGGACTGAAAAATGAATACAAAGAAGCCACAATTGATGTAGGCAATGTGAGAAGATGGATGAAAAGATTCCGAAGTGGTGATACTTCTTTGGATGGCAAACCACGGAGTGGGAGGCCATCAACAGCAAACCAACCCTGAAAACGAAGACAAGGTTGATGACCTTATCCGTCATGATCGAAGAATAACTATCAGAGAGTTGTGTAATATACTAAATGTTGTATCAAATGTAATATAAACAATAATTTAACATCTTGGTTATAGAAGAATTGTTTAAAATGGGTTCCAAGTAAACTAACCCCTGATCAGCGTGATTAAAGGGTTCAACTATGCCAAGAGCTACTGGATCTCTATGAGGCCCAAAAGGACAGTTATTTTCCAAATATAGTGACTGAAGATGAAACCTGGGTATACCTTAAAACCCAGAAACTAAGGCACAGTCATTATAATGGCATCATCTCATCTCACAGAGCTCATAGTGCAGAGGCCATCCAAAAGGTTGATGGAAACTGTCATTCGGGACTAGCGAGGTGTACTACTGATTGAAATTTTATAGAAGAAGGTAGCACTTAGAACAATTCTCGCTTTGTTCAAACTTTAAGGAGCTTAGGGAAGCTATAAGAGAAAAATACTAGAGATTTCACTTAAATCCGTCAAGTTACATCATGACAATATGCATGGCCGCATACTTCTTTCCAGACTTCAGAGACTATTGGACAAATAGCCCCATACAGCCCAGATTTGACACCTTGCGACTTCTATTTATTATTCCTAATGAAAAAGGTCCTGAAGGGACAAAGAATTGAAGATCTAAAGGGAGTAAAACGGGCCATGAAGACATGGTTAATAAAACAATCTCCAGCATTTTTCTAAAGCAAATTTACAGTATCGTGGTTTGAGAGCATGGACGTTAGCCTTTTTAAGCATTCAAAGCCGATATTTTCCCTGATAATACGGTTAACGGTAGAAAATGGTACGCTGGTTATTGTGGAAATGTTCCTTTGAGAAGAAGAATTCTCTCTGACAACCATTTCCTTTATCTACTTTTGGTTGGAGTTAAAAGTTTCTTCAGGCACCTTTTTTGGTAAATTTATTTCGTTTAATTCCATTGATATCAAGATTTTCTTCATTATTCTTCATTATATAACTGATTGTAAACTAAGTAATAGCAATGTCCTTTTCTTTCATAATATCAATAAGTAGTTAATTTTTTCTGGGAAAGTCTGAAAATGTAACCTTTTAAAAAATCACTTAGAATTTAAGGCATTTCGAATATTCAAGTATATTATTTCAAGGAAATATAAATATATGCTTGTTCTTTTGAATAAATAGAATCTAACTTGAATCGCGTGCTTCTTTCGCAAGCAACAACGTTTCAAACTCCTTATTTTTAAAATGGAAAACTCTCTATATATTAACAATTTTTGGCACATAACAGACAACTATATTAGGGGGATTTTATATATATGAAGATATATCACTAATTGAACTTGATTTTAAAAAGGTAAATTTATTACCTATTCTTTCGACTGGCCAAACGCCAGCTTTGTCAAGGCTCCAGTTTCACCATTTTTTTACTTGAATCGAGTGTAATTTCTTATGAAACATGCAGGTAGCATAACCAAATAAAACTATTATTATTTGCTAAACAATCGTTTTTTATTCGAACTGATTTTATTTTCAGAACAAACACATATAAAAGCATATTATATCACTAAATACATTACTAGACTTTAAAATTGTTATACCAGGTAGATATGCAAATACTACATTATAGATGAAATAACAAATGATTGAATTTTAAAGAAATTTGGCATAGTGGATCCTGAGAAATCAAAAATCAGTACACAGAAGAACCACCTCTTGCAGCTATAAAAGTATTTATTATAAAATAAATGCGGCTATGCTTATAGAACGACGTTTAACCTAGTGGATATATATCTGCTCCGGTAAGCGGAACACAGTGGGTTCGATTCCCATCCCTGTATACTTTATTTTTACACTCATCATTACTCTTCACAATTCATTTTTTCATACTTCATCCCTAAGAATAGGGATAGTCGTTATTTTCTCCTTAAATAATGAAAATTACGACTTTTCGTTCTGTAAAAAGGAACATTTGCTGTAAAACTTGATAAACGTCGTTCTAAAAATATTTATAAGTCCGGTCTTTAAATAAAACAAAGATTGGATGCTATGTACATATAGTGCTTATTCGGATAGTTTTGAATAAAACAATGGGTAAACATATTTTCATTTATTTATAAAAGAGTAGAACATTCATATAATGATTATAATCCCTTTAGCATATCATCTATTAAAGGCGTGATGCGCGATGAGCCCAATCTTCTAATTAAAATTTCATCAATGTAGGAAGAGAGGTTCTATAGAAATATATTATATTATAAATAAAAGAGGCATATCCTGGCCAGGAGCACATGTGCTTTCAGAAGGCAGAGCGCCATCTGGTGGAACAGAAATCAACTAAAGATTGAATTAGCCTGTTCCCTGATATTTGTCCAACCCAATTTCAAGCTAAATCGATTGATAAATTAAGAAAATGGGTTGGCCAAATATTAGGGAATAGGCTAAATCAATGTTTAGTTGATTTCTGTTCCACCAGATGGCGCTCTGCTTTCTGAAAAGTACATGTGCTCCTGGTTAGGATTTGCCTTTTTCATTTTTAATATCAACACCTGACCTTTTTATTTTTCTATTATTTTGTAATATTATATTGTAGCAAAGTATCTATTATTTTACTAACAGAGTATCATTTTTATGTTTATATTTTGCTACTCTGTAAACTTCCCTCATTGCTTAACTTTTGTTCATCATTCATAGTTTGTTCTTGTCTTAAATAAATTTTATGTCATCCCGAAGTTTGTCTTTCCTAATTTTCTACGTGGCAATATAAAAGTGATGTTAAAATTTATTACAATTATCAGACATATATAAATGATATAATACTTTTATTATTATATATATTATATTAGAAAAATCTTAATAATATGATTGATACTAGAAACCATTATGTTTTTATTATACATGAAATAATTTATTCAAATTTTAAAACCAAAAATAGTTGATTTAATTTTAAAAGTAAAAATTCGATTATATATTTTTCATAAAAAAAAAATAACAGGATGGCGTGCACATATTGCTCAAATGTGAGGCCTAAAATAATTTTTCCCTCTGTGAACTTTAAATTATAATTTGACCAGGGCGGGCGTTGTTTTTGTTGGAGAAGGCAGGTAAGTAATGTATTGAGGCACGCACACTAGGGACAAAATTAGCGTCACGCGGGTGGGGACTGCTATATACCCGTGGGCGGTATTTGAGACTGACTGACTTACATATTTACATAATATTCATTATACAATAGAAACCATAATTATATTTATAACTTATTAACCTCCATGTGTGATACATGGGAGTGTCTTTTCCATGGAGCAGATCAGATCGGTCCGTGCATCCTGATCACAATACCGGCCATCGGAGGTGCCTTGTTCGTTGCTCCATGGAGAAAGGGGGGGGTGCCATTGCCCCTTCATTATATAATAGAAACCAACATTATATTTTATAACTCTAATTTAACCTTCATATGTGATACAAGTTATGGTGGTATCTTGTCCATGAAGAAGATCAGATCGGTCCATGCACCCTGATTACAATACCGGCCAACTGAAGTGCCTTTTTCGTTGCTCCATGGAATGGGGGGTAGGGGGGTGCCATTGCCCTGTTAGTCAACCACATTTCAGAGTTCCCTGTCTTTTCCAAGACTCTTCTGTAACTATACGAAGGTCTATTGGAATTCATTTAAAACATCGATAGATAGTCTTCTCAGTAAAATCCCACTAAATTCTTCCTTGGAAGACAAATGGAAGAACTGTCTGCAGTCCTAATTTCTTCCAAACAAAATATTCCCAGAGTAAACAGAAAATTATACATTCCTGGATACAGAGATATACTAGATCTTTTGAAAAATGAAATAGAAGATAGGAATCAAGAGATAAGAAAGAAGAGTTCTCTGTTCACAGTTACCGTAGCGGCTCGGGGCTCACGACACCGTACTTCGCCCTACAGGGCAGTCCCTTACTTGTGCTGCTTCTCCCGTCCGCCACGTAGAGGAGGGGTGATACAGATTATGAAATACATGATAGTTAGTATAAGATCTTCTATGAGTGACTCATTTGATGAGCGACCACACTTTTCTAGTTTAATTCACATTGTGAAAAATAGTACAAAAGTGAGAAATTGTATTGGAATCAGATGAATAAATTAGAAAAAAAGAAAAGATGGTTAGCTTGATTAATCAAGAATGGGTATTTGGCCAATTCTGGAATAATTGAAAATCAACAAATAGTTGATATTTATTCCGACAGATAGCGCAAGCCATCGGCAATTTTTAGTTGCACGATCAGGAGATGCCTTTTTATTTTTTCTTGAACAATTTACATTCTTATGAACAATCCAATCCCCAGTAGAGATTATAAGTATTTATACTTTTCAGGAGGTTTCTCATTGAAGGTTCAATTGTAATTAGCGACTAAGTATACCACATTTTCAAATATGTATAAATCAGTTCTTACTCACAAAGTTCTTAGAACTGTTTGATTTGCCAGAAGAGCAAGGTAGGGTCACTATAAATTTCTCCATCACGGTACAAAAAGACCACTATCAGATTTATTTCTAAGTTTCACAGTTATCTTGTTCTCTAATGAGCTCTCATGTGCTTCTGAAATGACATTTCAAAGACAAATTGCATATCGGAGGCATCAGGATGGTTATCCTTATGTAAGACGACCATTAGTATGCATTTCTTCCACTTTTAATCACAGGAAAATCCGCTCAAAATAGGGCCGTGAACATCATTCCTGAGTTCACGATAAGTGTAATTAGTTTTTATTTTTTCAGCTTCAAGTTAATATTCACTCTAGATAGTGATTCTCGACAAGTCTTTTTCTGAAGAAAAACTTGGATCTTCTTCCATTCTACTGACGTCAGATGAAGTCAAGGATTTGGTAGAGGAAGTATCATTGCATGGGCTGGCTTAATTACAAATAGGCGTACTTCTCTCCACGTGTTTGATGAAGGAAAAATGAATGTTCAATGACACAAGAACTAGATCCTTGAGTATCATGTGATATATTTCATGGGTATCATTAGCAACAATTTGATAATTTATGAACGATAATGTTCGTCCACATATAATGAGGGATGGGTTAACTAGTCAGAGATTTCCTTGAGAGCGAAGATATATTCAGAGGATGGCTTGGACAGGTCATATCTCCGGATTTGACGTCAATAGAACACGACTGTGATGCAAGATCTTAAGTACAGAACAAAAAAATTAAAAAGTCAGGTCAATGTTCCCAATGAATGTCACTAATGTCGGAAATGGCAAATAATTGGTGACATTACTAAATACTAGCTGCCGGCATTGATTCGTAAACGCTGCTTACATTATTCATGGATTATTACGTTACTTAGCTCTCAATCCTGATGTCCCTTTAACTACGAGATATTCTTTAGTTAGTCTAAACAAGAACACTATATCACAAGGTACCTATAGAAGAGGTCTATGCAAAGTTTTAGATTCATAGAATTATGGATATAGTCGTTTCCAATTAGCGACAATCTTCCTGAGCAACTACTTTTGTCCATTATATTGCTTATTCCAAAGTACACATATTGAAAATTGATATTATCATTAAAAGTGATTTTACCGACTGTTTTTCACTTCAAATGTACTCTATATTCAATTATTTAGAAAACAGCTCGGCTTGTGTGTGTGGCGCTTAGAAAATTTTATAAATCCGTTTGATTACTTGCATTCACTGGTAGAGTTGGAATTATGAGAGAATCGAGAACAATTTAAGGAATTTATATTCAGAAAGTAGAAAGAAGTAAATAGTAGGAACTCTAAAAAGAGATATATACAGAAACGACTCAAATAAATTTCGAAATAATGCCTCGTCATCATGAGTGAGCAAGTAGAAATCAATATGTAAAAAATATTTCTTTTATTGCATTTTTAATAGAAGCTTTTTCTTAAAATTTCAAATAATTTATTAATTTGGGAGATTCTAATTGTATATTTATTTTAAAAATTATTCATATTTTCTACTTACGATGTATATTTACTACACGTTTCCACTTGCGCGAGTTAAATCAAGCACCAGAAAGAATTTGAATATTAACAATAACATCAACATGATCTTAGATTCGGACATAAAGGAAGAATGAAGTATCGGATTGGAGTCAGTATGGAAAGGACATCCTGGTAATGTGACAAAGGACACTCACAGGAGCATGTCCAGTTTGCACGACAAGGTTCAATGGGGACAACCAAGGAGGTTACTGTGTATATATACGTCGATATATTGTTGCATCATGATTAATGAGCATATTTTAAAAATTATTCATAATATTATTTTCCATATATTTCAAATCTAAATTTTATATTTATTTATTTTATAAAACAGAATATTATTATGAAATAATATATACTATAAAATCATTTATATTTTGATACACTAAATACCCAACCTGCTTTAAACTTTGATGGGATAAATAAAGAGATATTCTAGGTGTTACCTAAATATATAGTTGTATTATTATTGCCTAGTTTAATCTTGTAGAATGGTTGAGACACGTTCTGGAAAGATGCAAGACATGTCTGAGGAGAGTATCAAGACTGAAGAATCTGCCAAACCGCAGCCTGGTGCAACAATATACCTTCCCTCATGCCACCATTTCCTTCATACCTTCCATCTTTCAACTTTCAATCATTGCAGTATAACACTGTAAAAATAGATTTCAATATATATAGTAGAACTTGAATAATTCGAATGTCTTTAATTCGTAATTTCTTTAATTCGAATATTTATCTTGGTCCCTAGAACTTCCTATAATATAATTTCCGTTTTTAATTCGAATTTTTGGATAATTCGATTTTTTTTTGGTCCCTTGGGCTTCGAATTATCCAAGTTCGATTGTATTTTGAAATGTGAAAATATGAGAAAAATGTGAAATAGATCAGGTATTGATATTAAAAATAAAAAGATAATTGCCTTCCGTTCACATGAACATTCTTGATGGCAGAGAGCCATCTAGTGGAACAAAAATAAACTAAACGTTGATTTATGTTTTTTACATGATCAGTAGTTGCTTTATTGTTATTTTTTTTTTATCCACCTAATTCCAGTAAGATTTCACTTTTGTACTATTTTTCCTACATTCTACATGTTGTAGACATGTGTTAAACTATGAGTAAAGAGAAATTGCTAACTACTGAATACCCAACATTATTATCCTTATTTGCATCATGTGTGCTTAGAACAAATAAAAAAACGATAGAATTATGAAAGTATTAAAACTTAGTAAGCATCGTGAAAAGATCTTCGAAGCCAATACAGTAAAATCTCCATGAGAATAAATTTTTGCTAGAGAACACATATATACAAAGGACATACAAAGGTTTTCATCGTCCAAAATTACGATTTCTACTAATTAGCCACTCTCCGGTAACAGGACACCTCTTTCTAAAAGGCACTTATCTCATCCGAAAGGTGTTCTCCATCACCGGGCGGCCGCCGGACCTGCAGTCTTGGATCTTTCGGTTGGTCTTAAGGACCACGCCATCACCATCTCCTCAGCGGTGAAGCACGCGATCTACGTATTCTTCGTAGATCGCGAAATGTGTGGTGTCGCTGAAGACCCGCTGGCGATTCTCCACCAAACTCTGCAGCGGTGGCAGAGGCGCCATGTACATATTCATTGTATATAGTTGTACAACTATGTTGTGATACTATGATACAGTTGTGTAAGACCGTGCACTTCTGCATATATTGACAAGATGTCAATGGAATTATGTTATTGTCTAAAGGGCACTTTGGCTCTACATCTAAGTGTCCTTTACAGAGAATTTCTGCTGCATTTACTTTTTAGAAGCTTATTAGATCTTAATCAATGTCACGTCTACAGCCTTGAACACAATTGGCCACCTGACTTAATCGAAATAATAAAGTAAGAAATTTCTCAGTAATTACGACATGATGTTTTCACAGATTGCCATTATTCTCGAATGGTCCTTTGATCTGCCAAGTGAACGCCATCCAATTAGGCCAAGGCTGGCCTTTTTATGAAATTTTAAGTAATGCTTGTGTGTTTGATGTTGGAAATAGAATTTGCTTTGTGTAACAGCTTATTCTTGCTCTTATTCAACTTGTTTGAATAACCTTATATTGTTTAGAATTGTTTGGCGAATAAAAAGGAATTTCTTCAGTATTTTTAGATTGTATATTGACATCAAAAACCTATAATGAATGTCGTATGAAATATAAAACTATTAGAAGATAATAATGTGTTGATATTGAAATATTTATAGAAGACATTGAAATTTTGGCCAGGTTTTGTTCTCAAGATATAACTGAAATGGATTCTATATATCTCAAATAAACGAATTCCGAGGATCATCCGACATTTAGCATTCTTGTTTCATTCAGGTGCGATCATTTTCCTGTGTGTGTGTGTGTGAGCTACAAAATTTGTAAAACAAAAGATCTCTATAATATAAAATTCCATGGAGAGACTACCTCCAGTAGAGGCCAGTAATATCTATGTTTTTAAGCGACATCTCATGATAATATCAATAACATACAGGTTAAAAAATAATCCGCGATACATTCTACATTTCAAATATCGTCCTGGAGATTTTAAAATTATTCAACCTCCAAGTTTAACAAATAAATACACAAAAAATAAGAATAAAAATATTACTAAATGAGTTAAAAAGATTAAGTATCAACTTTACATCAAGAAGGTGTGAGAATAGAGTGGCACGTGGGTCATACACTAAGAATGTGTAAAAGGGGCAGAGCGGCACGTGGGTCCAGATATCTACAACTCTACATAAAAAAGGTGTGAAAAAAGAGTGGCACGTGGGTCCTGCATCAAGAAGGTGTGAGAGTAGAAAGGCACGAGGGTTTTAAATCAATATGGTGTGGAAAAAAACAGAGCGGCACGTAGGTCCAGGTATCTACAACTCTACATCAAGGTGTGAAAACACAAAGCGGCACGTGGGTCATACACTAAGAACGTGTAAAAGGGCAGAGCGGCACGTGGGGGTCCAGGTATCTACAATCCTACATCAAGAATGTGTGAAAGGGCAGATCGGCACGTGGGTCCAGGTATCTCCCGCCTGGGATCAAGGGTATCTATCAGAACAAGATGGGGCTACAGATAGACTCTCTAATTGTCCGTTCAGTACGTGGGTGGCAGGAAGTAAGCACAGATCGCCTCCACCTACTTACCAGAGGTAGGGAGATAAGAGCTGCGAGGGTGTAAGGAAAAAACGAAATATTCTGGATAAAAATTGCAATATGACGGGACGCCTTCGTGATAAGTAGCAGTCCCCTCGTGTGTACATGATACACAGTGATAATTCGATACGGAGATGCCTTCGAGTTGTTTTTTTGTTAGAACTACTATCGAGAAAGATTGAGACGTGTTGCATATCCGATTTATAGTCATTTTACATTTAAAAACATTAACACGTAGTGAATTGATGATAAAATTGCATCTATATAGTGTGATAAATAATTTACAGGAATGCTAAATATTTAAAGAAATACAAAAGTATAATAAAGTTTTATTTAAAATTTCTCAAAATAATGACAGTCACTATCTATACACTTGTTCCATCTTTTTTTCCAGATATCAAAACACCTCTGAAAATCCTCATCTTTCAGGCTTTTCAAAATATTCTTAGAATTCTCCTTTATTTCGGATATTGAATCAAATCGACGTCCTTTTAAGACTTTTTTAATTTTAGGGTAAACGAAAAAGTCGTTGGGAGCAATGTCAGGAGAATAGAGTGGCTGGGGTAGTAAAGCATTTCTGTGTTTAGCCAAATAGAGTTGTACAGTGACGGCCGTATGTGGCCGTGCGTTGTAATGATGCAAGAGACAAATTTTCTTATGCCATTTTCGGGTCGTTTCTGAAGGACAGCCTCCCTCAAAGATCGCAATACATCAAGATAGTAATGTTGATTAATGGTCTGACCCTCGGGCACGAATTCATAGTTTACCAACCCCTTTACATCAAATAAAGTGATAAGAAGACACTTAAGCTCCGATTTGAAAAAATCCTTGCTTTCTCTTGCTTATTCGACCAGCTTTTAATCGTGCAAACCATTCAAATGTCTTCGATTGTGATAGGGCATCTTCTTTAAAAGCCTACTTCAAGATTTTAAATGATTCGGAAGCTGTTTTCCCCTAATTTAAAGCAAAACCCTATGCAGACTCGCTGTTTTTCAATACAGTCCATACCTAAATTCGAGAATGTTCTGATATACTAGAGCTTATAAATTCGATAAAACGTGAGCGCGTGCGTCTAGGTGATCAATTTTTATTTCTACGTGTTGATAAATGTTTCATCTATAAGGACCTTATGAAATTATTTCATTATTTTGAATATTTTACGTGATCAAGTCTCATTCCTGGTAATTATTGATCACACGTTGTATTTCATTTAAATCAACAAAAGCTCTGAAATGAAATGCGTTTTTTTTTTCACTGGAGGTTCTTTGCAATCGGTATAAATGTGAAACGCTAAAAAGCATATCCAAAGCTTAAAAAAAGGCATTTTATCACTTTTATAATGTAAACTTTAACTTATTTTATACCTTTTATCATGAAAACTGTAAACTTTTCTTAGACCTTTTAAAGGTACTGATTCCAAGATAATTGATAAATCGTTAATTTATTGATTTACATGAGAGAGAACAAAAGAACAACTTATTACAATAATAAATAAAGAAAAACTTATAATCTTCAAACGGTTAGCACATATTTTCTTGCGTTATTACGCACATACTCTGTGGGAACAATTAATTAAACTTAAAATATATATATACAACAAAGTCTTTGTTTAACACATAGTCCTTTCCTATTTATAGTCAGTAGAGTTCCAACGATTAGTCTAAGCCCCTGGAAATTACAGCTTTGTTTACATTCTCAAATAAATATCTTAAATTATTTATTAGTTATTCGATATTGTATCTATGTGTGTGTCGAAACCTAGAAAATATATATTTTTAATTTATATTCAAGACATATATATATATATATATATATATATATATATATATATATATATATATATATATAAACATATATTTAGTTTCAATAAAAAAATCTAAAATTATAAATATTTTTGAATCGAGCACAAAATTTCTATTAAAATGCATTTTTTTACATATATCTTTGAAATATAACAACAAAAAATGTGCTAATGATTATTATAATTTATATTTTCAAAGATAGAGATGGCATCAAACCGTATTTTAAATAATTCAGGTAGCTGAAATACATTAGATAAAGTCGTGGGAAATAGAAAATGTTACATTAAAGAGTTGAAAATCTGAAAATTGGATTCCAAAAGAAAGTTAAATGTGGGCATATTTAATTATTTAATAATCATTTTGGTTAAGTGATATTCAGTGTATTTTGTTGATTTTTATGATACGGTTAAACCTGTCTATAGCGTCCTCTCTTGAGACTCACCAAAATAGGTCACTTTTACATTTTAATGTTTAAAATCGAGCGCTTTAAAGAGGAAGGTGCTTATTTAGAGGAGGCGCTATAGACAGGTTTAACTGTATTTCTAAAGTTTCTTTTGTATGTAACACTCTCTATTTTTCCACTAGAGTATAATATCAAATATATATTAATTATTTTTTTCAATAAACCTTTTCCCAGGAAAAAATCTCCCTGCGCTATGCCATAATCGATACAAAGGAAACTAAAGGACGATCACAAAGCAATATTTCTGAATGGTTGAGAAATAACGAACTCCGAATGACCCGGAAACTCTTCAGCAAGAGATAGCTGCTGCCAATCAGCACACAGATAAAACTAATTGCCTCTGTTTGTGATTGGCTAATGAAGACGCCTTTAACCTTAATGAAGCCATTATTTATTGGTCGTGTACCCCAATCTTTCTATTTATGCCATTTGGAGTGCAGACTGCTACTGAATAGATCTTATCTCGCACATCGCATACTGTAGAATTAACTTAGAAAGATTCATTCTGAATCTTTCTTGCCTATAGCTATTGAAAATTCGATACATTTTTTAATTAGAACTTCTTTATGTTACTATTCTCTCAAATTTTTATTTGCTTATTTAAATTGACATTTAGAATGGTAACTTAAAAAAATCTTTATTTTATTTTAAAAGTAATTCTTTAATAGTAATCTGCGTGTGTGTGTCATACATTGTTACATTAATAGTAACGGAAAAGAGACCACTTTAATAAAAGCTTTAAAATTTATAATAACAAACAAACACTATTTCAAATAATCTGATCGATTCTAATAAAAAAAATAATCTATAAGAAATCTATAGAATGAACTCAAATACCATTTAAAAATCACATATCAAATATTTATAAATACCATTTATATAATAAATTTAACTTTTAAATTAATGAATTAATGAATAGGTAAACAAAAACTACTTTTGCAAATATTACTGAGATGATGAAAAAAAATATTATGATGTATATCGGGATTCAGACAATAACTCTGAAATATTTCTGATACACAGTGACCTTTATTGAAGACACACGAGTTAACCAAGTGTAAACAAAATTGCTTCTGTCTCCTTAAAAAAAAAAAAAAAACAAGGATTGGTTTATGCTTTAAATATGAAACTTTCAGAAATGCATATTTGTATTCAGACAATAATTTTGAAAGATATATGATATATAAAGTTATCTCTATTGTGAAGATGAACGAAATAACCTAGTGTGAATAAAATTTCCTCTCTCTCCTTGAGTGTGTTTCTGTATTATTAGAGAAACTATTACACTTCTCTTTTGTTCTTCACTGACAACTTTTTAAAAATTCATTTAATATTTCATCATATCACTTTGAGCGGGGAGAATGTGATTCTTCAAAAACAATATAATTAAGAATGATGAAAAAATTTATATTAATTTAAAAAATAGAGCAGAGAGGCATATATCTTATAGTAACATTATTAAAATGGCATCTCTTTTGATCGTGCAGGTTATCATTAGATTAAGTTACTTGAGCAAAAGTTACCTTTTTGAATCAAATTTATTTAGATGTTTGTTTATTAACGACCAACGCGTACGTGTTGTAGTTATCTGGACCCACTTGACGATCTGCCCTTTCACACATTCTTGATGTAGGACCCACGTGCCGCTCTGTATTCTCAAACCTTCTTGATGTACAGTTGTAGATACCTGCACCCACGCGCCGCTCTGTTTTTTTCTCACACTTTCTTGATGTAGGGCCCACGTGCCGCTCTATTCTCACACCTTCTTGATGTAGAGTTGTAGATATCTGGACCCACGTGCCGATCTGCCCTTTTACACATTCTTGATGTAGGACCCACGTAGTGCTCTGTATTCTCACACCTTCTGTGTAGAGTTGTAGATACCTGGACCCACGTTCCACTCCGCCCTTTCACACCTTCTTGATGTAGGACCCAGGTGCCGCTCTATTCTCACACCTTCTTGTGTAGAGTTGTAGATACCTGGACCCACGTTCCACTCTGCCCTTTCACACCTTCTTGATGTAGGACCCACGTGTCGCTCCTGTTGGTCTGAATTTATGTCTATGTGGAAGAGCAGAACTAAACAACTGCCAATCAACGCATTTGTGTATGTAGGTAGAATTTCGAAACTTTACTAAACTTCAATTATTTGTGTAGTGCTCATTAAATTTTTCATTTCTCCATTTCTCCTCACGATTTATAATTCTGCTAACTATATAATACATAATGATTTTTTTCTATTAAAATGAAAATGTATTTGTTCACACACACAATTTTTCTTGTAGCTCTTCTCTCTTCCCCCCTTTGGAAAATTCCTGCGAAAATTTAAATAAAGTAATTACTCCAGATTTTTTACACAACGATAAAGGTTCTCACTATATATTAGATAGACTAAAACTGTTTTAACTTGTGTATAAGACAAAATATATCAAGCAGTATTTTTCTATATCAAAATATCAATAAATTAAAAACGATTTATTTTAAAATTCAAATGCATGCCATTTAGAGATACTTTATCAATATATTACAAGCATTTTTTTAGAGTAAAGCTAAAATATCAATTTAAAGACGTGTCTTATATTTAAAAGAAATTATTGTATTTACAAGTATTTCCTGGGCCTTGGAGATGTGGGAAGTCCAAGAAGACCCCCTTCTCGTCTGAAGGAGGACCTTAAAAAGATGGTGGAGCCTCCCTATCTCATAAATCATTGTAAATTCTCATTACTTTTCATTTATTTGAAATGTATTATTGACTAGATATCAAAAAAGGTTTAATTGAAAAGGCATATATTGGATATATATATTCATATAGGCACATTAATATGTTTTAATATCTTGATAAGGTTGGCATTCAGTCAACTGAAATATTGGTTAAATAAATGATATTTTGATCCAATATATGCCTTTTTGATTAAAGATGTATTTATGGATTGCTCTATTTTCAAAATCAACATCAGTGGTTCAATTGTCTCTCTCAACTATAGAGATAGAAGAAAATATCTTGTGAGAGAGTTATACATCTTATGAGAGAAGACTTCCCTTAACGAATACTTTTTTGAAATAATAAATGCATTTTTGACCACATTCAACTTCCGAGGTATGACGACCTCTAAGAGAGATCTAGAATAGTCATGTGTTCGAACCGGTTTCTCGTGGGAGGTCCTACTGTACAAACTCATGATGAGGGGCCAAAGTCTAATGAGTATTTTGAAGAATTACCAAAGAGAAAGAGAGTGAATTAGTACAAACTGAAATAATTGGGTTTAATCACCGCAACATCAATCAATAAAAAGATAATACGATTGATGAAAATGGCAATAAATAAATACCAAAGTAATAGCTATTTTATGAAAACAATGCTAAGGAAAAATAAGACTACACAATTTTGTGACAAATAACCGATTTGTTGTGTTGTACATGGCTAATTCTGGATCCATTAGTGGCATTATTAGAAAGGATATTGCCCAGGGCTTATGGCCTCTTTCTGAACGTCTGAAATAGCCCTGGAGGGCGCGGTTGGTGTGTAGGCAGAAGGATGTTTAGACAATGTCATGCTGAAGAGATATTGGAACTGATATAGAGGTTCGTGCAAGTGTTTTCTTATCTTTGATTTGTGTATGCACAGATTTAGATTATCTTATCTAATTAATACAATGAGGCTTTTATTTTAGCTACCCTTGTGATGATGGGACATCTAAAATAAAACAAAGCTGACTTGAATGGTACTAATTCATCATCCAATGAAAGATCCACCCCAAGAAAACCAGAAGTGTATCCATGTTTAAAACGATCTCTAATGAATTTTTCTACTGAATTTGCCTTTTTGAAATCAATTATATCCCCAGTAGCATATTCTAAACTATATTAATCTGAATATTTACATAATTTATCCTATTTACATATGGTATACAGTCTATGAAACCATGCCGAATAATTATCAACTACTTTTCATTTAATTAGAAGGTAATTAACGTGCCATCTATATATAAGAAAAATTAAGCATGAATGTGTCTTCTACAAATAAAGCAAAATAATCTTTCATTTACTGTAAATGCATTACTTCTCGACATATGTAGAAATAATTCGTCGTTTACATTTGAAAGAAGCCTGGGCTACGTTTGGTTACTTGTACTTACTGGTTGGTTTGGGCTTGTTCAAGAAGTGGGCCAATAAAGCAACTTTTCCCCAGAATTATGCCCAAATCAGATTCGATCCCGTGCCGTTGTTGTCAAAATTCGGCAGTATTATGCCGCTAACAAGTAATATAGATACAGATCGACTTAAAATAGCCTTATGTGGCGTTGTATTGGCCTTGTAGTCAAAGGTCAAACCTTGAACGGTGGTTACTTGTCAGACTTTTGGAGTTGATTAAAAAGAGTTTGCTTTTGCACTTACAAGTGTGAAAGTTATCCCAGTTTGTTTATTTGCCCTCCCTAGTGAAGTCGAACCTTTACAAGAACCAGGGACCATTGAAGCAGTTTTTCTTTAAGAAAAAAATATCCATACGGGTTTCGATCCCGGATCGTGGCTGTCGAAAATCGATGGGATACACTACTTCTCTATCAACCCTCGATATTCGCAAGTTACAAGATGAAGCTTTAAAGAATGAATTGACAATGCCAAAACATGATTCTTTGAACTAGAATATCGATTTCTGGAAGTATAAATATTATCGCTACATAGATATACCTTCAATTCATCTGGCTTACAGCGAGTGCATCCATTTTTATCACTAATCACCATTTACCAATATGGTCTCAGTTACTATGATCAAATTCACCTCATCTTCTCTGCATATAAATACTTCAGTATATGCAATCATGATTTATATTTACATATCATATAATAAAAATCGAAAATAGATTTCCTGACCGCACTCACTTGATCTCTTTTAGATGACAGAGCGTCATCTAGTGGAACAAAATCAACTCCACATCATATAGCTGTGTACTTAGTTTAGCCAACATTCCTCTGATCTCAGACTTTATCGAATCCAGAATCATGATATCTGATCTGAGAAACTTATCCACAGATTATCAACAAATTTATGACCCATTTATTCCAGGAATTATAGATACCTTTCTCAAATCATGAATGAATGTTCTGAAAAACGAAGCAAATAATACTTTCTTAAGCTTTTTTTCCCCAAGAAATCCCTAAATACTTTCGTCCAAATTTTTATAATACTCAATTTGTTACAAACCACGGAAATTTCAACGGTTTTTTAAATAGAATAAAGGTAGTGGAGGATTCAAGTTGCTTTTGGGGTATTGAAGAACAAACCTCAAGACATCTACTGATCGATTGCCCAGAATTTCAAGATTATAGAATTAAGAATGAACTAGTTGTTTGTGAACTTAACGATTTGATTTCCGATTAAAAATCATATTTAAAGTTCAATTCATTTTGTAAATACATTCTAAACTTTCTACAAAATCTGGATCTCTAATGTTTTCATGCGTTGAATAATGTAAATAACTTATGTAAATAAACTTTTCTCCTTGTTTGGCGCAAGTATCCCTTGCGAGATATAACGCTTTGGAAATAAAATAATTGTAATAATTGTAACTAAAAATTGATTTAACTTGTTTCCTGATATTTGGCCAACCCATTTTCTTGATTAATAAAGAAAAGCCAACCACGAGCGCGTTTTGGGCTGTTGGTTCTCGCCAGCGTGACGCACACTGTACCTCTACCACCAAAAAGCGTGGTGTCTCTGGAGACCCGCTGGCGATTCTCCACCAAACTCTGAAGCGGTGGCAGAGGCGCCATATTCATTGTACATAGTATCACATGCATATATATAATTATCTTTCAAAATAGTGAGGACTGTGCACTTCTGCATTTTTTGACAAAATGTAAATAAAATTATTCAAATTTTCAATTGTCTACGACTAAAAATGTGGTCCTAGAGTCTGATCTTAAGTTATCCAATATATCAAATCCTTTTAAAAATGTAATTTTCATTGGATTTCTGATACAGGGTGTATAGAACACGCATGTAACGAATAGTGTACGCGAGAAAATAATATATAATTAGTTTTTTCGCCAACTCCAGCTTCCGTGATATCAGATTTCTTCGGGTTGGTCTGATATTC
Organism: Cordylochernes scorpioides; assembly: GCA_030710605.1. Lineage (NCBI taxonomy): Eukaryota > Metazoa > Arthropoda > Arachnida > Pseudoscorpiones > Chernetidae > Cordylochernes > Cordylochernes scorpioides. Next base: position 38,823,934 of record CP092879.1, read on the forward strand.
CATTAAATACGGGGGAAAATCGCACTTTATCCGAATTTCCGACTGAATCAGTTTAATGGATTCAATGACAATTAAGCAGATTGTTGGAATTTTATTGAAAGTTGAACAGGTTTATGAATTCAATAGCATTGAATGCACAGCTTGCTGGATTCAACAACGCCCTCGAGGGGAGGGTCTGGAAAGTGACCACCCCAGAACCTGAGAGTCCCAATTACCCATAAACCAAGGTGCTACCTGTCCTCTAATTAAATCCCACGAATTATCTAAGACTTTATTGGCTCGTTAAATTAAATCTCACTTCCTTTAATCAGGTGGGAAATGTTAAATTAGAACAATTTTCTGAGCCGCACAATAAAATGTACGGAAGTATCACAGATAAATTGGCTACATGTTCCTTGCTAGCATTTATCTACCGCGCCTTTCTTTAATTGAATACTCTTCCTAAAATAAACTCTTTCTAGCTTTTAGAACAAAGTTTTATTGGTATTTTTAGATAATCATATCTTTATGTGCCGAATTATCTCTAAAAGGGCTTTAAGTTTGGATTTTAATCAGTCAATAAACTCTATAGCCATCAAAAATGCTTTATTTTAAAGCAATTTAGTATAAATCTTTTTTTAAATATTCATGTGTTCCAGTTTTAAGTGGGGATTTCTTTTGAAGGAACATGACGCCCATTGTTATAGATTGGAAGAAAATAAAAATCAATATTGAAGAACAATAACAACTATAGACAGGTGATTTGGTAGTTTAAAATCAGTTTATAAATGAATAGGTTTCACCACTAAGAAGTCAGGTTTATCTTTTTCATTGGAGTAAGGAATGAAGGAAATGCTTTCATTCTAAAGATGCTCTCTAAATATTGTTCCTCTTAAAATTATATCACCCCAACATTTTCACAAATAATTTTTAAAATTATTTTGCGAATATATAAAGTTAGGTTTAGTAATATATATAATTGGTAATATATATATGTTATATAAAAAAAGAGTTTCTGCTGTTTTGAGATTAATTTATTGTAGAGGAATAATTGGTCATTTGCTTGATCCCGGAATCCATGAGTATGTTACGATATTGTTCTGCAGGCGTGGCAATAATTAAATAAAATTAGTTATCAAAAAAGCTTTGAATTAGCTAAAGGAATAAATAAAACATAATTTGATAAAAGTACTGCCTGGCCTAAGGCGTAAGAATCAAAAAATGAAAAACTTATTTACATAATGTACAAAAGGTTTGAGCCGGCCATCGGGAAACAACAACAATGAGTTTTTATAGGGGAAGCGTGACCTCTGGCGGTCGATTTAACAGAGTATTCGAATCTATGAAATATATTTTCAAATAAAATAATATTTTAATATGACATATATATATGATCCTTCATCATATTCATACACACTATTTTATAACATACAGAAATATAAATTTTAATTCAATTCTATCAGATTTACTTTGTTTATGAAGATATAGTAGTATGTTTGAATGTCAGCATCCTATTATTTAATTTCAGAGAAAGATTGTGTCAAAATTTGACAGTCCAAATTATCTAAATTTACAAAATATGAACAATGCAAAGACAATTAATCTTTGAAGAACAGTGCAATAACTGGGTTCTCTGGAATGTAGGTGAACCTTTGTATGATCAATAGCTGAACATTATTTGTCGATGACAGGTCGATTGTGTATCGATATTATTGATTGCCCAAATTTCTAAGACTTGGCAGTAGAATAGTGACACCTCTATTATATTCTACAATTTTTTATAACAATTCTCTAGAATTTGTGTTACACAAAATAATAATAATAAATATATATAATAAAATATAATGAGGCTTATGATTGTAGAACCACATTTGAAAATTATCCCGCATGTGTTTCTTTTGAACGAAAAATCGAAATTTATTTTAAGGAGAAATAACGATTATTTCTAACCTTAGGGATGAAGTATGAAAGGATGAATTGTGTAGGGTAATGATAAACGGAAAAATAAAGTGTCCAGGGTTCGGTTCCGTTTATCATTACACTTCAAAATTCATCCTTTTATACTTCATCCCTAAGGTTAGAAATAATCGTTATTTCTCCTTAAAATAAATTTATATTTTTCGTTCAAAAGAAACACATGCGGGATAATTTTCAAATGTCGTTCTATCGTTCTATCTGTCGTCCCAAGGAACCAAAAAAAAATCTAATTATCCAAAAATTCGAATTAAAAACCGAAATTCTATTTCTAGGAAATTATAGGGACCAAGATAAATATTCGAATTAAAGACGTTCGAATTATCCAATTTCTATTGTCTATATATTCCAATATTAAGCAATATGCAAAATCCATCCTGAAATTTAAAAAAAATATATAAATCAGTTAGCATTTTAACGGCGTTTATACGTTTTTATGCATTCCTTAGAAGGTCAGAAATTCCCGAAAGTTCGAGATTACGTTAATAAAGGTTAAAAAAAAATCATTTACAGAAACCTGTGGCATTGCTTGATTAATATCCAGGAGATTCGAATCAATTCACAAATTAAATCATTTTAAGATCTTCAATTCCTTATCGAATTAATAGAGAGAGACTATTAGAAATACAGAATTGTGCACCTATGTAATTCATACATGGTGTCGCTGGAAATCATTATGGAAAACAACTTTATCATAATCTGGTAGTCTGACCTAACAGTAAAATAGTGTGTCTGTTTTGACTCCTATTATATTTGTTGGAATATTTGATTTTATAAAAATAAATAAATATATATATATATATTCTGTGAAATTGGATATGATGATAACCTAATATAAAAAAAAATGTTGTTGTTAAAAGTGTCGAACAAAAACTTGATTAAAAAAAATATATATATAGCCACTATTATCTTTTGCATTTATTGTGTTTTCTTAATGTAATGTATGTATGAGAAATAATACATTTAAAGGAGAAGTCTGTCAATCATCAAAAAAACAACAAAGGATATGGGCCCAGTATCATCTTCAACTGCGATATAGAAGAATAATTATAAAAACAAAATGGCGGATATGTCGCAATTAAATATACCGAAGCTTGATGGCAATAATTTTACTAGTTGGAAATTTAGAATCCTTTCTGTGGTTGAAGGAAAAGCTTTAGCACATCTTTTAGTACAAGATTCACCAAAAGATGAAGCCGAAAAGGCGAAATGAATCCAACAAGACGCCCAAGCAAAAGATATTGCCACGTGCAAAATTTATTTCAGGCAAGGACAAACTAAGAAAGGTATACAACAGATAAGCCACGAGGGGAATTTACACAGAGTAGCAAAATATAAATATGAAAATGACCACTCTGTTAATAAAAATAATAAAATGAATAAATACTTGGTTACATAGCTTCTTCCCTATGGGAGCTGTGACCACAGCTAGCAATTATTGTAGATACTGACATGGATCTGACGTGCTTCTGCCAAGGATTCCATCGAAGTCTTGGAACTTTGTCCCTAGTACCTTTGCGTCCTTTTTCTTGCGGCGTGAAGAGCGGCTTTGTCGTCGTATCGTCTATAGGGACATCGTCATCTTCGAGGGAAGTCTTGGCTTTAGCACGGCGGTGGAATCCTGGAGTCAGACTCCGAAAATGTAGATCACAGCACCCATGGCTTCAAGGTCTTCTCGGCGACTTCAGTTTGTCTTCCCTAACTTACCCAGCATCTCCACCAAAATGCCACGTGGAAAATTAGGGAAGACTAAAACTTCAGGAGGAAACAAAATTTATTTTAGGCAAGGACAAACTAAGAAAGGTAAACAACAGATAAGCCACGAGGGGAATTTACAGAGTAGCAAAATATAAATATGAAAATGACCACTCTGTTAATAAAAATAATAAAATGAATAAATACTTGGTTACAATATTATTACATGCGCAATGAATGATTCGCAAGTCGCACTTATTCTTACCTGCAACACATCCAAGGAAATTTGGACATCTTTGCAAAAGAGATATGAAGGTAACGTAAAAGGAAAAAGCATTAAAGCTAGAAATGAAGTATCACGGCTACAAATGAAGAAAGAAGAAAAATGGCAAGAATACATTCTAAGAGCAGAAAAAATGCTTGAAAATGCAAGAATTCTCGGTGCTGAAATAGATGAAGAAGAATTCACCACTGCACTTATTAAAGGATTACCTTCAAAATATAATATTATTGCCATGCAAATAGACAGTATGGAAAATCCAACTATTGATAAGTTCACATAACTTCAGTTTACAATTTTAACTACAATGAAGCCAACATTCCTGTGTGATCAATGCATTACTTGCATAAGGGCAAAAAGCACTAGATTACCATTCAAGGAGATAAAATACAACCAGTTAAAGAATCAACTAGACCTTCTACACCTTGATCTTATTGGACCTATCAAAGAACTATCCATTGGTAAAGCAAAGTATATATTGACAATAGTTGATGATTATTCAGGAAAAATATTTGTTGTATTTTTAAAGTCTAAATCAGAAACACCCCAAATATTTAAAAGTTTTTTTTGAAAGAGTGGAAAATCTAACTGAAAGGAAAATTAAAAGCATAAGAACAGACAATGGCACTGAATTTGTAAATAATGAAATGGCTACTTATTTGAAAGGAAAGGGAATTCAACACCAAACGACAACATTTTTCTCTCCACAGCAGAATAGAAAAGCAGAAAGATTCAATAGAACTTTAATTGAGGGAACTAGAGCTCTCTTAATTAAATATCAACTACCAACAAAATTCTGGGCAGTAGCCATGAATACTTTTGTATGTGTAAAAAACAGAACACCATCTAAAAACAATGAAAATTTTACACCAGAAGAACTATTTTCTAATAGAAACCTACTGTATAAATTTTACACAAATAAATTTACTGGCAATGCGTTTCATTTTTAAATCTCTACAGACCTTACTTTAAAAATGAAACGCATTGCCAGTAAATTTATTTGTGTAAAATTTTAACGATAGAGGGCAATAAAATTTAATTTACTAAACCTACTGTATCCCATTTAAAAATATTTGGATGTCATGCTGAAATTTTTATACCAAAGCATAAAAGGTAAAAATTGAATGTACCACACAATCTGACATATTTGTTGGTTATTCTTCAGAAAGGAAGGCTTACAGAATTTGTGACCCTAAAGACTTTTCAATTACTGAGTCAAGAGATGGGAAATTCCTTGAAGACAAGAAGGGTGCAGCACTTCTTGATAATGATAACACTACTAAGACTCAAGATAATTCCTTGATAGAAATATTTGAAAATGACAACAGTGAAGAAACATTTCCATTGCAAGAGCCAGAAGATGTAGCAGAAAGCCAAGAAGAAAATCTTATCTCTCCCAATCAAACATCACCAAGATACAATTTAAGACCAAATGTAAGAGACCAAATTTACTCTGAACATTCTTCAGATCAGGAACCTATATTTGACAATGAAGACAAAGATCCTACCTATGAACCAGATGAAGAGGCATTTAAAGTTTCTCATGGAGACTTACTACCATCTTCCTATGAAGAAGCTATTAGTAATCCAGACTCAACTTTATGGAGACAAGCAATGAATAAGGAAATACATTCTCTTAAAGACCATCATGTATGGAACCATATTGAATTACCTCAAGGTGCAAAACCTATCAAATCCAAATGGTATTTTCAAAGAAAATTGATCCCCTAACCAATAAGGAAATTTTCAAAGCAAGACTTGTTGCTTTGGGATGCTCTCAAAAATATGGGACAGACTACAATGAACCCTTTTCTCCAGTAATGAAAACTGATTCTTTTAGAACCCTTCTAGCCTATGCCACAATGATGGACTATGAAATTTACCACTTTGATGTTGAAACTGCCTTCTTGTATGGAAAACTAACAGAAACCATCTATATGACCCAGCCAGAAGGATACCTGTTCGGTTTTAGATTTGAGTATTGTATTTATTTTGATTTAAGTTATTGAATGAATGAATGAATAAAGTCTTTGTAAAGAAATAGACTAGATTTTAGTTAATTAATGAATGAATGAACTCTTTAAAGAATAGATTAGGTTTATTACCACGACTTTGATTACAACAACAACAATGGTAGGAGATTATAAAACATCAACAAAACACCAACAGTGCCAAATAATAAAATAAACTTCACAGATTAAATAAAATAAATTAATTAATGAAAAAACAAAATGAATTTAAAAAATGCAAATAAATGAGTAAATGAATATTTACAATTGACTCCAACATACTCCCCCACAACCTTGAACTATATTTCAGTTCAAGAGCTCACTCCTTGTAAGGCAGAGGACATATCTTGGTTATTGGTCTCTTCAGAAGGCCTTTAGGGGTACGAAGAAGCACCACTCTGACATGATCATCTTCTCCTGGGAATATCTGGACAATTCTCGCCAGTTTCCATTGTAGTGGTTTGTTTTGTTCCTTCAACATAACCAAATCTCCAATGTTGACATCCGGATGTGAAGTCCTCCACTTCCTTCTTTCTTGGAGTTGATGTAGATATTCACAGCTCCAACGGTTCCAGAAGTAGTCTCTCTGAGGTTGAATCAGATCCCATCTGGAGCGAAGATTCAAAGTAGAGTGATCAGACTCTGCATCATGTCGCATAGCATTTCCTATAAGAAAATGTCCTGGTGTTAGCGATGTTAGGTCATTTGGATCATTGCTAACAAAGGTTAATGGTCTGGAGTTAAGACAGGCTTCAATTTGAGCCAATAAGGTCAGTAACTCCTCGTAGTTCAACAACCTAGATTTCATCGTTTTAGATAAGATGGTTTTAACTGATTTAATGCCAGCTTCCCATAATCCACCAAAGTTAGGTGCCGACGGAGGAATGAAATGCCAATTAATGGATTCTATGGCTGAAAAATCTTGAATATTAGCAGCCTTGAACAACTTCCATCGTTCTTTCAAAATGTTGCTTGCATCCTTAAAGTTAGTTGCATTGTCTGAGTATATATCAGTTGGTTTTCCTCTTCTAGAGATGAATCTTTTCAATGCTGCAAGAAAGGTTTCCGCAGTCAAATCTGATGAAATTTCTAAGTGAATGGCTTTGGTGGTGAAGCAAACGAATAGGACTATGTAGAATTTGAAAATAACTTTGCTTCGTTTCAGCATAGGTTTAGCTTGAATGGGACCGGCCAAATCAATACCAATCTTTTCAAATGGTCTACCTGGAAGAAGTCTATTTTTTGGTAAGTCTCCCATTATCTGATGAATAGCCTTAGATTTACTCTTCAGGCATACGAGACATTGATTTAAGACCCTTTTGATTAAGTTTCTTCCAGAAGGAATCCAAAATTTATTTCGAATCAAAGATAAAGTTAATTGAGTTCCAGAATGAAGATTGTTTAGGTGATAGTGTAGTACAATTAATTTGGTTACAAAATGATCTTTAGGAATTAGCATAGGATGCTTCTGATCAATATCTAAATCCGAGTGACGTAATCGTCCGCCTACTCTAAGAATTCCTTGGGAATCTATAAAAATGTTAAGCGAAATAAGCTTGCCTTTTCTTGGTAAAGGAGTATTTTTTATGCAAGCATTGATTTCTGGGGTGAATTCACATCTCTGAATAATCTTGACGATTTGTAATAGAGAATCTTTTAAGTCTTGGGATGTTAGAAATGAGAGTCTTTGAGTTGGCTGTTTCCTGGTGATATTAATAAATCTTTTACACCAAGCCATGACCCTTAAAAGTTTGGTGAAAGAAGAATATTTGGACAAAAACTCTGGGCATGGTTCTGCTATTGTAGCATGCAGTATAACACTGCGCTTTTCTAAACCCATAGAAGGGTCTATAGTGAATGAAGGAATATTTTCCGAACCATCTAATGTCAACCAAACGGGTCCATGCCACCATAATTTTGAATTGATCAAACAGGAAGGCAAAATTCCTCTCGTAGCAAGGTCTGCTGGATTTTGCTTGCCTGATATATATTGCCATGAATGGGCTGCAGTCAGATCTTGAATCTTTGCCACCCGATTGGCCACAAATATCTGCCACTTCTTTGATTCAGAAGTAATCCACGCCAGAACAATCTTTGAATCTGTCCAATAGAATTGTTCATCGATATTAAAGGGAAGTGCTTGAGTTGTCTGCGATTGAAGTTGCGCCAACATCAAGGCTGCGCAAAGCTCAAGTCTTGGTGTGGTTATTTCTTGATGGGAGCAACTTTTGTTTTTGCTGTCAAAAGAATGGTCTCAATTTGATTATTCTCATAAGTTATTCTTAGATAACAGACAGCAGAATAAGCCAACTCCGATGAATCACAGAATCCATGCATCTGCATATTGGAAATTAATAAATTCCTTTGGAATATACATCTTGGAATACTGATTTGTTGAAAATGCTTCATTTCTCTTTCAAAAGTATTCCACTTTCTTTGAATAGAAGCAGGTATATCTTCATCCCAGCCTATTTTCAATTTCCATAATTCCTGGAGGAGAAGTTTTAGCACAACTGTGGTAGGGGAAAGCCAGCCACAGGGGTCATAAATTCTGGCTATAGCCGATACAATTTGTCTCTTTGATTTAATATCAGCTGGACCAGATTTACAAGAAATGTTGAGGGTATCATACCTTGGATCCCATTGGATTCCAAGAACGTTCACGCCTGATTCCTTTCTATTAAATTCCATCACCTCACCTTTTCCTCTCAATAATAAAGGTAAGTCTTCAATTATAGAAGTTTCATTGGATACCCATTTTCTCAGGACGAATCCACCAGAACCCAATACAGCAATCAATTGTTGCATGAGTCCCTTGGCGTCTTCCACTGTGGGGCATCCAGTCAGAAGGTCATCAACGTAGAAATCCTCACGAATAATCTTGGATACTCTTGGATTAGAAACCTGTACCTCATGGGCAATCTGATGTAGAGTTCGAATTGCCAAGTAAGGAGCACATGCAAGGCCATAAGTGACTGTCAACAAGTTATACTCCTGCAATTCTAGATCTTTACGATCTCTCCATAGTATGGTTTGATATTTAATATCGTCTGGATGTAATCTAATCTGCCGATACATCTTTTCAATGTCGGCCACTAAAGCAACAGAGTTCGTGCGGAACTTGAGTAGGATGTTGAATATATTATTTTGAAGTTTTGGACCTACATGAAGGAGATCATTCAATGATATTTGGGTGGTAGTCTTGGTGGATGCATCAAATACCACTCGTAACTTAGTTGGCTGTGCCTTTAGAATACAGTGATGAGGAATGTAATACTTTGGTTCAGTCTGCAGAGAACAACTTGCCTGCATATGACCTAATCTTATATATATTCATTCATAAATTGTTTATATTGAACATATATATTTTCATTTTGTTCTAACCTTTTCTCTAGATTAAGAAATCTGCTAATTGCGATGGATTTCGATTGACCTAACTTTTCAGCTGATTCCTTAAATGGAAGCCTTACAATATACCTTCCTGATTCATCCCTGACTACATTTTTTAAATAATGACTTTCACAATCCTTTTCTTCCTTTGTAGGAATTTCTTCTGAAGGAATAGATTCCAATTCCCAGAACCTTTTTATTAAATCTTCAGATTCCACTTCAGAAGAGAAATGTGCCATATTTCTGAATGACTGCCGTTCACTCACTGAGGTCGGACCATATACGAGCCATCCCAATTTTGAATGGATAGCAGATGGCTCATTTTCATTTCCATTTCTCCTTCCTTCCTGAATGAGGTTGAATACTATATCTGACCCCAAGATTACATCTATTTCTCTTGATTTAAAATATAAAGGATCAGCCAGGATCAATCCCTTCATATGTGAATAATTTATTTTCTTGACCGTAAAACTAGGAATATTGTTTGTTAACTTGGTAAGAACCAGTGCTGTAGTCTCAAACGATTGATCAAAGTGAGAAGAAAACCTGATCAAGACCTCACCTAGGGAAGATTCCACAAGTTGATCTCCCAAACCTCCAACTGCTATACGTTTACGTCTGATGGGTATTCCTAGTTTTGCCGCGCACTTTTCAGTGATAAGGCTTCTTTGACTTCCATTATCTAACAGAGCTCTACAAATTTGATCTTCCCCATTTACATCTTGTATATGAATTATAGCTGTAGATAACAGTATTTGTATAGAACCATCTGCTCCACTCAAACAGCAGGATGTGCTTGTTGAAGGTACATTCGATGGTTGTACTGATTTGGGAGAGGTAGACTGGACACTAGATGATTCCCTTTGTCTTGGAGGACTTGAAATCACATGCAACAAGGTATGATGGTTTCTATTGCAATGGAAACAACGATTTGTGATTTTACAATTCTCAAGAGAATGATTGCCACGCAAACAATTAGAACAAAGTTGGTTCTGTTTTACATAACCTATTCTATCTTGAATTGACATTTGTCTGAATTCATTACATTGATTCAATTTATGCTTCAATTTACATAGTAGACAATTTTTGAAACCTACATTGATGTTGTATGTATTTACTCTTTTATTCAAATTTTCCTTTGAGGTAGTGTCCTTCATTGTATTCATTAAAGATTGAGCTTGTTTTGCCAAAAAGGAAATAAACCTTTGATATGAGGGCAGTTCTTGATTATCATAGGACAATTCCCATTGTTGTCTGATTGGAGTATCTAGCTTCTTTTGTAAGAAATGTATTAACATAATGTCTACCATTTCATTTCTTTCCAAACCTATTGTCTCTAAATTTCTAAGAGATTCGTTGCAGATATCCAACAACTCATACATAGCCTTTGAAGTAGAGATCTTATATAATTTGATTTTAAATATTTTATCTAGTTGAGAGAATATTATCTCTCTTTATTATCATATCTTTCTACCAAAGTTTTCCAAGCTTGAGTATAATTATTTTCAGTGATCGGGAAACCCTTTATTATACGAGCTGCATCACCTTTTAAGGAAGAATGTAAATATTGTAATTTTTGTATATCTGAAAGAGTCGTATTTTTATCTATTGTAACCAAAAATAGGTCCTTAAAACTCAACCACTGAGACATCTCACCGGAAAATATAGGCAAATTAAATTTGGGTAATTTAACATTGGATATTACACTTTGTTCCGATTTGACTGGCTGAGAAACGTTCTCTACTTCCAATATTTCTTCAATTTGCAATACAAAATTTTCATAACGATTCTTTACATCTATGTATTCTTTAAATAGAGTTTCACTGGTTTCCAAAGCATTCGATCTAACTATTTGATAATAGGTTTCTTTGATGGTTTTAAATAATTCGGCAATATTTGTATGATAAAGTTTCAATCTACGTATATTTCTCTGTTGACAAATTTCGTCAAACTGTTTTGCATAGGTATTGAATTCTTCAACATAAATTTTAAATATTGGTATATCAGAATTCGCCTTTTTAGACATGATTTAGATTGCTTAAATATTTATATTTCGTTTGATTCTATTCACCACGAGATAATTTAATTTTTCACTTACCCAATTATCCGTGGATCCGGCTCGATTAGGACCAAAAAGGATGTTCGGTTTTAGATTTGAGTATTGTATTTATTTTGACTTAAGTTATTGAATGAATGAATGAATAAAGTCTTTGTAAAGAAATAGACTAGATTTTAGTTAATTAATGAATGAATGAACTCTTTAAAGAATAGATTAGGTTTATTACCACGACTTTGATTACAACAACAACAATGGTAGGAGATTATAAAACATCAACAAAACACCAACAGTGCCAAATAATAAAATAAACTTCACAGATTAAATAAAATAAATTAATTAATGAAAAAACAAAATGAATTTAAAAAATGCAAATAAATGAGTAAATGAATATTTACAATTGACTCCAACAATACCAAAGACAAGGTAAAGACATTGTATGTAAACTTAACCAAGCACTTTATGGACTAAACTCGAGTGGCAGAATATGGTATGAAACTTTTACAAAATACCTTTTAGAAATAGGCTTCACACAACTTAAAATTCTGATAAATGTCTTTTCACTTTAAAAATTAACAATTCATGTTTACTTTTAGGATTGAATGTTGATGACATGATATTGATAAATTCAGATCCTGTAATTTTGCATGCTGTAATCCAAAAATAGAATTACACTTTAAAATCAAAGAAAGTTTAAAAACCTTTAACATTTTAGGTATGGAAATTATTAGAGAGGATGATAGACTAATTTTAAAACAAGAATGTTACATAAATAAGCTTTTAGAGAAATATAACATGCTGGATTGCAAGCATATCCCAACTCCATTAGATCCTAATACCACTTTAGATAATTATAATAATTCTGAAGAAGTTAATAAGAAATTATATATAGAACTAATTGGATCATTGCTATACCTATCAACAAAATCTAGTCCTGATATTGGTTTTGCAGTTACTATATTGAGCAGATTCAATCAAAGCCCAAGAGAATTACACATGGGTGCTGCTAATAGAATAATTAGATACTTAAAGGACAATAAACAATATGGATTGATTTATTGTAAGGGAGATATACAATTAAAGGCATATTCAGATGCTTCATGGAATTATGGTAGAACCACCATTTCAAATTCAACTACAGGATTAACTTTTTATTTAGGTAAATATTTAATTTCATGGTCAAGCAAAACCTTTCCTAACACATGCCTTTCAACTTGTGATAGTGAAATACAAGGACTACTTCAATGTGTAAAAAATGGTATTTATATTCAATATCTTTTTAAGGAAATTACCACAACATTTGTTAAAATACAAATATTATGTGACAACCAAGCATCAATTTTTTTTACTAAATCTGGTCAAACTACAGATAAATCTAATCATCTAGTTAGATCTATTGCATTTTGATAGGCTTAGCAAAAATATGTTTCTTTTAAGGATTTCAAGTTGTTTTGTACTCACTTATTTTGTAGTTACGAGGACATCCCTTTGATATAAACAAATATATATTTATTTAAGGAACGACTTGTTCCAATACAAATATTGTTAAAACAAGCGAGCGATAAATCAAAATAGAAAAGGTTGAAGCGTAGAAGTAGTGTGACGTCAGCACCGATGATGATAAACTCAAAGTCTGCGTAACAATTCCCTCCTTACTTTGTCTTTATTCCCACGATGCTGAGGTTCTCCAGGTGTTTCTTCATCTGGTCTCGGGATAGGTCCTTTGTGAAGATATCTGCCTCCAGGTCCTGAGATGGCTTGTACAGAAGGCAGATGTCTCTGGATTTATAACAGTCTCTCAAGAAGTGGTGTTTTCTGTTGATATGTCTACAGCGACTGCTTTGTTTAGGGCTGGAGATCCAGTTGATCAATGACTGACTGTCTGTATAGATCGCAGTTGGTTTTTCCATGAAATTCCATTCTTCCAGCTCTCGTAATAGGTTTATCATCCACTTGATTTGACAGCAGCTTTCACAAGCAGCTATCATTTTCGCTTCCATTGTGGAGAGGGCGACGAGTGGTTGTTTACTACTTTTCCAGTCTATAGTTGCTTCGCCGAGCTTCAATACATATCCGCCGTAGGATTTTCCATCATGGGTGGTCGACCAGCTGGCATCGATGTAGGACTTCAGGATTCCAGTCTTCCCTCTTTCAAATTTCACTCCTAGGTCAATTGTTCCTCGTAGGTATCTCATCACTCTTTTGATTGCTGTCCAGTGCATCTGTTTTGGTTGTCTGGAGTACTGTGAAAGTTTGCTAGTATGTAAGCGATGTCAGGTCTGGTGTTAACAGCTAGAAACATTAGCATTCCAAGGGCTTCTTGGTAAGTGTGCTGATCGCAATTGTCATCTTCAATATGATTGTCCAAATTGATTTCTTTGGAACCTGGTGTTGGAACTTCCTTACAAGTTTCCATTCCATATTTCTGCAATATTTGTTGTACATAGTGGCTTTGCTTTAGCGAAATTCCCTCCTTGTCTTGTATGATCTTGATTCCCAAAAAACATGCCTTTACATGTTACATCCTTTATTTCCAGGTGATGTCTCAATTTATTGATGAATCTGTTTGAGGTATCTTCAGAATATGAGACAGTGATAAAGTCATCAACATATATCCATACATAGAAGTATTTGTCTTCATTCTTCCATTTAAATAGGCAAGGATCAGATTTAAGTTTTTTCCAGTCCACAGTCATGAAGTACTTGACTGAATTTCTCATACCACGATCTTCCGGATTGAGGTAGACCGTAAATACTTTTGTTGAGTTTGCAAACTTTGTTTATGTCTTGAACAAATCCAGCAGGTTGTTCCATGAATATTGTATTTTCAATGTTTCCATTTAGATAGGCGGCTTTCACATCAAATAGTTTAATGACTGAATCTTTTGTTGCTGCTATTGACAAAATAGTCCTGAGGGTGGCAATTTTAATCACAGGGCTGAAACTTTCGTTGTAATCTCTTCCTGGGATTTGGTTGTATCCCATTGCAACAAGTCTAGCTTTGTAAGTTTTGTTTTTGTTTTCTTGGTCTTTAGATATTTTGAACACCCATTTACTTTTGACAACTTTAGCGTTTACAGGTCTAGGTACCAGTTCCCATACTTGATGCGAGTACATGTTCTGTATTTCCTCAAGCATTGGGTTCTCTCAATGTTTCTTGTCTTCGCATGCGATGGCTTCTTCATAGTCTTTCGGAATGGTTTCATTCGTAGTAGCCAGAACGTAGTCATCGAATCTTTTAGGTATTGTTCGAGTTCTTTGTGGTCTGTCTGATGCACTTGACTCTGTCTGTCTGTTGATCATGGTATCTGGTGCTGTCTCTTCAATATCAACATCTGATAGAACATGATTGTCCAGTTGTTCATCCTCCTGAATGAAGAAATATGTGTCAGTGTCTGTATTATTATCACTTTGTTTTTCTTCCGAGATGACATTATTGTTCTCTCTGAAGTGAATATCTGCGGTTTCAAGAATGACTCTCGCTGTGATATCAAATACTCGATAAGCTCTTCGGCATCTTGAATAGCCTACAAATATTCCTCTCTTAGATTTAGCTTCTAGTTTGTGTCTTTGATTATTCTCGAGTTTATAGATGACTTCATAACCAAATCTAATGATGTGAGAGACAGATGGCTTTTTACCTTTCCATTTTTCCATAGGGGTAGTGTCTGGATCATTGGTTGTGGGAGTTAGATTGTACAGATATGCAGCTGTATTCACAGCTTCTGCCCAGAAGTGTAGGGGTAATTGGGAGTCTGCCAGAAGTGTTCGGCCTTTGTCTAATAGTGTTCTGTTAGCTCTTTCAACTCTCCCATTGCTTCTTGGGGTGTACGGTGTAGTTAGTTCATGTTTAATTCCTTTGGATTCTATGAAGGTTTCAAGGTTTTTATTGATAAATTCTGTTCCATTATCAGTTCTAAGTCGTTTTAGTTTTGAGTTTAGCTCGTTTTCTCTCTTTACAATAAACTTCTTCAAAACTTCTGCTGCTGAGAGTTTATCTTTGAGAAATTCTACAAATATTCTCCTAGAAAATCCATCTACGATGGTCAAGAAATATTTACTTCCGCCCAAGGAGTTTATTCTCATTGGACCACAGAGATCGACATAAATGGCTTCAATGGGGTAGCTTTCCTGATTGCTATCTGTGTGAACATAGGGTACTTTGGTCATTTTTCCCAAGGAGCAAGCATCACATTGATCAAGGGTACCATTTATAGAGTCCAAGCCTTTTAGAAGATTGTTCTTCAAAATCAGGTCTAATTTGTTGTCACTAGGATGTCCTAACCTTCTGTGCCATGCAGTCCTAGAATTATTCTTTGAAATCAAGCAATGTTCATTTGGAACATGAGTTGCTTCAGATAAACGTGATAGGTTCAATGTGTACATGTTACCATCAAAGTTGCATTTTCCTATTAGCTTGTCATCAGAAGAGTATATGTATGCTCCTTCAGAATTCAAAAGAACAGAGTTCCCTCTTCTTACCACGCTTGGAATGGACATTATATTTCCTTTCAGGTGTGGTACATGGAGGACATTATGCAGGGTTGCAGCGTTGTTAAGTTTGTCCTTACCTTGTACCGTAGCTTGGATTGATCCTGATGAGGCAGATTCGATGTGTCTCCCTTCTTCCGCCACTTGTATGCTTCTTCTCTCCTCCGTCTTGTGCTCAATCCATTTACCATGGGAAGTCATGTGGCTTGTGCACGCAGAATCAATTATCCACACGTCCTGAGTCGTCGGGCATTCCTCCCTTGTGATTACACGTAGTGCGTATTCTGAAGTGGAGTTTCTTCGTTGGGATGGTTCCTCCGTTCGTTCTTGGATTGCTGATCTGGCCGTGTCTTTGTTTTGTTTTGGTCCTTTATGGTAGTTCCTTGTACTGGCCATGTTATTTTTGTTTGTTATATTCTGTTGATTTCCTTTGTTGTTAGGGTTGAATCTTGAAATGTCCTTTTCTTTTGCAAATGTAGCATGACTTTTCTTTGAATTGGTTGCCTGATGATCTGAAAGCATTTTCATGATTTTTGCTTCTGTCCTGTCTTTTCTTCTCGAAATCCAGTAGAGTTTGTCTCAAGTCTGGTAAGGAGATTTCTCTGTTTATTGACAGTGCTGTTGTGCTTTTTGTAATGTGTGTATAATAAATAATACATTTAAAGGAGAAGTCTGTCATTCATCAAAAAACAACATTATTCTACAATCTTTAAAAACAATTCTCTGGAATTTGTGTTATAAAATCATCAATATCTTTAATTTCTAATCGAATTGACTATTAGAAATACAGAATTATGCACCGAAGTTATTTATATAGGGAGTCGCTGGAAATTATTATGGAAGTCACCTTTATGATAAATGGTAGTCTGGCCTAACAGTAAAATAGTGTGTCTGTGTTGACTTCTATTATATTCTACAATCTTTTATAACAATTCTCTGAAATATTTGTTGAAAATTGATCAATATCTCCAATTTTTAATCGAATTGACTATTATAAATACAGAATTGTGTATGGATGTTATTTATGCAGGTAGTTGCTAGGAATCATTATGGAAAATGACTTTATCGATAATCTGGTACAGTCTGGTACATTGTTCTGAGGTAATGGCGGTCGCTTTTGTCGCCTGGATCGGAATCAATTTCTTGTTTATGTTACGTTGTGTGTGATGGGGGGAACATACTAAAGAGTGAAATCTATCATTTCTTGTCGACAAAAAATGATCGCGGTTGAACTACAGAGCTTTATTATAAATATATATCTTTAAAACCTATTGAATAATATAATTGTTATTATAATTGTATATGTCTTTAGATGGTGTAAATATCAATATATTTTACGATGTACTAGAGCGCCATCTGTTATCAAATTATAAAACTATTTTAGAGGCGTAATATTCTTTTTAAAATAAAACAATTTCTACTGCCCTTACTGCGATGGAAAAATTAAAGGGAGGGCCTGGCTCATCAGTGGTGAACCCTCCCAGCGGTTTCGCCAGTTTATATATAAGGTATATTATTTTTACTATTTGAGCTTATAATGGTGGACATTTTGCCGGAGGGAAATTGATCTAAAAAGGCATATGGCTCCTCTCTCGTCAAATTAAACGCCAAAATTAGACGTTTAACCAAAAGTGATGTGTGTGAATTGACCAAATTAGAAAATGCATCGAACTGACCGTGGATGAAACAAGAAAATTGACCGAAGACATTGAGAGAGAGTGCATCAGTAAGCCCAAGAGCTTCCTATATTGGAGAAGAACCAATAAGCTATTTATCCAGTATAGACAATCCAAGGAAGTACCTCGAACGGAAATTTCTAGGTTATCTCGCACAATTTGGGGAATAAGTAGGCCGAGGTCGCTGTTCTTCAGAAGCACGGCCAGATTTCCCAAAGTGGATCATAGGCCCTTGCTTGGGCTCTCATGCATAGACAACAAGGTCTTCAGTAATAGATTGCGTTACGCCTTTGAGATTGCACCCATCTATACTTTCTATATCTTAACTCTCACAAGGAAATATAACACAAAATCATACCCTATATCAGGAAATCATATACTATAATGGAACCTTCTGCGAGTGTTCTGGTAGAACATTCACATCCTTGTGGCTTCCCCTGGAGGTGGTCTTTCATTATAGATTGAATCGTGTTAACTTTTATTTGGGGAGATAGATCTTCACAGGTTAGGTCCTTCATTGAAAATACTGAATATTCGTCGTACATAGGTTATCAAAATAGGCTCATAAAACTCTTCATAACAGATGGTGCGCTAATGCATCATAATATAAATGTTCTAATATATATAAAAAATAATAATTTTGATATTTGCAGAAGAGTGATTGCTCGAAGCATATTATATATTTATAATTATATGTAATTCTACTGTCCTCAAAGCTTATGTCCATAGTTCGTCTAAAATACCCATTCCAAGAGTCTAGCATCAGGTTCACTATAAAAGGAATATCGAAAAATGCAATATAAAAACGGTTGGTAGATTAAACTGGGGAAATCGCTAGGAGGTTTCACTACTGATGAACCAGGCCCTCTCAATAAATGTTTCCATTGCAGTAAGGGCAGTAGAAATTGCTTAATTTCAAAAAGAATCATACGCATCTATAATAGTTTCGAATTTTCATAACAGATGGCGCGCTAATGCATCATAATATAAACATAGCATACTTCAATTCATATTACAACAACAAAAAAAAAAAACCTTTATTAAGACACTATTGTCTTACAAGGGGATTCCCCTAAAAGGTTATATATGTACATGAGTGAGGAGAAAAAGCAATTTAGAGGGGAGGGGGAGCAATCAGCCGTTGTCTGTGGAGTTGAGCACTTCTTCCCTCATTTTATCAATCGCCTTGAAAAATTTAAAATATTTATAAACAAATGTTTTATCCAGCAGGAGAGCAGTAAAGATTTTATATACATGTTGTTTATTGTAGTGAGTTAGCTCCGATATTTCGCGAATTTCCATTCTCTTTTCATGTAGGAACGGGCAATGGAATAGATAGTGGACCAAATTGTCTTGGATGCCAACATTGCAGAAGTAGCAATTTAAAGGGTCGCTGTTCCAAAATCCCGTGATATCCTCGCGGATAATTAGCCATAGAATCCTTTGACGGGCTATAAATCGTTTAATTTTCAAAGGGAGGTTTGATAGTAAGTAGTCCTCCGTCATAAAGGAGCTACTTAGAGATTGGAAGTGAATAAAAATGAGTTGAGTTTTGTATCTTAGCTCGGTCAAATTGGAGTAGCTGGTCCACTGTGGTTTGAATGATTCTAGGCATTTCTCCTCGCACAACCATATAATCTTCACAGTTCTTAAGAAAAGAAAAACCCCTAGAGTCAATGATGCTATTCAAGTTATGAATAAAGTTGTTTCACGCTTTTCCCACAATTGAAACTTTCCAGAGCTGGGACAAGCAAACCTAGGGTAATCTTATCCTGTCCATTTTTAAAATCCGTATCCATAACTTTAGAATCAATTTCGTAATGTTTAATTCAAGGGACATCCTTCCGGTTTCTGTTCGTAAGATGTAGCCCGAAGTATATTTGGGAAAGTCAAGAAATCGCCGTAGGAAAATATCCTGGATCTGGTTTACAACTCCTATCTGATTTGTCGCCCACAGGGGGGCCGAGTATAACAACGTGGATAAGACTATGGAGTCAAGTAATTTCATCACTGCTCCGAACGATTTGGATCTTGACTTAGATTGTATTCTCCATACTGCGTTTGTAGCAACCAATGCTTTGCTTATAAAGTGCTGCGCCACGTAAGCAGTTGGATTCTTGGTAGTTAAGGGGTAGCCAAGATATGTATATTTTGAAGATACTGTCAAGGGTTGTTGGCCCCAAAACCAAACGTCAGATCTGGCCAAGCGGCCTCCATTTCGAAACACTACGATTTTAGACTTGGATTGGTTCAGAGTTAAACCATTTTCCTCAAAATATATTTTTATTAGAATAATCTTTATTATACTTCAATTCATATTATTACAAAATTAATCTATTATAAAAACTTAATTATAGTGTGATAAGGAGTGAATAAATGATAAAAATTACAGAAGTTTCGAAAGTCACGATCCGGGATCGAACCCAGCAATAAGCACTTTTTCTGAAAAATAAAAGAATTTTGCTCAATGGTCCCCAATTTTTCCAAAATTCAAAACCCAACAGTGAATGAAATTACCCAATTACCCCCATGAGTGTATTTCTCTTCAGAACAAATCCGTACTACCTTTCTTTCGCTCTTCAATAGGTGTGCTCACCTCATCTTTCCAAAGGATAACTTATTGATTCTTAATTGATACTCAAATCATTAAAACATATGCCTTTCTGAAAATAATATTTATCCGTTGAGAACCTATTTCAAAATTCGTCTCATTTATGGAGATAGTCGGAATCCTCTCGACTGCTTGTATATAAGTTTATATACTAAGTCCTTTCTTTTTTCCCCTTATGTGATACACTGTAAATAACATTGCTTTTATTTACTGTTATTCCTGCATATACTCACTTCTACTCGGAATCTGTATAAGACCAAAAAGTCTTAATAAAACATTTTTTGTTTGTAGTTTTATATCGTCAATTCCTAAAACACTCAAAATATCATTTATATTTGACAATCATTATATTTTTTATGAGAATAAAAAATAATAATCACCAGTAAATCTTCAATACCTTATAACAACAAACTTTAATAACTATCTAACTTGAAGATAGAGGCTGCCTGGACAGCATTGATAGTTCTTTAAATTAAATATTTATACTGGCATAAGTATTTTTTATTTTTTAAGAACCTATTTTCTAAGTAAGCAAGAACTCCTAGGAAGGAATTTACATTTCATGAGTTGCTAATATCTATAATCAAAAAGGCATATATTGGATCAAAATATCATTTATTTTACCAATATTTCAGTTGGCTGAACGCCAACCTTTATCAAGGTATTATAACATAACGATTAATATGTTATAATACCTTGATAAAGGTTGGCGTTCAGCCAACTGAAATATTGGTAAAATAAATTATATTTTGATCTAATCTATTCCTTTTTGGTTAAAGATTTATTTATGGATTGCTCTATTTTCGAAAAGCTAATATCTATGTAAATAATTCATGAACACATGCTAACCCATGTCCTTTTTGTTTTGGATTTTCATTACCATGAATAGGCCAATTTCAACATTATGAGAAGGATAATTACTATTTTCACTTTGCTATAATATTAATGTTAATAAAACGAAATGACGTGCCATATATATATAAGAAATGAAAGTATTTAAGCACGAATGTTTATTTTTCACACAAATCAAACTTCTACTGCCCTTAATGCTATTACTTAACACTAATGCTATATCCCTAGAATTACAAAGACTGATCTACTTCAAACATACAATAGGGGCAAATGACGTTGATGAAAAGACATTGATGTTGTGAAAATTCGAATGAAAAAGAGTAAGATCTGAAATGAGCTGACTTCAAATGATCAAGAAAGCTACCGGATGAACACTGGATGAGCTGTGAGTGATGGTAATTAACAGATCAAACTGGACAATAGTTGTCCATATAGTCACCAAAGGTTGAACTCGACTCGATGGATTCTAACAACAACAACGATTAAGAATAAAAGGAAAAGGCATCTCCTGATCCCAGTACAATTTATTATTTATACTATTTTTTAACAACAACAATGTTACTTAATTTTCCAATCCAAAGACTTGACAAAATAAAGGTCTAATAACTTCCCTTCATACATTATCATTGTTGCTATCTTACCCACGCCAATTATGTAATAAAATAAAACTACTTAATATTGTTTTTTTTTGTTATTGCTGTTAAACCGACGATCCTAAAAACATCCACAAACTTAATCACTTCCTTGTATACATTGATATTGTTAGTACCGTGTTAATACCATTGAAGTAAAATAAGAAGAACTAATGAATATTTCTGGTTCAGGTAGTATTGTTGCTATCTTGCCCATGTCTTTTTGATTTGATGAACCAATAGCATTCTTATTCAAAACAAGTGATATAAGTCCAAGGAAAAGAGTTTCCTCTTATTAGAAATCAGTATAATTTATAAGTTTTAGAACCTAACGGTCATTCGACTAAGGCATTTCCAAAGAACGCTAACAAAAAGATCATCCTAAATATAGGCTGAATTTGCGTGTTTTTCAATATGTAAAAATGATTGATTCTATGTTCTCAGTTGTCATCAAATTTTGCAAAATTACAGTGGAGATCTTTATATAAAAATTCATCTTTTTGTTAAGGTTCTTTAGAATTCCACCATTCGATAGACTGAAGGTTTGAAAATGCGATATTTACTGTTGACAATGACAATTAAAAATGGTTTATTGACATCTAGTCAATGGTCAAGAGAGAGTTTACAGAGTTTAAAATAGTAGAGAAAATATATACACAAGACGAGGCCTTCTCCGAAGGGACGTTTGGATCCTATCAGGAGCTTAGAATCGTCTTGAGTTCAGACAGGCCCATTCGAGTTATGGAATCCGTGTCCCCAGCATTTCTCGATGACTGTGTTGAGGAACTTGACAAGAATAATCTTGTGTTTAGGTAAGGTATCTGCGAGGAAACTCTCCCTAAGATGGGGATATTTACTGTTGATATGTATATTTTCTATCTTTTCTCTATGCTGCAAGGTAATGGATAATAGAAACAATATTTCCATGTTTGAATCGTTATTGTTATAACCTTGTACGTATTAAAGACTTAGTAACACGAAACCCTAAATACCTCATTGTTTGCATCCACATTGTTACCACATTAATGATCAAAGATGACTTAACGTCGAAATATGTTAAATCAATATCTACTTTAAGCAGAGAAATTTATTTTACAAATAATACAAACTTCTACTGTCCTTACTTCGATGAAATATAGTTGGAGGGTTCACCACTGATGAGTCAAGCTTTTCCATTATTTTTCATTGCAGTAAGGACAGTAGCAATTTGTATTATTTGTAAAAGAAACTTTTGTCTTTAGTGATTTTATTTATTGGGTATGGGAGGTAGATGGAAGGATGGTCGAAACCGTTGGTTTTCGACCACTACGACCCGGGATTAACTCCCGCATTGGGTACTTTTTTCTGATAAAAATGCTCCAATGGCCCCCGATTCTTGCAAAAGTCCAACCTCACCAGCGAGTGCAAGTAACCAAACGATGCTCTGACACATTTGTAAATGCAAAGTCGAACTGCTTTTTACATATATATAGACATGTGGTGCACTTACAGTAAAAGCAGTCGCCTACTTCTGCCCACCATGATTATCATGGCCTGTACCACGTGTACTAGGGATGAGAAAATATTTTTCTTGGGTATAGAGAGCGCGTTATTGTCTTTTAATTAATAACTACATGTTTTTACAAATTTTATTTGGTTTCCTCCAATATTCGACATTAGTTTTGTTGATGGCAATATTTTTATAATACCAGAAAATAAAACCATCCTATAAAATATTTTATAGCAAAATAACCGTAAAAGATATCACAGACAAACCACAAAACATATCGTTATCTTGAGCTAAGCATTGATTGGTTCCCTACAGGAATTTTAATAAGTGAAATATGTTAATTTCTGCCTGAAATAATTTCGTAAAATAAAAAGAACAAAAATTTGATATAAGAAACATATGCGTAGACAATTCCACATTATCATCCTAAATTGCTTAACTACTCTAACCTAATGTTTTAGCCATTCTAATTCCAGCTATAAAATTCAAATTAGCCTTGCTGAATATAGTAATCATGCTTTCTTACCGAGCAATTAACTAGTTGGAAGATAAACAGGAAAAGAACAATGTTTGGTTGGCATCGTGACATACACAATAAAGGGGGGTTGGTGAACTTGGGCTGAAGACCTTGCGCTAAATCTTCTGGTGAAATATCTTACGTCCATGACAATGGTATTTCCTCCAATTAACTGGCCTTACTCTGTGGTATCGGCAACAATTCTGGGTGATTAGAGTCTGAACACGCTGACGTAGTGTTTACCTTGAAATTTAGGCGGGAGAGGTAAACAAATTAGTCAGATAAATTGCCTCATTTTTTTTCAAATAGTGAAAACACCTACACACATATAAATACCATTATATATATTGGGTGATCGGAAAAATTTCAGACATATTTCAAAGTAGTTAAAGTTTTTAGTTGAAGTTTCAATAACAAATGAATAATAATGATCTCTATATTCGTGTACGTAATCACAAAGGCTACAAGAGATCAGTATTGAGAGATAAAATCTATGGACATGCAATAAAGTGGTATATTTCCCACAATATTCACAAACGCAACTCGGTCCAAATGCATGAACCTTATTGCTATCATAATAATCAAGTGATATATTAATTCAAAAACATAATTTGTGAAAAGTATATAACAACCACTAATCAACCTATGAATATGTTTTGCGCTTTAACAACACCTCATCGTTGAACGAGTCGAGTTTACTCTTGGTTTATATCGTTAGCTCCTGTACAATAGAAAGATCCACTTCGCGCAAGAAATACTGTGTCCAGTTGATGAGAAGATCGGTTCTCTTGGTTTTCCATACCTTTAAATACATCATAGATTTGGGGTATGACCAAAATTCTCCTATGCATAGAATTTCAGTAATATAGACTGTGGGTGCTACCGTTTTCCTTCACAAAATCAATGTTTGTAATCCAAAGGTGTTGAATGTCATCTTCAGCGCGTATTAGACACTGACTTAGCCTTGTCAAATATATAACTGCCATTCCTTTGTTTCAAAGACACAAGTTTATCTTTGATTGTGAGTTGTGATTTAAATTCATTTTGTCAATCAAAGATTCAAGCAGTTTGTTGACCATCTTTTGTATACGATTTGTTTTTTTGTGTGCTTTGTGAGATGACAATGTTTCTTTCGGATTTCAAATTCATAAACAGCATGAGTGAAAATCCGTATCCAGGTTTTATACAAAAGCCCACGTTAACATAAATGCCAATATCAAAATCCCAGATACCATTATACCGTAACTCATGTTTATTAATATTATTTATTTTTTATTTCAATTTAAAGCGCTATGTCCCCTTAGGGACACTTGCGCTGTCATACATGTATGCCTTTATATTTGTCTATACATATATATACAATAATTTTAGGCCGTGAATAGAATAGTCATATGATATTAACAATGAGAAGAGGGAAAAAAACGAGGTAAAAGAACTGTGTACTAAAGAAAGAAGTATCTGGCAATATTTACAATCAGAATAATATAAATTATCAGTTTCTTAAAATTATTTGTTGCTATATACTTTAACATATATCTACAAAAGGTATTCAATTCAATACACATTTATTTACTGGAAATTTAGATCTGTTACAATTAAATTATTGTCGATTCTAAAGTCTTGAAAAACAGGACAATGTAGTAAAAGATGCATTGAGGTTTGTTCCTTATGTCCACAAAAACAACTGTTTATTAATATCAGAAGCTTTACGATAAGCAATATTTCGGTTCAATGCTAAGATTTAATATACATCACACAAAAATATATTTTTCTAGGCTCGGAAAATCCCTGGAATATCTTCTATAAATAAAAATGTTAGAAGCCACTCATAAATTGGAGCTCCTCTCACCTTGTAAATAAACAAAGAAGACGTAGGTGTCTGTAGGACTAGCTGGGAAGTTGGCGACATGATGTACATTCCAAGAACCGCGAGGTTACATATATTTATAACTAAATAAAAGTTTAACACAAAGCAATAACGCGCCATCTATACATATAAAATGAAACGATTTAAAAGCACGAATGTTTCTTTTATACATAATACAAACTTCTACTGCCCTTACTGCGATGATCGCATATCATCGCAGTAAGGGCAGTAGAAGTTTGTATTATGTATAAAAGAAACATTCGTGCTTTTAAATCCTTTCATTTTATAAATAAAAGTTTCAAGAGGAGACGACTTGGAATATTTTTTATATAAAGTGAAAATCACGAATGAACTAAAATTCACTCTAGAATCGGCACCAAGTCGTCAATATATTCTGTAATATAGATAAATTAACTAAGGACATACTTCTATATAACTTCTTCTAATCAGTTAACAAGAAGAGGATACTGATGAGAACTACAAAAGATTGTAATATATACATTTATGTAATATATAATTATAAATATTAAAAATATAAAAGGCATATCCTGACCAAGAGCATATTTGCTTTACAGATTGCAGAGTGCCATCTGGTTAAACAGAAATCGACTAAACATTAATTTAGCTTGGTCCCTGATATTTGGTCAACCCAATTTCATGATATATCAAGGAAAGCCATCCACGAACGCGTTTCGCACTATTAGCGCTCGTCAGCGTGGATTAGGCTGTACCACTGCGACCAAAAAGATTTTTGGTCCCAGAAGCTTCTTGAGAAACCAAGAAATGGGTATTCAAGGTCAAACTTGCTTAATACGTTTAACACACTGTTAAAAGTCGTAACATACAGTATGTAAATATATTTTTGAATATATGACTAGAGATGTAGATTTTCTAATTGAATGTATAAATTGTTATTATGTAAATTTCCCTTTTGTATATAACTGAGCCGTGTTGTTGAAATAAAGAGTTTCTTAGAGAGGTTTCTGAGTAGAGCGAGAGCTTCTGCGCGTGTAGCCGCTGGTTTCTGTCTTCGTTATTTTCCTTCCTCGCTTGGTCACCCAAAGCAGTCCGATCAATATCAAGACTTCAGGTCGGAGTCTTACTTGTTGGGAGGAGGTTCCTTCAATCTTGACCTCGCGTAATCTCAACATTTAATGGCGTCCCCGGGTGGGCTGCGTGGGCTAGTCAAGTAGAGAAGGCGGGAAGACCTGTAGGCGCTGTCTCCCGAGGAACAGAAGGCGGGAAGACCTGTAGGCGCTGTCTCCCGAGTAACAGCAGCTCAAGGCAAAGAAGCTCAGTGAAGTATTAGCCTGCCGAGTGCAGAGGAAGTATTAGCCTGCCGAGTAGCAGAGGAAGTATTAGCCTGCCGAGTGCAGAGGAAGTATTAGCCTGCCGAGGTGCAGAGGAAGAATTAGCCTGCCGAGTGCAGAGGAAGTATTAGCCTGCCGAGTGCAGAGGAAGTATTAGCCTGCCGAGGTGCAGAGGAAGAATTAGCCTGCCGAGTGCAGAGGAAGTATTAGCCTGCCGAGTGCAGAGGAAGTGTTAGCCTGCCGAGTGCTGAGGAGGAATTAGCCTGCCGAGTAGCAGAGGAACAATTAGCCTGCCGAGTAGCAGAGGGAGAGTGAGATCTGCGGAGCTCAAAGGAACAGAAGCTCAAGAAGCTCAAGCTCAAGAAGCAGAAGCTCAGGAAGCTCAAGGGAACAGAAGCTCAAGAAGCTCAAAAAGCTTAAGCTCAAGAAGCAGAAGCTCAGGAAGCTCAAGGGAACAGAAGCTCAAGAAGCTCAAAAAGCTCAAGCTCAAGAAGCAGAAGCTCAAGAAGCTCAAGGGAACAGAAGCTCAAGAAGCTCAAAAGGCTCAAGCTCAAGAAGCTCAAGGGAACAGAAGCTCAAGGTTTAAAGGAGCTCAAGAAGCCCTTGGTTAAAGGTTTAAAGGAGCTCGAGAAGCCCTTTGTTAAAGGTTTAAAGGAGCTCAAGAGGCCCTTTGTTAAAGATTTAAAGGAGCTCAAAAGGCCCTTTGTTAAAGGTTTAAAGGAGCTCGAGAAGCCCTTTGTTAAAGGTTTAAAGGAGCTCAAGAGGCCCTTTGTTAAAGATTTAAAGGAGCTCGAGAAGCCCTCTGTTAAAGGTTTAAAGGAGCTCAAGAGGCCCTTTGTTAAAGATTTAAAGGAGCTCAAAAGGCCCTTTGTTAAAGGTTAAAAAGAGCTCAGTGAAGCTCAAGGTTTAAAGGAGCTCAAAAAGCCCTTTGTTAAAGGTTTAGGGGAGCTCAAGGGCAAAGAAGTTGAAGAAATCACAAGGTGAGATGGAGGATGTTAGCAGAAGGCGCAGAGAGGCGATAAGAGGCGTTTTTACCGAGGGGGTAAATGATATGAATACAGAGTTAAGGAGTCCTCTTATTGACAAAAGTGGCATATATGCCAAATTTGATAGATTGGAAGCTCTCTATTTGAGCTGGTGGTGTTGAACGAACAATACCAGGAAATTTTATTAGCCAAAGCTGAGGCGACTGACGATTAATTTTGATAAAGAATTTGAGGAGTGTGAAGTCTACATCACGGAAAGATATTATTTAAAGGCCAGAATTCGCGAAATGCGTGAGCAGGATAGGGATGCTCAGGCCAAGACTTCTCAAATTCCACCAGGGGCGTCTAGTACCTCTCCGAGTTCAGAGGCCGATAAACAGAAAGTTATCAAACTTCAGACTACTTCTACGTCTCTATCGAAAAGTCTAGAAGAGTCCATGAAAAATGAAATTGAAGGCGAGGATTCTGTAAAAACTGCTAGAGCTACGGATGTGAAGCCTGCTCTAGCTAAAGTTAGAATGCTAAAGGAAGCTTGTCCAGCTCCCTCTATAATAGATATTGAATATGAGGGCAAAAAAGGTGCTGTGAATGCTATTAAAGAAAAGGATTCTGAAGCTGAGCTCAAAGACGGAGTAAATGATTCTGAAGCGAAGCCTAAGGGCGAAGGCGTAAAGGAATCTGAAGTGAATCCTAAGGGCGACGGAGTAAAGGATTTTGAAGATGAGCCTAAGGGCGACGGAGTAAAGGATTCTGAAGATGAGCCTAAGGGCGACGGAGTAAAGGATTCTAAAGATGAGCCTAAGGGCGACGGAGTAAAGGATTCTAAAGATGAGCCTAAGGGCGACGGAGTAAATGATTCTGAAGCAAGACCAACTGGAGATACGGAATTTAAAATAAAGGATAATTATAAAGAAACAGAATCCCAAGATTTGAAAACTATAAATAAATCTGATTATGCAAAGAATAAGGACGATAAATACAACAAGGGAACAGATCATGATGGAAATGAAGCGAAAAATATAGATGCAGAACAAGGTACTGATTCGACGGTGGGGGAAAAGCTGGATGCAGAACAGGGTACTGATTCAAAGGTGGAGGAAGAAAATATAGATGCAGAACAAGGTACTGATTCGACGGTGGGGGAAAAGCTGGATGCAGAACAGGGTACTGATTCAAAGGTGGAAGAAGTAAAGCTAGATGCAGTACAGGGGTACTGATTCAAAGGTGGAAGAAGAAAAGCTAGATGCAGAACAGGGTACTGATTCAAAGGTGGAAGAAGAAAAGCTAGATGCAGAACAGGGTACTGATTTAAAGGTGGAAGAAAACCTAGATGCAGAACAAGGTACTGAATCAAAGGTGGAAGGAAAAATTATTGATCCAAAAGATTGGTTGAGTGAGGGGTTCATTGAAGGAGTCAATGAAAATCCACCTGAGGTGGAAGGATACTATTGGCCTCGTCACCTTTTGTTTAGGAATGGGTCCAGGGCTACGCCTAT
The DNA here is from genome assembly GCA_030710605.1 of Cordylochernes scorpioides. Lineage (NCBI taxonomy): Eukaryota > Metazoa > Arthropoda > Arachnida > Pseudoscorpiones > Chernetidae > Cordylochernes > Cordylochernes scorpioides. The sequence goes on from CP092879.1 coordinate 38,853,244, forward strand.
GCGGCCAGTATTTGGCGACGCTTCCTGTCGAGGACACGGCGCACTCGCCTTAAGACGGTATTTGAAGAGGAGACCCATTCTACTGAGGAGAATCCCGGAAATAAGGATAAAATATCGGGAGAATAGGTACGGGATTTTGGCCGACATGGGGAGATATTTCCAGGTGATGGCCATCAAGGAAAATGATTGGGACTACCTCCGATTCCTTTGGAAGAAGAAGATGGACGCTTAAGGGGTAATCTCCGGTGGTGTGTATGGAGAGGGTGCCGCAGTGTGCCGAGGAGAAGATGGTTTTTTTGGATAAGAACCTGGGCTCCCTGCGGCGGTGTCCCACCTGCCTGGATCCCCCCATCACGGTGGAACGGATTTTTTCTTTTTACAAAAAAGAAAGGTGGGGGTATGTTAAAAGTCGTAACATACAGTATGTAAATATATTTTTGAATATATGACTAGAGATGTAGATTTTCTAATTGAATGTATAAATTGTTATTATGTAAATTTCCCTTTTGTATATAACTGAGCCGTGTTGTTGAAATAAAGAGTTTCTTAGAGAGGTTTCTGAGTAGAGCGAGAGCTTCTGCGCGTGTAGCCGCTGGTTTCTGTCTTCGTTATTTTCCTTCCTCGCTTGGTCACCCAAAGCAGTCCAATCAATATCAAGACTTCAAATCGGAGTCTTACTTGTTGGGAGGAGGTTCCTTCAATCTTGACCTCGCGTAATCTCAACACACACAATGATAAAAAATAATAGACAAAAAAAAACAAATAAAAAGGTCAGGTGTTGATATTAATATCAATACCTGATCTTTTTATAATAAAAAAAAATCGATTATTTTTCAATTCTAAATATATGTATATCCAATCGGGAGTATCCTATATATGGGACGTTGGCCCTTATAAAGGCTTTTTGTTGTTGTAACCAAATAAATGAAAAATATTATAAATACGCTTTCTTAGGGAGTTGATCGCTTAATAGATGGGTTTACTATGAGATTTTCACTGCATTTTCCACATATCCAGGCTGTCTCACATGAAAGATTCTGATCTATATCATCAAATTCTATCAATCACCATTGTGGGTGGTAATTGTCTTTCTACCAGTGGACAGAAGCTGTTGACAATATCTATTCTCTTTCTATATATATATATGAGGCACTACATTCTTTCAATCATCTGATATCATTGATATCATGGCTGAGTTATTTTCAGCTCTCTTTGCAATTTATCAAAAAATATATATCTAATAACAGGTCAATATTTGTAAACAATGAAAACAATAGATAAAGAATTCCCATTGTTGGAAATTATAGAGGCTTTTCAGGAATACGTTACAATTTTTAAAATTTGACCCAAAATAACTAGATCAAAATATTTTCAATAAGTATACAGTTGACTCTCTTGTATGAGAGAAAAATCTAAAAATATGTCTTCTTTTTGTGTTCTCCAGGAGATGGTCGCTGATTGGAGGTTTTACAACGGTGGATACTCATCAAAAAGAGAAACTTACTACTATCCTTCTTGTAATAGGAAACCTTTGGAAGGTTTGGCTCATCCGTAGTGGATACTTCCACAGGTTTAACCAATTTAATTCACCCGACGCTCTATTATTGTACACATTTTATAAAAATATAAATAAAATTGACAATTTTCGGCATGGCAGAACTAGATAAGGTTATTTTAAAAATAGAAAAGCCATCAAAAGCATTTTTGGAAGCTTCGGAATCTGAGGTTCCAGATGACCAGTGAAGGAAGAGAAGCTGTCTCCAAGTGGAATAAGTTGGGTGGCGAAACCAAAAATGGAACCTCCTAATTGTACATGATCGTCGCCGGTGCACAATTTGGTGTCCGTCACGCTTACTTCTTATCTACACTTTTCCGTCTCTACACTCCTTGGTATCTTGTAGTCGTTTTTCACTAATGCTGTGTCTTTGTTGGGAGAGCTGTTACCCCCTGTTATATACTTTTTGTTTCTAGTTGTTTTATGTTTGCTGTTGGTGTATAATTTGGTGTCCGTCACGCATACCTCTGACCTATACTCTTCCGTCTCTACACTCCTTGGTGTATTGTAGACGTTGTTCACTAATGCTGTATCTTTGTTGGGTAGAGATTGTACCACTGTTATATAATTTTTGTTTCTAGTCGTTTTATGATTGCCTTCGGTGCATTATTTGGTGTCTGTCATGGTGTGGTGTCTCTGTCACTGTTCTACAATCTCCCGTCTCTATACTCTTTGGTTCTTGTAGATGTAGTTCACTAATGCTGTGTTTTTGTTGGGTAGAGATGGTACCCCTGTTATATTCCTTTTGTTTCTAGTTGTTTTATGATTGCCTTCGGTGCATAATTGGTGACCGTCACGGTGTCTTACTGTGCCTCTCTTTCTTCTTATCTACATTTATTCCGTATCTACACTCATTGATACCTTGTAGACGTATTTCATTGAGACAGCATCTTTGTTGGATAGAGCTGGTAACCCTGTTTAATATACATATTTCTCCTAGTTGATTAATAATTGCCGTCGGCGCATACTTTTTGTCCGTCACGGTGCCGCTTCTGATCTACACTCCTTGGTATCTTGTAGATGTAATTTATACTAAGGCTGTATCTTTGTTGAGTAGAGATGGTACCCCTGTTATGAATACTTTTTTTCACAAGTTATTACATGAATGTTGTCGATGCAAAATGTGGTGTCCGTCACGGTGTAATGTCTCTACCTTTTACTTCTTATCTACATTTCATCCTTCATAATACTCATTGATATCTTAAAGACGTAGTTCCGTGATACAATATCTTTGTATCTCATATACTATTTGTTCCTTGTTGTTTTATGATTGGTGTCGCTAAACAATTTGGTGTCCGTTAGAGGGTCTTACTGTTCTTCCTTTTTTTCTCATCTACATTCTTTCGTCTTTAAACTCCTTGATACCTTGTAGACAAAGTTCACTGCCTTTCTCTTTGATTTTGACTTATTCCGAATACACATAACATAGGCCATGATATTCTAGGTGGGTAATTAACGACTTCTTTTAACTGTTTCGACTTTTGAACTTACGAGGTGAAAGAGCTCCCCGTTTGGTTACTTGCACATCACTTGTGGGGTTGGACATGTACAAGATTGTGGGCCGAGCAAAAAAAAAAGCTAAATTTGGGATTCGAACTCGTACCATGAATATGAAAATTCGTCTGTATTAACTATTCCTTCACCAACCTCCACCTTGTTACGTGATTGTTTCTGATTGATATTGTTCATCTGCTACATAACCTGTTCTATGTAAATATAATCTTGTAAACAATACACATAATACACTCTGTATATTGTGTATGGAATTATTTAATGCATTGTTTATAAACTTGTGTGTGTGAGAGACTTTCTAAAATTAGTGAACTAAAAATGAAAAATATTTAGAAATACCTTTTAGCGATATGGCTATTTGATCGAGAAAAGTATTTCTAAATATTTTTATTTTAGTTCACTAATTTTAGAAAGTGTCTCACACTAACAAGTTTATAAACAATGCATTAAATAATTCCATACACAATATACAGAGTGTATTATGTGTATTGTTTACAAGATTATATTTACATAGAAAATTGACTGTGTGGAAGCTTGCCATATTAAAACAAAAACGAAACTTTTCGCAAATATTTTAATTTATATATTAAATAACGCAATAATTTTAGCGATATGGCTATTCAATCGAGAAATGAATGCGTTATTTAATATATAAATGAAAATATTTGTTAAAAGTTTCGTTTTTGTTTAAAATGGCAAGCTTCCACTTGGTCTCGCTCCATCAAGCTAATGGCTTCTAAACATACTTATAGTATGTGTTGCACGCCTTTTAGGACCTATTAACCTGAAGAAAGCCTGACCGCGTGAAAGCTTGCCTTTATGAACAAAACAAGAAATTTTTCTAAAATATTTCCTTTTTTACCAAGTATATTTATATTTATATAAAAGGAGCATACCTGGATCTGCAAAGAGAAAAAAAATCTTAAAGTATTTCGAGAGATTTCTCCCTCTTTTTAAATTTATTGCACAATGAACTTAATTTACAAATTCTTGATTACATGGAAACATGTGGGAGCAATCTCTCGAAATATTTTAAGAAAAAATTGTTTTTATTTTTCTTTACAGATCCAGGTACATTTTTTATATAACTTTATTTAATGAATCGCCTTTTAAGTTGAATTATTTATATTTGTAAATATATTTTAATTACAAACTCTAATATCACAAGAGAAGGAATCACCAGACAACATCTTGAAGAAGCAATCAAAGTTTTCGGCGACGTGTTTCTTATATTTGGGTTGTGCAATCGGCAAGCTTTCGGACTATGACGTCCTTCAACAGGCAACTTCAATGTAAGATAATATAATAGATAGTAGCCTGTTGAAGGACGTCATAGTCCGAAAGCTTGCCGATTATAGCGCACAAATAAAAGAAACTCGTCGCCGAAAACTTTGATTCTTTCTTCAATAACTCTAATGTATTGTTCAATCTGCATTTGAATGTTTATGATTGTATTTTAATGAATCTAAGAAAGGCTCTTCCGTGAAGAATTTCAGAAGTTTCACAAATATTTTTGCCTAAACCACAGATCTTTCGCTTAAAGAACGAAACAACAAATACTAAACCTTCTTTAAAAACCATTTTTCTAATTTGTTTTATGTAAATAGAATTTCGTTCACAATCCCTTAGTTGTTTAGAGCTGGAACCTTCATAATCAAACCTCAATCTGAAAGGTTTTATAATTATAAAACGGTGAAATAATATCGTAAGTGTAATATAATAAATAGTTTTTAAATTGAATTTCATTCTATTTTAAACACAATTTTAATTATTCTAACCCCTGACGAATGATCCGAGCAACGTTCTAGTATTATCCAAGTGTATTTCTAGCCGAGTGTATTTGTATAAAATAAAATGCTAGTTTTAAAATCAAATAATATTATTTAAATAAAAAGGCATTTATTGGATCAAAATATCATTTATTTTACTAATATTTGAGTTGGCTGAAGGCCAACCTTTATCAAGGTATTATAACATTTTAATGTGTGTCAATAATAAACTCAACGCCACAAATAAATGATATTTTGATCCAATATATGCCTTTTTATTTAAAGATTTATCTATGGATTGCTCTATTTAAAAAAAATAATATTCTGATAAATGTATTGCACAATAAACAAGAGGAAGCAATCCTTCCAAATATTTAAAGAAAAAAATGTTTTTTTTTTCTTTCACAGATCCAGGTATGCTCTTTTTATATAAATAATATTCATTGCTTCAATTATATTTTTAACCCATCTACGAACGAGTTCTCCGCCACTGAATGTTTACTAACGAATAATGCTTTAACAAGTATTATTTATCAAGATTATATATATTATTGACACTCTATAATGATAAATTTAAACAATATAAATTTTGAAACGAAACGCAAAATGATGATTATAATAATAATGGTATATTTATTTGAATTCGTATGGATACCAATTAAAGTGCTAATGATATAATAATGATAAATGATGTGTTGAAGCAATATTTGACTCGCAAAAATACCCTCGGGGAGAAGCCGGGCCAATCGGTCGTTTAGTCACTCTCTATATAATGTTGATCTCTTTATAATTCCAAAATGTAAAAAATAAGGTAAAATACGGTGTCTAGTTTTTAAGTCTGTTTTTATGGGAGAGGCAACCTTTATAGATTATCATCCCGCCGGCTAAATTTCTATATATATTTTGGCTATAGATTTGGCCTTACAACTTTGCCAGCAAAGCAAAACACCTTTTTGGTAGATTGTGAAGATTTCATTTGAACTATTGTAGATCTCTCTCATGAAATAAATCCCATACTGAACTGAGGAGAGCCATTAGACCGAAACCATGATCTTCAGGTGAAAACTACTTAGTTTGCCAAAGCTGGTGTTGTGGCTTTGTCACTGACTCGAGGCCGTTAGTTTGCGGCGATGGTCAATAGATGGCGTCTAGTTTTGACGTCTAGTTTGTCGGGAGCGACACGATGACACGCAATCCAGTGGAACAAAAATAAACTACACGTTGATATAACTTGTTCCGAGATATTTGGTCCACCCAATTTCTTGATAAATCAAGAAAAGCCAACTACGTACACGTTTTGGACTGTCGGCCCTCATCAACGTGATGTAACATGTATATCTACGATTAAAATGTTGGCTCTAGAGGCTTTTCTTGAATTATCAAGAAAATGGGTTGGCCAATTATTATGAAACAACTTAACTCAACGTTTAGTTAATTTTTTTAACCCTAGATAGCGCTCCGCCATCTTAAATGCTCATGGGAACGGTCAGGACTTTTAAATATAATCATATAAAAGACAATATGACGCAACCTTTCCTCTAAATATATGAAACATAGAATTTTGCGTCTATTTAAAAAAAGTACAGAGCTGGCTTTTCTTTCTGATGAATGACAGTATATAATTATATTGTAGCAAAATATTTATTATTTTATTAACTCAGCATCATTTTTTATGTTTATATTTTGCTACTCTGTAAACTTCCCTTATTACTTATCTTTTGTTTATCATTCTTAGTTTTTTTCTTGTTTTGAATAAATTGTTGTCTCATATCGAAGTTGGTCTTACCTAATTTTTAAACGGGGCATTTTGGTGGAGATGCTGGGTAAATTAGGGAAGACAAACTGAAGATCGCCGAGAAGACCTAGAGGCCATGGGTGCTGTGATCTACATTTTCAGAGAGACTGACTCCAGGATTCCACCGCCGTGTCAAAGCCAAGACTTCCCTCCAAGATGACGATGTCCCTATAGACGATACGACGACAAAGCCGCTCTTCATGCTGCAAGAAAAAGGACGCAAAGGTAATAGGGACAATGTGTCTTACCTAATTTTTACACGTGGGCATTTTGGTGGAGATGCTGGGTAAATTAGGGAAGACAAACTGAAGATCGCCGAGAAGACCTGGAGGCCATGGGTTCTGTGATCTACATTTTCAGAGAGACTGACTCCAGGATTCCACCGCCGTGTCAAAGCCAAGACTTCCCTCCAAGATGACGATGTCCCTATAGACGATACGACGACAAAGCCGCTCTTCATGCCGCAAGAAAAAGGACGCAAAGGTAATAGGGACAATGTTAAAAGACTTCGATGGATCCTTGGCAGAAGCACGTCAGATCCATGTCAGTAACTACAATAATTGCTAGCTGTGGATCACAGCTTCCATAAGGAAGGAGCTATGTAGCAAAGTATTTATTACTTTATCAACAGAATATCATCTTTTATGTTTATATTTTGATACTCTTTAAACTTAACTCTTTGATTATCTTTTGTTTATCATTCATAGTTCGTTATTGCCTTGAATAAATTTCTGTGTTCTCCTGAAGTTTGTCTTTCCTAATTTTCCAAGTGGTAATATCAACCAAATATAGGTACCCCTAGAAAATTGAACAACTTAGGTCCAACCCACCCCCTCCCCCCTCTGACAATAACCATATCAAAACAATACCATTACGCACGTTTTCACATACATAAAAGCCTTCTCATTAAAACATATATAGCCTTGTACTTTGATTCACCACGGAGTCTGCAAAGAAAAAATAGTAAAAAAAAGTTGAATATTTTTCCATTCAATGATAATAATGCAGATGATCTATACACGAAAACCTAATTAAGACAATTAGTTTGATATATGGATTTGTATGATAAGTACGAGGAAACAAAAAGATAAGATTAAATAAAATATATAAACACATGTATTTACATATGATATACACATACAAATAAACATTTATCGTGAAGATAGAGGCTGCCTGGCTGGCATTCATATTTCTTGAAAAAAGACACCTCGACCAGTATAAATCTTTTTATTACCTCGACGTTTCGACAAAAAGCTTTTGTCCTCGTCAGGAGCAAACAAAAATTAAAACATATAGAATGGCGTTAAAAATTATTCTAAGGCTCTAAGGGCGTTCTCACGCGATATTCGAAATTTTGTACAACATCCAAAGCACGAGTCAAAAATAAATATTTAACTCACAAAGACTACGTATATGAAGATATTCCGCTACAATACAATTTGTTTTTAAATTTAAAAAAGTAGTTATAAAGGGTAAGTATAAATTGTACATAATAGATATCGATTAATATATACTATTGTGAAATCTTTTAAATGTTATTATTATTTTTTATATTTATTTTTGTTTATAATTTCTTAATATATATAAATATGTATATCATAATTTTATTTCAAAGATCGTAGTCTTTGTGAGTTAAATATTTATTTTTGACTCGTGCTTTGGATGTTGTACAAAATTTCGAATATCGCGTGAGAACGCCCTTAGAGCCTTAGAATAATTTTTAACGCCATTCTATATGTTTTAATTTTTGTTTGCTCCTGACGAGGACAAAAGCTTTTTGTCGAAACGTCGAGGTAATAAAAAGATTTATACTGGACGAGGTGTCTTTTTTCAAGAAAAAATAAACATTTATTAAGAAAAAGACATATCCCAGTGAAATTTCCCTTTTGTACTATTTTTTTCATATTGTTTGGCATTCTCACTCAATTTCGGCCTTTAATACCCGTTTCATGAATTTTTAGGGATGCCTGAATAACCAGTATTCTGGTCGTTGGGGTACAGCTTGCGCCACGCTAATGAAGACCTACAGCCCGAAACGCATACGTGGTTAGTTTTTCTTTATGAATCAAGAATGAGTATTTGTCCAATTCTGGCTAATTATTAAATTATTAATTGATAATCAACAATTAGTTGATATTTATTCCGAGAGATGGCGCAAGATATTAGCAACATATAGTTTTTACGATAAGGAGATGCCTTTTCTTAATTTATCCACTTTATTCCAGTACAATATCATTTTTGAACTATTTTTCACGTAAGCGTTTATGCCTAAATTTTCAACCGAAAAACGGGAGCTTCACAAATTTTAAACGAGACTTGTGATTGAGACTTGATTTATATAAATCAAGTAAAAATATCAAACAAAAGATGGTCAGTCAAAGGATAAATATTAGAATTATTCGCGATAATGAAGATATATTTTGGTTTTTATAGAAAGCTTACAGCGCATTTCTTTTTAGTTTCTATTTATAAATTATTTTTATTGATTGGTACTATATACAGTTAAACCTGTCTATAGCGCCTTCATCTTGGGACTCACCAAAATAGGATGCTATAGAGAGGAGGTGTCATAGACAGGTCACTTTTAATGTAAATCGCATCGTACTATGTATTTAAAATCGGGCGCTATAGAGAGGGAAGCGCTATGTAGAGAGGGCGCTATAGACAGGTTTAACTGTATTTAATTAGGAAATATATAGGAAAATAATTTTAAAATAAAGTAATAAATTGTCATAATTTCTACACTGAAAAAAATAATATAAAATATTTTATATATATAGATATGATTTTGCTTGATAAAGGGGGAATACCTAAAAGCTTGTAACCTGAAAATAATAGAAAACAGCGTTTATATATATTTGTATATATATCGATACATTAATATAACTAAAATACGCCAAATAATTGTTCAAATAATATTTGATAACGACCGTTTTCCTTAGCGACAATTTGCATGAAATGAAAAGTGATTTATCCAGATCTATGGATCAACCATCCATGAAAGACCAAGAGTATTCTTGTTTTCAGACGGTCTCTCAAGAGAAGTGCTACTGTACCATAATACTTCAAAAGAGTGTCCCATTTGTAAAATCAAACACTTTCCGTGGTCAAAATCTTCAATGAGAATTCCCATTAGGTTTTTTTTTTTGCTTATCCCAATTACACGTGATACAGGCCATGATAATCATGGTGGGTAGAAACTGGCGACTGCTTTTACTGTAAGTTCACCACATGTCTATATATGTGAAAAGCAGTTCGACTTTGCACTTACAAATATGCCAGATCCCCGTTTGGTTACTTGCACTCGCTTGGTGGGGTTGGGCTTTTGCAAGAATCGGGGGGCCATTGGAGTTTTTTTTTTTTCCTTAAATCAGAAAAAGGTTTCCAATGCGGGATTCGATCCCGGGTCGTAGCGGTCGAAAACCAACGTTTTAGAACATTCTTCCACCGACCCCCACCCCATTAGAATATAGATAAGGGATATCGTTGTTCCTAAAAGTATTTCATTAAAGGTGCTGCTGACAATGTGGGAGGAAGTCCTATAAAGTGGTGTTCCACGGACAAAAGCTGATCAAGGGCGGTAAATTACCCATGATTCCTCAGATTGTTGAATACAATGCCAGGTCGGGCAATTTTTTACCAGACGGTTGGTTGCCATTAGAGCGGTGGTGGCTAACAGCTCACTTTCTCCCCCATTGTTGGCCGCGGTTGTATAAGACTTGTGATTAAATCGGTCATTAATACGCATTGTAGGCCGTATAATTGCGGACACTCGCCCTCGTTTTGACACTGAGGTCGCCTACCACTCCCAATCTCGCCAAGAACAAAAAATACAATTCTCGAATTGATATAAAATCATTCAGCAAGCTCTTTTCTGTGATATATTGTCAATCTTGAAAACTAAAGCAGTTTACGTCTCAAATCATGAAGATTCGCCGACTGGAATCCTTCATATGATTTAGAGAATTTAGAGAGAAAGAAGAGGATATCCAAATTTATCATGCACTGATTCTCTTAATGAGTTTGCTTCTTTAAATCATTACCATTGTCAGAAAAATAATATCTTCCTATTTAACATGATTTTTGTCTGCTCTCCATCTCAGGTTGTATAATATTTGTATAATGTTTTCATATGCATAAAGAGATCTCGCACACAGAACAAGCCCATATAACACAAGAATACGACATTTTATACGCAACAACATGGATATTCAATAAAGACAACACACAAATACAAGGCATGCATTTAATTAAACGACTCTAAATATAGATGAAGAATTCTTCCTGATTTGAAATTAAACGTCAATTGTAATTGTCAATCTTGAAAACTAAAGCAGTTTACGTCTCAAATCATGAAGATTCGCCGACTGGAATCCTTCATATGATTTAGAGAATTTAGAAAGAAAGAAGAGGATATCCAAATTTATCATGCACTGATTCTCTTAATGAGTTTGCTTCTTTAAATCAGCACTGGAGACGCAGCACCAAGTGAAGGGTGGACTCCTTCTGGATGTTGTAGTCCGACAGGGTGCGTCCGTCCTCCAGTTGCTTTCCGGCAAAGATCAGCCTCTGCTGGTCAGGAGGAATGCCCTCTTTATCCTGAATTTTGGCTTTTACATTTTCAATGGTATCACTCGGCTCCACCTCCAAGGTGATGGTCTTGACAGTGAGAGTCTTCACAAAAATTTGCATTTTCTCAAAAATTTCAGGAATAATATAGAGAATGCAAGTTGGACAATAAATTAACCAAGTTCTGCTGCAACGAAGTTTAGAAGCGTACCGCGCGCAGTAGATAACAAGGCATGCATATAACACACATATATGCAATACATACAACAAGCACAAACAACACAATAAATAAACACAGTACGCACAGGTAACGCAAGCTTTGAAACATACAACATCGGCATACAAACAACACACAAATACAACACATGCCTAAAAACACACACACAACACCATATATATATTTACATATAGACTCAAGACATGCATATGCAAACATATACACACAAGTCATATACAACAAACAATACACAAGGGTATTCAAAAATATATAAAATATAAAAGACTGTAACATACAACACATTCAAACAGCACTCACAATACATGGTATACCCAACACACATAACACTTTAATACAACACTAACAATACACCCAGAAATCATACACACAAGACATTGATTCAACACTCACAATAAACACAGCACACATTCATAGAACACCCACAATACACCCAGCAAACATACTTAAAAACATTAATAAAACATCCACAATACACATAGCAGAGCTTTACATAAATATACAATAAGAACAACGCACCCATGAGTGACCCATATAATCAATTACTCCATAACCGAACTCCAAATTGGCGAATTGAACTAATTCAACCTTCATACAATGAGCGACTTTCAGTTGCTAACAGAATGTTCTTTGTCTTAACCGGAATCTGATTGTATTTTCAATAGCATTATAGTCCAATCAATCAACCAAGTGGACATCATATTCATAATAAACCCAACCAAAACAACAACAGAAACAACAAAATATCAATAGAATACAAAGTTAATTGAACATTGAAGAAAGACTGTCATTGTATATAAGAGGAGATTTCTAGAGAGCTATTTACTGTGCCGTTGTTTTTTTCCGTGTACAGAAAAAAATTGAAGAATGCATCGATGAAGAGGTCGTTAAAAGAGTTAATGGCCTTCAATTCGGGGTGATAGATCTTCAAATACACAGAGACACAATGGGTACTTGGGCTATTTTTAGACTAGGCGATGTTGTAAAAAAGAGGGGCAATGAGTATTGAACACGAACGATACTGTAAAATTACGCAATACACTCTTAGGAGTTATGTAACAATCAGTCTAGGTAGACTCATGTACAAAACTAAAGGAATTTATACCTTTTAGCATGAATATCGGCATTCAGACAATAACTCTGAAAGATATTTGATACAGTGATCTTTATTGAAGAAACATGAGATAACCAAATGTGAACAAAATTGCCTCTGTCATCTTCAAAATCATCAAATGTATAAAGAGCTTATTATCAACATACGAACTAATACAAGAGTGGTCGCTCAGAGAGGTATTGCAACAGATAGGTTGCTTGTTGGAAACTTGCTCCTGCTAAACATTTGATCACTATGTACATTCTGAATATAACAAAGTTCGATAAGTTATCTCCCCTATCGAAGAGACGATGTTTATGTAACTTTATCTTCTCGTGTAAAAATCCCTCAATCCTTATATATTTTCAACGTAAATTCACTAGATGTTCAAGCACGATATAGATAATAGTTATTCATATAGTAATTTATTTTATTTAATTTTAAAGCGCTATGTCCCCATAGGGACACTTGCACTGTCATACATGTATGTCTTTACATTTGTCGATGTATAAAGTTAGGCGAGTGGCCCCTCGAAATATCGGAATAATAAAATATTTATAAATCCAATATATGCATATTTTCTATATATCATATTTTAAAATGATTTCTGCTGTTGACTTTGTAATTATTTTTAAGATTGAGATTATGATCTTGATATTTGATATATTTTGGAATACATTAGTATTAGGTCAATGGTATTTATAATGCAGTCGTGGCAAAAATCTTGAAAGTATATTTATTAAAATGGCTTTAATCAGTAATTGCTTTAATTGAACTAAAGGAATACATTAAAAAAAAAACAAATTTGATAAAATTTAGCCTGTCTTAAGGCGTAAGAATCAAAAAATGAAAAACTTATTTACATAATGTACAAAAGATTTGAGCCGGCCAACGGGAAACAACAACAATGATTTTTTATAGGGGAAGCATGACCTCTGATGGTCGATTTAGCAGAGTATTTGAATCTATGAAATACAATTTTGAATAAAATAATATTTTAATATAACATATATATACTATAAATATAGGTCGTGAATAAAAAAGTCCTATAATATTAACAATGAGAAAAAGAGAGAAAAAACGAGAAAGAAGAACTGTGCATATAATATTGTAATATGTTAATAAATCTTAACAGTTTGGAAACATATCAGATATAGAGATAATAAGCATTTAGATGTTGAATATTGAATGTCTCAAATATTAAGTAAAGGAGCTACAAGCATATCCTTGGATATATTTATCGCCATTTGAAAACTATGGCTGAGAATTCTTGAATGTGGAATGACCAGTGACTATGGATAAATTTTCTAACGGACTAAATCATCTCACCGAATTAAAAATAAATACGGAAGTGAGAGGTAAGCTTCTAACCTTATATAAATCTTCACTTAATGATGAAAGTGTATAATTAACATAGATCATGTATGTTACGGAAGTACATACATTCTCGATCTCTTATCTCTCATCTAAATGTCTAACTAAATCTAATTAAACCACCTGGAAGTAGTAATACGATAGTATTTTACTGCTCTTTTAATTTACTACCAGTTCATTTAACTCACGTTAATAGTACAAAACTAAGTTTTATTAGTATAATTATCTTGGCCACACACACGCCCTGCACTAAACATGCTTACATACTAGTCTAATTATTTGTGTAGAAAATTACTTCCGATTTTTACCAATTAAAATATACAGTAGAATCTCCATGAGAGGACACTTACTCTAGAGAAAACTTATCTATAAAGAACAGTTTTCATTTACAAAATTACCAGTTTTACTATTTAGAAACTCTCCGGTAAGAGGACATCTCTCCCTTAAAGGACACTTTGGCTCTGCAATTAGGTGTTTTTTACAGGAAGGTTCTACTGTATGTCAAAATAAATTTTATAGAATTTATTTCAAGGTATCAAAATATATTTATTAAAATTACTGACTTATCATAAATTAGAGTTTCTTTTCACATAGTTTAGCGTTTTCATGCCCTTCCAACCTTAAATAAACGTTTCATGATTTTTCAGGATGCCTCAAAGACCACTTTTTTTGTCGTTTAAGTACAGATTTCACCACGCTTATGAGAGTCAACAGTCTGAAATATTTAGGCGGTTAGCTTTTCTTGATTAATCAATAGAGAATTTGGACAATCCTGGAATAAGTTATTTCTTCTTTCTCCCTATTTGATACATTGTAAAATACATGTCTGATTATTTCTTAAAATTAAAGATACTTTGGGCAGTATAAATATGTTAGGATTTTATAAGTTGTTTTTTCCTAGATTGGTTTATTTATATTTTGACCAGATGACTGGACGATTTTACATGTATATAAATTGGTTTTTAATGATGTAAATTAGTTAGTCATGAAAGGAAATAAAAAGTGTTGATTTTATTAGAGGTGTTAGTGTTTACTCTGCTCGATTGTAGACTAGGAAAGAATTGGTTCCAAACAGGTTATGGGCCCAGCAGAACGCTTCCACTGCGCCGTAGAAAGAAATTAAAAGTTAAATCTAAAGAAAAAAAGATGAAGGCTAAAGAAGATAAGGCCAGGGAACGGCTAAAGAAGATAAGGCCAGGGAACGGCTAAAGAAGAAAGGTTTATGCTAGACTGAAGAAGATAAAGCTAACTAAGATAGAGAAAAGAATTTGATTATAAGAAATTTGAGTGATTTAAAGACTGAACTTTGTGCAACGAAGAAGAAGAAGAAAAGCTTTGAGTTATAATTTTTTGTCAGATTTGCATAACTAGAAATATCAATGGCTGACGAGTTGAGAATACCTAAACTTGATGGTAATAATTATTATTCCTGGGCTATAAGAACTAAATCTATTTTGATCCAGAAGGACATATGGGATGCGATTGAACCTGGCTTTCCTAGTGAAACTTCAGAAAAACAGAAGCGGAAAGATAGTTTGGCATTATCTGTCATATTATTAGCAGTTGAAGATTCATTCCTAGATGACATCGGTGATTGTAAACGAGCGATCGATGCATGGCAGATACTGGAGGACATCCACACAAAGTATGGCTTGCTGCACATATTACAGCTGCTGAGAGAATTTTTTAACACTGTCAAAAGAAATGACGAGGATATGAAAGAATATTTCGCGAGAATAATGGATTGTCATAGAAAATTAGCAAAGTGCCACCATGGATTTGGGGATGGCGAATTAGCGTTGATTATGTTATTGGGATTACCAAAAAGTTACGAGCCGCTGATTCTCAGTTTGGAACAGCAGGAGGAGAAGCTATCTACTAGTATGGTTAAATCCAAATTACTTTTAGAAGAAAAACGACAGAAACAGCGTCAAATTCCTCAAGATCCTAATAGCGCTTTTGCGGTAAGAAGAAAAGAGGATACATGCAAATCACCATGTCAAGAGCGAAATAAATTTGAATATGATCAACCAAGGAATTATCATAATACGTGGACGGAAGGGAAAAAATAAAATTATAATTATTTCAGGCGGATAAGATGTTTCAATTGTGGCAAATTAGGACACATGGCTAGGAATTGCAGATTTGCCAACTCATCAAGGAGAATTAGCGAAGGTATGCTGAAACAAAGTACGTTAGACCTTACTCATAAAGTCCTATTTGCAAATAACTTGGAAAACAACTCGCAGAATATCTGGTTTCTGGACAGTGGAGCTACTGAACATATCGTCCCTACAACTGCAAACTATCGAATGTGAAAAATTCAATTTTGAAGGAGAGAGAAATGAAGAGACCATGTGGCCTACCCTCAGTAGAGGAAGGCATTGAGGGAGGGAGAAATAAAGAGACCATGTCATGGTCTCTTTATTTCTCCCTCCCTCAATGCCTTCCTCTACTGAGGGTAGGCCACATGGTCTCTTCATTTCTCTCTCCTTCAAAATTGAATTTTTCACATTCGATAGTTTGCAGTTGTAGGGACGATATGACGTAGAACAGACTGAAAATGACTAATACAAAAAGTATTTCAACTTCAGTTGAAATGGCAAACAATGAGAAAATAAAAGTATCAGAGATGGGTGATGTAACCATCAAACTCGGTCACGAATATGGAGGTGAAGCCTTGTTCTTGGAAAACGTATTATACATTCCTGAGTTAGACGGAAATATTTTGTCTGTTGGAAGGATTGAGGAAAGAGGAAACAAAGTTTTATTCCAGAATGGCAAGGCCTCTGTTTTTGGAAGTGATGGCGGGTTAATTTTGAAATCTAATAGAAGAGGAAGAATCTATACAGTGGAAGAACTAAAGAAGGAAGATGAAGGGGAATACCAAATTGAAGCTGCGATCCCAAGAGGATATTCAGGGACTGATGGGGAAACAATATCGGTAGAGAAAGATCTGAATAACTTAGAACGAAGAGAGGATGAAGAGCAGGCCTATGAAGACGAAGCACTGAGGAGAGAAGACGAAGGCCAGAATGAAACTATAATCCCAAGAAGATCTTCAAGAATTGCGGCTAGGCAGAAGGAGTATTGTAGATCAGCCTTCCACCGTGGGATAGTTGAACATAAGAGCCATCAAGATGAAATGCCGTCATCATACGAGGAGGCGCTTAATATGCCCAAAGCACAAAATCGGCTGAGGTCTATAGAATGTGAAATGGCATCACTTCGGGAACACAGAGTATGGGATGTTGACTTGCCGGGTGGTGTTAAACGAAGACCTAACCAGGATCTTGACTACTCTAGGCCTCCGATGAGGGTATGAAAACAACTTTAAAATGGGGGGAAATTGTTAGGATTTTATAAGTTGTTTTTTCCTAGATTGGTTTATTTATATTTTGACCAGATGACTGGACGATTTTAGATGTATATAAATTGGTTTTTAATGATGTAAATTAGTTAGTCATGAAAGGAAATAAAAAGTGTCGATTTTATTAGAGGTGTTAGTGTTTACTCTGCTCGATTGTAGACTGGGAAAGAATTGGATTCCTAACAAAATATTTTTATTATTTCCTGATACTGGCCGAAGTATTTTTAATTTTAATAACTATGAATGCCAGCCAGGCAGCCTCTATCTTTACGATTTCTGATTATTGCTACTATTACTGTTATTCCCCTATATACCTTCTTCTACTCGGAGAATCTGTATAAGACCAAAAGGTCTTAATAAAGCTTTTGTTGTTGTTTGTCGTCTATAAGATATCTATTCACGTTCTGAATGACGACACCCTGGACATCCTGGCATCTGCCAAGACATGTCTCTATAGGTATCATCTCAACATTGAACTGAGAGATCCTGTCCTTGTCTGGAGGAGGACAAGATGGAGGAGCCTCCCTCCTGAGAACAGCTTTATATATTGTATCACCAAATTGTAAATAATAAAATTTATTAATACAAAGAAATAACGCGCCATCTATATAATTCAAATTTAAACACCAAAACGCGAATGTTTCTTTTCACAAATAAATCAAACTTCTACTGCCCTTACTTCGATAAAAATATATTTGGAGAGCTTGACTCATCAGTGTTGAACCCTACCAGCAGTTTCGCCAATTTAATCTACCAGCCGCTTCTTTAGAGCTCTAATACTATATTGGATCATTCTTCTTTTATATGCAACACTGAAGGATGGAATCTTAGAAATGATATTTAAGCAAACTATGGACATAAGCGTTTTGGACAATTGAATTGAATTTAAATATTTGCATTGAGCAATGCTCTTCCGCAAAGCAATATGGACAAGGTCAGTTTGGTATGAATTAATACATAGCAATAACACGCCATCTATACAATACAAATGAAAACATCAAAACGTGAATATTTCTTTTCACAAATAAATCAAACTTGTACTGCCCTTCTTCTACATTTATCTTTGTTTAATTTCTCGTTAATATTTGTAACAATTGACTAAGAGTGTTAATAAAATGTTTTGAATTGTCCATTTACGTTCTGACTGTGAATCATAATAATGTGAAAAATGGCATACAAGACTATACTCTGTGTGTAGTGGTTTTGCCACAATGTAACTCTGGGCTGACAGAGGAATCCGTGAGACTGAAGCTCAGAGAAAACAAAGAAAATCTTGAGCAGCAAGTGACCCGTTGGGAGTACCTCCCAGGATGTCTTCAAGCAGTTTCCGGAGTATTGTGGCCATTGTTGGGGAATTTTTCGCTTCTTCAGCCACGCACATCGTCCCTCCACGTGGATTCTCGAACTATACCGGATAATTGATTCATTTATATAGCTTTGAAAATTATAAATATATACAAGTATTATGAAAAAGGAATCTCCTTATCGTGCAACTGAAAGTTGCTGATGGCTTGCGCCATCTATCGGAATAAATATCAACTATATCAACTATAACTATACAAGTATATTTGAACAAAAAGGCATATATTGGATCGAAATATCATTTTTTTTACCAATATTTCAGTTGGCTGAACGCCAACCTTTATCAAGGTTATTGACACACATTAATATGTTATAATACCTTGATAAAGGTTGGCGTTCAGCCAACTGAGATATTGGTAAAATAAACGATATTTCGATCCAATATGCCTTTTTATTCAAGGATTTATTTATCGAATTCTCTATTTTCAAATACAAGTATATATTATGAAAAAGGCCTCTCCTAATCATGCAACTAAAAGTTGCTAATGGCTTGTACCATCTGTTAAAATAAATATCAACTAAGAGTTTAGTTTAACTATTCCAGATTTGGAAAAAAATGCTCCTTTCACGTACGCTTTCAGGCTGTTGGCTCTCATCAGCGTGGTGTAAGCTTTTAGTATATTTATTTAAACAGATGACGCAAGACATCAGCAAAATATACTTCTTTTCTCAATTTATCTACCTGATCACAGTACAATTTTACTTTTGTTGTTGTCGTGTTCAATGAAGAGCCTCAGATTTCCACATGCATCTCTATCACAGCAGTCGCAATGTCCCATATATATATATATATATATATATATATATATAATATATATATTAATAAAAAAGGCATTTCCTGATCGTGCAACTGAAAGTTGCTGATGGCTTGCGCCATCTATCGCAATAAATATCAGCTAATCGTTTATTTTTAATTATTCCAGAATTGGCCAAATACCATTTCTTGATTGATCAAGAAAAGCTACCAACTTACGCGTTTTGGGTTGTTGGCCCTAGTCAGCGTGGTGCAAGCTGTACCTCAGCGACCAAAAAGGCTGGTCTTTGGGGGATTCTGAAAAACAATGAAACAGGTAATTTGATATTATTCCGATAAATGGCGCAAGCCATCAGCAACTTTCAGTTGCACGATCAGGAAATGCCTTTTTTAAATTAATTTATCTACCTGATCCAAGTACAAATTCACCTTTTTACTATTTCACACACACACACATATATATAGAAGGGCAATCGGTAGATAGGGAGATGAGTTTCTTTCATTTATAAATTACAAGAGGTTTCGATTAAATCGTCTTTTTATACGGGTAATCGTATAAAATTGGTATCCTAAAAACTATAAAATTTATAGTACAAACACAAACAATTTTTTAGCTTTCAATTGTTAAGCTTGATAATAAATACTGCAAAGTTTATATACGATATATTGTATATTATAAACCAATATTTAATGTTTCAAATCTGATTCGAGAACAGAATGGTTCACTTCATTTATATTCAAATATGAATCACGCCTAACTATCACGTTCTGTATACTGATGATACTATTTTGGAAGAGATTAATAAAGATTTCACACCTGTGTGTTACAATGACAAATTGAACTATATATGTCAAACATGAAACACCCCATGTACAACCCACTACTCACGATCAATACAGCTAGTACTATTTTGGAAGAGTTAAAGAAAAGACATTTCAGCCTGCAGCTACAAATTGACTATCAATAAAATAAGTCATTGATACTCTGACCTGAAATAAAGATATTAGCTTAATATCTTACCATTGTTTTCTTGGCAGCTAAGATAGGATCTTGTTTCCTGGTCTACATCATGACAATTGAGGATCTAGCCTTGATCCCCATACGCGGAACCTGTATGGAAACTTATTCTTTTCATTTTTACATAAAGAACATTGTTAAGTCATTTTGCATTCTTGTTATAAAACATAACTGATGACTTCTACCATCTAATAGAATGCTTGATTTGCATAATAAAGATAGGATTTTGATATCACATCCTACTACTATTAATCTGTACTATCATTGTTTAGAGTGTTTATATATCTGTGATAATATTTCCTATATATATAGAAATGTTGCCGGGAGGAAAATGATCTAAAAAAACATAGGGCTCCTTTCTCGTCAAATTAAACGTCAAACCTAGACGCCATCTATTGACCGTCGCCGCAAACTATCGGCCTTGGGTCGGTGACAAAGCCACAACACCAGCTTTGTCAATTGAGAAGGGTCCACCTAGAGATCATGATTTAAGGCTAATGGCCCTCGTTAGCTTAGGACGGACTGAACACCTCTTTGGCAGATTGTGGAAATTCTATTGGATTCGGTGTGGATCTCATGGAATAAAGTCCGCTTTAGGCTGACAAGGGCCATTACCCCGACCATGGTCTCTAGGTGGACGCTTCTCAATTTGTCAAAGCTGGTGTTGAGGCTTTGTCACCGACCCGAGGCCGCTAGTTTGCGGCGACGGTTAATAAATGTCGTCTCGTTTTGACACCTACGAGTATATATATATTATATAAAGAAAGAGATATTTCTGCTGTATTTTTGATCATCTTGGAATTTATGGTATGGAGTTATTTGCTGGTTCTTTTTGGTACTAAATGGTATTGGTGATGCAATCGTGGTTGAAATAACAATTTTGAAAGTATGAAAATAAAATAAGTTTTGAAAAGAGATTGTTTCAATTGAGCTTTAGGATTATATAATAAACATAATTTGGTAAAACGTACTGCCTGACTTAAGGCGAGTAGAACAAGGAAACCAAAATATTATTTACATAATGTACAAAGATTTGAGCTGGCCAACGGGGAAGAACGACAACGAGTTTTTATAGGGGAAGCATGACCTCTGGCGGTCGATTTAGCAGTATTTGTATTTATGAAATATATTTTTAAATAAACTAATATTTTAATATAACATTTTAAATAATACCTTTATATAACATATATACATATGTATAAGTATATAATGAGATAATCTTATGCTCTTTAATTGCATCAAACCAATTTTATATTCAAATTATCCTTTGTAGAATATATATGTAAATATATAAAAGTGTATTATAATGTGTAAGAAAGTAGTAGTTTTTAGCTCTGACGCAAAGATTTCGTTCTTCTTTCTTTTCTTTTCAGAAGCACATCCAAAAACTATCATAGGTGGTTTTATCTTATCAAATGAAATTGGCGCGGTTGTGAAGACTCTAGCTGTCATTGTGGCAACGAATTCCAGGATTAGAGACACCTACTGCTGGAATGTCCACTCTACTTCACCGCTAGACAACAGACAGTAAATAATGTTGTAGATCAATATCAATTTGTGTAAATTCTAGAGATGATTATCATAGATTTAACATTTTTGTAGATATATTTGTGATTATCTTTCAAACCTGTAAGGTTCAGGTTCCTAATATATATATTACTAGCCAATGTACCCAGCTTCGCCCGGTTTTTACCCGAGTAAAGGTTTGTCTAACGAACATTTGTTAAAACAATTCTAGCAAACATCCAATCCCTACTGAATCTATACTTGGTAAGATAACTTTATGTTTGAATAATTGCTCCACCTAGCTATATCCGTTCAAACGTTGCTGTCTTTGAACAAAAAGGCAGTTTTGATACCTAAAACATAATTTAATAATGATCAAATGTATACAATACATCAAAATTAAAATTAACATTAAAATTATCCCTACATATATGTCTGATGGTTCTAAGCTACCTCCCCACCAATTTTAATCCAAATCGATTCAGCCGTTCTTGAGTTATAAATAGTCTAACATGCATCGGCCGGGAATCGAACCCGGGCCGCCCGCGTGGCAGGCGAGCATTCTACCACTGAACCACCGATGCTTATAAGAAATGGCCATATTTGGGTATTTATTCCATTCACAAAAGCAAACAATGACAGAATTGATTGTTGATGACTCTGATACTTGTATATTTTAATTGTTTCTCTCTTTTTAATTTTCATTACTTTTTCTTGTATAATGTGTTTATAACTGTTTCTGTTTAAAAAAATGTAAATCGACGCAATTATCCATAGCTGGGATATCGCGTTTTGTGTGTTTAAATAAATAAATAAATAAATAATATTTTTTAAAATTTCGGGTATTGTCAAAAAATCTTGATAAATTAATAAATGCCAACCACGTACGCCTTCGTACTGTTGGCCTTCGTCTGTGTGGTGTAGATTGAAATAAAGAATTGGAATCCATATATCATGTTTATTGGTTAATTGAATGTGACATTGTGACTAAGGTCAACCATTTCTTTATTTCCTGATAAGTTACGCCCAGCTCATCCATCCAGTCTGATGTAAACAGACCAATAACGGATGGAATAACGGCGAGGTTATTTAGAGGAAGTGCAATGTTTATTGCTCGGTTGGTGACCCTGGCAAAAGCCGGTGTCTTGAATTCCAATGTGGCTTTTTGCCCATAGGCGCCGCCGTCTTGGCCTATGCATTCGACTGATCCTGATACCTATGCTATTTATAGTGCAAACAAAAAAGCCTTTTGAACTTTCCATTGTTGATCTTGATAAGGAATACTGAAAAGCTTATATGCGTTGTATTGTATAATGCATTTACCAAGCAAAATATTTTACTCTCTCAAACCTGATTCCAGAACACAGAATGGTTTCTCTAATTTTAAAAAATATAATATATAATTGAAGGTTATATACACCCATACCTCGCTTTGCGTCGGGGTTACGTTCCAAAAAAACACGACGCAAATTGAAACGACGCAAAGTGAAAATATGTGAAGGCGCAATCAAAAACAAAGGTGTTGCCATATTTTAGGAAAAAAAAATTAAAGACTCGAATCCAAAACAACGCAACTTCGAAAATCTAACGACGCACAGTAAAAATCAGTTAAAATTAAGCAGCGACGCAACTTCGAAAAAAAAAAAAAAATGCAAAACGAAACGACGCAAAGCGAGGTATTGGTGTATATATATATATATTTTTTTTTTCACAATAAGTTTCATTTGAAAAAAGGGTCAACTCTTTTTATTCATAATATTAATTGTACAATTTCTTTATTTTTAATATAATGCATGTTTTACTTCTATTTTAAGTAGAGCCAATTTTCTCGATATAAGAACAAGTAAAGGAATAAAAAATTATCGATTTTAAAACTGATTAATTTCTAATTCAATCTTTTTTATAATAATCACTCTACTACTCATGAAAATTGTTGAAAATGGTATTTTTTTGCTAGCTAAGGTTTTTTTTATATAAGTTCAAAATGTGATAATTTTATCAACCTTTTGCACTAGTTCGTACGATGTTGCACTCAAACTACTCAAGGTAACAAACTTCAGTGTGAGAGTTTGACTGTTGTCAATTTTGTGTCTAAAATATCAACATTCTAAATGTTAGCAATCAAGTCTTAATATATCGACAGAACATTGAAACCTTTCTACTTTGAAAATAGCGAGATTCTTTTCCCTAGTACACGTGATACAGGCCATGATAATCATGGCGGGTAGAAGTAGGCGACTGCTTTTACTGTAAGTGCACCATATGTCTACACACGTGAAGAGCAATTCGACTTTGAAATTACAAATCTGGCAGAGCCACATTTTATTACTTGCACTCGCTGGTTGGGTTTGGACTTTTTACTAGAATCAGGGGCCATTGGAGCATTTTTTTTAATCAGAAAAAGTGCCCAATGCGGGAATCGAAACAGGGTCGTAGCGGTCGACAACTAACGGTTTAAACCATCCTTTCACCGACCCCGATAGCGAGAGTGAGCCGTCAAAATGTCGGTTTCGCTAACAAAAAACATATTAATGAGTTTCCCGTTTTGAATTTTACAAAATTTCCCAAAATTTAAAAGGTATAATTGAAATTAGTCCATTCTAACTATCCAGATGATTCTGAAGTTTTGTAAACGTGAATTGTCGTCAGAATTGAAAGAGTGTACCAAATTTACGACTTCTACTCTAAATTCTGTAAGTATTTTGACAATTAATCATTTTTGGGGACAGATAGACATGGAAGCAAGTTTAAAAACACTGGCAAAAATGATTGCTTAATAGTATCTAAACGGCTGTAAATAATATTGAATTATTATTATTGGCTAAATATCTCTCTTTTATTTTCGTGTAATGTATAAATATTTTATTTTACAATATTATTTAAATAGCGTATCTATTTGTCATGCCCCATTTAAATTTTCTGAAGCTTTAGGCAAATTTGTTACAAACATTTCGATTCATACACGAATAATTAAAAGTATAGAATATAATTTGAGACTTTAAAATCTTGGTTTCAGATCCAATTCGGTAATGGAAACGATTCGTTTTTTTTTGACGATTAGAGATAATACAATTTTTATTTAGTGCTGATATGATCATTTTTCTTGTTGATTCTTACTTTCTCTCTCTTTCTTTCTTAGACTA
>CP092879.1:38878398-38904220 GCA_030710605.1 Cordylochernes scorpioides
TAGGACAGTCTATGTAAGATCAAATGTCTTAATGAAATCTTTATTTGTTGTATGTTAGAATTGTTATCTGAAAGTATGGAACTGAAAAATCTTGATTTTAAATTTGATGATGTCCTAATTTTCCTGAAGGTTTTAAATCAAGAATAGACTGTAAAAGTGAAAGCTATGATATCCATGACTGCGTTTAGTGTACCACATATATACTGTTGCAACAATTTTAATGCGCCCTACATTCATTCAAAATATTCTATGATATTTAATATTTATTTAAAACAGATTATTTAGATTATCATAATTCCTTTTAATAGTTTCATTTCTTTTGTAATATTTTTATTGTACATATATCTTGATTGGTTATTGGAGCGAGAGAGGACCTAGACGAAGACTGCGGATCGCGACCTACGAGGAAGACAACGAATAAATAAACACAATATCTTTAAAAGGTAATTTATTTTTATTTACTTTTATTTATTTACTTTGAGTATGGAAACCCGCTCGGGAAACGTGTATAACACCAAGAAGGAGGAAATCAAGGTCGACGACCCTGCAAAGCTGCAACTTGGTGCAACAATACATATCTATTGGCAGTACGAAATTGTACCGTATATAAAACGAATTTCTTTTGTCGTTTACATTATTCTTTAGTATTGCCTTTGTGATAAATAACCGAACAATTGTAGGACATTTTTTAAAACTTCAATTTGCTGCATTAGGGTCTTCAAATATCTTGACTCAAAATTCTTAAGCAGAATATGACTTTGAGAGCCTTCAGACCAATCCCCTCACATATCCGCTGGCTTTCCAAAACACAAGCCAACAATAGTTTAGCAAAAGAGTTAGAACAGTTTATAAATCTATAGCTCTCATTCTTAATTAGATCATAATGGGCAATCATAGCCATTGTTGAATTAAGCCACAATGGGTCGTTATTGTTATCTACTATATATTGATCATAATTGTTGATCTTATTTGTTTGTCTTCAGGCTAAGCGATTAATGTACAATGTGTGGGTTGTGTGTAAACCGCTTCTTTAACGACCACGCTATTTTAATGACAACTTTTTAGAATGAACAAGTCATCGCTTTTAAAGAAATGCTATAAAGAGTAATTAACACCTTGAAACTGAATTCTTTATCGATTTGGCATCAACTCTAAGGTTGATGGCTGGCAGCCCTTTTTTCCCTCTTAGAGAGCTTTATTTCTTTGGTTATTCTCTCTTTTGATGGTATAGTAGGATATTCTACTGAAATTGTCCATTAATTCCAATCTCGGCCATCCTCTTTCTTCTATCTTTTTCCATACATCCCTCCAGTTATGCCTTTAACCATTCTGAATGTCGGAAATAATGTCCAAACATGCTGGTTTTTCTTCTTTCAATCGTCGTCAGTGGCCAACTCTGACAAGCGGCCAGTAATATTGACCTCCAATATACAATTTATTTTATAAATTCTCCTAAATAGCGGCCAACCTTGATCACTGTCTTATGAAACTAAATGTAACCTTGTTTATAAAACACCAATCAAATAATTGTATATATTGTTAACTATGGTGATATAATTACCTAAGTTATTATTTCCTCGTTAGAAACGCTAATTAGGCCTCAGTCATGGTTTTTATTGAGAACTTTTCTCTCACATATACGGTACCTATGGCATACTTTGCTAATATTGACTGATTTGTTTACGATATTAAACGTTCAAAGTATTGTTACATCCTACGAAAATCTTCCATTATAATATCTACAAACAAAACATACACACACACACACGCACACGCACGTACACACCAGACCGCTTTAAAATCACATTGGGCTATATATCTTATATATTCGGCCCTGAAAAGAAAACATTGATTGATACATTCAGCTTCATAGTTTATATATTTGATTCTGAAAAGAAAACAGTGATTGATACATTGAGCTTCATAGTTTATATATTTGGTTCTTAAAAGAAAACTTTGTTTGATAAATTGGGTTGTATAGCCTATATATTCGGTCCTGAAAGGAAAACATTGATTGATACATTTAGCTTCATAGTTTATATATTTGATTCTGAAAAGAAAACAGTGATTGATACATTGAGCTTCATAGTTTATATATTTGGTTCATAAAAGAAAACCTTGTTTGATAAATTGGGTTGTATAGCCTATATATTCGGTCCTGAAAGGAAAACATTGATACATTGAGCTTCATAGTTTATATATTTGGTTCTTAAAAGAAAACTTTGTTTGATAAATTGGGTTGTATAGCCTATATATTCGGCCCTGAAAAGAAAATTTTGGTTGTCATTAGAACGGCCTGGAAGATTAAGCAGGAAAATCCTCTTGGAGAACTTTCCACTGAGAAACCAAGCCCTCAAAATATTTTTTTCTGTCGCAGAAAGGACAGAGCATCAAATTGTTTAACATTAAGAAAGAATTATTGTAACAACAAAATTAAATATTTCGTTCTTGGCAGCTTAAGTGTCAAAAATTGAAAATAGCAACGAAATAGGATTGCAATACGTCGATAGATTCCTTGAAGTAAAAATTCGAAATTATCCTGAAATCCTTTATTCTGGAGGATTACCTATTTGAATAGAAGATAGAAATTTTTATAAGATAAAAGATTATCTTAGTAAAATTAATCAGGCCTACAGGGAAAATTGTATTCTCAAAACATTTTCATCATTCTCTAGCTTTCGGCCACGGACGCACTCCAGTAGAAGCTAGAGAATAATAAAAATATTGATTGTTTATATTCATGAAATTATGAATTGATTATTTTTAAATTAACAGGTCAATATACGTAAAATTTGTATTATACTATAAATATTTGAGACAGTAGAACCTCTTAGTAAAGGATAACACCTAGTTACAGAGCCAAAGTGTCCTTTACAGAGAGATTTCCTCCTACTGGAGAGTTGCTAAATAGTAAAAATACCTGGAAACATGCATTAAAGAATAGGTTTTAAAGAAAAATAAAGCATTTATATAAAAGAAACTCGTGACAATACGTTTCAAATGATTGCATCTAGTTTAGACGTTTGAAAGTGATTGCTTCTCTTTAGTTGAATATATTTTAGAACATATATACATAGGATGTTATGAAATCGAAGCCGCCCTGTTATACAGGTTGGCTTTTTGTCTGAATTTGCCACAACTGGTGTTGTGGTTCATTCTTTATCATCACAAGTAAAGTTTTTTACTAGGGTGATGTAAAGTGCCATCGTTTTGATGCCCAATTAAAAGGAGATTAGATTGAAACACTTTAATTAACATCTTGTCAATTAGGTTTTACAGAAAGAATGAAAAAAACAACAGATTATAAACAATGAATTATGAGTGAAGGGGGCTCCACCATCTTGATAGGGTCCTCCTCCAGACCAGGAGGGGTTCTTCTCGGACCCCCCGCAACTCCAGGGCCAGGAAGTGTCTATAAAGGTGTTTCTTTTGGTACACATATATATATATATATATATATATATATATATATATATATATATATATATATATATATATATATATATATATAACGATAAAGTTCTATCTATATATGCAAGAATTGAAATCACTTATAAACACGATTTTTAATGTATAAAACGCCTGTCTTTATCGCATCTTGAATTGCGATTGAATTATGAAAAAATTATAATTTTATAAATATCAGTGTTGTTCCAGATAATTATTGAATGAAAACATAATGTATATTTACTTTTAGAGTTTCATGTTTGTGAAAAAAGAAGTTATTGCGATCTAGAAGGTTTGTATGAATCATGTGAATGAGGGTGTCAACTAAAACAAACACTAAATATAAAGACAAACTAAATAGGTTCCAAATATAAGGATTAACCAACAAACGACACGTTCAAGGTGATCCTCACTTGTTCTGATGGCGATGAACTTTGTTTTTCCTCAAATCTTTAATCCTCTGGTGCTGGGAAGGACGTACTATATCCCTCACAGTTTTATCTCTTTGAACAAACAGGAAGTGGATAGAACCTACTTGAACCTTTAGTTCATACTTTTAAAAGAGAGATTAAAGTCTTAAATGCAGTTTTTATCTATGTTTTTCCTTCTTGATAAAATAATAAAAAAGTGTGTGTGTGTGTTATTTATTGTAAATATTTCTTTCAATTGTCGTTCTCAGGGTTTTAATGTTATTGAAGATTTTAATATTCATCTCATGCGTTTCTTTATTCCATGCTGGTAAGCTTTTGAACAATAAGAATTTTCACAACAGTTATGGTTATCTGTTGTGAGTATTGAGAAAATACAGTTATGGACAAAACTTAAGGGATTGTAAATTCTTTGATATCGCCGGCTGTCTGATTTTCTTTTTGAAAGAGACAGAGGCGATTTTTTCACACTTGGTTATCTCGCGTGTTTTCAATAAAGATCACTGTGTATCTAATATATTTCAGAGTTATTGTTTGAATCCCGATATACTTGATAAAAGTCACAATTTTCTTAAGTTTTGTCCATGAGAATGTACATTGTCCCCTATTTATTTTTCAATAAAATATAACTTAAATATTTAACATTATGTGTGGGACGCGTTATTCTTTAATGGAACTTTTATTATTTTTTTTTCCAATCAAAAGTTGATAATTATATTATGATGCATTAGCACACCATCTGTTATGAAAATTAGAAATTATTATAGATGCGTATGATTCTTTTAAAATTAAGGGTAGTAGATTATTTTTAAATTTTAAATTAATCATACGCGCGTCTATAATAGTTTCGAATTTTCATTTAAAAAAAAAAAAAAAGGTAATAAATTTAACCTTTTTTTACTTCTTCAATGCATCACTTATTATGACTTCGGACAGAATTGAGACGAGTACGGATAGAAGCATAGGTCTTTATAACAATGATTTTGTCTATTTGAGTCATCATCGTGTGAATCGCATACATCACAGACTGGAGGGTGTTGTGGGGATCATTAATGACATCTCTCTCAATAACGCACCATGCACTATATTCGAGGGAGTTTCAGAATGAAAAGCTGGAATCCAGATATCAAGATCTCAGTGATTGGAAACATTAAGTATCAGCCGTCTCTTTATTCTTAGTCTTGTGGGCTGTGTGTTTACTTACTTCTTCTTCTTTCTTATCTCCACTCAATCATATTAGGGTATCAAGCTTGTAGAGCTTGTTTATGGTGTCTGTTTGACAACCATTATGACTGGGTGAAGTAGAATGCGTCCGCCTTTGTCATTAAGACTGGGAGCACTATTTAGTGGCAGGCCGACTTAGCTCCAAAAGAAATGGCCGCCTCTGACATGAGAAACAGGCGCCATGAGCAGCCGCCCCTAACATGGAGTACAAATAGGGCCTCCAATCCCGGTACATATTTTCAATCCCGGGATTCGGGATTGCTTTTTTCTCAATCCCGGGATATCCCGGGATTGAAGAGAAGTCTCTCCAACATGTTCAATAAATTATCCCAGCCCGTTCTGCAGTCGAGAATGAGACACATACCCGGTGGAAATGCGATTATCTTGCCGCATGTAGTTCAGTAAGATCTCGTTCTTCAGCGGCGATCGTTTGAACAATTTCACAACCACACGAGCTTTTTTCGTCACTTCATTTATATTTTTCTTTGAAAATACTGGAGATTGTGGATAAATTGCTTCAGGTAATGAGGGATGTGCTACCTCTAGGCTAACGTTAAATGGAGAAGAGTCCTCATTGTCATCCTCGGAAAGGTCAGATTCTGCTTCATTTACTGTTGCGGAAACGAATTCAGGAACAACCCTCTCTTTTTTCTTAGCATAAAGTACATCCATCACAGCCAGATGGAGACCATGCGCGTAGCAGAGCTGTTGCAGTGGACCAATAATGTGACCCAATTTTACCATCATTGCTCACCCATCAGTTGTAACACACACAATATCAGTTTCGAAGTCGATACCAAACTCCAAGAGCTTAGCACCAATGAAATTTTTGCATTGTTCAGAGGAAAATACTCCAGATATTCGAGTCAAGCCAAGATTCCACACCTTGGTTTGGCTATGAATATTTATGTTCAGGTAACGCTTGCTTCTGATTGACGTCCATTCATCCAGCGTAAGGCTGAAAAGTTGCCCCTTTTCTTGCTCCATCTGAAGCTCTCAAACGACCTTCTCACGAAATGTGTCCGCATAACGACACACTTTAATCTTAATGGTCTCTGCGGAGAGAGGAATTTCATGTCCAAGAGCTTTGAGGCACTTGCGTAGATTCTTAGATGTGACAAAAACGGAGAATGGCAATCGAGAGCTATCATTCTAGCTAGCACAGCATCAGTCGATCGATCGATGGAAACAGACGAAAATGATCGAGAATTGATATCTTGGGGGTCTTTTTTGCAGGGGTCTGTGTATCAACTTCGTCTTTAAACTTTCTCTTCGAAGTTTCGATTCCGTGGACCGCCTTCTGGTGTACATGCAGCCCTTTTGTTGACCCACCGTCGCATTTCGAAATCCTTTTGCACGCTATACACCGTGCATTTTGGCCAGATCTGTCTCGTAGGTAATAGCACCAGATTCCTTCTGATTTGAAAGGAATAAACTTCGCCATCACAATCAAGAAGTGATGAGCTTACCAAAAATGTCCGACGCTTTTTCTATTGAGGTCCGATAACAAGGTCCGATAATATTGTTTTAGATACTTTGTTTTATGTTCGTATAAGTTGAAAAATACTTTAGGCTGATGCTTGATAGTGACGAAGCATTTAATGAAATGACATTAAATAAATTTAATTTAAATTAAATGACAAAAAATCTAGCGAGGGTTTCACAAAATGAACAGCAGAGCAGTGCGTTCATGATGACCCTTGCATACAGAGTACAGGATGGAGACTATAAACATAGATTAAAAAATATATATATAAAACAATTTCGAGACCAGATAAGAGGTTAGTGGCGGGTCCATGTTACACGCAGGTCCGCCACAAAAATAAAGGGATGCCGCTACTATATAAGAAGCCACTATTTGCATGTCAACAAAAACTGGGGCCCCCTCCATGTATACTGCTGCATACTCTCATTCTAGAGGCTGCCATTTTGGAAAGATCTTGCAGAATAACCCTTCGTTATTAGTGCATGACAATAATTTCAAATCTCTCAGAAAAAAAGACCCGAAATGCAACTGTATAAACAAAACGTCAAAAGTGTGCTATCTCATCATCTGTTTGATTACCAAAATGCTAGATAATAAAAATATATTTTTGCGCTGGTTTTCATGCACAAACCAGTAATCCCGGGATTTTTCGAGCAGAATCCCGGGATTTCGGGATCATTATTTGGCTTGGAGTACAAATACAATATACTAGGGCCTACAGTAAGAGTAACTTAAACACAGAAAAATCGTGGACTCAAAAGTACAACACAAAAAAAAGTAAATAATAAATCACAATTTGTTAAATAAAGCTAAGTACTGTTTTTTATTTTATTTAACAAATTGTGATTTATTATTTACTTTTTTTGTGTGTTGTACTTTTGAGTCCACGATTTTTCTGTGCTTAAGTTACTCTTACTGTAGGCCCTAGTATATTGTATTTGTGTGATAACCCGTAAATAGTAACATTTGTCATTGGCGAGCCCTGCCAGGATTACTGGTGTTTGCACGTATAAATTCCTGTAATTTTTACGTGCGGTTTTTTTTTCGTTGATTGAGTGGTTTATTACTATTTTTTGTACTCCATCATGTTCGCGAATTCTATGCTCAACTTGTCAGTGTTTAATGGGGTTAATCTCGAATCTTTCATTCGGGTGGTCGAACTTAAAGCTCGAGTAGGCAAATGGGATCCTGAGGTAAAAGCATTGCTCATATTCGAGGCTTTATCCCCTGAGGTTAGGTTGAGCTTAGAGGAGATGGGTATCCGTAACGATAGCAGTTTCGAAAGTATTGCTAGTAAACTGAACATATTGTACCCTAAGAAAGCGCGTGGTATTAGGGAATGCCTTAAATTAATAGAAGGTCTTAAGCAGAGAGTTGGGGAAAGTCCTATGGTTTTTAAAGAAAGATTCCTGGCCATTAGAGATAAAGTAGAGTACAGTTTTGACGATAGCCTAGTGTTCGAAATTTTCCTCGAAAATGTGCTCGATAATTATAGAGAGGCTATTGTTCGCAGTGAGGCTAAATCATTAGACAAAGCAGTCAGTGTCATGGCCACGGAGGATAGTGTAGAACACCGTTGCAGCTTTATGAAAGGGTATGTTCAGTAGAAGAGTTTGAAGAAATAAATAGCATTAAGAGTGAGATGAAGATGCTTAGTGCCAGTGTACACAGGATGAAGCACGAAAATGAGCAGTGTATTGCAGATCTTAGAGGTGAGATAGAAAAACTGACTAAATTGTTGGGCGAAATCAGGCTGAGTCCACCTGAGTGTAGCTTAGGACATATAGCTAGTGATTGCTCAAGACAGTCTTCTATGTTTTCCAACCGCAATACTCTTGACAATGCTGAGATAGTGAACATACGTTCATATGGAGGAAATCAGTTTAGAAATCTGCCAATAGTTAAGGTGAATATTAACGGCAATATGTGGCACCTGTTATACGATACAGGAAGCCAAGTCAGTATTATTGATTCCGAAAAGTGTAATGTCTTGAAGGAGAATTGGGACGATGCACTTAAAACTTTACGTATAGTTTCAGTGACAGGCCACGAGCAGACACTTACACGTGTTAAAACCTGTAGAGTTGGTAACGAAAACGGCAGCAAGCTGGGATAGATAAGATTCTGGTTAATGTCACTCGGAGATAAAGGCTACGACGGGATTCTGGGAATCAATGATATAAGGAGATTGAATGTCCAGTTGCCTCCCGTACGGGAACGTTGCAACATGATTTCCTTGAAACCAGAAAACCATGATTATGTAGACCTTAGCTGCATTGCCAGTGCACATAGACCAATGGTTTCAAGCTCCATAGATGAGAAATCAGTGAGACGCATTGAAAACGAGGCTGTAAAGTTGCCACCTACTGAGTTTAACAGAAACTGTGAGTGTAGCGCTGAGTCTGTTAATAGTTTTAGAAAGCCTACTTGGGCTGAGAGGTTAAGGGTGATAAGGAAAGCAAAGGAGACTGTCAGACAGTTTATGTCAGGTAATTCTGCTAAAAAGCTTATGAATCCTAGGCCACCTTATTCCAGAAGTTTCGACAGAGGAGATCTGGTAATGCTAGCTGTTCCTAAGACTGAAGGTTACTCCAACGTCTATGGGCCTTTCCGTGTCGAAGCTTAGGATCTCCGATGTTAACTTTAGAGTAAGAGGGGTCACCATGCACGATGTGAAAGTTGTACATGTCGATAGGATGAAAGCGCTTAGAAACAGACGTTAAGAAGATCTTTTAGCTCTTGGACTTGAGAGAACTGAATGGAATTGGATCGTTCGGTTTCTCATCAAGTGAGCGTCTGTCAGTACCCTAAGTCTCTACCTAACATACCCAGCCGGTCCCAGATGAGAGCTTATTTGGTCCCTCATTAAACTCTGTCTGCTAAAGCATATTATATATGTGTGTTTGGTAATCACTCAAGCTAACTCACGTAGTATGCGCAGATTATTATTATTATTTTTTGAAGTTTCTTTTGGGAGGAGCAAGATGGAAGGCACCTTTATGGAACGACCCGGATGCCTACTTCTCCTCTCTTTAGTTTTTTTTTTGTATCTTTATAACATGGCTCCCGTGAGCTTTTTCCCTCCCGACAGCGGGAGGGTTTCCTTACGGGACAATGGGAATGTTTGGGAGATTTGTTAGTTTCTTTTTTTTTTCTTTGGAAGGATACCTTTTGTCAAATTAAATATTGACAAATATTTGCAATCTTATCATATCTTATCTCAGGTTTTAGTGGAAAGAATTTGTGTTTTCGTTTGTTTGTGAACAAATCTCTCCCGCCTTCTCATTGGACGAATGTGGCCATGTTTGTATATAAAGGGGGCTATGGTATGAGTCGAGGCGAGTGTGGTGGATTATCGTGTGGGGACGCTTAAAGTGTTCTCTGCGTGCTATATCCCTGTCTGGCAATCTCGGCGCATACCTGTGTAACCCCGGTCCGATCCCTACCTAAGCAGCAATAAAGCTAAGTACTGTTTTTTATTTTATTTAACAAATTGTGATTTATTATTTACTTTTTTTTTGTGTGTTGTACTTTTGAGTCCACGATTTTTCTGTGTTTAAGTTACTCTTACTGTAGACCCTAGTATATTGTATTTGTGTGATAACCCGTAAATAGTAACATTTGTCACGGGATCCAGGGATCCCGGGAAACAGGATCCCGGGATTGGAGGCCCTAAGTACAAACACTGCTCATTCTGTATCCCTGGATTAGGAGCCCTTGCAGGGTAATATCAGCCGGGCCAGCTGAGCCCAGGTTTTTTAGTGAGCTTGTTACTGCTCCCCCTCCTCCTTTTTCATCCGGGCTTGGGACCGGCAAAGGCGAAGTTTTTTACTTACTTAATTATTGTAAGTGCACCACATGTCTACACATGTAGATAGCAGTTCGAATTTTACACTTACAAATGTTTCATGGCCGCATTTATTCACTTACACTCGCTGGTGGGATTTTAAAGTAATCGGGATTCATTGAAACAATAATTTTTAAATTCAGTACTGGCCATTGTGGGATTCAATACCGGGTCACGGCTGTCGAAAAACGTCGGTTTATACCAGGGGTCGGCAAACTTTTGAGTCGGAAGAGTCAAAAATTACAATTTACAAAATTTCAAATTTTTCAAAGAGCCACAAAATATTTTCTTGCCAACAATAAATAGTACTCGCATAAATAATATTTACATATGGAACTATATAAAGAGCCACAGCTTCACATCCAAAGAGCCGTATCTAGCTTGCGAGCCACAGTTTACCGACCCCTTGTTTATACCTCTCCTCCGATCTACTTGTAAGCCAGTAATGTACTGATGACTAACAAGGTGTTCCACCCATACTGAGACCTCGGTGCTTATAACAAACAATTTGGAGGAAAACCCCGGCAATCGGCTCAACCTTGAAGTTCACGGTCGAGGCGCTGATTGGACCATCTATCACATCAGTAGTGTACCACCTTTAGGGGAGGGCGTGGATTGGACTGTCCCTTGCGACATGGATGACCTTCATGATGCTATCTGCCGTGAGCTATGAAACGGTTGAAACTTCCATTTTTTGCTTACTTTCTCTTTGTGCTGCATGATCCGTGCGTGATTAGCCAAACAAAATACCGAACAAACAAGCCTTGTTAGTGTAATAACTCTTTTTTGTTGAATAAATTTGATGCTTGATTTGAAAAGACGCGTGGTATTTGTGTATATTTTAGTATTCTTTTACTAAAAATCATTATCAGATTACCATTGTTAAAGGATTTTTGAATATGTCTGACCAGATTTTCGCAATGTAAATCTTATACACAACACGTACATTTATTGATAATAAAGTAATCAGTCTTAAATTTTAAAACTATGAAAGTTTTTATATGCTGCATACCTTATTTTTTCAAATGAATTATTCTAATTCTATAATTTCAAAGGTAGTTTTAGGTGTACATGATGTAATAAAATGTGCGCAATAATTTGTTTATAAATTGCACGCAAAGGAGTATTAGCAATATTTCTATAAATCAAAAATTGAAATAAATATGTCTCTCCTATTTTTTACATTTGAAATTTAAAAAATAATAATTCCTGTAATTCCTACTGTGGTTAGAAATTTATAGGAAGAGCCTGAATGGCTCATCAGTGGTGAATCCCCCCTCCCAGCGGTTTCGACTTTAATTATTAATATATACAGTTATCAGAGTCATGCACAATTCTTTCTTAATTCTGTCACCGTTTGATTTTGGTTCAGTGGTAGAATGCTCGCCTGCCACGCGGTGCCCCGGGTTGGATTCCCGGCCGATGCATTTTTGACGTGACAACGTCTTAAATTAGGTTGCGGCTGGGAGTCACTTATGAAAAAGTGTAACGCCCGGTAACGTTACGATGAGTCATCGAACGAGAGTGCTGCGCGCGCAGCGCTAGAGAATTAGGCGCATTGAATCGGCGCATGCTTGTCTCTGTCTTTGTCTTTCTCGAACGTTCTGGGCGTTGGAAAAACAAGAAAGCGTCATAATACAAGTTCACACGTGTGGTTAAAGTATCGTCAGCTGTGTCTGTAGTGAAAATGTGGAGTGCTTAGATTCGTCATTTACAACAACTACAACAATAAAGGTAAATAATTGTACACTGATATTTCATTATCTTAAACTATGATTGATTGATTAATTGTTAGATTGACACAAAAGTTGAGAAACTGAGTTTATAGGTTATGTCATACTATTGATAAATGTTGATAGTGTTAAGTAAATTATTAGTTTAAAATTAATTAATTAATTATTATTTTACAAATTTTAAATAGTTTCAAATTTATTTAGCAAAAATTTGAACCTTCGATCTGAATAAATGTTTTGATTTTCGAATTGATTCTTTAAAATTACAAATATTAAGAAAAAGTGGCAGATATAAGAAAACTTTATTTAAACTGTGTTGAGCAAGAATTTTAACATCTAATATAAGTAAATGTTTTAATTTTCAACTTCATCATTTACAATTACAAATTTTATTTAATTTCAAATTTATTTAGCAAAAATTTGAACCTTCGATCTGAATAAGTGTTTTGATTTTCAAATTGATTCTTTAAAATTAAACATGCCGCGGACATTGAAACAGATACAGTGATACCACGATCAGACTATTTAGTATTGACTGAAACGTGGATGCGCGA
Source organism: Cordylochernes scorpioides (assembly GCA_030710605.1). Lineage (NCBI taxonomy): Eukaryota > Metazoa > Arthropoda > Arachnida > Pseudoscorpiones > Chernetidae > Cordylochernes > Cordylochernes scorpioides. Next base: position 38,891,118 of record CP092879.1, read on the forward strand.
CACTTGTGAACCAACTCCAATCAAGGGTTATGAGTGCGTATCCAGGGAAAATAATCGACCTAACTCAGATACCAACGCGGCTGGTGGAGTGGCGATCTATCGTAAATTATCATCGACATCTACGGCGGAAGTGTTCCAAGTTGCGATTACAGACGTAACTCGTGTCATTAAAACCAAGGGTGACATGTGCATGACTGAAGTTACTTGCTTCGCCGCTAATACTAGCTTCAAGTTTATACTCGGTGCTGTATATATTCATCCAGGAGCTAGTATGCAGGATATTGGAATGTTACTATGGCAAGGACTCGGTCCGTACATTCACAACAGCCAGTACGTGCCACCGTTCGTGCAAATTGATTCTAGTATACCGATTCTTCTGTGTGGTGATTTTAACAAAAACGTAAAGCCTGACAACTCGTTTCTTAATTTCATGAAAAATACGTATAATCTTGATTGCGTATCAAACGTTTCTAAGTCAACTACGTTAAAAGGAACAACTATCGACTTCACTTTCGCAAGACACATTACAGCAGAAACACTTCCTTTCATTTCATATTTCTCCTATCATCGTCCTATCCTCAACAAAATCACTCAAATAGGAATTAGTTGAGTTTAAGTTTACATGTACAATGTTTTAGTAAACAAAATATATTTCTATAGTTAAAATTTGTGCAATTCTTATTTTCATTCAATTCCTTGTTCCTATTGTGCAATTTAATTATATTCATATCAATAAATATTCTACCGTGTCACGTAAAATCTTCGCCCGTAAAACCGACTTTACAGGCAACCATTGTTTTTTTTTTTACAATTTTTAAAACTCATTTATTTTATTAAAATATATGTGCTTTTCCTTACTATGTACAGATTTATGGTCTATTTACACAAGTATACAAGTTATTTGCAAATTGCGTGGCAAATTTGCCCTTTCGCTCGCAAGCAGCGCCTCTAGCCGTGAAGATGGGAGGTAATATCAGCTGACTTAATGGACATGTAAAACGTGTTTTAACAGGACATAGAGAAAAATCAGGAAAATATATTTTTCGGATTTTTAGTCAAGAAAAATAAATTGACAGGTTCTGGGAAAAAAAGTAGTTGTTTTTTATTCAGAAAATGATGATGACAAAATATTGCTGTATCATAATTAATACAGTTATCAGCGTCATGCACAATTCTGTCACGTTAAGTCACGTGTCAAGTTACGGTAAGTAAAAATTTAAAAATTAAAAAAAGATGCCGAAACCCGGGATCGAACCAGGGACCTTTAGATATTCAGTCTAACGCTGTCCTAACTGTGCTATTTCGGCCTATTTTAGTTATTTCTATAGAAGCTTCTATCTTTATAATTGTGTATATTTTCAAAAAGTTAATTCACACCTCTTCGCTGGAGACCATGGGAATACTGACTAATTCATTATGCTAACATAATTATAAATACAAGTATCAGAGTCATCAACAATTCGGTCATCGTTTGCTTTTGTGAATGGAATAAATACCCAAATAGGGCCATTTCTTATAAGCATCGGTGGTTCAGTGGTAGAATGCTCGCCTGCCACGCAGACGGCCTGGGTTCGATTCCCTGCCGATGCATTTTTTTTCTTATTTTACAATTTTTAAAACTCATTTATATTATTATCCCTATATATATAAAAGTCAGCGTATGTATGTATGTATGTTTGTCAACTATACACGTCCACAATACGTAACTAATCTGACTGATATTTTAACAGTATATAAAGTAGAATCTGGAAAAACTCTTAGTGAAAATTTCAGGTCTCTATCCCGAATATCCGTCGTGTTATTTGCAAATTTGCTCTTTCGCTCGCGCCTCTAGCGGTGAAAATGGGGGGTAATACCAGCTGACTTAATGTACATGTAAAGTACCGGGTAAAACCCGGGCGTTGCCCGGGTCATTCGGCTAGTTGATTACATATGGCTCTCGCTAATGTCCTATCATAATTTTAAAATCTACATTTGTATGTTTTCTATAGTTGCTTATTTGTCCTGCCATTGCCTGAAGCTCGGGACTTCGCTGGTGAATTTTCTCCATTCTGTTCTGCCTCCGGTTATATTTCTTGTTTCTTCATGGGGTCTTAGTCCTGATTTATTTGTTTTGGTCAGTCCATTATCTTCTGAGTGTATTTCTCTAGCTATTTTTACCTAAAAATCCCTATTACCATGTTTTTGTTTCAGACAATCCTCTTTTGTTGACATGACCAGAGTATCTCAATTGAAGCTTCGGTGTACTGACTCAGTCTTTTCGTAATCTTCAGCTCATCTAAGATGCTTGCATTGGTTCTCCTTGTATTCCACTAAATTCTGAACGCAATGCGCCAAACAGAACACCTTAATGACATTAGGTATTTATTTTGTAGCATCGGTATAGGTGCTAGATTCACATTTTTGAGGTTATTATGGGTTAAACTGGTGCATATATACACCACCAGGAGTGTCCCGTCATGTGTCTCATCTCATTGCAGGTCTTCCTTTAAATTTTCTCTTAACATCAGCGTTTTTTATAAACTATTTGCTCTCATTATGTTTCTGTAGTAGGTTAGTCTTTGTTTGCATATTTGGGATGCTAGGGATCTAAAAGGGTTAATTTAATTCAAAATTAATAAATATGACCTTTTATCTATCCACGACATATAATGAACATATATTTTGTAAAGTCAAAAATATGAATCACTTACTTTTAAAACTTTCAGTGAAAGACTACTTTTGAGAGAGAAAGACCAGTAGTATCTATGTTTTGAGCGGTCTCTAATGAGAGGTTCTACTATAACATATTTAATCTTTGTTTTTGTACACAAATATGGTCTTTCATGAGAAATATTTCTCATTATTTTTAAATTCAACCTTCAGTTTCAAATCCTAAACGTGAAACACCCATCCCGTTTACATTCTCATGCAGCGGCCACTGACCTTCAGGGCTGGTTCTTCGGGCAAATACTGGGTGACGACGTCCTTACCATCCTGACGTCAAGACATCCATTTTGCAAGTTTTTTTATGATAGTTTAGGTGAGAGGAGTTACCGAAGAATTCCTGATTGTCTGAATGTGAATTCTTCATCGTTTTGGAAGCCTCTTCATAACCCTTTTGTTTATATATTATTTTCACTGTGGCTCTCTTAAACTATATCGTGTTACTATTATCGATAAATGTTATTAGTTTAGAAAACTATCCACTCGCCCGCTGTAATATCCCCAATGGGGTGAAGCACGCAAGTTATGAAAAGGGAGTAGGTTACAAGTTTTTCTTCAGAGTTGAGATGAGATGAGTTAGCAAAGAACCCCTGATTGTGTCTGAAGAAGGATTCTTCATCGTTTTGGGAGCCTGTTCATTACATTTTTGTATATATATATTCATTTTGTTACTATATATCTCTTAAACTATCATGTTACTATCATTGACAAAGATTAATAGTTTATAAAAATCTCCACTCGCCAGTTGTAATCCCCAATGGGGTAAAGCACGCAGGTTAAGTCTCACGCCATATTCAGATGGTGAGACAAAGGCCAGATTACCAGGCGAACAAAGGCGCCCACCACACCCAACCACACAATGTCAACCACACAACGGATACCACCAAGGCTAGACGTTGTAAGGATCCCGTTTGTGACTATTGACTGGGCCAGACGGCTGGAGATTCTATGGCCTAACACGTGGGGTATTACATCTCTGTCTAGACATACGTCATCTGTAGATTTCAAATTTTTAACTTTTATTTCAAATTTTATATGCAATAGAACCTTCCTCACCCACGATTATTTTTAATATACATAAACTAAGAAATAGGGTGAGGGCAGTTGAAATAAATGTAAATCCATGCCTTGAGTAGCTTGATGATCCTTTTAGATATAAAAACGCCATCTTCCAGAATAAATATCAACTAAACGTTGATCCTTAACATTATCACATATATCGGAAACCAATTTTCCTGATAAATCAAGAAAAGGAAACAATGTATGCGCTTCGGGCTGTTAGCCTTCGTCAGCGTGGTGCAAACTGTACCTCAATGGCCGAAGAAGCTGGTCCTAGAGTTTTTCTGAAAATCAAGAGAAATGGGTATTTTAGACAAAGTTGTGGGAGGAAATTTTTCAAAAGTTGCTACAAAAGAACCTTCAATTATAATTGCTTAAGGCAATACACACTGCTAATAATACACCCTGGCCTGTTTTGGAGATAGCTTTCATTGGATGTTCTATTATTTAGGGTTTTCATTTATCTTACAATGTTGGTTACCCATAAGAGATTCTGATTTGGCAGAAGAATATGTATGGCTTATATAAACTTATAGTTACCTATATATACAAAGATAACGTAGTTTAAGCCATGATAGAGCACACACATTTATTTAAATAGTTAAACTACTTACGCTCATCTGTGTGCTTCTTTTTAGAGAAAAATTAAACAATATCCTAATCCCAGAAATAAATTATGTGCGGAAATGATATGACGCTTTTATCATGAACTAAAGCATCTATTGTTAAAATTTGGAATAATAATAAGTAATAATATTTTGGCAACGTGTTTCTTTTCATATATATCATCACATGTCAAAATGATCAAATCTATGAATATAAAAAAATAAAGTTAAAATTTCAATTATCCTCAATCGCTCTACTTTGTTATTCAATTGCCATCTATTGTTAAAATTTGTCATAATAATAATTTGTAAACGTGTTTCTTTTCATAATTATCATCAAATGTCTAAATCATCAAATAGATATATGAATATTGAATAATTAAAGTCAAATTAAAAAAAAAAGAAAAAAAAAGCACCGTGTATAGAAGATTGCTACATTTTTACAATTCAAGTATATCACATATGTATAATAACGAAAAGATTCAAAAAGGATAAGTTTCTTTATTTGAAAAATAAATTCGAGCTTTCGGGCGTAAGCTTCCTTTCTACAGGAATAATAGATATAATTTTAAGTAGTCATGTATTTACAGTTATAAATATTTTCTTTAAATGGTTTCTCGCTTTGGTCTTGCACAGCACGAGTGGATCGCATACCCACGTGATTTAGTTTAAATCAAAGAAAAGCCATATGTGTAGAAAGTTAAACATATCTGGAAAGCGTTTGGAATTTTCTCTTATAATATGTCTCACAAAGAGTTCATTCGGTTACTAGCACTTATACCTCTAGTAGGATAGATTACATAAGATCCATTATATCGTGTAAAAATATCTTTCATGGATATTCAAATCCTTTTCCTGGTAAACTGCTGCTTCAAATACACTACTGTCTCTCTAACAAAAAACCATTCGATACAATAAAACCTTGATAAAGTACAATTTAGACTATAGATTATAAACACAAGGTAATAAGACCAAATCCAAATAAATAAACAATGTGTGACGTTCCGGTGACAGCATGGTTACCGAAATGTCACACACTATTTATTTCTTTATATTTGGTCTTATTACCTTGTGTTTATAATAACACCTTGTAAGTTCAAAGTTGAACTGCTTTCTGAATGTGTAGAAATGCCGTGTACTTCTTTAAAATAAAGTTGCAAACTATATCTGCCATAATTAAAATAGCCTGTACTATGTAAATTTAGGATGTGAAAATAAAACTAAATACATATACCTGTATTAAAAACAAAGTAGGCATTTCCTGACCAGGAGCACATGTGCTTTTCAGAAGGTAGAACGCCATCTGGTGGAACAGAAATCAACTAAACATTGATTTAGCCTGTTCCCTGATATTTGGTCAACCCAATTTCTTGAATTATCAAAGCACATGAAAAGCACATGTGCTCCTGGTCAGGAAATGCCTACTTTGTTTTTAATATCAACACCTGATCTTTTTATTTATTATTTTTTCTATTGTTTTTTTTCCATATACCTGTATATTTAAAACATTCATTGAGTGACATATCTAATGAGCAACCACTTCCTCAAACAATCAAATTCATAAAATCAAAATTGACCAGATCTGATTTGATCTCATCTCCAATAAGAACACATTTCGTTGAGAGACCAGGGATATACAAGGTTTGTCCCATAAGTTCCCGGACTGGGTCCATAAAAAAATAAATGAATGAAAAATGTAAATAAATTTGACTGTTTATTATAGAAAAAATATCAGGCAACACGGTGGTACCAATATCGAGGCGGTACATTAGCGCGCGCCAAGGTCATTCTAATTTATTTAAAGGTCCCACCTAGCGCTGCGGCGATTTTACGATGGAACAAAAATTGAAGCAGAGGATTTGCATAGAATTTTGTGTGAAACTTCAAATATCTGCAACCGAAACTTTTGAAATGCTTAATAAAGTATTCCCCAATGACTCTCCAAAGAGAACAACTGTTTTTGAATGGCAGTGCAAAAAATCACCGATTTGATAAAAGAAAATCCTCGAACCACTTTGCTGGAGCTAGAGCAAGACACAGGCATCTCTAAAACAACGATTGGAAGGATCGTAACCAAAGATTTGAAGCTCAAAAAGACTCCTGCAAAATTCATCCCAAGATTCCTCACTAATGAGCAAAAACTGTGTCGGCTTGCAACCTGTGAGAACATGTTGGAAATGACAAGAACGGATCCGGAATGGAAAGACAAGATAATCACAGGCGACGAGACATGGGTCTATGACTATGACCCTGAAACCAAGCGTCAATATGCCGAGTGGAGAGGTCAGGGTGAGCCTAGACCAAAAAAATCCAGGATATTGAAATTCAGAAACAAGGTGTTGCTGGTCGCTTTTTTGGATAACAAGGGCATTGTTCATCACGAGTATCTTCCTGCAGGCCAAACGGTTATTAAGAAAATGTATTTGGACATTCTTCGCCATCTAAGGGAAGCGATTCGAAAAAAAATGCCAGAAAAATGGCCTAATGGTGACTGGATCCTACACCATAACAATGCCCGCCCTCACACAGCGCACTTGGTGACGAGTTTTTTTGGCTAAAAACGGGACCGAAATCCTACCTCAACCACCCTATTCCCCAGACATCGCACCAAATGACTTTTTCCTGTTCCCCAAACTTAAAGCAGTTCTAAAAGGAAGACATTTTGACACCAGGGATGACATAATAGAAAAATCGCTGTTGGCATTGAAGAGCATTCCAAAAGAGCTCTATAAAAACTGTTTCGACAATTTGGGGAAACGATGGCGCTGGTGCGTTGAAGCAAGGGGGGATTACTTTAAAAGGTTTTAATAATTTTTTAAAAAAATATCTTACCTTTTTTTTTATGGACCCAGTCCGGGAACTTATGGGACATACCTTGTATTTTAGATGATCGCTAATACAACAACAAAGAGCTTTAGTAAGACATTTTAGTCTTATGCAGATTCTCTAACCAGAAATGTAGGATACATGCTGGAAAAGTAAGAGTACCTTAATGGTAATATGATATTTATATACAGGAGAAATTATATAGAGACAATCGAGCTAATAGATTAGTCTGGGTAAATTGGAGTAAAAGAAATTTAAGATGATCGCTAATAAGAGGTTCTGCTCCATATCATCAGTTATTTTACATATATGTATAAATAGGGAACCAATAACATTTCTAAAAATCTCTGGAGATAGAGTTGAGATGAATATGATGTTACTCAAACTTTTTAATGCACAATTCTGTAGTTTATTCTCGGTGACAAATTATTGATATGCTAAGATCGGGTTGATGTCTTCTTTTCATTGCGTCGTTGTTAGGGCAGTAGAGTGAAATCCCATATTGTGTGTGCAATCCCGTTATGTTTATAAACAGTAAGGACTCATATTTAAAATTTAGGTAATTCTGTAAATATATCTATGACTAGCCGAGTGACCCGGGCAACGCCCCGGGTTTACTCGAAGGGCCCGCAGGTGAGAAACTATAGGCATTGGTTCCTATGCCTAAAAAATTATTTAAAATGAAAAAAGAAGAAAAATACTAACAAATCAGAAAATAAAAGTGCAAACAACACATCTACACTACTTCAAGAACATGAGAGCACATGCACTGTATAACCATACGTGTACCATTCGTAAAGACCCTGCTTAGGATTAAAATATCTCCGAAGCATAACAATACAACCAACTCATGTTTGCTAAGCAATTTCAGGAAAGAAACTATAGGCATTAGTTGAAGAGTTTAAATAAATATATTTAGAGTGAAAAAATGACACAAATCAGCAAATAAAATTGCAAAAAATGCTACTATATCGCAGATAAGACAACATATAAAAGGAATGAAAATATTTCAAGGACCTCATTAAAACTACATTTCTAGTTTTATATATTCAATATAACCTCGATAATTCGACCATGTTTTGTTGTCTTGACCTACAGCCTATCATATAACAAAGTGTAATTCAACACTATCGATAAATCGACCATTTTAAATTTCAACAATTGTTTGTTGCTCAAATATAACTTCACTGCTAAAAAGGTATTACAGAGAAAATGGCTGACATTGTAAATGTACAAAATGTATGTATAGAGCAGGGGAATAATAAATAAAGACCAAAATCAAATTAATTGATAATAAATAGATTATTGCCAAAAAAAAAAAATACAAAAAATATTTCTTTTCTCCTTTCTTATCTTCACTCAATCATATTAGAGTGTCAAGCTTGTAAAGCTTGAAATTAACAACCATCACGATTGGGTGAAGTAGAATGCGTCTGCCTTTGTCATCAAGACTGGGAGCACTACTCAGTGGCAGGCCACTGACTTAGCTCCAAAAGAATGTATCCCTGGATTAGGAGCCCTTACAAGGTACTATCAGCCGGGCCAGCTGAGCCCAGGTTTTTTTAGAGAGCTTGTTAATGCTCCCCCTCCTCCTTTTTCATCCTGGCTTGGGACCGGCAAAGGCGGAGTTTTTTTTTTCTTTCAGGTGAGAAACTTTAGGCATTGGTGAAAAGTGTAAATATATATTCTGGAAATGAAAAAAAAAGGATAAAATAAATCAGAATATAAATTTACAAACTATATTTCAGAGGAGACGATTTATAATAGGAATTCATTTAAATGACCTCATTAAAAACTACATTTTATATATACTTGGGTTCAACTTTACATGTATGCTATCCAAAGTTCGCACACTTGAAAAGGTCACATAAAGTCGTCTGTGCGTAAACACAGGCTCTTGTAGCAAAGGTTTGGCCTTGAGCCCTCTTTATAGTCATATATTTCAGACATTATACAGTGTGTTCAACTTTGGGTACTGTCAGTATATGTGCTTCAAGGACATGAGAGCACATGCGCTAGAACACCATACCTGTTCCATCGCAAAGATCCTATAGGCATTGGTGAAAGTGTAAATAAATATTTTGGAAATGAAAAAAAAATGCAGATATGACAACATATTAAAGGAATAAATTCATTTAAAATACCTCATTAAAAACATAAAGGCGTCTGTGCGTAAACACAGGCTCTTGTAGCAAAGGTTTGGCCTTGAGCCCTCTTTATATGCATATATTTCAGACATTATACAGTGTGTTCAACTTTGGGTACTGTCAGTATATGTGCTTCAAGGACATGAGAGCACATGCGCTAGAACACCACACCTGTTCCATCGCAAAGATCCTATAGGCATTGGTGAAAGTGTAAATAAATATTTTGGAAATGGAAAAAAATTGCAGATAAGACAACATATTAAAGGAATAAATTCATTTAAAAGACCTCATTAAAAACAACAATTCTATATTTTTATATATACAATATAATCTAATTAATTCAACACACGATAATTCGACCATTCTTTGGATGTCTCGACCTACGGCCTATCATATGACAAACTAATTCGACACTTTCGATAATTCAACTATTTTGGAAAATCAAATTTCAACAGTTGATATTTGTCTAAAACCCCTATTATTAACAACATATTAGACTGCAGAGTGCAAAAATGTAGAAAAGTGTATGTATATAATTGTATGCATATATTTGTATGTAAATAATTGTATGCAAATAATTGTATGTATAGATCAATGAGTAAAATAATTATTTTTTTTGCTTATCCCTAGTACACGTGGTACAGGCCTTGATAATCATGGTGGGTAGAGTAGGCGACTGCTTTAACTGTAAGTACACCACATGTCTAAACATGTGAAAAGCAGTTCGACTTTGCATTTACAAATGTGCCAGAGCCCCGTTTGATTACTTGCGCTTGCTGGTGGGGTTGGACTTTTGCAAGAATCGGAAGCCATTGGAGCATTTTTTTTTAATTTTTCAGAAAAAAGTGCCCAATGCGGGAATCGAACCCGGGTCGTAGCGGTCGAAAACCAACGGCTTAGACCATCCTTCCACCAACCCCCAGTAAAATAAGTGAGTAAAAAGAAGACCAAAAATAAGTGATAATAATTTATTGAATAACAAATAAAATAAAAAATCTTTCAGGTGAAAAATTATAGGCATTGGTAAAAAAGTAAACAAGAGAAATAGCAATTGGGGTTTTGTGTCTGCGGCGAGTCATATTAGCACGCCTAGCTGTTAGGGGAGTGAGTCTTCCACGGCCTTTTCGAGGCATGACAGAAGACGCTGAAAAAAAAAGGTAAAATAAGAACCAAGCAGAGGAAAACTATAAAACTGAAAGCCAGGACAGGCATAAAAAGAAAATTCCAAGCATGTGAGGAAACAATTGATGAAAAAAAAAGGATTCCAAAAAAATACTGCAAAAAAGAAACCAGACACAAAAAGCAACAATTGAGTACACAAATACAGCATCAGCCTATTTATGAGAAGAAAAAAAACGACAGACACAAAAATGGAGCTAAATTTAAATGAAAAACTATAACAGATCAAGTAATCAAATCAGGCATTATGAAAGATACTGTAAAAAAGAAAATCAGACACAAAAATCAGACAAAAGAATAAATGAGATTTTATTCTTTAGTTCATTTATTAAAAAAGACACAAAAATGGAGCTAAATTCAAATGAAAAACTATAACAAATTAATAAAAAAAAAAAGACCTAATCCAAATGTCACCATCATCAGACAAAAGAAAAAATGAGATTTTATTCTTTACTTCATTTATTCTTTTGTCTGATGCTGTCGCTGAAACGTCACACACTATTAAATTATTTGGATTAGGTCTTATTAATGAGAAAAAAAAAGATGCCAAAGAGAGATGAAAAGATGCCAAAAAAAGATAACCAGATACAAAAATTGTGCTAAATTCAAATGAAAAACTATAACAAACACTTATAAAAGATAATTATTATAGAATAAAAGTAATAATTCAATCTACAATTCGAAAAATAATATAACCTCAGCCTATTTATGAGAAAAGAAAACGTTGCCAAAGACATTAGGAAAGATACTGCAAATAGAAAACATACACAAAAATTGAGCTCTATTTAAATGAAAAACTATAACAAAGTACTTACAAATTATAATCATAATCAAATGAATCAGAAATATATATTATAAATAGCGAACCCGGCCACGCGTTGCTGTGGCTAAATTGTAATATGTTTAATTAACATTATACTAAACTATTCAGTACAGTAAAGTTACTATTCACTTATAAAGATAAAAATGTTTTAGCCGATCTAAAGCCCTACGGGATTGAGAATGGAACGTTACGTTAAAATTTGAAAGTGATTTTTTATATATATCGATAATATAGCCCTTCATTGTAATCATTGATTATAATCACTGCATTAATAAATGTCAGTGAACTCGTTTATATGTATTGTTTTTTGTTTTCGAGATATTCTAATAGAACGTTCTAACATTTTCTGTAAAATTATAATATATGCACAAACACAGAATATAATCACTATGTCTTAATTTCGCTATAATTATTGTTATAAATATTATTCTAAAGTAATTCGCCAGAAATCGTCCTGATAGTATACTAAACAACTTCCCAAAGTTTCATGGCAAACATCTAAAATAAAATAATACTTTTAATACTTTGCTACAATATTAAAAAGAGGGGGGCTTAGGTGTTTAAAATGTAAAATGTGCTCCAAATAGTATTACATAGAGCCTTCATAAAAAACATATTTAAAATAAACCAATCAAAATATAATAATGCTGTAAAAACAGACCTTTCTACAATAATATAAAAGAAACGAAAATAAAAAAGACACCCACGCTGAGCCTCGAACCTAGGTTTGTTACGAATATTATTAAAAAATTGTGTATGTTAATTTTTATTTTAAAAAGCCTACATTTTAAATAAAATAATATTTTTAATAATTTGCTACAATAATATAAAAGAAATGAAAAAAAAAACACCCACGCTGAGCCTCGAACCTAGGTTGCGAGGGTACGAAGCTGTTTACCTAACCTATAGGCTAAACTTGACGTTAGAAATAAGCTCATGCGAGGCTATTTAAGGCCATACTTCTGCCGCGAGGGGGCGCTGATTGCGAGTGAATCTACGTTTTATCGTAAATAAAAATGCAACGAAAGGTTATTTCTAAAGAGTAATTAGCCAGAAACCATCCCGGTAGTATACTAAACATCTTCCCAAAGTTTCATCACGATTGGTTGTAGTAATAAGACAAAAGAACGCATTTCAAAACAAAGTAGTTGATGATGATAAATGCAAAAAATCTACGATTGTAAAATAGATTAAATTAAAAAATAAAAATAACTGTTAACATTAGGAAAATAAAAACAGGCCTATCATACGAAGAAAAAAATAAAATTTTGGTATATAGATCGTTATGTGTAGTTCAGAATCTTCGGAGGAGATAGCTCAGGACTTTACAATGGAAAACTCTGTTACGGTATTATCTATATAGATGTTCTCTCTTGGTTTAAAAAACCCGTTATTTCTAAACTTTGTATTTGTATTTATTTCATTAGTTGTTCCTAGGTAAGGTGTAAAATCAAACATGATTTTAATGTCCTTTCTTTTCTTCTTTAAATTTCTACTCAAACCTTGTAATTCACCAATTGTTTATGTAAAATAGTTCTTTGAATTCAGTGTTGTTTCTTGACGCAATAATTCCTTGTCTGGGATATCGCGTCTGATTTGATGATAAAAGATAATGAATAAATATTGCAAGAATAATAAAGATTCTTCCCTGCTTTTACAATCTGATACAATCAAAAATGAATCAAAATATTTGGTTTCTTTTCTCATTTCTTTTATTTCTCGAGTTTTCGGGCTAACATGCTCTTCAACACGGAGATC
>CP092879.1:38904320-38982908 GCA_030710605.1 Cordylochernes scorpioides
ATAACTGAGCCGTGTTGTTGAAATAAAGAGTTTCTTAGAGTTTCTTAGAGAGGTTTCTGAGTAGAGCGAGAGCTTCTGCGCGTGTAGCCGCTGGTTTCTGTCTTCGTTATTTTCCTTCCTCGCTTGGTCACCCAAAGCAGTCCAATCAATATCAAGACTTCAGGTCGGAGTCTTACTTGTTGGGAGGAGGTTCCTTCAATCTTGACCTCGCGTAATCTCAACACACACAATGATAATAAAATAATAGACAAAAAAAAAACAAATAAAAAGGTCAGGTGTTGATATTAATATCAATACCTGATCTTTTTATAATAAAAAAAAATCGATTATTTTTCAATTCTAAATATATGTATATCCAATCGGGAGTATCCTATATATGGGACGTTGGCCCTTATAAAGGCTTTTTGTTGTTGTAACCAAATAAATGAAAAATATTATAAATACGCTTTCTTAAAGAGTTGATCGCTTAATAGATGGGTTTACTATGAGATTTTCACTGCATTTTCCACATATCCAGGCTGTCTCACATGAAAGATTCTGATCTATATCATCAAATTCTATCAATCACCATTGTGGGTGGTAATTGTCTTTCTACCAGTGGACAGAAGCTGTTGACAATATCTATTCTCTTTCTATATATATATATATGAGGCACTACATTCTTTCAATCATCTGATATCATTGATATCATGGCTGAGTTATTTTCAGCTCTCTTTGCAATTTATCAAAATATATATATCTAATAACAGGTCAATATTTGTAAACAATGAAAACAATAGATAAAGAATTCCCATTGTTGGAAATTATAGAGGCTTTTCAGGAATACGTTACAATTTTTAAAATTTGACCCAAAATAACTAGATCAAAATATTTTCAATAAGTATACAGTTGACTCTCTTGTATGAGAGAAAAATCTAAAAATATGTCTTCTTTTTGTGTTCTCCAGGAGATGGTCGCTGAATGGAGGTTTTACAACGGTGGATACTCATCAAAAAGAGAAACTTACTACTATCCTTCTTGTAATAGGAAACTTTTGGAAGGTTTGGCTCATCCGTAGTGGATACTTCCACAGGTTTCACCAATTTAATTCACCCGACCGCTTTACTATTGTACACATTTTATAAAAATATAAATAAAATTGACAATTTTCGGCATGGCAGAACTAGATAAGGTTATTTTAAAAATAGAAAAGTCATCAAAAGCATTTTTGGAAGCTTCGGAATCTGAGGTTCCAGATGACCAGTGAAGGAAGAGAAGCTGTCTCCAAGTGGAATAAGTTGGGTGGCGAAACCAAAAATGGAACCTCCTAATTGTACATGATCGTCGCCGGTGCACAATTTGGTGTCCGTCACGCTTACTTCTGATCTACACTTTTCCGTCTCTACACTCCTTGGTATCTTGTAGTCGTTTTTCACTAATGCTGTGTCTTTGTTTGGGAGAGCTGTTACCCCTGTTATATACTTTTTGTTTCTAGTTGTTTTATGTTTGCCGTCGGTGTATAATTTGGTGTCCGTCACGCTTACCTCTGATCTACACTCTTCCGTCTCTACACTCCTTGGTGTCTTGTAGACGTTGTTCACTAATGCTGTTTCTTTGTTGGGTAGAGATTGTACCCCTGTTATATAATTTTTGTTTCTAGTGGTTTTATGATTGCCTTCGGTGCATTATTTGGTGTCTGTCATGGTGTGGTGTCTCTGCCACTGTTCTACAATCTCCCGTCTCTATACTCTTTGGTTCTTGTAGATGTAGTTCACTAATGCTGTGTTTTTGTTGGGTAGAGATGGTACCCCTGTTATATTCCTTTTGTTTCTAGTTGTTTTATGATTGCCTTCGGTGCATAATTTGGTGACCGTCACGGTGTCTTACTGTGCCTCTCTTTCTTCTTATCTACATTTATTCCGTTTCTACACTCATTGATACCTTGTAGACGTATTTCATTGAGACAGCATCTTTGTTGGATAGAGCTGGTAACCCTGTTTAATATACATATTTCTCCTAGTTGATTAATAATTGCCGTCGGCGCATACTTTTTGTCCGTCACGGTGCCGCTTCTGATCTACACTCCTTGGTATCTTGTAGATGTAATTTATACTAAGGCTGTATCTTTGTTGAGTAGAGATGGTACCCCTGTTATAAATACTTTTTTTCACAAGTTGTTACATGAATGTTGTCGATGCAAAATGTGGTGTCCGTCACGGTGTAATGTCTCTACCTTTTACTTCTTATCTACATTTCATCCGTCTCAATACTCATTGATATCTTAAAGACGTAGTTCCGTGATACAATATCTTTGTATCTCATATACTATTTGTTCCTTGTTGTTTTATGATTGGTGTCGCTGAACAATTTGGTGTCCGTTAGAGGGTCTTACTGGTCTTCCTTTTTTTCTCATCTACATTATTTCGTCTTTAAACTCCTTGATACCTTGTAGACAAAGTTCACTGCCTTTCTCTTTGATTTTGACTTATTCCGAATACACATAACATAGGCCATGATATTCTAGGTGGGTAATTAACGACTTCTTTTAACTGTTTCGACTTTTGAACTTACAAGGTGAAAGAGCTCCCCGTTTGGTTACTTGCACATCACTTGTGGGGTTGGACATGTACAAGATTGTGGGCCGAGCAAAAAAAAACTAAATTTGGGATTCGAACTCGTGCCATGAATATGAAAATTCGTCTGTATTAACTATTCCTTCACCAACCTCCACCTTGTTACGTGATTGTTTCTGATTGATATTGTTCATCTGCTGCATAACCTGTTCTATGTAAATATAATATTGTAAACAATACACATAATACACTCTGTATATTGTGTATGGAATTATTTAATGCATTGTTTATAAACATGTGTGTGTGAGAGATTTTCTAAAATTAGTGAACTAAAAATGAAAAATATTTAGAAATACCTTTTAGCGATATGGCTATTTAATCGAGAAAAGTATTTCTAAATATTTTTTATTTTATTTCACTAATTTTAGAAAGTCTCTCACACACAAGTTTATAAACAATGCATTAAATAATTCCATACACAATATACAGAATGTATTATGTGTATTGTTTACAAGATTATATTTACATAGAAAATTGACTGTGTGGAAGCTTGCCATATTAAAACAAAAACGAAACTTTTCGCAAATATTTTCATTTATATATTAAATAACGCAATAATTTTAGCGATATGGCTATTCAATCGAGAAATGATTGCGTTATTTAATATATAAATGAAAATATTTGTGAAAAGTTTCGTTTTTGTTTAAAATGGCAAGCTTCCACTTGGTCTCGCTCCATCAAGCTAATGGCTTCTAAACATACTTATAGTATGTGTTACACGCCTTTTAGAACCTATTAACCTGAAGAAAGCCTGACCGCGTGAAAGCTTGCCTTTATAAACAAAACAATAAATTTTTCTAAAATATTTCCTTTTATACCAAGTATATTTATATTTATATAAAAGGAGCATACCTGGATCTGCAAAGAGAAAAAAATCTTAAAATATTTCGAGAGATTTCTCCCTCTTTATCAATTTATTGCACAATGAACTTAATTTACAAATTCTTGATTACATGGAAACATGTGGGAGCAATCTCTCGAAATATTTTAAGAAAAAATTGTTTTTATTTTTCTTTACAGATCCAGGTACATTTTTATATAAATTTATTTAATGAATCGCCTTTTAAGTTGAATTATTTATATTTGTAAATATATTTTAATTGCAAACTCTAATATCACAAGAGAAGGAATCACCAGACAACATCTTGAAGAAGCAATCAAAGTTTTCGGCGACGTGTTTTTTTTTATTTGGGTTGTGCAATCGGCAAGCTTTCGGACTATGACGTCCTTCAACAGGCAACTTTAATGTAAGATGATATAATAGATAGTAGCCTGTTGAAGGACGTCATAGTCCGAAAGCTTGCCGATTATAGCGCACAAATAAAAGAAACTCGTCGCCGAAAACTTTGATTCCTTCTTCAAGAACTCTAATGTATTGTTCAATCTGCATTTGAATGTTTATGATTGTATTTTAATGAATCTAAGAAAGGCTCTTCCGTGAAGAATTTCAGAAGTTTCACAAATATTTTTGCCTAAACCACAGATCTTTCGCTTAAAGAACGAAACAAAAAATACTAAACCTTCTTTAAAAACCATTTTTCTAATTTGTTTTATGTAAATAGAATTTCGTTCACAATCCCTTAGTTGTTTAGAGCTGGAACCTTCATAATCAAACCTCAATCTGAAAGGTTTTATAATTATAAAACGGTGAAATAATATCGTAAGTGTAATATAATAAATAGTTTTTAAATTGAATTTCATTCTATTTTAAACAAAATTTTAAATATTCTAACCCCTGACGAATGATCCGAGCAACGCTCTAGTATTATCCAAGTGTATTTCTAGCCGAGTGTATTTGTATAAAATAAAATGCTAGTTTTAAAATCAAATAATATTATTTAAATAAAAAGGCATTTATTGGATCAAAATATCATTTATTTTACTAATATTTGAGTTGGCTGAAGGCCAACCTTTATCAAGGTATTATAACATTTTAATGTGTGTCAATAATAAACTCAACGCCACAAATAAATGATATTTTGATCCAATATATGCCTTTTTATTTAAAGATTCATCTATGGATTGCTCTATTTAAAAAAAAATAATATTCTGATAAATGTATTGCACAATAAACAAGAGGAAGCAATCCTTCCAAATATTTAAAGAAAAAAATGTTTTTTTTTTCTTTCACAGATCCAGGTATGCTCTTTTTATATAAATAATATTCATTGCTTCAATTATATTTTTAACCCATCTACGAACGAGTTCTCCGCCACTGAATGTTTACTAACGAATAATGCTTTAACAAGTATTATTTATCAAGATTATATATATTATTGACACTCTATAATGATAAATTTAAACAATATAAATTTTGAAACGAAACGCAAAATGATGATTATAATAATAATGGTATATTTATTTGAATTCGTATGGATACCAATTAAAGTGATAATGATATAATAATGATAAATGATGTGTTGAAGCAATATTTGACTCGCAAAAATACCCTCGGGGAGAAGCCGGGCCAATCGGTCGTTTAGTCACTCTCTATATAATGTTGATCTCTTTATAATTCCAAAATGTAAAAAATAAGGTAAAAGACGGTGTCTAGTTTTTAAGTCTGTTTTTATGGGAGAGGCAACCTTTATAGATTATCATCCCGCCGGCTAAATTTCTATATATATTTTGGCTATAGATTTGGCCTTACAACTTTGCCAGCAAAGCAAAACACCTTTTTGGTAGATTGTGAAGATTTCATTTGAACTATTGTAGATCTCTCTCATGAAATAAATCCCATACTGAACTGAGGAGAGCCATTAGACCGAAACAATGATCTTCAGGTGAAAACTACTTAGTTTGCCAAAGCTGGTGTTGTGGCTTTGTCACTGACTCGAGGCCGTTAGTTTGCGGCGATGGTCAATAGATGGCGTCTAGTTTTGACGTCTAGTTTGTCGGGAGCGACACGATGACACGCAATCCAGTGGAACAAAAATAAACTACACGTTGATATAACTTGTTCCGAGATATTTGGTCCACCCAATTTCTTGATAAATCAAGAAAAGCCAACTACGTACACGTTTTGGACTGTCGGCCCTCATCAACGTGATGTAACATGTATATCTACGATTAAAATGTTGGCCCTAGAGGCTTTTCTTGATTTATCAAGAAAATGGGTTGGCCAATTATTATGAAACAACTTAACTCAACGTTTAGTTAATTTTTTTTAACCCTAGATAGCGCTCCGCCATCTTAAATGCTCATGGGAACGGTCAGGACTTTTAAATATAATTATATAAAAGACAATATGACGCAACCTTTCCTCTAAATATATGAAACATAGAATTTTGCGTCTATTTAAAAAAAGTACAGAGCTGGCTTTTCTTTCTGATGAATGACAGTATATAATTATATTGTAGCAAAATATTTATTATTTTATTAACTCAGCATCATTTTTTATGTGCATATTTTGCTACTCTGTAAACTTCCCTTATTACTTATCTTTTGTTTATCATTCTTAGTTTTTTCTTGTTTTGAATAAATTGTTGTCTCATATCGAAGTTGGTCTTACCTAATTTTTAAACGTGGCATTTTGGTGGAGATGCTGGGTAAATTAGGGAAGACAAACTGAAGATCGCCGAGAAGACCTAGAGGCCATGGGTGCTGTGATCTACATTTTCAGAGAGACTGACTCCAGGATTCCACCGCCGTGTCAAAGCCAAGACTTCCCTCCAAGATGACGATGTCCCTATAAGACGATACGACGACAAAGCCGCTCTTCATGCCGCAAGAAAAAGGACGCAAAGGTAATAGGGACAATGTTAAAAGACTTCGATGGATCCTTGGCAGAAGCACGTCAGATCCATGTCAGTAACTACAATAATTGCTAGCTGTGGATCACAGCTTCCATAAGGAAGGAGCTATGTAGCAAAGTATTTATTACTTTATCAACAGAATATCATCTTTTATGTTTATATTTTGATACTCTTCAAACTTAACTCTTTGATTATCTTTTGTTTATCATTCATAGTTCGTTATTGCCTTGAATAAATTTCTGTGTTCTCCTGAAGTTTGTCTTTCCTAATTTTCCAAGTGGTAATATCAACCAAATATAGGTACCCCTAGAAAATTGAACAACTTAGGTCCAACCCCCCCTCCCCTCCCCCCTCTGACAATAACCATATCAAAACAATACCATTACGCACGTTTTCACATACATAAAAGCCTTCTCATTAAAACATATATAGCCTTGTACTTTGATTCACCACGGAGTCTGCAAAGAAAAAATAGTAAAAAAAAAGTTGAATATTTTTCCATTCAATGATAATAATGCAGATGATCTATACACGAAAACCTAATTAAGACAATTAGTTTGATATATGGATTTGTATGATAAGTACGAGGAAACAAAAAGATAAGATTAAATAAAATATATAAACACATGTATTTACATATGATATACACATACAAATAAACATTTATCGTGAAGATAGAGGCTGCCTGGCCGGCATTCATATTTCTTGAAAAAAGACACCTCGACCAGTATAAATCTTTTTATTACCTCGACGTTTCGACAAAAAGCTTTTGTCCTCGTCAGGAGCAAACAAAAATTAAAACATATAGAATGGCGTTAAAAATTATTCTAAGGCTCTAAGGGCGTTCTCACGCGATATTCGAAATTTTGTACAACATCCAAAGCACGAGTCAAAAATAAATATTTAACTCACAAAGACTACGTATATGAAGATATTCCGCTACAATACAATTTGTTTTTAAATTTAAAAAAGTAGTTATAAAGGGTAAGTATAAATTGTACATAATAGATATCGATTAATATATACTATTGTGAAATCTTTTAAATGTTATTATTATTTTTTTATATTTATTTTTGTTTATAATTTCTTAATATATATAAATATGTATATCATAATTTTATTTCAAAGATCGTAGTCTTTGTGAGTTAAATATTTATTTTTGACTCGTGCTTTGGATGTTGTACAAAATTTCGAATATCGCGTGAGAACGCCCTTAGAGCCTTAGAATAATTTTTAACGCCATTCTATATGTTTTAATTTTTGTTTGCTCCTGACGAGGACAAAAGCTTTTTGTCGAAACGTCGAGGTAATAAAAAGATTTATACTGGACGAGGTGTCTTTTTTCAAGAAAAAATAAACATTTATTAAGAAAAAGACATATCCCAGTGAAATTTCCCTTTTGTACTATTTTTTTCATATAGTTTGGCATTCTCACTCAATTTCGGCCTTTAATACCCGTTTCATGAATTTTTAGGGATGCCTGAATAACCAGTATTCTGGTCGTTGGGGTACAGCTTGCGCCACGCTAATGAAGACCTACAGCCCGAAACGCATACGTGGTTAGTTTTTCTTTATGAATCAAGAATGAGTATTTGTCCAATTCTGGCTAATTATTAAATTATTAATTGATAATCAACAATTAGTTGATATTTATTCCGAGAGATGGCGCAAGATATTAGCAACATATAGTTTTACGATAAGGAGATGCCTTTTCTTAATTTATCCACTTTATTCCAGTACAATATCATTTTTGAACTATTTTTCACGTAAGCGTTTATGCCTAAATTTTCAACCGAAAAACGGGAGCTTCACAAATTTTAAACGAGACTTGTGATTGAGACTTGATTTATATAAATCAAGTAAAAATATCAAACAAAAGATGGTCAGTCAAAGGATAAATATTAGAATTATTCGCGATAATGAAGATATCTTTTGGTTTTTATAGAAAGCTTACAGCGCATTTCTTTTTAGTTTCTATTTATAAATTATTTTTATTGATTGGTACTATATACAGTTAAACCTGTCTATAGCGCCTCATCTTGGGACTCACCAAAATAGGATGCTATAGAGAGGAGGTGTCATAGACAGGTCACTTTTAATGTAAATCGCATCGTACTATGTATTTAAAATCGGGCGCTATAGAGAGGGAAGCGCTATGTAGAGAGGGCGCTATAGACAGGTTTAACTGTATTTAATTAGGAAATATATAGGAAAAATAATTTTAAAATAAAGTAATAAATTGTCATAATTTCTACACTGAAAAAAATAATATAAAATATATGATTTTGCTTGATAAAGGGGAATACCTAAAAGCTTGTAACTTGAAAATAATAGAAAACAGCGTTTATATATATTTGTATATATATCGATACATTAATATAACTAAAATACGCCAAATAATTGTTCAAATAATATTTGATAACGACCGTTTTCCTTAGCGACAATTTGCATGAAATGAAAAGTGATTTATCCAGATCTATGGATCAACCATCCATGAAAGACCAAGAGTATTCTTGTTTTCAGACGATCTCTCAAGAGAAGTGCTACTGTACCATAATACTTCAAAAGAGTGTCCCATTTGTAAAATCAAACACTTTCCGTGGTCAAAATCTTCAATGAGAATTCCCATTAGATTTTTTTTTTGCTTATCCCAATTACACGTGATACAGGACATGATAATCATGGTGGGTAGAAACTGGCGACTGCTTTTACTGTAAGTTCACCACATGTCTATATATGTGAAAAGCAGTTCGACTTTGCACTTACAAATATGCCAGATCCCCGTTTGGTTACTTGCACTCGCTTGGTGGGGTTGGGCTTTTGCAAGAATCGGGGGCCATTGGAGTTTTTTTTTTCCTTAAATCAGAAAAAAGTTTCCAATGCGGGATTCGATCCCGGGTCGTAGCGGTCGAAAACCAACGGTTTAGAACATTCTTCCACCGACCCCCACCCCATTAGAATATAGATAAGGGATATCGTTGTTCCTAAAAGTATTTCATTAAAGGTGCTGCTGACAATGTGGGAGGAAGTCCTATAAAGTGGTGTTCCACGGACAAAAGCTGATCAAGGGCGGTAAATTACCCATGATTCCTCAGATTGTTGAATACAATGCCAGGTCGGGCAATTTTTTACCAGACGGTTGGTTGCCATTAGAGCGGTGGTGGCTAACAGCTCACTTTCTCCCCCATTGTTGGCCGCGGTTGTATAAGACTTGTGATTAAATCGGTCATTAATACGCATTGTAGGCCGTATAATTGCGGACACTCGCCCTCGTTTTGACACTGAGGTCGCCTACCACTCCCAATCTCGCCAAGAACAAAAAATACAATTCTCGAATTGATATAAAATCATTCAGCAAGCTCTTTTCTGTGATATATTGTCAATCTTGAAAACTAAAGCAGTTTACGTCTCAAATCATGAAGATTCGCCGACTGGAATCCTTCATATGATTTAGAGAATTTAGAGAGAAAGAAGAGGATATCCAAATTTATCATGCACTGATTCTCTTAATGAGTTTGCTTCTTTAAATCATTACCATTGTCAGAAAAATAATATCTTCCTATTTAACATGATTTTTGTCTGCTCTCCATCTCAGGTTGTATAATATTTGTATAATGTTTTCATATGCATAAAGAGATCTCGCACACAGAACAAGCCCATATAACACAAGAATACGACAGATTTTATACGCAACAACATGGATATTCAATAAAGACAACACACAAATACAAGGCATGCATTTAATTAAACGACTCTAAATATAGATGAAGAATTCTTCCTGATTTGAAATTAAACGTCAATTGTAATTGTCAATCTTGAAAACTAAAGCAGTTTACGTCTCAAATCATGAAGATTCGCCGACTGGAATCCTTCATATGATTTAGAGAATTTAGAAAGAAAGAAGAGGATATCCAAATTTATCATGCACTGATTCTCTTAATGAGTTTGCTTCTTTAAATCAGCACTGGAGACGCAGCACCAAGTGAAGGGTGGACTCCTTCTGGATGTTGTAGTCCGACAGGGTGCGTCCGTCCTCCAGTTGCTTTCCGGCAAAGATCAGCCTCTGCTGGTCAGGAGGAATGCCCTCTTTATCCTGAATTTTGGCTTTTACATTTTCAATGGTATCACTCGGCTCCACCTCCAAGGTGATGGTCTTGACAGTGAGAGTCTTCACAAAAATTTGCATTTTCTCAAAAATTTCAGGAATAATATAGAGAATGCAAGTTGGACAATAAATTAACCAAGTTCTGCTGCAACGAAGTTTAGAAGCGTACCGCGCGCAGTAGATAACAAGGCATGCATATAACACACATATATGCAATACATACAACAAGCACAAACAACACAATAAATAAACACAGTACGCACAGGTAACGCAAGCTTTGAAACATACAACATCGGCATACAAACAACACACAAATACAACACATGCCTAAAAACACACACACAACACAATATATATATTTACATATAGACTCAAGACATGCATATGCAAACATATACACACAAGTCATATACAACAAACAATACACAAGGGTATTCAAAAATATATAAAATATAAAAGACTGTAACATACAACACATTCAAACAGCACTCACAATACATGGTATACCCAACACACATAACACTTTAATACAACACTAACAATACACCCAGAAATCATACACACAAGACATTGATTCAACACTCACAATAAACACAGCACACATTCATAGAACACCCACAATACACCCAGCAAACATACTTAAAAACATTAATAAAACATCCACAATACACATAGCAGAGCTTTACATAAATATACAATAAGAACAACGCACCCATGAGTGACCCATATAATCAATTACTCCATAACCGAACTCCAAATTGGCGAATTGAACTAATTCAACCTTCATACAATGAGCGACTTTCAGTTGCTAACAGAATGTTCTTTGTCTTAACCGGAATCTGATTGTATTTTCAATAGCATTATAGTCCAATCAATCAACCAAGTGGACATCATATTCATAATAAACCCAACCCCAAAACAACAACAGAAACAACAAAATATCAATAGAATACAAAGTTAATTGAACATTGAAGAAAGACTGTCATTGTATATAAGAGGAGATTTCTAGAGAGCTATTTACTGTGCCGTTGTTTTTTCCGTGTACAGAAAAAAATTGAAGAATGCATCGATGAAGAGGTCGTTAAAAGAGTTAATGGCCTTCAATTCGGGGTGATAGATCTTCAAATACACAGAGACACAATGGGTACTTGGGCTATTTTTAGACTAGGCGATGTTGTAAAAAAGAGGGCAATGAGTATTGAACACGAACGATACTGTAAAATTACGCAATACACTCTTAGGAGTTATGTAACAATCAGTCTAGGTAGACTCATGTACAAAACTAAAGGAATTTATACCTTTTAGCATGAATATCGGCATTCAGACAATAACTCTGAAAGATATTTGATACAGTGATCTTTATTGAAGAAACATGAGATAACCAAATGTGAACAAAATTGCCTCTGTCATCTTCAAAATCATCAAATGTATAAAGAGCTTATTATCAACATACGAACTAATACAAGAGTGGTCGCTCAGAGAGGTATTGCAACAGATAGGTTGCTTGTTGGAAACTTGCTCCTGCTAAACATTTGATCACTATGTACATTCTGAATATAACAAAGTTCGATAAGTTATCTCCCCTATCGAAGAGACGATGTTTATGTAACTTTATCTTCTCGTGTAAAAATCCCTCAATCCTTATATATTTTCAACGTAAATTCACTAGATGTTCAAGCACGATATAGATAATAGTTATTCATATAGTAATTTATTTTATTTAATTTTAAAGCGCTATGTCCCCATAGGGACACTTGCACTGTCATACATGTATGTCTTTACATTTGTCGATGTATAAAGTTAGGCGAGTGGCCCCTCGAAATATCGGAATAATAAAATATTTATAAATCCAATATATGCATATTTTCTATATATCATATTTTAAAATGATTTCTGCTGTTGACTTTGTAATTATTTTTAAGATTGAGATTATGATCTTGATATTTGATATATTTTGGAATACATTAGTATTAGGTCAATGGTATTTATAATGCAGTCGTGGCAAAAATCTTGAAAGTATATTTATTAAAATGGCTTTAATCAGTAATTGCTTTAATTGAACTAAAGGAATACATTAAAAAAAAAACAAATTTGATAAAATTAAGCCTGTCTTAAGGCGTAAGAATAAAAAAATGAAAAACTTATTTACATAATGTACAAAAGATTTGAGCCGGCCAACGGGAAACAACAACAATGATTTTTTATAGGGGAAGCATGACCTCTGATGGTCGATTTAGCAGAGTATTTGAATCTATGAAATACAATTTTGAATAAAATAATATTTTAATATAACATATATATACTATAAATATAGGTCGTGAATAGAAAAGTCCTATAATATTAACAATGAGAAAAAGAGAGAAAAAACGAGAAAGAAGAACTGTGCATATAATATTGTAATATGTTAATAAATCTTAACAGTTTGGAAACATATCAGATATAGAGATAATAAGCATTTAGATGTTGAATATTGAATGTCTCAAATATTAAGTAAAGGAGCTACAAGCATATCCTTGGATATATTTATCGCCATTTGAAAACTATGGCTGAGAATTCTTGAATGTGGAATGACCAGTGACTATGGATAAATTTTCTAACGGACTAAATCATCTCACCGAATTAAAAATAAATACGGAAGTGAGAGGTAAGCTTCTAACCTTATATAAATCTTCACTTAATGATGAAAGTCTATAATTAACATAGATCATGTATGTTACGGAAGTACATACATTCTCGATCTCTTATCTCTCATCTAAATGTCTAACTAAATCTAATTAAACCACCTGGAAGTAGTAATACGATAGTATTTTACTGCTCTTTTAATTTACTACCAGTTCATTTAACTCACGTTAATAGTACAAAACTAAGTTTTATTAGTATAATTATCTTGGCCACACACACGCCCTGCACTAAACATGCTTACATACTAGTCTAATTATTTGTGTAGAAAATTACTTCCGATTTTTACCAATTAAAATATACAGTAGAATCTCCATGAGAGAACACTCACTCTAGAGAAAACTTATCTATAAAGAACAGTTTTCATTTACAAAATTACCAGTTTTACTATTTAGAAACTCTCCGGTAAGAGGACATCTCTCCCTTAAAGGACACTTTGGCTCTGCAATTAGGTGTTTTTTACAGGGAGGTTCTACTGTATGTCAAAATAAATTTTATAGAATTTATTTCAAGGTATCAAAATATATTTATTAAAATTACTGACTTATCATAAATTAGAGTTTCTTTTCACATAGTTTAGCGTTTTCATGCCCTTCCAACCTTAAATAAACGTTTCATGATTTTTCAGGATGCCTCAAAGACCACTTTTTTGTCGTTTAAGTACAGATTTCACCACGCTTATGAGAGTCAACAGTCTGAAATATTTAGGCGGTTAGCTTTTCTTGATTAATCAATAGAGAATTTGGACAATCCTGGAATAAGTTATTTCTTCTTTCTCCCTATTTGATACATTGTAAAATACATGTCTGATTATTTCTTAAAATTAAAGATACTTTGGGCAGTATAAATATGTTAGGATTTTATAAGTTGTTTTTTCCTAGATTGGTTTATTTATATTTTGACCAGATGACTGGACGATTTTACATGTATATAAATTGGTTTTTAATGATGTAAATTAGTTAGTCATGAAAGGAAATAAAAAGTGTTGATTTTATTAGAGGTGTTAGTGTTTACTCTGCTCGATTGTAGACTAGGAAAGAATTGGTTCCTAACAGGTTATGGGCCCAGCAGAACGCTTCCACTGCGCCGTAGAAAGAAATTAAAAGTTAAATCTAAAGAAAAAAAGCTGAAGGCTAAAGAAGATAAGGCCAGGGAACGGCTAAAGAAGAAAGGTTTATGCTAGACTGAAGAAGATAAAGCTAACTAAGATAGAGAAAAGAATTTGATTATAAGAAATTTGAGTGATTTAAAGACTGAACTTTGTGCAACGAAGAAGAAGAAGAAAAGCTTTGAGTTATAATTTTTTGTCAAATTTGCATAACTAGAAATATCAATGGCTGACGAGTTGAGAATAATTATTATTCCTGGGCTATAAGAACTAAATCTATTTTGATCCAGAAGGACATATGGGATGCGATTGAACCTGGCTTTCCTAGTGAAACTTCAGAAAAACAGAAGCGGAAAGATAGTTTGGCATTATCTGTCATATTATTAGCAGTTGAAGATTCATTCCTAGATGACATCGGTGATTGTAAACGAGCGATCGATGCATGGCAGATACTGGAGGACATCCACACAAAGTATGGCTTGCTGCACATATTACAGCTGCTGAGAGAATTTTTTAACACTGTCAAAAGAAATGACGAGGATATGAAAGAATATTTCGCGAGAATAATGGATTGTCATAGAAAATTAGCAAAGTGCCACCATGGATTTGGGGATGGCGAATTAGCGTTGATTATGTTATTGGGATTACCAAAAAGTTACGAGCCGCTGATTCTCAGTTTGGAACAGCAGGAGGAGAAGCTATCTACTAGTATGGTTAAATCCAAATTACTTTTAGAAGAAAAACGACAGAAACAGCGTCAAATTCCTCAAGATCCTAATAGCGCTTTTGCGGTAAGAAGAAAAGAGGATACATGCAAATCACCATGTCAAGAGCGAAATAAATTTGAATATGATCAACCAAGGAATTATCATAATACGTGGACGGAAGGGAAAAAAGAAAATTATAATTATTTCAGGCGGATAAGATGTTTCAATTGTGGCAAATTAGGACACATGGCTAGGAATTGCAGATTTGCCAACTCATCAAGGAGAATTAGCGAAGGTATGCTTCATTTCTCCCTCCTTCAATGCCTTCCTCTACTGAGGGTAGGCCACATGGTCTCTTCATTTCTCTCTCCTTCAAAATTGAATTTTTCACATTCGATAGTTTGCAGTTGTAGGGACGATATGACGTAGAACAGACTGAAAATGACTAATACAAAAAGTATTTCAACTTCAGTTGAAATGGCAAACAATGAGAAAATAAAAGTATCAGAGATGGGTGATGTAACCATCAAACTCGGTCACGAATATGGAGGTGAAGCCTTGTTCTTGGAAAACGTATTATACATTCCTGAGTTAGACGGAAATATTTTGTCTGTTGGAAGGATTGAGGAAAGAGGAAACAAAGTTTTATTCCAGAATGGCAAGGCCTCTGTTTTTGGAAGTGATGGCGGGTTAATTTTGAAATCTAATAGAAGAGGAAGAATCTATACAGTGGAAGAACTAAAGAAGGAAGATGAAGGGGAATACCAAATTGAAGCTGCGATCCCAAGAGGATATTCAGGGACTGATGTGGAAACAATATCGGTAGAGAAAGATCTGAATAACTTAGAACGAAGAGAGGATGAAGAGCAGGCCTATGAAGACGAAGCACTGAGGAGAGAAGACGAAGGCCAGAATGAAACTATAATCCCAAGAAGATCTTCAAGAATTGCGGCTAGGCAGAAGGAGTATTGTAGATCAGCCTTCCACCGTGGGATAGTTGAACATAAGAGCCATCAAGATGAAATGCCGTCATCATACGAGGAGGCGCTTAATATGCCCAAAGCACAAAATCGGCTGAGGTCTATAGAATGTGAAATGGCATCACTTCGGGAACACAGAGTATGGGATGTTGACTTGCCGGGTGGTGTTAAACGAAGACCTAACCAGGATCTTGACCACTCTAGGCCTCCGATGAGGGTATGAAAACAACTTTAAAATGGGGGGAAATTGTTAGGATTTTATAAGTTGTTTTTTCCTAGATTGGTTTATTTATATTTTGACCAGATGACGGGACGATTTTAGATGTATATAAATTGGTTTTTAATGATGTAAATTAGTTAGTCATGAAAGGAAATAAAAAGTGTCGATTTTATTAGAGGTGTTAGTGTTTACTCTGCTCGATTGTAGACTGGGAAAGAATTGGATTCCTAACAAAATATTTTTATTATTTCCTGATACTGGCCGAAGTATTTTTAATTTTAATAACTATGAATGCCAGCCAGGCAGCCTCTATCTTTACGATTTCTGATTATTGCTACTATTATTGTTATTCCTGTATATACCTTCTTCTACTCGGAGAATCTGTATAAGACCAAAAGGTCTTAATAAAGCTTTTGTTGTTGTTTGTCGTCTATAAGATATCCATTCACGTTCTGAATGACGACACCCTGGACATCCTGGCATCTGCCAAGACATGTCTCTATAGGTATCATCTCAACATTGAACTGAGAGATCCTGTCCTTGTCTGGAGGAGGACAAGATGGAGGAGCCTCCCTCCTGAGAACAGTTTTATATATTGTATCACCAAATTGTAAATAATAAAATTTATTAATACAAAGAAATAACGCGCCATCTATATAATACAAATTTAAACACCAAAACGCGAATGTTTCTTTTCACAAATAAATCGAACTTCTACTGCCCTTACTTCGATAAAAATATATTTGGAGAGCTTGACTCATCAGTGTTGAACCCTACCAGCAGTTTCGCCAATTTAATCTACCAGCCGCTTCTTTAGAGCTCTAATACTATATTGGATCATTCTTCTTTTATATGCAACACTGAAGGATGGAATCTTAGAAATGATATTTAAGCAAACTATGGACATAAGCGTTTTGGACAATTGAATTGAATTTAAATATTTGCATTGAGCAATGCTCTTCCGCAAAGCAATATGGACAAGGTCAGTTTGGTATGAATTAATACATAGCAATAACACGCCATCTATACAATACAAATGAAAACATCAAAACGTGAATATTTCTTTTCACAAATAAATCAAACTTGTACTGCCCTTCTTCTACATTTATCTTTGTTTAATTTCTCGTTAATATTTGTAACAATTGACAAAGAGTGTTAATAAAATGTTTTGAATTATCCATTTACGTTCTGACTGTGAATCATAATAATGTGAAAAATGGCATACAAGACTATACTCTGTGTGTAGTGGTTTTGCAACAATGTAACTCTGGGCTGACAGAGGAATCCGTGAGACTGAAGCTCAGAGAAAACAAAGAAAATCTTGAGCAGCAAGTGACCCGTTGGGAGTACCTCCCAGGATGTCTTCAAGCAGTTTCCGGAGTATTGTGGCCATTGTTGGGGAATTTTTCGCTTCTTCAGCCACGCACATCGTCCCTCCACGTGGATTCTCGAACTATACCGGATAATTGATTCATTTATATAGCTTTGAAAATTATAAATATATACAAGTATTATGACAAAGGCATCTCCTTATCGTGCAACTGAAAGTTGCTGATGGCTTGCGCTATCTATCGGAATAAATATCAACTATATCAACTATAACTATACAAGTATATTTGAACAAAAAGGCATATATTGGATCGAAATATCATTTTTTTTACCAATATTTCAGTTGGCTGAACGCCAACCTTTATCAAGGTTATTGACACACATTAATATGTTATAATACCTTGATAAAGGTTGGCGTTCAGCCAACTGAGATATTGGTAAAATAAACGATATTTCGATCCAATATGCCTTTTTATTCAAGGATTTATTTATCTATTTCTCTATTTTCAAATACAAGTATATATTATGAAAAAGGCCTCTCCTAATCATGCAACGAAAAGTTGCTAATGGCTTGTACCATCTGTTAGAATAAATATCAACTAAGAGTTTAGTTTAACTATTCCAGATTTGGAAAAAAATGCTCCTTTCACGTACGCTTTTCAGGCTGTTGGCTCTCATCAGCGTGGTGTAAGCTTTTAGTATATTTATTTAAACAGATGACGCAAGACATCAGCAAAATATACTTCTTTTCTCAATTTATCTACCTGATCACAGTACAATTTTACTTTTGTTGTTGTCGTGTTCAATGAAGAGCCTCAGATTTCCACATGCGTCTCTATCACAGCAGTCGCAATGTCCCATATACAGAGGGTTTTTCCTTTCAAATGAAACGATTTCAAACGTCCGTTAGAACTTTATTTTTCGAACGTGAATTTTTTTCATGTGTTCTATGTGCTTCCCCTTCTTCTTGGCTATCTCCCTGCATCGGACTTTCCAAGCTGCGAACACTTCCTTGACTTTGGAGAGCGAAACATTCGACCACTCCTCTTGTGCGGCTTTCCAAAGTCCGGCCTCAGTTTTGGGACGTCGGTTGAAGAGCCGTTGTTTCAACATACCGAACCCGTAAAAATCCAGTGGGCTGGCGTCGGGAGACTTCACTGGAATGTCCGAGTTCCTGATAAAATTTAGGCCTAGGGTGTCCTTCATTTCTTGTAGGAACTGTTGGGTTTTGTTGGAGGTATGGGAAGAGGCTTTGTCGTGATGAAGGAACACTTTGTCCATTTCCCCTGGGTAAAGGTCCTTCAGTTGTTCGATGACAGGTTTCAGAACGCATTCTATATAGAATTCTGAGTTCACCTTCACCTTCGATGGAACCTTTATGAGCGGAAGGACTCCACGGCCAGTCATTACCCCGACAACCATGAAACCTTTAGGGAAAGTTTCGGAGCATTGGTGAACCCAATTATCCGGGACCTGATTGCCTCTTTTGATGTAACAGATCTTCCGGATTCCATTGCAATACGTCACATACATCCATGCTTCGTCCAATGTTGCAGTATATTCCGATCTGGAACCGGCCAGGTGTTCCTCGTATAGCTTCCGGGCATTCGTTGCACGGTTTTTCATGTGGAAAGGGGTGAGCTTGTGAACCTTGCCTTTTCGTCGGGTATCCAGTTCCAAATCTTTGTGAATGATGTTATTTATCGTTTTTAGAGATGTTCCACACATTCTGGAAAGTTGGCGCTGATATGGTGGATTTTCAGTAGTTGCTAGCCGCTTTACCTTGGAAACCGTGGCGGGGGTCCG
The DNA here is from genome assembly GCA_030710605.1 of Cordylochernes scorpioides. Lineage (NCBI taxonomy): Eukaryota > Metazoa > Arthropoda > Arachnida > Pseudoscorpiones > Chernetidae > Cordylochernes > Cordylochernes scorpioides. The sequence continues at coordinate 38,923,622 of CP092879.1, forward strand.
CACCGGACGTGGTCGATCGACTTGAAATTTTTGCCCATTGGATTCAGCTTCCCTTTTCTTTCCGATGCCATTTACTACCCTACATATTGTAGCTTTGCCAACATCTAGTCCTTCTGCTTTTAGCTTTTTCACTATGACGCTATAACTGTTTCCTTCTTTGGAAAGGGTCCGAATTGTTTGTTCGACTTGGAGCGTTAGTCTCTCTCCCCCCATGTTGCAAAAATCATGATACCTGATGAAAATGAATTCTCCAGAAGATTCTAGATCTATTGGAACCAGTGTCGTGTGCAGCATGCCTGCACGTGCAAAACGCGAGCGCTCGAAAATCGTTTCATTTGAAAGGAAACACCCTCCGTATATATATATTAATAAAAAAGGCATTTCCTGATCGTACAACTGAAAGTTGCTGATGGCTTGCGCCATCTATCGCAATAAATATCAACTAATCGTTTATTTTTAATTATTCCAGAATTGGCCAAATACCATTTCTTGATTGATCAAGAAAAGCTACCAACTTACGCGTTTTGGGTTGTTGGCCCTAGTCAGCGTGGTGCAAGCTGTACCTCAGCGACCAAAAAGGCTGGTCTTTGGGGGATTCTGAAAAACAATGAAACAGGTAATTTGATATTTATTCCGATAAATGGCGCAAGCCATCAGCAACTTTCAGTTGCACGATCAGGAAATGCCTTTTTTTAATTAATTTATCTACCTGATCCAAGTACAAATTCACCTTTTTACTATTTCACACACACACACATATATATAGAAGGGCAATCGGTAGATAGGGAGATGAGTTTCTTTCATTTATAAATTACAAGAGGTTTCGATTAAATCGTCTTTTTATACGGGTAATCGTATAAAATTGGTATCCTAAAAACTATAAAATTTATAGTACAAACACAAACAATTTTTTAGCTTTCAATTGTTAAGCTTGATAATAAATACTGCTTTGTTTATATACGATATATTGTATATTATAAACCAATATTTAATGTTTCAAATCTGATTCGAGAACAGAATGGTTCACTTCATTTATATTCAAATATGAATCACGCCTAACTATCACGTTCTGTATACTGATGATACTATTTTGGAAGAGATTAATAAAGATTTCACACCTGTGTGTTACAATGACAAATTGAACTATATATGTCAAACATGAAACACCCCATGTACAACCCACTACTCACGATCAATACAGCTAGTACTATTTTGGAAGAGTTAAAGAAAAGACATGTCAGCCTGCAGCTACAAATTGACTATCAATAAAATAAGTCATTGATACTCTGACCTGAAATAAAGATATTAGCTTAATATCTTACCATTGTTTTCTTGGCAGCTAAGATAGGATCTTGTTTCCTGGTCTACATCATGACAATTGAGGATCTAGCCTTGATCCCCATACGCGGAACCTGTATGGAAACCTATTCTTTTCATTTTTACATAAAGAACATTGTTAAGTCATTTTGCATTCTTGTTATAAAACATAACTGATGACTTCTACCATCTAATAGAATGCTCGATTTACATAATAAAGATAGGATTTTGATATCACATCCTACTACTATTAATCTGTACTATCATTGTTTAGAGTGTTTATATATCTGTGATAATATTTCCTATATATATAGAAATGTTGCCGGGAGGAAATTGATCTAAAAAAGTATAAGGCTCCTTTCTCGTCAAATTAAACGTCAAACCTAGACGCCATCTATTGACCGTCGCCGCAAACTATCGGCCTTGGGTCGGTGACAAAGCCACAACACCAGCTTTGTCAATTGAGAAGCGTCCATCTAGAGATCATGATTTAAGGCTAATGGCCCTCGTTAGCTTAGGACGGACTGAACACCTCTTTGGCAGATTGTCAAAATTCTATTGGATTCGGTGTGGATCTCATGGAATAAAGTCCGCTTTAGGCTGACAAGGGCCATTACCACGACCATGGTCTCTAGGTGGACGCTTCTCAAATTGTCAAAGCTGGTGTTGAGGCTTTGTCACCGACCCGAGGCCGCTAGTTTGCGGCGACGGTTAATAAATGTCGTCTTGTTTTGACATCTACGAGTATATATATATTAATAAAATGGAAATTTCATAAGTGGACATCACTAAAAACTTTCGTTACAATGCATCAATTTCAACCAAATTTTCAACATTTATGTAAAACGAGATGGAGCAGGTTTTGCTTAACATCAAAATATATTTCCTAACATTAACATGCGTGACTTCGCTGTTATCGATCAAATACAAAAAAAATCAACAGAGTTAATTTTATTTATATATAAATACAAAATTAAATTTCAACAGAGTTAATTTTTTTACTAGCATACTAGCTAATAATCTCAATATAAAAAATATTCAAAACAAGCAATTTTAAGATAACACCATATGTAAAACAGTCGGCCAAGAAAACAACACCGATATTACATCTTTCTCACATATTCACACACAATCTTGATTAATAATTAAAACTAATCTTTAACATTGTTTATTATACTTCAACTTTTATTTCTACATTTGTTTTTAAATACCCAATTGTTTTATCATGTTTCTAATTTCGCCTAACAAATATACAAATTTATAGTGACTAACATATGCAAATTTTATCTTTGTTTTTATTTAACTTGATATCGTAAACATAACATCCATTGTAAGCATTTTTCTGTTCACCTTCCGTGGTTTCTCTTTTCTCTGATAGTTTTTAGGTGTAGTATATTTTCTTATTACTAGACTACAAACATTCCCTCGAGAAAAACCTGGGCGAAGCCGGGTACATCCGCTAGTATATATATATAAGTACTAGCGGATGTGTACCCGGCTTCGCCCGGGTTTTATCCGAGTGAAAGTTTGACTAACGAATATTATATATTATGAAGTATAATAAACAATGTTAAAGATTAGTTTTAATTATTAATCAAGATTGTGTGTGAATATGTGAGAAAGATGTAATATCGCTGTTGTTTTCTTGGCCGACTGTTTTACATATGGTGTTATCTTAAAATTGCTTGTTTTGAATATTTTTTTAGATTGAGATTATTAGCTAGTATGTAAAAAAATTAACTCTGTTGAATTTTTTTTTTCTGTATTTATATATAAATAAAATTAACTCTGTTGATTTTTTTTTTTTGTATTTAATCGATAACAGCGAAGTTACGCATGTTAATGTTAGGAAAAATATTTAGATGTTAAGCAAAACCTGCTCCATCTCGTTTTACATAAATGTTGAAAATTTGGTCGAAATTGATGCATTGTAACGAAAGTTTTTAGCGAACAACACTTATGAAATTTGTATTTTATTAATATAGATAATGAGATAATTTTATGCTCTTTAATTGCATCAAACCAATTTTATATTCAAATTATCCTTTGTAGAATATATATGTGAATATATATAAAAGTGTATTATAATGTGTAAGAAAGTAGTAGTTTTTAGCTCTGACGCAAAGGTTTCGTTCTTCTTTCTTTTCTTTTCAGAAGCACATCCAAAACTATCATAAGTGGTTTTATCTTATCAAATAAAATTGGCGCGGTTGAAGACTCTAGCTGTCATTGTGGCAACGAATTCCAGGATTAGAGACACCTACTGCTGGAATGTCCACTCTACTTCACCGCTAGACAACAGACAGTAAATAATGTTGTAGATCAATATCAATTTGTTAATACTAGAGATGATTATCTTAGATTTGACATTTTTGTAGATATATTTGTGATTATCTTTCAAACCTGTAAGGTTCAGGTTCCTAATATATATATATTACTAGCCAATGTACCCGGCTTCGCCCGGTTTTTACCCGAGTAAAGGTTTGTCTAACGAACATTTGTTAAAACAATTCTAGCAAACATCCAATCCCTACTGAATCTATACTTGGTAAGATAACTTTATGTTTGAATAATTGCTCCACCTAGCTATATCCGTTCAAACGTTGCTGTCTTTGAACAAAAAGGCAGTTTTGATACCTAAAACATAATTTAATAATGATCAAATGTATACAATACATCAAAATTAAAATTAACATTAAAATTATCCCTACATATATGTCTGATGGTTCTAAGCTACCTCCCCACCAATTTTAATCCAAATCGATTCAGCCCTTCTTGAGTTATAAATAGTCTAACATGCATCGGCCGGGAATCGAACCCGGGCCGCCCGCGTGGCAGGCGAGCATTCTACCACTGAACCACCGATGCTTATAAGAAATGGCCATATTTGGGTATTTATTCCATTCACAAAAGCAAACAATGACAGAATTGATTGTTGATGACTCTGGTACTTGTATATTTTAATTGTTTCTCTCTTTTTAATTTTCATTACTTTTTCTTGTATAATGTGTTTATAACTGTTTCTGTTTAAAAAAATGCAAATCGACGCAATTATCCATAGCTGGGATATCGCGTTTTGTGTGTTTAAATAAATAAATAAATAAATAATATTTTTTAAAATTTCGGGTATTGTCAAAAAATCTTGATAAATTAATAAATGCCAACCACGTACGCCTTCGTACTGTTGGCCTTCGTCTGTGTGGTGTAGATTGAATTGGAATCCATATATCATGTTTATTGGTTAATTGAATGTGACATTGTGACTAAGGTCAACCATTTCTTTATTTCCTGATAAGTTACGCCCAGCTCATCCATCCAGTCTGATGTAAACAGACCAATAACGGATGGAATAACGGCGAGGTTATTTAGAGGAAGTGCAATGTTTATTGCTCGGTTGGTGACCCTGGCAAAAGCCGGTGTCTTGAATTCCAATGTGGCTTTTTGCCCATAGGCGCCGCCGTCTTGGCCTATGCATTCGACTGATCCTGATACCTATGCTATTTATAGTGCAAACAAAAAAGCTTTTAGAACTTTCCATTGTTGATCTTGATAAGGAATACTGAAAAGCTTATATGCGTTGTATTGTATAATGCATTTACCAAGCAAAAAAAAAAAATACTCTCTCAAACCTGATTCCAGAACACAGAATGGTTTCTCTAATTTAAAAAAATATAATATATAATTGAAGGTTATATACACCCATACCTCGCTTTGCGTCGGGGTTACGTTCCAAAAAAACACGACGCAAATTGAAACGACGCAAAGTGAAAATATGTGAAGGCGCAATCAAAAACAAAGGTGTTGCCATATTTTAGGAAAAATATATATAAAAAAAATTGAAGACTCGAATCCAAAACAACGCAACTTCGAAAATCCAACGACGCACAGTGAAAATCAGTAAAAATTAAGCAGCGACGCAACTTCGAAAAAAGAAAACGCAAAACGAAACGACGCAAAGCGAGGTATTGGTGTATATATAATTTTTTTTTTTCACAATAAGTTTCATTTGAAAAAAGGGTCAACTCTCTTTATTCATAATATTAATTGTACAATTTCTTTATTTTTGATATAATGCATGTTTTACTTCTATTTTAAGTAGAGCCAATTTTCTCGATATAAGAACAAGTAAAGGAATAAAAAATTATCGATTTTAAAACTGATTAATTTCTAATTCAATCTTTTTTATAATAATCACTCTACTACTCATGAAAATTGTTGAAAATGGTATTTTTTTGCTAGCTAAGGTTTTTTTATATAAGTTCAAAATGTGATAATTTTATCAACCTTTTGCACTAGTTCGTACGATGTTGCACTCAAACTACTCAAGGTAACAAACTTCAGTGTGATAGTTTGACTGTTGTCAATTTTGTGTCTAAAATATCAACATTCTAAATGTTAGCAATCAAGTCTTAAAATATCGACAGAACATTGAAACCTTTCTACTTTGAAAATAGCGAGATTTGTTTCCCTAGTACACGTGGTACAGGCCATGATAATCATGGCGGGTAGAAGTAGGCGACTGCTTTTACTGCAAGTGCACCATATGTCTAAACACGTGAAGAGCAATTCGAGTTTGAAATTACAAATCTGGCAGAGCCCCATTTTATTACTTGCACTCGCTGGTTGGGTTTGGACTTTTACAAGAATCAGGGGCCATTGGAGCATTTTTTTAATCATAAAAAGTGCCCAATGCGGGAATCGAAACAGGGTCGTAGCGGTCGACAACTAACGGTTTAAACCATCCTTTCACCGACCCCGATAGCGAGAGTGAGCCGTCAAAATGTCGGTTTCGCTAACAAAAAAACATATTAATGAGTTTCCCGTTTTGAATTTTACAAAATATCCCAAAATTTAAAAGGTATAATTGAAATTAGTCCATTCTAACTATCCAGATGATTCTGAAGTTTTGTAAACGTGAATTGTCGTCAGAATTGAAAGATTGTACCAAATTTACGACTTCTACTCTAAATTCTGTAAGTATTTTGACAATTAATCATTTTTGGGGACAGATAGACATGGAAGCAAGTTTAAAAACACTGGCAAAAATGATTGCTTAATAGTATCTAAACGGCTGTAAATAATATTGAATTATTATTAATGGCTAAGTATCTCTCTTTTATTTTCGTGTAATGTATAAATATTTTATTTTACAATATTATTTAAATAGCGTATCTATTTGTCATGCCCCAATTAAATTTTCTGAAGCTTTAGGCAAATTTGTTACAAACATTTCGATTCATACACGAATAATTAAAAGTATAGAATATAATTTGAGACTTTAAAATCTTGGTTTCAGATCCAATTCGGTAATGGAAACGATTCGTTTTTTTTTTACGATTAGAGATAATACACTGCGTGACATTGAAAATGGAACACCAAGAAATAGTGGCCAGAAAATTATGCAAATTTCAGGGTAGACGCGCCTAACCGAGTTATGCAAATGATGTAAAATGCGCAGCTCTCGTGCGCACATGGAGTATGATATAAGGGAAGGAACTTGCAGAAAGGACAGTATTCGTGTCGTTATTTCTTCAAGGAAAATCATTGTAGAAATTTTGTTCTTGTGTCAAAAGACACGTGTAATAACAGAGAATGCCAGGTCATCGTAAACGGAGGCAGTTCAAGCAGACAGACGCTTTTACGAGGGGCATGGTGATCGGACTGAAAAGGGCAGGTTGGTCCATACGTCAAATCGCAGCTGATACACACCTTGGTGCGTCCACGGTGCACCGACTGTGGAGAAGATGGTTGGAACAAGGAAATGTGGCAATTTATAGGAATGTCGGTGCAACAAGAGTGACGTCAGCACGTGTGGATCGGCGTATCCTTCGACAAGCAGTGGCGGCCCCACAAGCCACTTGTACCGCCATCCTGCAACATGTGCAAGACACCCTAGATCATTCCATTTCGACCAGAACCATTTCCCGTCGATTGGTTGCTAATGGCTTGCACTCATGCCGTCCGCTAAGAAGACTGCCATTGACCCCACCGAATAGGCGCCAACGTTTGGAATGGTGCCGGGCTAGATCGACGTGGATGACGGAATGGCACAGGGTCGTGTTCTCAGATGAGTCGCGTTTCTGCTTGTTCAGTGATAGTCGCCGTGTACGCGTGTGGCGTCGACGTGGAGAAAGGTCCAATCCGGCAGCAATTGTGGTACGCCCCACCGTGCGACAACGTGGAATCATGTTTTGGGGCGCAATCGCGTATGATTCCAGGTCACCTTTACTTCGTATTCAGGGCACTATGACGGCCCTACGATAAGTTGATGATGTGCTGCGACCGGTGACACTCCCCTACCTTCAGGGGGTACCCAATGCCCTTTATCAGCAGGATAACGCCCGACCGCACACTGCTCGCATTAGCCAACAAGCTCTGCAAGATGTACAGATGCTTCCCTGGCCACCGTACTCTCCTGATCTCTCACCAATCGAGCACGTCTGGGACATCATTGGACGCCGTTTGCATGCCTTGCCACAGCCGCGTTCAGAAGACGAACTGTGGCAAATGGTTGAGAGGGAATGGAGAGCCATCCCTCAGGACGCCATCCGTACTCTGAGAGTGTTGCTGCGTGCATCGCCGTCCGCGGTGGTCCTACTTGCTACTAAGCCGACGCCGTTCTCGCTCTGTATTATGACTATCATTTTGAAATAATGATCACTTATTGTTCGTCCCTGTCTCTCTCTGTCTGCGGAGTTTCATCATTTTCTGGCCACTATTTCTTGGTGTTCCATTTTCAATGTCACGCAGTGTACAATTTTTATTTAGTGCTGATATGATCATTTTTCTTGTTGATTCTTACTTTTTCTCTCTTTCTTTCTTAGACTATAGGACACACACACAGTCTATGTAAGATCAAATGTCTTAATAAAATCTTTATTTGTTGTATGTTAGAATTATATTTGAAAGTATGGAACTGAAAAATCTTGGTTTTAAATTTGATGATGTCCTAATTTTCCTGAAGGTTTTGATTCAAGAATAGACTGTAAAAGTGAAATCTATGATATCCATGACTGCGTTTAGTGTACCACATATATACTGTTGCAACAATTTTAATGCGCCCTACATTCATTCAAAATATTCTATGATATTTAATATTTATTTAAAACAGATTATTTAGATTACCATCATTCCTTTTTATAGTTTCATTTCCTTTGTAATATTTTTATTGTACATATATCTTGATTGGTTATTGGAGCGAGAGAGGACCTAGACGAAGACTGCGGATCGCGACCTACGAGGAAGACAACGAATAACTAAACACAATAACTTTAAAAGGTAATTTATTTTTATTTACTTTTATTTATTTACTTTGAGTATGGAAACCCGCTCGGGAAACGTGTATAACACCAAGAAGGAGGAAACCAAGGTCGACGACCCTGCAAAGCTGCAAGTTGGTGTGCAACAATACATATCTATTGGCAGTACGAAATTGTACCGTATATAAAACGAATTTCTTTTGTCGTTTACATTCTTCTTTAGTATTGCCTTTGTGCTAAATAACCGAACAATTGTAGGACATTTTTTAAAACTTTAGTTTGCTGCATTAGGGTCTTCAAATATCTTGACTCAAAATTCTTAAGCAGAATATGACTTTGAGAGCCTTCAGACCAATCCCCTCACATATTCGCTGGCTTTCCAAAACACAAGCCAACAGTAGTTTAGCAAAAGAGTTAGAACAGTTTATAAATCTATAGCTCTCATTCTTAATTAGATCATAATGGGCAATCATAGCCATTGTTGAATTAAGCCACAATGGGTCGTTATTGTTATCTACTATATATTGATCATAATTGTTGATCTTATTTGTTTGTCTTCAGGCTAAGCGATTAATGTACAATGTGTGGGTTGTGTGTAAACCGCTTCTTTAATGACCACGCTATTTTAATGACAACCTTTTAGAATGAACAAGTCATCGCTTTTTAAGAAATGCTATAAAGAGTAATTAACACCTTGAAACTGAATTCTTTATCGATTTGGCATCAACTCTAAGGTTGATGGCTGGCAGCCCTTTTTTTCCTCTTAGAGAGCTTTATTTCTTTGGTTATTCTCTCTTTTGATGGTATCGTAGGATATTCTACTGAAATTGTCCATTAATTCCATTCTCGGCCTTCTTCTTTCTTCTATCTTTCTCCATACATCCCTCCAGTTATACCTTTAACCATTCTGAATGTCGGAAATAATGTCCAAACATGCTGGTTTTTCTTCTTTCAATCGTCGTCAGTGGCCAACTCTGACAAGCGATCAGTAATATTGACCTCCAATCTACAATTTATTTTATAAATTCTCCTAAATAGCGACCAACCTTGATCACTATTTGTCTTATGAAACCAAATGTAACCTTGTTTATAAAACACCAATCAAATAATTGTATATATTGTTAACTATGGTGATATAATTACCTAAGTTATTATTTCCTCGTTAGAAACGCTAATTAGGCCTCAGTCATGGTTTTTATTGAGAACTTTTCTCTCACATATACGGTACCTATGGCATACTTTGCTGATATTGACTGATTTGTTTACGATATTAAACGTTCAAAGTATTGTTACATCCTACGAACATCTTCCATTATAATATCTACAAACAAAACATACACACACACGCACACGCACGTACACACCAGACCGCTTTAAAATCACATTGGGCTATATATCTTATATATTCGGCCCTGAAAAGAAAACATTGATTGATACATTGAGCTTCATAGTTTATATATTTGATTCTGAAAAGAAAACAGTGATTGATACATTGAGCTTCATAGTTTATATATTTGGTTCTTAAAAGAAAACTTTGTTTGATAAATTGGGTTGTATAGCCTATATATTCGGTCCTGAAAGGAAAATTTTGGTTGTCATTAGAACGCCCTGGAAGATTAAGCAAGAAAATCCTCTTGGAGAATTTTCCACTGAGAAATCAAGCCCTCAAAATATTTTTTTCTGTCGCAGAAAGGACAGAGCATCAAATTGTTTAACATTAAGAAAAAAATATTGTAACAACAAAATTAAATATTTCGTTCTTGGCAGCTTAAGTGTCAAAAATTGAAAATAGCAACGAAATAGGATTGCAATACGTCGATAGATTCCTTGAAGTAAAAATTCGAAATTATCCTGAAATCCTTTATTCTGGAGGATTACCTATTTGAATAGAAGATAGAAATTTTTATAAGTTAAAAGATTATCTTAGTAAAATTAATCAGGCCTACAGGGAAAATTGTATTCTCAAAACATTTTCATCATTCTCTAGCTTTCAGCCACGGACGCACTCCAGTAGAAGCTAGAGAATAATAAAAATATTGATTGTTTATATTCATGAAATTATGAATTGATTATTTTAAAATTAACAGGTCAATATACGTAAAATTTGTATTATACTATAAATATTTGAGACAGTAGAACCTCTCAGTAAAGGATAACACCTAGTTACAGAGCCAAAGTGTCCTTTACAGAGAGATTTCCTCTTACTGGAGAGTTGCTAAATAGTAAAAATACCTGGAAACATGCATTAAAGAATGGGTTTTAAAGAAAAATAAAGCATTTGTATAAAAAAAACTCGTGACAATACGTTTCAAATGATTGCATCTAGTTTAGACGTTTGAAAGTGATTGCTTCTTTAGTTGAATATATTTTAGAACATATATACATAGGATGTTATGAAATCGAAGCCGCCCTGTTATACAGGTTGGCTTTTTGTCTGATTTTGCCACAACTGGTGTTGTGGTTCATTCTTTATCATCACAAGTAAAGTTTTTTACTAGGGTGATGTAAAGTGCCATCGTTTTGATGCCCAATTAAAAGGAGATTAGATTGAAACACTTTTATTAACATCTTGTCAATTAGGTTTTACAGAAAGAATGAAAAAAACAACAGATTATAAACAATGAATAATGAGTGAAGAGGGCTCCACCATCTTGATAGGGTCCTCCTCCAGACCAGGAGGGGTTCTTCTCGGACCCCCCGCAACTCCAGGGCCAGGAAGTGTCTATAAAGGTGTTTCTTTTGGTACAAATATATATAAAACGATAAAGTTCTATCTATATATGCAAGAATTAAAATCACTTATAAACACGATTTTTAATGTATAAAACGTCTGTCTTTATCGCATCTTGAATTGCGATTGAATTATGAAAAAATTATAATTTTATAAATATCAGTGTTGTTCCAGATAATTATTGAATGAAAACATAATGTATATTTACTTTTAGAGTTACATGTTTGTGAAAAAAAAAAGAAGTTATTGCGATCTAGAAGGTTTGTATGAATCATGTGAATGAGGGTGTCAACTAAAACAAACACTAAATATAAAGACAAACTAAATAGGTTCCAAATATAAGGATTAACCAACAAACGACACGTTCAAGGTAATCCTCACTTGTTCTGATGGCGATGAACTTTGTTTTTCCTCAAATCTTTAATCCTCTGGTGCTGGGAAGGACGTACTATATCCCTCACAGTTTTATCTCTTTGAACAAACAGGAAGTGGATAGAACCTACTTGAACCTTTAGTTCATACTTTTAAAAGAGAGATTAAAGTCTTAAATGCAGTTTTTATCTATGTTTTTCCTTCTTGATAAAATAATAAAAAAGTGTGTGTGTGTTATTTATTGTAAATATTTCTTTCAATTGTCGTTCTCAGGGTTTTAATGTCATTGAAGATTTTAATATTCATCTCATGCGTTTCTTTATTCCATGCTGGTAAGCTTTTGAACAATAAGAATTTTCACAACAGTTATGGTTATCTGTTGTGAGTATTGAGAAAATACAGTTATGGACAAAACTTAAGGGATTGTAAATTCTTTGATATCGCCGGCTGTCTGATTTTCTTTTTGAAAGAGACAGAGGCGATTTTTTCACACTTGGTTTTCTCGCGTGTTTTCAATAAAGATCACTGTGTATCTAATATCTTTCAGAGTTATTGTTTGAATCCCGATATACTTGATAAAATCACAATTTTCTTAAGTTTTGTCCATGAATGTACATTGTCCCCTATTTATTTTTCAATAAAATATAACTTAAATATTTAACATTATGTGTGGGACGCGTAATTCTTTAATGGAACTTTTATTATTTTTTTTCCAATCAAAAGTTGATAATTATATTATGATGCATTAGCACACCATCTGTTATGAAAATTAGAAATTATTATAGATGCGTATGATTCTTTTAAAATTAAGGGTAGTAGATTATTTTTAAATTTTAAATTAATCATACGCGCGTCTATAATAGTTTCGAATTTTCATTTAAAAAAAAAAAGGCAATAAATTTAACCTTTTTTACTTCTTCAATGCATCACTTATTATGACTTCGGACGGAATTGAGACGAGTACGGATAGAAGCATAGTTCTTAATAACAATGATTTTGTGTATTTGAGTCATCATCGTGTGAATCGCATACATCACAGACTGGAGGATGTTGTGGGGGATCATTAATGACATCTCTCTCAATAACGCACCATGCACTATATTCGAGGGAGTTTCAGAATGAAAAGCTGGAATCCAGATATCAAGATCTCAGTGATTGGAAACATTAAGTATCAGCCGTCTCTTCATTCTTAGTCTTGTGGGCTGTGTGTTTACTTACTTCTTCTTCTTTCTTATCTCCACTCAATCATATTAGGGTATCAAGCTTGTAGAGCTTGTTTATGGTGTCTGTTTGACAACCATTATGACTGGGTGAAGTAGAATGCGTCTGCCTTTGTCATTAAGACTGGGAGCACTATTTAGTGGCAGGCCGACTTAGCTCCAAAAGAAATGGCCGCCTCTGACATGAGAAACATGCGCCATGAGCAGCCGCCCCTAACATGGAGTACAAATAGGGCCTCCAATCCCGGTACATATTTTCAATCCCGGGATTCGGGACATGTTCAATAAATTATCCCAGCCCGTTCTGCAGTCGAGAATGAGACACATACCCGGTGGAAATGCGATTATCTTGCCGCATGTAGTTCAGTAAGATCTCGTTCTTCAGCGGCGATCGTTTGAACAATTTCACAACCACACGAGCTTTTTTCGTCACTTCATTTATATTTTTCTTTGAAAATACTGGAGATTGTGGATAAATTGCTTCAGGTAATGAGGGATGTGCTACCTCTAGGCTAACGTTAAATGGAGAAGAGTCCTCATTGTCATCCTCGGAAAGGTCAGATTCTGCTTCATTTACTGTTGCGGAAACGAATTCAGGAACAACCCTCTCTTTTTTATTAGCATAAAGTACATCCATCACAGCCAGATGGAGACCATGCGCGTAGCAGAGCTGTTGCAGTGGACCAATAATGTGACCCAATTTTACCATCATTGCTCACCCATCAGTTGTAACACACACAATATCAGTTTCGAAGTCGATACCAAACTCCAAGAGCTTAGCACCAATGAAATTTTTGCATTGTTCAGAGGAAAATACTCCAGATATTCGAGTCAAGCCAAGATTCCACACCTTGGTTAGGCTATGAATATTTATGTTCAGGTAACGCTTGCTTCTGATTGACGTCCATTCATCCAGCGTAAGGCTGAAAAGTTGCCCCTTTTCTTTCTCCATCTGAAGCTCTCGAACGACCTTCTCACGAAATGTGTCCGCATAACGACACACTTTAATCTTAATGGTCTCTGCGGAGTGAGGAATTTCATGTCCAAGAGCTTTGAGGCACTTGCGTAGATTCTTAGATGTGACAAAAACGGAGAATGGCAATCGAGAGCTATCATTCTAGCTAGCACAGCATCAGTCGATCGATCGATGGAAACAGACGAAAATGATCGAGAATTGATATATTGGGGGTCTTTTTTGCAGGGGTCTGTGTATCAACTTCGTCTTTAAACTTTCTCTTCGAAGTTTCGATTCCGTGGACCGCCTTCTGGTGTACATGCAGCCCTTTTGTTGACCCACCGACGCATTTCGAAATCCTTTTGCACGCTATACACCGTGCATTTTGGCCAGATCTGTCTCGTAGGTAATAGCACCAGATTCCTTCTGATTTGAAAGGAATAAACTTCGCCATCACAATCAAGAAGTGATAAGCTTACCAAAAATGTCCGACGCGTTTTCTATTGAGGTCCGATAACAAGGTCCGATAATATTGTTTTAGAGACTTTGTTTTATGTTCGTATAAGTTGAAAAATACTTTAGGCTGATGCTTGATAGTGACGAAGCATTTAATGAAATGACATTAAATAAATTTAATTTAAATTAAATGACAAAAAATCTAGCGAGGGTTTCACAAAATGAACAGCAGAGCAGTGCGTTCATGATGACCCATGCATACAGAGTACAGGATGGAGACTATAAACATAGATTAAAAAATATATATATAAAACAATTTCGAGACCAGATAAGAGGTTAGTGGCGGGTCCATGTTACACGCAGGTCCGCCACAAAAATAAAGGGATGCCGCTACTATATAAGAAGCCACTATTTGCATGTCAACAAAAACTGGGGCCCCCTCCATGTATACTGCTGCATACTCTCATTCTAGAGGCTGCCATTTTGGAAAGAACTTGCAGAATAACCCTTCGTTATTAGTGCATGAAAATAATTTCAAATCTCTCAGAAAAAAAGACCCGAAATGCAACTGTATAAACAAAACGTCAAAAGTGTGCTATCTCATCATCTGTTTGATTACCAAAATGCTAGATAAGAAAAATATATTTTTGCGCTGGTTTTCATGCACAAACCAGTAATCCCGGGATTTTTCGAGCAGAATCCCGGGATTTCGGGATCATTATTTGGCTTGGAGTACAAATACAATATACTAGGGCCTACAGTAAGAGTAACTTAAACACAGAAAAATCGTGGACTCAAAAGTACAACACAAAAAAAAAAGTAAATAATAAATCACAATTTGTTAAATAAAGCTAAGTACTGTTTTTTATTTTATTTAACAAATTGTGATTTATTATTTACTTTTTTTGTGTGTTGTACTTTTGAGTCCACGATTTTTCTGTGCTTAAGTTACTCTTACTGTAGGCCCTAGTATATTGTATTTGTGTGATAACCCGTAAATAGTAACATTTGTCATTGGCGAGCCCTGCCAGGATTACTGGTGTTTGCACGTATAAATTCCTGTAATTTTTACGTGCGGTTTTTTTTCGTTGATTGAGTGGTTTATTACTATTTTTTGTACTCCATCATGTTCGCGAATTCTATGCTCAACTTGTCAGTGTTTAATGGGGTTAATCTCGAATCTTTCATTCGGGTGGTCGAACTTAAAGCTCGAGTAGGCAAATGGGATCCTGAGGTCAAAGCATTGCTCATGTTCGAGGCTTTATCCCCTGAGGTTAGGTTGAGCTTAGAGGAGATGGGTATCCGTAACGATAGCAGTTTCGAAAGTATTGCTAGTAAACTGAACATATTGTACCCTAAGAAAGCGCGTGGTATTAGGGAATGCCTTAAATTAATAGAAGGTCTTAAGCAGAGAGTTGGGGAAAGTCCTATGGTTTTTAAAGAAAGATTCCTGGCCATTAGAGATAAAGTAGAGTACAGTTTTGACGATAGCCTAGTGTTCGAAATTTTCCTCGAAAATGTGCTCGATAATTATAGAGAGGCTATTGTTCGCAGTGAGGCTAAATCATTAGACAAAGCAGTCAGTGTCATGGCCACGGAGGATAGTGTAGAACACCGTTGCAGCTTTATGAAAGGGGTATGTTCAGTAGAAGAGTTTGAAGAAATAAATAGCATTAAGAGTGAGATGAAGATGCTTAGTGCCAGTGTACACAGGATGAAGCACGAAAATGAGCAGTGTATTGCAGATCTTAGAGGTGAGATAGAAAAACTGACTAAATTGTTGGGCGAAATCAGGCTGAGACCACCTGAGTGTAGCTTAGGACATATAGCTAGTGATTGCTCAAGACAGTCTTCTATGTTTTCCAACCGCAATACTCTTGACAATGCTGAGATAGTGAACATACGTTCATATGGAGGAAATCAGTTTAGAAATCTGCCAATAGTTAAGGTGAATATTAACGGCAATATGTGGCACCTGTTATACGATACAGGAAGCCAAGTCAGTATTATTGATTCCGAAAAGTGTAATGTCTTGAAGGAGAATTGGGACGATGCACTTAAAACTTTACGTATAGTTTCAGTGACAGGCCACGAGCAGACACTTACACGTGTTAAAACCTGTAGAGTTGGTAACGAAAACGGCAGCCAGCTGGGAGAGATAAGATTCTGGTTAATGTCACTCGGAGATAAAGGCTACGACGGGATTCTGGGAATCAATGATATAAGGAGATTGAATGTCCAGTTGCCTCCCGTACGGGAACGTTGCAACATGATTTCCTTGAAACCAGAAGACCATGATTATGTAGACCTTAGCTGCGTTGCCAGTGCACATAGACCAATGGTTTCAAGCTCCATAGATGAGAAATCAGTGAGACGCATTGAAAACGAGGCTGTAAAGTTGCCACCTACTGAGTTTAACAGAAACTGTGAGTGTAGCGCTGAGTCTGTTAATAGTTTTAGAAAGCCTACTTGGGCTGAGAGGTTAAGGGTGATGCGGAAAGCAAAGGAGACTGTCAGACAGTTTATGTCAGGTAATTCTGCTAAAAGGCTTATGAATCCTAGGCCACCTTATTCCAGAAGTTTCGACAGAGGAGATCTGGTAATGCTAGCTGTTCCTAAGACTGAAGGTTACTCCAACGTCTATGGGCCTTTCCGTGTCGAAGCTAGGATCTCCGATGTTAACTTTAGAGTAAGAGGGGTCACCATGCACGATGTGAAAGTTGTACATGTCGATAGGATGAAAGCGCTTAGAAACAGACGTTAAGAAGATCTTTTAGCTCTTGGACTTGAGAGAACTCAATGGAATTGGATCGTTCGGTTTCTCATCAAGTGAGCGTCTGTCAGTACCCTAAGTCTCTACCTAACATACCCAGCCGGTCCCAGATGAGAGCTTATTTGGTCCCTCATTAAACTCTGTCTGCTAAAGCATATTATATATGTGTGTTTGGTAATCACTCAAGCTAACTCACGTAGTATGCGCAGATTATTATTTTTTTTTTGAAGTTTCTTTTGGGAGGAGCAAGATGGAAGGCACCTTTATGGAACGACCCGGATGCCTACTTCTCCTCTCTTTAGTTTTTTTTTTGTATCTTTATAACATGGCTCCCGTGAGCTTTTCCCCTCCCGACAGCGGGAGGGTTTCCTTACGGGACAATGGGAATGTTTGGGAGATTTGTTAGTTTCTTTTTTTTTCTTTGGAAGGATACCTTTTGTCAAATTAAATATTGACAAATATTTGCAATCTAATCATATCTTATCTCAGGTTTTAGTGGAAAGAATTTGTGTTTTCGTTTGTTTGTGAACAAATCTCTCCCGCCTTCTCATTGGACGAATGTGGCCATGTTTGTATATAAAGGGGGCTATGGTATGAGTCGAGGCGAGTGTGGTGGATTATCGTGTGAGGACGCTTAAAGTGTTCTCTGCGTGCTATATCCCTGTCTGGCAATCTCGGCGCATACCTGTGTAACCCCGGTCCGATCCCTACCTAAGCAGCAATAAAGCTAAGTACTGTTTTTTATTTTATTTAACAAATTGTGATTTATTATTTACTTTTTTTGTGTGTGTTGTACTTTTGAGTCCACGATTTTTCTGTGTTTAAGTTACTCTTACTGTAGACCCTAGTATATTGTATTTGTGTGATAACCCGTAAATAGTAACATTTGTCACGGGATCCAGGGATCCCGGGAAACGGGATCCCGGGATTGGAGGCCCTAAGTACAAACACTGCTCATTCTGTATCCCTGGATTAGGAGCCCTTGCAGGGTAATATCAGCCGGGCCAGCTGAGCCCAGGTTTTTTAGTGAGCTTGTTACTGCTCCCCCTCCTCCTTTTTCATCCGGGCTTGGGACCGGCAAAGACGGAGTTTGTTTACTTACTTAATGATTGTAAGTGCACCACATGTCTACACATGTAGATAGCAGTTCGAATTTTACACTTACAAATGTTTCATGGCCGCATTTATTCACTTACACTCGCTGGTGGGATTTTAAAGTAATCGGGATTCATTGAAACAATAATTTTTAAATTCAGTACTGGCCATTGTGGGATTCAATACCGGGTCACGGCTGTCGAAAAACGTCGGTTTATACCAGGGGTCGGCAAACTTTTGAGTCGGAAGAGTCAAAAATTACAATTTACAAAATTTCAAATTTTTCAAAGAGCCACAAAATATTTTCTTGCCAACAATAAATAGTACTCGCATAAATAATATTTACATATGGAACTATATAAAGAGCCACAGCTTCACATCCAAAGAGCCGTATCTAGCTTGCGAGCCACAGTTTACCGACCCCTTGTTTATACCTCTCCTCCGATCTACTTGTAAGCCAGTAATGTACTGATGACTAACAAGGTGTTCCACCCATACTGAGACCTCGGTGCTTATAACAAACAATTTGGAGGAAAACCCCGGCAATCGGCTCAACCTTGAAGTTCACGGTCGAGGCGCTGATTGGACCATCTATCACATCAGTAGTGTACCACCCCTAGGGGAGGGCGTGGATTGGAGTGTTCCTTGCGACATGGATGACCTTCATGACGCTATCTGCCGTGAGCTATGAAACGGTGGAAACTTCTATTTTTTGCTTACTTTCTCTTTGTGCTGCATGATCCGTGCGTGATTAGCCAAACAAAATACCGAACAAACAAGCCTTGTTAGTGTAATAACTCTTTTTTTGTGGAATAAATTTGATGCTTGATTTGAAAAGACGCGTGGTATTTGTGTATATATGTGAATAATTCTAATTCTATAATTTCAAAGGTAGTTTTAGGTGTACATGATGTAATAAAATGTGCGCAATAATTTGTTTATAAATTGCACGCAAAGGAGTATTAGCAATATTTCTATAAATCAAAAATTGAAATAAATATGTCTCTCCTTTTTTTTACATTTGAAATTTAAAAAATAATAATTCCTGTAATTCCTACTGTGGTTAGAAATTTATTGAAAGAGCCTGAATGGCTCATCAGTGGTGAATCCCCCCTCCCAGCGGTTTCGACTTTAATTATAATTGTTGTATTGTGCTGTAAAAAACAATATCATACGCAATAATAATAATAATAATAATAATATTTTAGTATTCTTTTACTAAAAATCATTATCAGATTACCATTGTTAAAGGATTTTTTGAATATGTCTGACCAGATTTTCGCAATGTAAATCTTATACACCACACGTACATTTATTGATAATAAAGTAATCAGTCTTAAATTTTAAAACTATGAAAGTTTTTATATGCTGCATACCTTATTTTTTCAAATGAATAATTCTAATTCTATAATTTCAAAGGTAGTTTTAGGTGTACATGATGTAATAAAATGTGCGCAATAATTTGTTTATAAATTGCACGCAAAGGAGTATTAGCAATATTTCTATAAATCAAAAATTGAAATAAATATGTCTCTCCTTTTTTTTACATTTGAAATTTAAAAAATAATAATTCCTGTAATTCCTACTGTGGTTAGAAATTTATTGAAAGAGCCTGAATGGCTCATCAGTGGTGAATCCCCCCTCCCAGCGGTTTCGACTTTAATTATTAATATATACAGTTATCAGCGTCATGCACAATTCTTTCTTAATTCTGTCACCGTTTGCTTTTGGTTCAGTGGTAGAATGCTCGCCTGCCACGCGGGTGCCCCGGGTTGGATTCCCGGCCGATGCATTTTTTTTTTTACAATTTTTAAAACTCATTTATTTTATTAAAATATATGTGCTTTTCCTTACTATGTACAGATTTATGGTCTATTTACACAAGTATACAAGTTATTTGCAAATTGCGTGGCAAATTTGCCCTTTCGCTCGCAAGCAGCGCCTCTAGCCGTGAAGATGGGAGGTAATATCAGCTGACCTAATGGACATGTAAAACGTGTTTTAACAGGACATAGAGAAAAATCTGGAAAATATATTTTTCGGATTTTTAGTCAAGAAAAATAAATTGACAGGTTCTGGGAAAAAAGTAGTTGTTTTTTATTCAGAAAATGATGATGACAAAATATTGCTGTATCATAATTAATACAGTTATCAGCGTCATGCACAATTCTGTCACGTTAAGTCACATGTCAAGTTACGGTAAGTAAAAATTTAAAAATTAAAAAAAGATGCCGAAACCCGGGATCGAACCAGGGACCTTTAGATATTCAGTCTAACGCTGTCCTAACTGTGCTATTTCGGCCTATTTTAGTTATTTCTATAGAAGCTTCTATCTTTATAATTGTGTATATTTTCAAAAAGTTAATTCACACCTCTTCGCTGGAGACCATGGGAATACTGACTAATTCATTATGCTAACATAATTATAAATACAAGTATCAGAGTCATCAACAATTCGGTCATCGTTTGCTTTTGTGAATGGAATAAATACCCAAATAGGGCCATTTCTTATAAGCATCGGTGGTTCAGTGGTAGAATGCTCGCCTGCCACGCAGGCGGCCTGGGTTCGATTCCCTGCCGATGCATTTTTTTCTTTTTTACAATTTTTAAAACTCATTTATATTATTATCCCTATATATATAAAAGTCAGCGTATGTATGTATGTTTGTCAACTATACACGTCCACAATACGTAACTAATCTGACTGATATTTTAACAGTATATAAAGTAGAATCTGGAAAAACTCTTAGTGAAAATTTCAGGTCTCTATCCCGAATATCCGTCGTGTTATTTGCAAATTTGCTCTTTCGCTCGCGCCTCTAGCGGTGAAAATGGGGGGTAATACCAGCTGACTTAATGTACATGTAAAGTACCGGGTAAAACCCGGGCGTTGCCCGGGTCATTCGGCTAGTTGATTACATATGGCTCTCGCTAATGTCCTATCATAATTTTAAAATCTACATTTGTATGTTTTCTATAGTTGCTTATTTGTCCTGCCATTGCCTGAAGCTCGGGACTTCGCTGGTGAATTTTCTCCATTCTGTTCTGCCTTCGGTTATATTTCTTGTTTCTTCATGGGGTCTTAGTCCTGATTTATTTGTTTTGGTCAGTCCATTATCTTCTGAGTGTATTTCTCTAGCTATTTTACCTAAAAATCCCTATTACCATGTTTTTGTTTCAGACAATCCTCTTTTGTTGACATGACCAGAGTATCTCAATTGAAGCTTCGGTGTACTGACTCAGTCTTTTCGTAATCTTCAGCTCATCTAAGATGCTTGCATTGGTTCTCCTTGTATTCCACTAAATTCTGAACGCAATGCGCCAAACAGAACACCTTAATGACATTAGGTATTTATTTTGTAGCATTGGTATAGGTGATAGATTCACATTTTTGAGGTTATTATGGGTTAAACTGGTGCATATATACACCACCAGGAGTGTCCCGTCATGTGTCTCATCTCATTGCAGGTCTTCCTTTAAATTTTCTCTTAACATCAGCGTTTTTTATAAACTATTTGCTCTCATTATGTTTCTGTAGTAGGTTAGTCTTTGTTTGCATATTTGGGATGCTAGGGATCTAAAAGGGTTAATTTATTTCAAAATTAATAAATATGACCTTTTATCTATCCACGACATATAATGAACATATATTTTGTAAGATCAAAAATATGAATCACTTACTTTTCAAACTTTCAGTGAAAGACTACTTTTGAGAGAGAAAGACCAGTAGTATCTATGTTTTTGAGCGGTCTCTAATGAGAGGTTCTACTATAACATATTTAATCTTTGTTTTTGTACACAAATATGGTCTTTCATGAGAAATATTTCTCATTATTTTTAAATTCAACCTTCAGTTTCAAATCCTAAACGTGAAACACCCATCCCGTTTACATTCTCATGCAGCGGCCACTGACCTTCAGGGCTGGTTCTTCGGGCAAATACTGGGTGACGACGTCCTTACCATCCTGACGTCAAGACATCCATTTTGCAAGTTTTTTTATGATAGTTTAGGTGAGAGGAGTTACCGAAGAATTCCTGATTGTCTGAATGAGAATTCTTCATCGTTTTGGAAGCCTCTTCATAACCCTTTTGTTTATATATTATTTTCACTGTGTCTCTCTTAAACTATATCGTGTTACTATTATCGATAAATGTTATTAGTTTAGAAAACTATCCACTCGCCCGCTGTAATATCCCCAATGGGGTGAAGCACGCAAGTTATGAAAAGGGAGTAGGTTACAAGTTTTTCTTCAGAGTTGAGATGAGATGAGTTAGCAAAGAACCCCTGATTGTGTCTGAAGAAGGATTCTTCATCGTTGTGGGAGCCTGTTCATTACATTTTTGTATATATATATTCATTTTGTTACTATATTTCTCTTAAACTATCATGTTACTATCATTGACAAAGATTAATAGTTTATAAAAATCTCCACTCGCCAGTTGTAATCCCCAATGGGGTAAAGCACGCAGGTTAAGTCTCACGCCATATTCAGATAGTGAGACAAAGGCCAGATTACCGGGCGAACAAAGGCGCCCACCACACCCAACCACACAATGTCAACCACACAACGGATACCACCAAGGCTAGACGTTGTAAGGATCCCGTTTGTGACTATTGACTGGGCCAGACGGCTGGAGATTCTATGGCCTAACACGTGGGGTATTACATCTCTGTCTAGACATACGTCATCTGTAGATTTCAAATTTTTAACTTTTATTTCAAATTTTATATGCAATAGAACCTTCCTCACCCACGATTATTTTTAATATACATAAACTAAGAAATAGGGTGAGGGCAGTTGAAATAAATGTAAATCCATGCCTTGAGTAGCTTGATGATCCTTTTAGATATAAAAACGCCATCTTCCAGAATAAATATCAACTAAACGTTGATCCTTAACATTATCACATATATCGGAAAACCAATTTTCCTGATAAATCAAGAAAAGGACACTATGTATGCGCTTCGGGCTGTTAGCCTTCGTCAGCGTGGTGCAAACTCTACCTCAATGGCCGATGAAGCTGGTCCTAGAGTTTTTCTGGAAATCAAGAGAAATGGGTATTTTAGACAAAGTTGTGGGAGGAAATTTTTCAAAAGTTGCTACAAAAGAACCTTCAATTATAATTGCTTAAGGCAATACACACTGCTAATAATACACCCTGGCCTGTTTTGGAGATAGCTTTCATTGGATGTTCTATTATTTAGGGTTTTCATTTATCTTACAACGTTGGTTACCCATAAGAGATTCTGATTTGGCAGAAGAATATGTATGGCTTATATAAACTTACTAGACGAATGGCCCGGGCAACGCCCGGGGTTTACCCGAGTGCGAATATATCTTAAAAACGTTGTCTTGGGTGGTCGCTATTGACAGGGTGGTCTGTATAGACAGGCGGATGTATCACACAGCTGATAACAGGGTTGTCTAGAGTGGTTGCTATAGACAGGGTGGTGGTCGCTATTTACAGGGTGGTCTGTATAGACAGGTGGATGTATCACACAGCTGGTAACAGGGTTGTCTAGGATGGTCGCTATAGACAGGGTGGTCTGTATAGACAGGTGGATGTATCACACAGCTGATAACAGGGTTGTCTAGGGTGGTCGCTATAGACAGGGTGGTCTGTATAGACAGGTGGATGTATCACACAGCTGATAACAGGGTTGTCTAGAGTGGTCGCTATAGACAGGGTGGTCTGTATAGACAGGTGTATGTATCACACAGCTGATAACAGGGTTGTCTAGGGTGGTCGCTATAGAGAGGGTGGTCTGTATAGACAGGTGGATGTAACACACTGCTGATAACAGGGTTGTCTAGAGTGGTCGCTATAGACAGGGTGGTCTGTATAGACAGGTGTATGTATCACACAGCTGATAATAGGGTTGCCTAGAGTGGCCGCTATAGACAGGGTGGGCTGTATAGACAGGTGTATGTATCACACAGCTGATAACAGGGTTGTCTAGGGTGACCGCTATAGACAGGGTGGTCTGTATAGACAGGTGGATGTATCACACAGCTGATAAAAGGGTTGTCTAGGGTGGTCGCTATAGAGAGGGTGGTCTGTATAGACAGGTGGATGTATCACACAGCTGATAACAGGGTTGTCTAGGGTGGTCGCTATAGACAGGGTGGTCTGTATAGACAGGTGGATGTATCACACAGCTGATAACAGGGTTGTCTAGAGTGGTCGCTATAGACAGGGTGGTCTGTATAGACAGGTGTATGCATCACACAGCTGATAACAGGGTTGTCTAGGGTGGTCGCTATAGACAGGGTGGTCTGTATAGACAGGTGGATGTATCACACAGCTGATAACAGGGTTGTCTAGGGTGGTCGCTATAGACAGGGTGGTCTGTTTAGACAGGTGGATGTATCACACAGCTGATAACAGGGTTGTCTAGAGTGGTCGTTATAGACAGGGTGGTCTGTTTAGACAGGTGGATGTATCACACAGCTGATAACAGGGTTGTCTAGAGTGGTCGCTATAGACAGGGTGGTCTGTATAGACAGGTGTATGTATCACACAGCTGATAACAGGGTTGTCTAGGGTGGTCGCTATAGACAGGGTGGTCTGTATAGACAGG
The DNA here is from genome assembly GCA_030710605.1 of Cordylochernes scorpioides. Classification (NCBI taxonomy): domain Eukaryota; kingdom Metazoa; phylum Arthropoda; class Arachnida; order Pseudoscorpiones; family Chernetidae; genus Cordylochernes; species Cordylochernes scorpioides. The sequence continues at coordinate 38,948,383 of CP092879.1, forward strand.
TGGATGTATCACACAGCTGATAACAGGGTTGTCTAGAGTGGTCGCTATAGACAGGGTGGTCTGTATAGACAGGTGTATGCATCACACAGCTGATAACAGGGTTGTCTAGGGTGGTCGCTATAGACAGGGTGGTCTGTATAGACAGGTGGATGTATCACACAGCTGATAACAGGGTTGTCTAGAGTGGTCGCTATAGACAGGGTGGTCTGTTTAGACAGGTGTATGCATCACACAGCTGATAACAGGGTTGCCTAGGGTGACCGCTATAGACAGGGTGGTCTGTATAGACAGGTGGATGTAACACACAGCTGATAACAGGGTTGTCTAGAGGGGGGCGGGCAGGGAGGTCACGTGTTTGCTGGCGGCCAATGGGCGCGCATTCTATCCGTGAGCTTCAGACAGACAGACAGACAGACAGAATAAGGCAAATATATAAGTAGATAGTTACCTATATATACAAAGATAACGTAGTTTAAGCCATGATAGAGCAGACACATTTATTTAAATAGTTAAACTACTTACGCTCATCTGTGTGCTTCTTTTTAGAGAAAAATTAAACAATATCCTAATCCCAGAAATAAATTATGTGCGGAAATGATATGACGCTTATATCATGAACTAAAGCATCTATTGTTAAAATTTGGAATAATAATAAGTAATAATATTTTGGCAACGTGTTTCTTTTCATATATATCATCACATGTCAAAATGATCAAATCAATATATGAATATAAAAAAATAAAGTTAAAATTTCAATTATCCTCAATCGCTCTACTTTGTTATTCAATTGCCATCTATTGTTAAAATTTGTCATAATAATAATTTGTAAACGTGTTTCTTTCCATAATTATCATCAAATGTCTAAATCATCAAATAGATATATGAATATTGAATAATTAAAGTCAAATTAAAAAAAAAAAAAAAAGCACCGTGTATAGAAGATTGCTACATTTTTACAATTCAAGTATATCACATATGTGTAGAAAGTTAAACATATCTGGAAAGCGTTTGGAATTTTCTCTTATAATATGTCTCACAAAGAGTTCATTCGGTTACTAGCACTTATACCTCTAGTAGGATAGATTACATAAGATCCATTATATCGTGTAAAATATCTTTCATGGAGATTCAAATCCTTTTCCTGGTAAACTGCTGCTTCAAATACACTACTGTCTCTCTCTAACAAAAAACCATTCGATACAATAAAACCTTGATAAAGTACAATTTAGACTATATATTATAAACACAAGGTAATAAGACCAAATCCAAATAAATAAACAATGTGTGACGTTCCGGTGACAGCATGGTTACCGAAATGTCACACACTATTTATTTCTTTATATTTGGTCTTATTACCTTGTGTTTATAATAACACCTTGTAAGTTCAAAGTTGAACTGCTTTCTGAATGTGTAGAAATGCCGTGTATTTCTTTAAAATAAAGTTGCAAACTATATCTGCCATAATTAAAATAGCCTGTACTATGTAAATTAAGGATGTGAAAATAAAACTAAATACATATACCTGTATTAAAAACAAAGTAGGCATTTCCTGACCAGGAGCACATGTGCTTTTCAGAAGGTAGAACGCCATCTGGTGGAACAGAAATCAACTAAACATTGATTTAGCCTGTTCCCTGATATTTGGTCAACCCAATTTCTTGAATTATCAAAGCACATGAAAAGCATATGTGCTCCTGGTCAGGAAATGCCTACTTTGTTTTTAATATCAACACCTGATCTTTTTATTTATTATTTTTTCTATTGTTTTTTTTCCATATACCTGTATATTTAAAACATTCATTGAGTGACATATCTAATGAGCAACCACTTCCTCAAACAATCAAATTCATAAAATCAAAATTGACCAGATCTGATTTGATCTCATCTCCAATAAGAACACATTTCGTTGAGAGACCAGGGATATACAAGGTTTGTCCCATAAGTTCCCGGACTGGGTCCATAAAAAAATAAATGAATGAAAAATGTAAATAAATTTGACTGTTTATTATAGAAAAAATATCAGGCAACACGGTGGTACTAATATCGAGGCGGTACATTAGCGCGCGCCAAGGTCATTCTAATTTATTTAAAGGTCCCACCTAGCGCTGCGGCGATTTTACGATGGAACAAAAATTGAAGCAGAGGATTTGCATAGAATTTTGTGTGAAACTTCAAATATCTGCAACCGAGACTTTTGAAATGCTTAATAAAGTATTCCCTAATGACTCTCCAAAGAGAACAACTGTTTTTGAATGGCAGTGCAAAAAATCACCGATTTGATAAAAGAAAATCCTCGAACCACTTTGCTGGAGCTAGAGCAAGACACAGGCATCTCTAAAACAACGATTGGAAGGATCGTAACCAAAGATTTGAAGCTCAAAAAGACTCCTGCAAAATTCATCCCAAGATTCCTCACTAATGAGCAAAAACTGTGTCGGCTTGCAACCTGTGAGAACATGTTGGAAATGACAAGAACGGATCCGGAATGGAAAGACAAGATAATCACAGGCGACGAGACATGGGTCTATGACTATGACCCTGAAACCAAGCGTCAATATGCCGAGTGGAGAGGTCAGGGTGAGCCTAGACCAAAAAAATCCAGGATATTGAAATTCAGAAACAAGGTGTTGCTGGTCGCTTTTTTGGATAACAAGGGCATTGTTCATCACGAGTATCTTCCTGCAGGCCAAACGGTTATTAAGGAAATGTATTTGGACATTCTTCGCCATCTAAGGGAAGCGATTCGAAAAAAAATGCCAGAAAAATGGCCTAATGGTGACTGGATCCTACACCATAACAATGCCCGCCCTCACACAGCGCACTTGGTGACGAGTTTTTTTGGCTAAAAACGGGACCGAAATCCTACCTCAACCACCCTATTCCCCAGACATCGCACCAAATGACTTTTTCCTGTTCCCCAAACTTAAAGCAGTTCTAAAAGGAAGACATTTTGACACCAGGGATGACATAATAGAAAAATCGCTGTTGGCATTGAAGAGCATTCCAAAAGAGCTCTATAAAAACTGTTTCGACAATTTGGGGAAACGAAGGCGCTGGTGCGTTGAAGCAAGGGGGGATTACTTTAAAAGGTTTTAATAATTTAAAAAAAAAATATCTTACCTTTTTTTTTATGGACCCAGTCCGGGAACTTATGGGACATACCTTGTATTTTAGATGATCGCTAATACAACAACAAAGAGCTTTAGTAAGACATTTTAGTCTTATGCAGATTCTCTAACCAGAAATGTAGGATACATGCTGGAAAAGTAAGAGTACCTTAATGGTAATATGATATTTATATACAGGAAAAATTATATAGAGACAATCGAGCTAATAGATTAGTCTGGGTAAATTGGAGGAAAAGAAATTTAAGATGATCGCTAATAAGAGGTTCTGCTCCATATCATCAGTTATTTTACATATATGTATAAATAGGGAACCAATAACATTTCTAAAAATCTCTGGAGATAGAGTTGAGATGAATATGATGTTACTCAAACTTTTTAATGCACAATTCTGTAGTTTATTCTCGGTGACAAATTATTGATATGCTAAGATCGGGTTGATGTCTTCTTTTCATTGCGTCGTTGTTAGGGCAGTAGAGTGAAATCCCATATTGTGTGTGCAATCCCGTTATGTTTATAAACAGTAAGGACTCATATTTAAAATTTAGGTAATTCTGTAAATATATCTATGATGTTCTCTCTTGGTTTAAAAAACCCGTTATTTCTAAACTTTGTATTTGTATTTATTTCATTAGTTGTTCCTAGGTAAGGTGTAAAATCAAACATGATTTTAATGTCCTTTCTTTTCTTCTTTAAATTTCTACTCAAACCTTGTAATTCACCAATTGTTTATGTAAAATAGTTCTTTGAATTCAGTGTTGTTTCTTGACGCAATAATTCCTTGTGTGGGATATCGCGTCTGATTTGATGATAAAAGATAATGAATAAATATTGCAAGAATAATAAAGATTCTTCCCTGCTTTTACAATCTGATACAATCAAAATATTTGGTTTCTTTTCTCATTTCTTTTATTTCTCGAGTTTTCGGGCTAACATGCTCTTCAACACGGAGATCCAGAAGTACCACCTCTACCGTACTTCTGTATCTCCGTGTTAAAAGGCATGGTAGCCTGTAAGATCGAGAAATAAAAAGAAATGAGAAAAGAAATAAAATTTCTTGATTCTTTATTGATTATATCAGAATAATACTAATCTAAGGAGAATACTTTTCAGTTAAGTTAGGAACATCTTGCTAAGTCTAATAAGTATCTCCGTGTTGAATGGCATGTTAGCCTGTAAGATCGAAAAATAAAAGGAATGAGAATAGAAACCAAATCTCTTTATTCCTTATTGATTATATCAGAATAATACTTATTCAAATAAAATATTTTTCAGTCAAGTAAAGTTACGAACATCTTGTCTAATAAGGGACGCTGTCTTACTCTGTGAATGTTGAGATCTGCCCCAGATGTTGACAAAGAGAGACTGACAGCCTCTGAATGACCTCGTGTTTACCTTGTCTATATAAAGTCTTCTTTATTTACATGCTGGCTTTTTCTATTTTGGTTTGTGGGCCGATAGACAATCTATACTAATTTTATATAAAGTTTGTTTTTAATTAACCTCATTTCTTTATAGATTCAATTTCTTGTGATGAATAAAGTTATAAAATTCACGTTTATTTCTGTAAAAAGACTAACTTCCTAAGGTTTTGCCCAAGAGTATAATTGCAGAGTCAAAGTCCTTTTTAGAAAGATATGTTATCTTACCAGAAAGCAACTAATTTGTAAAAATAGTCATTTTGGCGATGAAAACTGTCTTTTGTATCCACTTAACGGATCCTATGCTGTCTTCTCATAGAGGTTATACTGTATTATATAAATATTAATAAATACAATATGTATAATAAAATTACTTGAAAACTTTCTCCATAGATTGTATAAACGATAAAGAAGAGTAAGGAGAAAAGATTTTTATTCAATTAAACTTAATTTTTTTTTTATATTCCCCACATGAAGGGCGTGACTGCCCGAAAGCTTGTCACAAGTTTAATTGAATAAAAATATTTTCTCCTTACCTGTCTTTATCGTTTATACAATATGTATATTATAAATAAATGATTAAGCGATTTAAATAACACACAAATGTTTGGTTGCACATATTTATTTCCTTACCTTAATTGTCAAGGATCTCATTTGATCCTTCCTAAGTATAGAAAAACATCGACCCATTCGATGAGCGTCTACCTCGTTTAGTCAACTCTCTTGTCAAATACACTCTTGGACAAAACTTAAAGAAGTAGAAATTCTTTGATTTCGCCGGTCTCATGTTTTTTTTTTTTAAGAAGACATAGGCAATTTTGTTCACACTTGGTTATCAGTGTGTATTCTATAAAGGTCACTGTGTATCAACTATCCTTTAGAGCTATTTTCTGAATCCCTATATATATGCTAAAAGGTAAAACTTTCTCAAGTTTTGTCAATGAGAGATTGTATAAGAAAGACTTAGTGTTAGATATAACCTAATATACATTTAAATGCCCTCCTAAGAAAATATCATAGTTTAAGGCAGTTTTAATTGAGAGGGTTGTTATTTTTACATATTCTAAGTACAGAAACACATGCTATAGACTATGATAATCATAATGGGTAGTTAGCGGTTGATCATTACTGTAAGTGTACCACAGATCTACGCATTGTAGAAAGTGAAGTTTTACTTTTCCACTTACAATTTTACCGGAACGCAGTTTGGTTGCTTGCACTCGCTGAGATTGGACTTTTGCAAGAAAAGGAGGTCATTGAAGCAATGATTTTCTTCCTAAAAAAGGTGCCTTATGCAGGATTTGATCTTGGGTCGTAGCAGTTGGAAATCGACAATTTATACCACCCTTTCACTAACTCCCAGAGAAGGTCCATTATATGTTATAGATATTCACTTTAAATAATTTTAATCAATCGTTCATATATCAAACAAGCTTATCTGCAAGAATCGGAGATCATTGAGCTAATTATTTTCTTCAGAAAAAAGTGCCTTATGCAGAATTTGATCCTCGGTCGTGGCTGTTGGAAATCGAAAATTTATACCACCATTTCACTAACCCTTGAGAAGGTCCATTATATGTTATAGCTCTTCTCCTCAAATATTTTTTTGAAATCGTTTAGTTATCAAGCAAGGTTATTCTTGTTATCAGAGATATCATTGAGTATTGTTAATTATGGCACTATTATTATGGCACTAGAACAGCGGTCGGCAAACTTTTTAGTCGGAAGAATTAAAAATTACAATTTACAAAAGTTCAAAGATTTTAAAGAGCCACAATATTTTTTCTTGCCATCAATAAATAGTACTCGCATAAATAATATTTACATATGGAATTATATAAAGATCCGCAGCTTCACATCCAAAGAGCCGCATGTGGCTGGCGAGCCGCAGTTTGCCGACCCCTGGTCTAGACTGCCTTCGTGCCAATTGATTTTACTTCCCACAAAGTGACCTTAATCCCATTACTAATATCAATTAAGTTCAACAACCACCATCACACCTACATCACTTTCTTTATTTAATTAAACATGAGTAATGTGTGAACTTACATGGAAATGTTTAGTTTTATTATTTAAAGTGAGTCAGTTTTACGATTGGTGCGACTTATAATTCAAGTTCCACCATAATTGACGTCGATCAATAGCCATAGATTTCTGCACGCGCTAACCACCGTTGAAACCGTATATTTTCCTTTGTTGAAAATAAAGTCTTCATATATGTAAGGATCTGAATTCCTTTACAGAGCATTCATTGTGAATTTCCATGAGAAAATAATGCGTGGTTTATCTTTGGCTCCCACAAAGAAAATGGAATTATAAAAAAATATAACATTCAAACATACCAATTTTACTTCAATAGGCAGTTTTCATAGACAGTAGACAATTAATCACTGTTACTAATTAGCGACCTCTTCCAGTAAAAAAAACATCTAATATATATTAGTTGCCTATGTCCAGTTAAATAAATCGAAGATACACCAGAGAATACGTTTTTTATCAGTTTTTAATAACTCAAGTTTTCAGGCTTTTCAGTTCTTCGACAGGAGTAACACAATAACTTTTAATATAATTATTGAATTCGAATATTAGTTCCCTATGCTCAGTTATAAATAAATCAAAAATCTCTCTCCATACGAAAATATGTTTTTTATCAGAGAGTGAGTTACTATTAACTCAAACTTTCAGGGCTTATCAGCTCTTCGACAGCAGAAACGCACAATGACTCGTAGAATAACTATTGATTATAACAGACATTAGTTCCATATGTGCGCTCAATTATATAAAAATTATTCAAAGATACATCGAAGGAACATGTTTCTTTATCAGTTACTATTAACTCAAGCTTTCAGGCTTATCAGCTCTTCGATAGGAGTAACACTTAAAAGAAACATTTGCTATGCAAATAGGTGTTCCTTACAGAGAGGTTCTATTGTATCATGTTCTTCAAATGGGCTTTCTGAATTTGCTCAATTAGAGGTTTGTCACCAACCCGGGTCTGCTAATTTTCAGAGGCGGTTGGAAGGTGGTGAATAGCTATTGCGTCTTTTATGATGGAAGATGTGTCCTTTCTTTCTATATACATAATATTATTATCCATATATATGTGTGTGTGATGATTGTGTGCGTGGCTGGTATTTTCTCGATAAGCTCATATTGATATAGTAGAATAAAAAATAACAAAGACGATAATTATAAAATAATCCAAATTCTATTGAAACCTATTCTTGAAACATACAAGTTCGATTTAGATTGAAATCTCTAAAATTCCACAGCTTGAGATAGTGTCTTGACGGATATATAGAGGTAATCCCAATTTACTCCATAGACTTTGTTTTATTTTATCAACGAATCAATATCAGTAAAAATATTATTCAAAGTAACAAGTGAATCGTATTTATATATATTTTCTTTCAAAAACTAAATACAAGGCGATTTGAAATATAGAATCCTAAAATTTTAGTTTTCAGCATCTCTTGAGATCACAGTCTTTCCAAACACCAAGTCACAAGCATCAATGGGCTCTGAGTAGAAACAAATTTATACTCATAGAGATTGTATTTATCTAATGATATATATAGCAACAGAGTATAACCCGAACTTCTGGAACGTGCAATGAGTTCTAAACTAGCAGCTTTTATGTTTCGAATATAATATGAGGCTACATAGGTTATATTTACCTTTGATTCCCTGTTAAGATAAACTTAGAGTATGCTAATACACTTCATTATTCAATGCAAATTAATGTATGACATGTGGGTAATGTGATAGACATTAGCTTGACATTAGTTATGAAGACTCTTCAATCAATTTATAATTACATTTCAATGAAACTCACATGTAGGTAACCTATTTAAAGTGCAACCACTTTGGTAACATCAATAATAACTCGCCATGATCTCATTCAACCTTCAATGAATAATCACCTCCAGGTAAACCCAGGTGTAGCCATGTTTTTTTGGGTTATCACTTATTGAAGGATCTAATGTACTAGATAATTGGGAGAAAGGGATCCAAAACTGATATGGTGTACACAGTATAACGCCGTAAGATTATGCTAAGTGTGAAGAATCATTCAAAAGGAATGTGAAACAGAGCGGAATTGAATGGGGTAAAGTGGTAACATTTAGATAAAAGCATTCCCATATTGTTGAATTTGAAAAAAAAAAAATAAATGTGGGGAAGGTCAATCTTACCCAGATTGAAAATAGAGATTCACCAGTTGTGTTTGCACAAGTTGTAGAAATAAAATTTAACAAAAATGGCCTAAATATATATTTTATTTTGCTTATCAAAAATGACTGGGCAATAAAAATAAATAAACAGATAAAAAGGGTGATAATCAAATTGGCCAAAAGGTTAGATATATTTAAAATTAGAATAAACAAAACAAGTGATACAAGTTAAATATACATACAAACAAATAATGTAGAGAGCAAAATAACTAGGGGTGGAAAGGCAAAATCTTTTTCAAACAAAGTTTGCAAATACTTATCTAAGCTTCCGTTTTGTAAAAAAACAAATCTTGTTTTCAATTCTGTCGATATATTTGATCAAGAGTTCACTTGAAATAATTCTTCACTTGAGATAATTTTCCAGCTTAATTCTTCTGTTCCTTAACAGGAAACTATATCGCAACCCACTTAATTGGTGCGCAATTCTGTGACGACGCTCTTCGCGTTCTCTTCTTTGTTTCATTCACACGTGGTTACTCATTCCTTCTGAGGCAGGAAGCTCATATTTCCCAGAGCTCGTATTTCCCCGGTGCTGCCGTTTGTCCTTTCTTCTTTTTTCTCCCCGTCACCGCGCATAGGTGCTCGCGCATGGGATGGGGGGGCGATGTCTTGTTTGTTTACAAATTTTGCTCCTTCCATTCTTTATTCCTTTCCACCCATCAAGAGAAAGAGGCAACAAAAATAAAATAAAAATATATATACATAATAATAATAGGGGAAAATCTATAAAGCATACAATTATAAATTATCTATTTTTAACATACTCCCACCTTTTTGTATGGGAATACAAAAAAAAATCTTAATTAGGAAAGATTATTGGTGTACACCCCCAATCTCGTAGGTTTTTTCACTTCTCTTCCAGACCTAGTAAAAATTGACTGTTCTCCATCTGTTGGAATCTCCTGGGCTTTGATCCCTTCTGTCTTAGGTAATCTCACCTCCCTGGAAATATCAGAACCAAGTTCCATAGAGAAAAGTCTCTTTAATGGTCTTACAAATTCACCCGTAGCAGTCCTAACTCTAGCTACACGTTCTCTGCCATCCTTCCCGGGGTACAGTTCCAAGATTCTGCCTAGTGGCCAGAATATTCTTTTTTGATCATCTCGACCAATCAGCACAACTTCGCCTGGAAGAAACCTTCTACCCTCCGTTTCATTCCTCTTTTGTACGAGCATGGCGAGGTATTCCTTGTGGAATCTTTCCTTCTCATCTATACCTACGGTCTGAAAAGCTTTGCGGATGTCAGCGATGGCTCCTATTTTCTTTTCCCTAAATCTTATCAGGATTTCAGGTAAAAGTTCAATCAGATTAGGTCCAGTCTCTAAACATTCATTTAGAGACAAACTTCTCTTACTTGCATTACATGATGCATCGTAAACGGGTCTAATAGGAGTAGTCTCACTCTGAACCTTATATATTGGGCGATGTGGTAGATAATGTCCAATAGGTTTGATGTCTTCCCCGTCAACTTCTTCTATGAGGTTTTCCCTGAACCAGGATCGGAGGACATCATTATAAGGAACAAACTGACCCTTTTGCGTCAACTTTTGAGTCATAGCCTTCAAGCGCCTTTTGGCTATTTCCAAGTTATTAGGTATCGTCCCAATTCCTTCCTTCCATGGAAGAGATACAGGATAACGTCCATCATGGCCTCGACAGATTTTATCACGAAACTTTTCTTGCATGAGAACATTTTTCTCTTTCTCAGAGATGACCTCTGTAGGATCTCGTATCCCTTTTGTTTCTAATTCCCATAAGGATGTTACTCTCTGTTGGGTTGTAAGTAAGGTGATAACCATTTGAGCACTTGTCTCTGGTCGCTCTGATGAGGTATTACCTATTAAAGTCCAACCAAGAACTGTTTGAATTGCGGTCAATCCTCCTGCCAGCTGTTCAATTTTTCCTGTGAGAAGCTGCCCATAATAGTCTCCACCGATTAGGATATCTATCTCGGTTTTATTATTGTCTACCTTGGTCAAAGTGATTCCTTTCTTATCCAATTCCCATTGCCTGGGTCCTGTTTCAACGGGTGAAATATTGCCACAAATTATTGTTTCCTCTAACGCTTCCATTTTGAAAGCCTTTCCCTCATCAACATTGTCCAACTGGAAATAAAATATTGAATGAGCCTTTTCTCCTGTGGTTTGCCCTCCAAACAAAAATTTATTCAATTTGACTTCTCCCACCTTGGGTAAGTCTAACTCCTTAGCTAAAGACCTTCTGATGTAAGATTTTTGACTACCAGAGTCTAAAAGCACTCTTACCATTTTGGAACGTTTCGGCCCTTTAAGTTTTACAATGAGAGTCATTAAAGAGATATTATTTGTGCATACTTGATTCGCCATTGCTGTTACAGGCTCACTGATCCCCTCATTCTGCTCTGCTAAACTATTGTGAGATCTGTTATCTGACCTCCAATTTAAATTTTCCTGACTATGTGAGGTTCCTCTGCACATTATCTCAAAATGAGGTCCTTGGCAACGCTTGCATCTTACAAAAGATCTACAATCCTTCTTCAAATGATTATTTCTCAAGCATTTAAAGCAAACTTTCGCATCCTGTACCCTCTTTAATCTGTCTGATTCCAACATCTTGGCTGCCTTAAAGCAGTTTTGGCTAAGATGGTTATCTTTGTCACAAAATAAACACGGTAAGTTGGTCTTTCCAACAAATAATGCAGACGCTGTGTGGATCTTAGGGGGATTATTGTCTCTATTTCCCTGTTTTAGAGGAAGGGAAGGTTCAAATCCTTCAGCAACAAAGGAAATGCGTTCTGCATTTTTAACTTCCTGCTTTAAAAATTCTATCAGACCCTCTAATTTATCAAAAGCTTTAGCCCCACTATGTTCAATTCCCGCTTCAATGTACGGTGTACGGGAACGTTGCCATATTTTGATAAGTTCAAGTGGCAAACTTGACTCCACCAACGGGTACAAAAAAGCACCACCCCCAGACTTAGTATCCACTCCCAGAGATCCCAAAGAATGGAGATGTGCAACCAAATCATCATAAAGTTGAGCCAAAGTTATTTTTTCAGACCTGGCACTGGCAATGACTAACTTTAAAAGCTTGCGCACATACAACTCAGTCAGCATATCTCTGTCTCCAAACCTATCTTTTAAATCTCCAATGACTTTGTTGTAATTTTTTTGGGTAAGAGGGAAGCTAGTCACAAGTCTGTGGGCCTTTGACCCAACAACCATGGATTGTATTAAGTATTCAAATTTATCAACATCAGACAGTGACTCATCTAAATGTATTTTTTCAAAATGACTCCACCATGATAGCCATTCTTCTAGCTCACCTGTATACTTTTTTAGTTCAAATTTTGGAAGTTTAATTTGTCTTTTAACATCTGAAGTGCTAGATTGTGACATTTTATCATCACAGGGTGCTGCCAATTTAGACTCATATTCTTTCACCTTCTGTGCGACAATTTCTGCTTGTAGGCTATAAGTCTCACATAGTTCCATCTCATCATTGATTTGAGCTTCTGTGGACCTCGGATCATCCAATAAGATCTCTTTTATTTTATCATCAATCAATATCAGTCTATCATTAAGAATGGTTAACCTTTCAAATTTGGCCCTTATTAAAATTATATCCACTTCCTTTAGACTTAGACCTGATTTTATTTCATTTGTGGTACGAGTTATAGTATTCCTTAAGGGAGTTCTTTCTCTTTTAAGCTTATCCATCTCCACAAATTGTATAAACACCACAAGGTGAAATCACGTCCGGCTCACCAAAAATGTTGAATTTGAAAAAAAAAAATAAATGTGGGGAAGGTCAATCTTACCCAGATTGAAAATAGAGATTCACCAGTTGTGTTTGCACAAGTTGTAGAAATAAAATTTAACAAAAATGGCCTAAATATATATTTTATTTTGCTTATCAAAAATGACTGGGCAATAAAAATAAATAAACAGATAAAAAGGGTGATAATCAAATTGGCCAAAAGGTTAGATATATTTAAAATTAGAATAAACAAAACAAGTGATACAAGTTAAATATACATACAAACAAATAATGTAGAGAGCAAAATAACTAGGGGTGGAAAGGCAAAATCTTTTTCAAACAAAGTTTGCAAATACTTATCTAAGCTTCCGTTTTGTAAAAAAACAAATCTTGTTTTCAATTCTGTCGATATATTTGATCAAGAGTTCACTTGAAATAATTCTTCACTTGAGATAATTTTCCAGCTTAATTCTTCTGTTCCTTAACAGGAAACTATATCGCAACCCACTTAATTGGTGCGCAATTCTGTGACGACGCTCTTCGCGTTCTCTTCTTTGTTTCATTCACACGTGGTTACTCATTCCTTCTGAGGCAGGAAGCTCATATTTCCCAGAGCTCGTATTTCCCCGGTGCTGCCGTTTGTCCTTTCTTCTTTTTTCTCCCCGTCACCGCGCATAGGTGCTCGCGCATGGGATGGGGGGGCGATGTCTTGTTTGTTTACAAATTTTGCTCCTTCCATTCTTTATTCCTTTCCACCCATCAAGAGAAAGAGGCAACAAAAATAAAATAAAAATATATATACATTATAATAATAGGGGAAAATCTATAAAGCATACAATTATAAATTATCTATTTTTAACACATATCATGGAAAACCTTCAATAAATAATCACCTCCAGCAAAACCCAAACTCAGGTGTAGCCATGTTTTCTGGGTGGTCACTCATTAAAGATCTAATGTACTAGATAATTGGGACACAGGGCTCCAAAACTGATATGGCCTACACACTATAACTCTGTAAGATTATGCTAAGTCTGCAACATTATTCAAAATATAATTTGAGAATTGTCAAATTAAATTGAAAAATGAAATGTCGAATTGTAAGGAACTATACCAAACATAAAGATCTATTAAAACTATTCAGACAATATGTAGGTGTAAATGCTCCATAAAACCGTTTCTATGGAACGGTGAGGGAAATAAAAGAACTAGGACAAAGTTTAGTTCCCATCGATCAATGCCTGGAATGTATAATATAGACTTTGTCCCACAAATATTGGCGCAGAATATAATTCCCACTTCATATCCACGTTCAGCTTAAACATGAAACCTATGTGAGATGCTCAGAATATGCCTTTACATTAGCTTTAACTGCCTGTTCTTTTCTGATCTTCTTTTCCTTACTTTTTCTTCCACGTTCACACATTTTTGCGCATTTACTGAAATTTAGTCTAAAATATATATCTGTATTTCTCTGACAGCTCGAATGACTATCTTAATAAGTTGTTGAAGCACAGTCTGTACTAAACTGACGAGGGCCAATATCCTGAAATGTATACCTAGTTTATTTTTCTTGATATATAAAGAAAATAGGTTGTCAATATATTGAAATAAATTTAAAAATCAACGTCCTAATTGATATTTACTACAAAATATGGTTCTTTGCTTAGGATGTAGAGAACAAAATTTTGATTATCATTACTATATCGCCCGTTAAAGAACGATGTCGTTTGAAAACTAGCGAAATAAACATGTTCTACAAAAGAAGCTCCTTTCTGTTCTTTTATAATATCGCAATATTGTGCTTTATCATTTAAAAACGTATTTGATTAGTTCAGAGTACGCAAGCCATAAATAACTTTCAGTTAATGATGAGAGAATGCTTTTGACTAAATGTTATCACTTTATCCTATTCAATTTCGCTTTGGTACTTCCAAATTCTATGTTTCACATTCTAGTAATATTTGTATTTGCCCCTTGAAGATCAGAAGAAAATACAAATATTACTATAATAAAGTCTGATACACGCCTGATAACATCCATCTTTATTTATTTCTGGATGTTCTCGTTAAAAAGAGCACGTTTTTTCTCTAAATCTCGCAACAACTCAAGATAAAGAAATTCTTTGCCCGAATTATAACCTATGCTTGGTTATGCTTGGTGAATCAAAAGTGATCTGTCATATATATAAGACATTTTTTTAATTGAAATTTTAATTTTATACACTTCATAAAAGTGGCTATTTTAGTTCAGATTTATGTTCAAAATTAAAATTGTAAACTACAGCGTATTCTAGCCCTATACCTTATTAAGAACTTTTAATTATTACTCTTCATCAACCTAAATATGCAGTTTCCTTTTGACGTCAAGTTGAGAAAGTACAAGATCTCGAGAAAATCAAAATGCAATTAAGAACCTTGTTAAAATATAGAGGTTCGTAATATAATCTGAAAAAAGTAAAAATGTGAAAGCGTTGGTAAAATTTATAATGAGTTTTTAAGAGGTGTTAGAGTATGATAAATCATAAATGCTGGTGGCAGACTATGGGGTCGACAAAATTAACATCATGGCACAATCCTGAGCTAATTGTCCTGTTAGGTAACCGTGGATCGATGTGGGACAGTGTAACACACCTCTGGCCACTCACCAATATTTCATCTTGACCAGGTTCAGCGGGGGTAGCGCCTGATTACATCACACATGTCGAGATAGTCTTAAATTGAAAACTTCGGAGATATGCATGCGACTTTGTAGTTTCTAATTGGAAATTGTAATATATTTTTCTCTTGATATAAGATAAACTTAATTGAGGTATATATATATATATATACTAGCCGAGTGACCCGGGCAACGACCCAGGTTTACCCGAAGGACCCGCAGGTGAGAAACTATAGAAGAAAAATTTTAACAAATCAGAAAATGAAATTGCAAACAACAGAACTACACTACTTTAAGGACATGAGAGCACATGCACTGTATCACCACACGTGTACCATTTTCAAAGACCCTGCTTAGGATTAAAACTTTTCAGAAGCATAACAATAGCACCAACCTAGAGTTTAACTGGTGTGGATGCATTCCTCTGGGAGTAAGACTATTGAGAAATTCAGTAGGGAGTTATTTTGCTTCTCCGCATTCTAACACTCCAACTGTTAACACTGAGGAAACACTGACTCATGTTTGGTAAGAAATTTCAGGGAGGAAACTATAGACATTGGATTAAATAAATTATTAATTAAATTGCATTAAATAAAAATTATTAGATTTAAATAAATATTATTAGAGTGAAAAAAAAAAGAAAAAAATCAACAAATTAGAAAATAAAATTTCGAACAATACAACTATATTGCAGATAAGATAAGAGGACCTTATTAAAAAATAAATAAACAAACTGTAATTCGACACTATCGATAATTCGACACTTTCGATAATTCGACACTTTTAAAAATCAAATTTACAAGGTTGATTGTTGTTTAAATACAACTTTACCGGTAAAAAGGTATTACAGAGGCGAAGGCAGCCACTGAAAATGCACGAAATTTTTGTATAGAGAAATGGGAAAAATTAGTAAATAAAGAGAAGTCCAAAAATCAAAATAATTGATAATAGTGTATTAACAAAATACTAATACAATACATGTATGCTATCCAATGTTCGCACACTTGAAAAAGCCACTTAAAGTTGTCCGTGCGTAAACACAGGCTCTTGTAGCCAAGGTTTGGCCTTGAGCCTTATTTATAGTCATAGCAAAAGCCAACCTTAGTGAAAACTAACGCCTCTCTAGAATGAAGCGAAGGTTGGTATCCGAAGGGGCCAAAGATATTTCAGACACTATACAGTGTGTTCAACTTTGGGCACTGTCAGTATATGTGCTTCAAGGACATGAGAGCACATGCGCTGAAACACCATACGTGTTCCATCGCAAAGATCCTAAAGGCATTGGTGAAAGTATAAATAAATATTTTGGAAATAAAAAAAAAAATATATATATATAAGAAAATAAATTGGACTATAAATTTACAAACTATATTTCAGAGTGGACACATATATTTGAAAGGAAAAAAAAAAGAAAATTGCAAACAACAAAACTATATTGCAGATATGACAATATATTAAAGGAATAATTTAATTTAAAAGATCTCATTATAAACTACATTTCTATTATATATATATATATTTTTTTGAAAATAGAGCAATCCATATTTAATTCATTAGATAATAAAAGGCATATATTGGATTTACTAAAATATTTATTTTGCCAATATTTCGGCTGGCTGAACGCCAACCTTTATCGAGGCATTACATTTTTGTAATGCCTCGATAAAGGTTGGCGTTCAGCCAGCCGAAATATTGGCAAAATAAATATTTTAGTAAATCCAATATATGCCTTTTATTATCTAATATATATATATATATATATATGTGGGTTAAACTTACAAACTTACAAGGTTGTAATAAACCTACCTGTTTGGTAAGCAATTCAGTACTTTATCATTAATTTCTAATGTGCTACCAACAGTTTCCAAGGGAAATGCAGAGCTGAGCAGCTCTGCAAAATAGAAACCAGACACAAAATACAACAATTGACTACACAAATACAGCATCAGCCTATTTATGAGAAGAAGAAAAATGACAGACACAAAAATGGAGCTAAATTAAATGAAAAACTATAACAAATTAATACAAGAAAATAAGACCTAATCCAAATATTTTAATAGTGTGTGATGTTTTGGCAGCAGCAATGTCACCATCATCAGACAAAAGAATAAATGAGATTTTATTCTTTAGTTCATTTATTCTTTTGTCTGATGCTGTTGCCGAAACGTCACACACTATAAAATTATTTGGATTAGGTCTTATTTTCTTGTATAATCTATAATTCAAATTGTGCTTTATCATATAACAAATTAAGTAATCAACAATTGATTATACAAATAAATCATTAGCCTCTTAATGAGAAAAATAAAGATGCCAAAGACATTATGAAAGATACTGCAAAAAAGAAAACCAGACACAAAAATTGAGCTAAATTTAAATGAAAAACTATAACAAAGTACTTACAAATTAATTGAATCAGAAATACAAAATATATATTAGAAATTAGTAAAAGGTAATAATAAAAAAGAACGTGTTTTAAAAATAAACAATCCGATGATGAAAAATAACAAATAATATAAGATAAACAACATTTGAAGGCAAAAGATCTACGATTGCAAAATCTAACAAATTGAAAATAAATAAACCTATTAATATTTGGAAAATAAAAATAAAACGGTCTTGTAAAGCAAAAAATAATATATTTGCATTTTTTTTAGTATTTTATTTTCAAAATGCCATAAAGACATTGCTTTAAAGGGGAAAAAAAACTTATACTTACAAAATATAATTACAAAGATACAAAACAAAAATAATTATAAAGAAATATAAAAGAAATAAATGCTATAATAAAAAGAACGCGCTTTCAAAACAAAGGAATTGATGATGATAAATGCAAAAAATCTACGATTGTAAAATAGATTAAATTAAAAAATAAAAATAACTGTTAACATTAGGAAAATAAAAACAGAACTAACATACGAAGAAAAAAAAATAACGAAAATTTTGGTATATAGATCGTTATGTGTAGTTCAGAATCTTCGGAGGAGATAGCTTAGGACTTTACAATGGAAAACTCTGTTACGGTATTATCTATATATATATATATATATATATATATGTTATATTAAAATATTTCATTTAAAATTATGTTATATTGAAGTATTATTTTATTTTAAAAATTATATATTTCATAGATAAATACTCTGTTTAAATCGACCGCCAGAGGTCACGCTTACCATATAAAATCTCATTGTTGTTCTTCCCCAATGGCCGACCCAAAACTTTGTAATTATGTAAATAAGCTTTTCTTTTTTATTTATTCTTACGCCTTAAGCCAGGCATTACTTTAATCAAATTATGTTTTCATATATATCACTTTAGCTCAAATAAAACAATATCTGATCAAAACTATTTTCATTATTTTACTTTTCAAGATTATAGCCACGACTGCACCGCCATAGCTTAATCCTCAAGATAACCAAAATCAAGATGATCCAATATCAAGCAGAAACTCACTCAACTTTTTTTAAATTAAAATATAATATAAGCCGACAGGATCTTTGCCTGTTTATTTTTAAAATGGCAAAAGCAAAATTTTCAAATTCAACTATGCAAATCCTTCACCTAAAAATGGTTCATTTACTAATATGCAAATTATTCAATCAAAAAAATCCTCTCCAATCAAAAATAGACATTTTCACCTACAAAAATAGCTCATTTCAACCGAAAATAGCCTTCTCCAAACAAACATAGCCTTCCTCACAAGCAAACATAGTCATCATCCGCTCCAACGCAACCAGCAAACAATTCCAGTTAACACCAGACAACTCCGGATATCTCCATCTCCAGCAGTTTCTAGCTACAAGCAGTCTTCTTCCATACAGCCATCTCCGAAGATCAACTCCACCCAACATCTGCAACACCAGTCAACTACAGCCAACTCCAGCCAGCATCATCCAACCCAAGGTACTTTGTATCCACCATTTTTCGTAGTTTTCTTCATTTTAACTTTATGTTATCACCCATTATATACAATAGTTTTCAATCGCATATTTGCTTAGATATACCCCTTTTGTCAAATTATTTTTCTGTATCAATTTTACCATAGTTGTTTTGACCTTTAAATTTTATCACACCCTTTAATCCTTTTAATCCTTAGTTTTTCTTTGTATAGTTAGCTCATAAATGCCTTTTATCATCAAATGTTTTTAGAATTGCCATATATCTTTTGCCAAATATTTTTCATAATGTTTTCAATGTAATTCATCATTTTTCATTTATATACTTTCGTAAATATCATGCATTTTTCTAATTTTTAATAATGTCATTTTCTCATGTTTTTCCCAATCTATTGACTCACAACAAGCCAATATGATCAAGGGATATCACCCTTTTTATTTTTCACTTTTTTAATATGCATTCATTTTATTTTCTTTCCTCATTTTTAATATAATATGTGTATTTTATTTTTGTCTATCCAATCTATTGGTTCACAATAAGCCAATACGATTATGGAACACTTTTTTCTCTCTTTACCACAATTTTCACTCTTTACGACAATTTTCATTCCCTACCACAATTTACACTCTTTACCACAATTTTCAATCAACCACATTTTCACTCTTCACCACATTTTTGTTATCATTATTCACATTATCATTTTTGTAATTTCCTGTCTCTATTGGTTAACAACAAACCAATATGATCATGGAATATCACCTTTCACCTTTCTTTCTAATCATTTTATCTTTTTTAAAAGCTATATTTTTATCACTTTACTCTGAATTAACCCATATTGTTTTCTTCACAGGGGGAAAATATAAAGGTGAAAATGGGCTATATTATTTGCACAAGTTTAAACCCGAAGATAAAAAATGGCATGAGGAATATTATGGCATTTAGGCGCTAACTATACAAAGGAAAACTAAGGATTAAAAATTAAAAAGAGATATGTAAGTAAAAGGTAGAGACAATGTACCCTGAAAAGGATGGTTATGGCTGGAGTGGGAAGGGAGAAGACTGCCTGTAACCTCTTGAGATGGTGATGGCCATTGTTGATTGTAGACGAATATTTTTGATTGTATAGAGTATGATTGATTGAGGTAGGATATTCTTGGTTGCTTGTGACTATTTTTCGTTGGATAAGGCTATTTTTGATTGTAGTAATTTGCATATTTGAATTTGAAAAATTTGCCCTTGTCATTTTAAAAAAATAAACAGGTAAACATCCTGTCGACCAATACCATATTCAAAAAAAAAATAGATAAGATTTCTGTTGCCTTGGATCATCTCGATGATTATGCTATGGTGTTATTTGTTGGTTCTTTTTAGTAATATATGGTATTTGTGATGCAGTCGTGGCAAGAATCTTGATAAAAATATAAAGTCTTGATTAGAGATTTCTTTATTGAGCTGAGGAATATATGAACATAATTTGATAAAAGTATTGCCTGGCTTAAGGCGTAAGAATAAAAAAGAAAAGCTTATTTACATAATTACAAATGTTTTGGGCCGGCCAACGGGGAAGAACAACAATGAGATTTTATATGGTAAGCGTGACCTCTGGCGGTCGATTTAAACAGAGTATTTATCTATGAAATATATAATTTTTAAAATAAAATAATACTTCAATATAACATAATTTTAAATGAAATATTTTAATATAACATATATATATATATATTTATCGTGTTTGAAATTGTCGAAAATAATTTCAAAAAATTAATTAACCACTCCCTTTTACGGGTACGCGCTTTTATATACTCCGCAAAAAGTTTCTAATTTATGCACATTTTGGCAAGCTTTCGAGTTTAAGAACTCATTTGTAAATGCAAGTTCGAACTGCTTTTCACATATGTAGAAATGTGGTGCACTTACAGTAAAAGCAGTCGCTAACTTCTACCCACCATGATTATAATGTGCTTCAACATGTGTACTAGAGATAATAATATAATATATAATATTAGGTGAGTTAAAAGGCAATCTAATTGAACACTTTTATCTTCAAATGAATTGAACTTTTCTGAGTGAGAAGGATATTCATTGAATATACACTCAATCGACAAAACTTAAGGAGGTGGAATGTCTTTGATATCACCGTTGTCTATTTTTTTTTAAAAGATGACAGAGGCAATTTTGCTTACACTTGGTTATCTCGTGTCTTCAATAAAGGTCACTGTGTATCAAATATTTTTCCGAATTATTGTTTCAATTCCGATATACATTCTAAAAAGTAAAACATCCTCAGGTTTTGCTCATGAATTTATTCATTGAAATATTAGCTGTGTCTATAAAAACAATTATATAAGAAAAATACATCTCTTTATCGTGAAACTGTAACTCTCAGTTTCACGATCAGAAGATGCCTTTTTAACATATTTTACGCTTTATCTCAGTACAATTTCACATTTGTACTATTTATTAACGATTAAATAAGTTGTAGATTTTTTCTAAAGCTTCTTATGTATATCTCTCTCTCTCTCTTTCGCTGGGGATGAGGCAATGAAGTTAACCAGCGTAGCGAAGGCTACCATCTACAAGTACCATCTTGATCTTGAGTTGGGTAACACCAGCTACTTCATCGACCTGCCCACTCTGTGGGAAAGAACTCTCGCAGTCCATCGGTGGTTGAGTATTTCCTGCGGTGGACACCACCAATGAAGATCTTGTATATATTTTATATATATGTATATTTATAAATCATTTTTATCTATTTATATCTATTTATTCATATATTTATCATTATATAATCATATTTATTCATATTTATATTTATTCTGTATTTAACCTTATATAATCTTATATGGACATTTAAATAAAGTAGTTTCAATCTCTCAATCTCTCGCTGGGGACCCATTGGCGATCTTCCATCAAACTCTGCAGCGGTGGCACCATGCACATAGTTGTATATTTTTATCATTTTTGTTATAATCATCATCCTCATTGTAAATTTCTCATTATCACATAAATAGTGCAGACTGTGCACTTTGCTTGTATTGACAAGATGTCTCTAAAACTATGTCAATTGTCTCTCTCTCTCTCTATGAGTGTAATTATATATAAAAAGACACGTACCTGGATATGTGAAAGAAAACCCCTTTTTTATATTTCGAGGAATTGCTACTTCTTTTATCAATTTAAACGTTATTTACAAATTCTTGCAGATCACATGGAAAATATTTTATTAAACTTAGTTGCAAGGCCAAAGTGTTATCATTAAAGACGTGTGTTCTTCTACCGAAGAATTTCTAATTAGTAAATATGAACATTTTGGTGATAAAACTTCCCTTTGTAGAGAGGTGTTTTCTAGCAAGAGTGTCCTCTCATGGAGCTTCTACTGTATAGATGTTTACTGTCCTTTGTAGAGAGGTGTTTTCTAGCAAGAGTGTCCTCTCATGGAGGTTCTACTGTATATATGTTTACTGTCCTTTTTACAGAGGTGTTTTCTAGCAAGAGTGTCCTCTCATGGAGGTTCCACTGTATAGATGTTTACTGTCTTTTTTACAGAGGTGTTTTCTAGCAAGAGTGTCCTCTCATGGAGGTTTCACTGTATATATGTTTACTGTCCTTTTTACAGAGGTGATTTCTAGCAAGAGTGTCCTCTCATGGAGGTTCTACTGTATAGATGTTTACTGTCCTTTGTAGAGAGGTGTTTTCTAGCAAGAGTGTCCTCTCATGGAGGTTCTACTGTATAGATGCTTACTTTCCTTTGCAGAGAGGTGTTTTCTAGCAAGAGTGTCCTCTCATGGAGGTTCTACTGTATAGATGTTTACTGTTCTCTGGGTTTATGCCCCCATATATTCCTTAAGCACCTTAATCAATAATTATTTTCTAGAGTGACGGATATATACTCACACACACAGAATAGTTTAGTAAATATTAATGCGATGTAATAGTTGATTAAATTTGCACTATATTTTTCAAAACGGAATTGCTACACAGTTCCATCCAAATTTTATAGTCACTCAATTTGTTACATAATACTGGAAATTCAAGAAATACTTATATAAAAGAGGTCTATCAGAAACATCAAATTGTTCATGTGAAGAAACTGAACAAACTGCTTTTACCCTATCTACGACTGTCCGAACTTTACAGAAGTGAGACATCGATTGTTCCCTGATTTAAATGACCTAACTCTTTCACCTCGGCCACTTTGTCTATATACATTTTATATGAAATACTTACATAAAAGAGGTTTATCAGAAACACCAAATTGTTTTTGCAGAGAAACTGTACAAACTGATCTTCACCTTATCTACGACTGCTCGATTGTTCCCTGATCTGAATGATTTAACTATATTAGATCTGTCACTTTGTCGATTAATACATGTGAATTTGTAAATTTTTAATTCTAATCCAATTCTAATTTGTATGTTATTTTGTTTGTTTCCTCTGTAATAGACGCACATATTTCAATATCGCGCCTGGTTGATTAATAAAAGAAAATAGTCTATTAAACATTGCGAAACTGCTGAGAAGGCTCACCTCTGATGAGTCAGGCCCTTCAAATATTTTTCCATTGAAATATGGGATAGTTGATAGAGAGAGATAGATAGAAAGTTGGACGAGATTTATCTGAAAAAAAAGAGGAAAATAATCGTGCGAGTTTTGTTTCTTGTATAATAAATAAAATAGTTCTCTCTATCTCTGAAGATCATTTGTTGGTTGAAAGTTTATTCAGAGAAAAACACAGCCACATCAACCTATAGTAGAACTCTGACATTTCAGTGACTTCCTGTCATTCTCTTTACTTTTAATCCTAGTTCTACTTATATACATGCACGATTTTCTGAAATAAGTTTTTGCTTTTGAAATTTTCAGGATTTTTTTATATATGCAGATACGTGTCGCTTTGCATGTATTTCAGAATTTCGTGTATGTATATAAGTAGAACTAGGCTTCGAATTAATCATTCCCCTGAAGAGAATGACAGGAAGACACTGAAACATCGAGAGTTGAACTATTGGTTAATGTGGCCAAGTTTTTCTCTAAATTAAATAGTATTTAATCCTTCCTTTCTCCGATATATATAGGCGAAATTCCATTCTCTAAATCACTATGAAGCTTATATAAGAGGATACAATCATTCAATTAGAATGAGTTATTGCTATATTTAGAAACAGTTCTCTGCAGCTGCGCAGTTGGTCACAAGGTCAATCTAATAGCTGACAGATAATAAAAATAAAACTATTGATTATCGGAGTTGTCAGCTTTTGTCACACACACGCCTTTCATCACAATTCGTCAGGATTATAATTCCTTATTGTAATCCATCAGGATTATTAGTTCTTCCGCAACAATATTCCATACACTTAACTTCTTTCGCAACAATTCAATAAACACATATGTCTTCTGTCGAAATATACCGTACACTATATTCTTTTATCGCAATTTTTACCGAGCACATAGGTTTTCAACACAATTTGTTACAAACAGAGGATATTTTAAGAAATTGAAGCATTATAAAACACGAATGTCTATTTTTTATTTTGAACACAAAACAAACTTCTACTGTCCGTACTGCGATGAAAAATATATTAGGGAGGGCTTGGATCATCATTGGTGAACCCTCACAGCAGTTTCGCCAATTTAATCTACCAGACTGATTTTTAGAGCTCTAATAATGTATTGGACGGTTCTGCTTATATATGCTACACTGAATTGTGGAATCTTAGAAATGGTATTTAAGAAAACTTTAGACATACGTTTTTATGACACCAGAATTACATATCGATATTTTGTTGATGTTAATTATTTAAAATATTAATTTTCCATTCTGTGATTGAATTAATCTGTGATTTAATTTATTCTGTGGTGTTGAGTGTATATATATATATTTGTTTCTTTGAGTGGTGTGGGAGAGAGTATATGTGGAGACGTTTAGACGTTAGAGTTTTTTAGATTTATTTTAGGAATTTAAATTCATAGTTTTTAGTGCCTTCAATAAAGAAGATTTATGTTTTAATAGAGAGTAATTATTACGATTCTCCCAACAATTGGTAGCAGAGAGCGGTTGCTTAAAATTGATGCAAATCAAGATTGATTGAATAATTTTTAAGAAAAGCAAAGATGCAAAATTTTATTAATATATCTCAAATAGAAAAGTTATCAGACAATAACTACTTGATCTGGGCAAATAGAATTGAAAATGAATTAAGAGGATTTAAATTATGGAGACGAATTATAGAAGGAGAAGAAATTGAAAAGCCTAAAGAAACAGATGAAATTTTCGAACAAAAGTTGAAAATCTGGGAAGACTGGGATGACGACAATGCAATTGCCAGAAATGTGATGAATCAAACGATGAATGCCACCCAAGATTTAAAATATTCAAGCGAAAGAAGTGCCAAAAGATTATGGAATCTAATTGAGGAAGAAATGGCAGCTGGGAATGAAGATATGCAAATGAAAAATAAAATAGAATTATCAAAATTGAAGATGAAGGAAGATGAAACAGTGGATGATTACTTGAATAGAGCATTGATTATCAAAAGTAAAAGCATACATGCAGGAGATGAGATAAAAGATAGAGAATTGATTTGCTTCACTTTAGAAGGTTTGAGAAGAGAATTTGACTTTGACGTAAAAATCATAAAATTAGACAAACAAAGTAATATGAACTCAATACGACAAATTTTAAAGGACACTGAGGAAAAAATAAAATATAGGAAACTAGAAAAAGTAGAAAAACAGGAGATTGCATCTGAAGCTAGAGAAGGCCGATCGGGAAGAAGAAATTTTGCTATTAAATGTTATAACTGTGGAAAGATAGGTCATATCTCTTTAGAATGTAGAAACAAGATAAAATGTTTTAAATGTGGAGGATTTGGGCATGAATCGACAATATGTAAAAAGTATAGAAATGAATATCATACAAAGTATAATTATAATGGGCCTAAGAGAGGAATAAACAAGCAAAATTATAGAGAAGCTACAAATCATGTGATAGAAACAAATGGAGCTAATTACGAAGAGGATCAAAAGGAAGAAAAAATTAGATGGACTATTGATTCAGGAGCTTCTAGTCATATGGTTAGTAAAAAATAACTATTTATAGAATATAAAGAGGAAGAAAGAATTATAGCGACAGCTGAAAAAGGTGCAATAATGAAATCTTCAGGAATTGGATCAATAAGAATGAAGTCAAATATAAAAATGAAAGATTCATAAAAGTTGAAAATGCTTTACATGTACCTAATTTAAGATAAAATTTATTATCAGTTACAAAAATTTAGATCATGATTTTAATGTATTGTTTACAAAGAAGTAGAGGGACTCCTAATTATGGAAATAGCTTGAAAAGCAGAAGTAGATGATATGCTATGGCATCAAAGACTTGCTCATGTTAATTTTCAGAAATTGAAAGAAATGTATGATAATTCAACGGTATTAGGATTGAAAAATTTACATAATATCAAAGGGAATTGTGAATCTTGTACATTAGGAAAAATACATAGAAAATCTTACAAAAGTATTCAATATAAACAATCTGGAAATATTTTAGATCTATGGCATACCGACATAGTTGGACCTTTGAATGGTTCTTTTGGATATAAGTATTTCATTACTATTGTTGATGACTATAGTAATTTTACTTTCGTTATACCAATTGCTAACAAATCTCAAACTGCAGATTCCATAATAAACTTGATTATACAAGAAGAAAGACAGACTGGAAAGAAATTAAAGAGAATTCGAAATGATAATGGAGGAGAGTATGTTTCAAATTATTTGAAGCGATGGTTATCTAGTAAGGGCATCAAACAAGAATTCACCACAGCTTATATTCCTGAAAGTAATGGAAGCCGAAAGATTTAATAGAACCATAGTTGAGTCAGCAAGAACCATGCTAATTGATTCTAAATTACCTATAAAATTTTGGAGCGAAAGTGTTAAAGTGGCTGTTCATATAAATAACATAATTAAAATTAAAGAAATGGATACAACTCCTTTCGAGATATACAAGGGATGGAAACCAAACATTGTTTACTTAAAAAGGTTCGGAAGTGAAGCTTATGTTCATATAAGAAAAGAAAAGAGAAAGAAGATGGAACCAAAAGCTCATAAAGGGATTATGATGGGATACAGTATGATAAGAAAAGGTTATAGAATATATTTACCAGAAATGGATGAAATACATGAAGTATCAGATGTAAATTTTAATGAATCTAAACTAGGATATTATTTGATGTATAATAGTGGAAGAAATCTTGATGAAAATGAACTTTTCTTTTTTAGTAGAGAAGACCAAATTTGATTTCTCACGGGAATGAAGACTGGTGGTAATATTTATAATAGAGAAGACCAAGTAGAAAACTTTAACATCGATGATGAACATATTCCTCAAGATGATAATAATGTAGATTTGAATGAAATAGAAGAAATACCTCCTGATAAAATAATTACTCCACGTAGAAGAGGACCAGAACCAGGAATGACGAGAGAAATGAGAAAAGAACGAGATGTTCGTTTGAGAGAAACTGAGGAAGAAGAACTTATAAAAAGGGGTGTGAGGAGATCTGAAAGATTAAGACTAATGAAGAATAAGGAAAATGTTTCTGGTAGAACTTATGAAATTAAATGTCCGAAAGATTACCAAGAAGCACTGAATTCTGATAATAGAGAACAATGGATTAAAGCCATGGACGATGAGATGCAAAGGATTACTAAATTAAATGTTTGGAAATTAATAGATAAGCCTAAAGATAAAAAAATAATCAAAAGTAAGTGGATTTTTTCAATTAAGAAAAATGGTGATGGATCAATTAAAAACTTCAAAGCGAGGCTAGTAGCTACAGGATATGATCAAATACTGGGTAGTGATTACCACGAAATTTATTCTCTAACTATAAGACCTGAGACCATAAGAATTCTAATAAAAATAGCTGCAATGAAAAATGTTATTCCTCAACAAAAGGACGTTCAAACAGTTTTTTTATATGGTGATTTAGAAGAAAAATTTTTTTTATGCTTCAACCTCCAGGATTTGAAAAAGGAAACAATATGATTTGTTATCTGATGAAGAGTATTTATGGCCTAAAACAAGCAAGTAGAATGTGGAATAAGAAACTAGATGAAATATTAACCAATGCCGGAATGAAACAATCTGCGAATGATCCATGTTTATATTATAGCAATTTTGAAAGTCATTTCTTATATCTGGGAATTCATGTGGATGATATACTTAGTGTAGGATCTGGTGATGATTATGAGAAAAATATATGGAAAAAAATAAAAAGAGAGATTGATATCACGGATTTAGGAGTTGCAAAAACATTCTTGGAATGGAATTTGAATATAGGGATGATAGCATTTTTTTAAATCAAAAGAAATATATAGAAGAAATATTGGAAGCCTATAATTTGCATGATTGTAATCCTTCGAAAACTCCGTTATGCATTTCTACAAATTATGATTTATTTGAGAATAATAAATCGATTGATCAAATAATACTATCAAAAAATTGTTGGAAAGTTGATTTACATAGCAACTAGAACAAGACCGGACATATGTTATGCTATAAGCAATATGAGTAGATTTAATAAAGATCCTAGAGAGGTTCACATGAATGGATTGAAGAAATTATTAAGCTATTTAAAGGGAACTTTGAACTATGAATTGATTTACTCTAGGGGAGATTCAAGTATTGTGACTTATACTGATGCGAGTTGGGACAGAACAGCTGATGCGAGATCGTATTCTGGTTTTGTTATAGAAATGGGAAACAATTTACTTAATTGGAAGAGTAATAAACAAAGATCTGTTGCCTTGTCAACTGCAGAGAGTGAATTGGAAGCCTTATCTGAAGGAATTAAAGAATTAATTTGGACACGTAACATCATTAGAGAAATGAAGATTAATTTGAAAGATCAAATTACTGTTTATTGTGACAGCCAGAATGCCATTTCAATGATTAAGTCGAAAAATATGAAAGCAAGTACGAAGTACTTGAATAGAAAGTGCCACTTCATTAGACAAATTGTGGAAGATGAAGAAATTGAAGTTTTGCATATCCCTTCAGAAAAAATGAAAGCGGACCATCTCACCAAGACTGTGGATGCTGTCAAGCTAAAGAACTGCATAAGTGGTGGAGTTATTTTTGAAAAATGAAAATTGAAAATTTGAAGGGGAGATTTGTTGATGTTAATTATTTAAAATATTAATTTTCCATTCTGTGATTGAATTAATGTGTGATTTAATTTATTCTGTGGTGTTGAGTGTATGTATATATGTTTTTCTTTGAGTGGTGTGGGAGAGAGTATATGTGGAGACGTTTAGGCGTTAGAGTTTTTTTAGATTTATTTTAGGAATTTAAATTCATAGTTTTTTGTGCCTTCAATAAAGAAGATTTATGTTTTAATAGAGAGTAATTATTACGATTTTTCCAACATATTTGCCTCTGGCAATTCCCTTTCGCAAACAATAGGTATAAGGTCAGTTAGGCATATTTTGTCGCAATTTTCCATAAAACAACTTATATTTGTGAAAAATAACACAAAAATGAAATTTTAATAAGCATCATTAGATGCCTTTTTCTTAATAACTTATCATGTCCAAATTTACCATGCACATACGTTCACTCCTCTCAATTTGACACATAAGTTCTTTGTCACAATTTGTCATAGGCATAGGTTTTTGTCATAATTTGCCATATGTGAAGTTTTCTTCTCATAATTTGACATATACTTATACTTGAAAAAATGATAGAAAAAAATAAATAGGTCAGGTGTTGATATTAAAAATAAAAATGGCATATCCTGACCAGAAGCACATGTGCTTTACAAAAGCATAATATTTTTTTTTCTGTCATTTTTTCATGTGTTAAGCGTATTTGCCCAAGTTTGGTCTTAAATACCCATTTCTTGGTTTTTCAAGAAGCCTCTGGGACCAAATATCTTTTTGGTCGCAGTGGTACAGCCTACTCCACGCTGACGAGCGCCAAAAGCGCGAAACGCGTTCGTGGATGGCTTTTCTTGATTTATCAGGAAATTGGGTTGGCCAAATATCAGGGAACAGGCTAAATCAATGTTTAGTTAATTTCTGTTCCACCAGATGGCGCTTTGATTTATATAAAGCACATGTTCTCATGGTCAGGATATGCCGTTTTTTATTTTTAATATTTATACATAGAATCTTCGCCACGTTTGTTAAGTCTATAGCACTATTCATTGAGTTTTTTTAAATATAAAAATCAGAAGTGTTATATATGTTTAAAGACAATATATGAAAAAAAAAAACAAGAACAAGCAATCCAGGGTTAAGTTTCTTTAACCATATTTTATATATCTAGCTTTTGGGCCAACATGCCCTTCAACGGGAGAACTACAAGTATGACTTATAGACGAATATACACTAAAATGACCCAACCTCCAGTTAGACACCACATCCCAAAAAGGCCAGGACTATGTATGTGTTAGGGGAGTCTCATTCGTGAGTAATTTTTTAATTTCTTTCAAATACAAATATCAAAGAATCTTTCTACATTGGGTTAACCCAGAACAAGATAAAGATTTTAAATTTGCATCAATAAAATAGTCATTTTTTTGCCATTTCTTAAATAAAGAATAAACAATTATTTATCAACCAATTTCAACTTACCGTTTCCTCCAAAATTAAGTCAATCATCAATTATCTGAGTCAAATTATATGTTTCTAAGAAAATCTCACTTTTTTGAATATAATCGTTAGATATAATAACTTTGTATTATTTCTAATAGATATCAATAATAAAATTCAAAACAAATTGTCATTTTTTTTATGAAAGATAAAAGTTGATCCAAATTACAAGAGTAGATATCGTATGATATAATTCCTAAGAAGAAATAAGAACGAACGGCGACGAGAATCTTTATTAAAGATATAGAATATAAAATATAATAAAATTTCTCTCGTCGCCGTTATCTCATTTATTCCTTCTTAGAAAGATAAAATCAATAGGGTAAAAATATGTGTTAAAAACAAACTCATTGATATTGGATTACTCAATTCGAATAAAGCATAACCTATATTGTTTTGTTTATTGCCATTGTTAAAGGATCAATAATGCATCACGACCTCTGAGAAAGAATTAAAAACAAACAACAACACGTTAAAAAAGAAAGGCCATAACCTTTTATAATAAGGTCGCGTTGGACATAGGCATGTTTGGTTAATTCTGTGAGATTGTATTCTTGGCCTTTGCTGGAGGTAGTCTCTTATTGGAGGTTGGATTATATTACGTGATAAGTGATATCGATTTATCACAAATGTACACTTATGAACAAAACTTAAGGAAATGGAAAGCCTTTGGTGCAGCCAGTAATCTGTTTTTTTTTTTTTTTTTAACGAGACAGAGGCAAATTTGTTCATACTTGTTTATCTCGTGTGTCTTTGATAATGGTCACTGTGTATCAAATATCCTTCAGATTAATTGTCTGAATCCTGATATACATGTTAAAATGTCTTCCTCTTCTTCTTTCTTATCTCCACTTAATCATATTAGGATATCAAGTTGTGACTCTTAATGGTGTCTATTTGACAACCATCATGACTGGGTGAAGTAGAATGCGTCTGCCTCTGTCATTACGACTGGGAGCACTACTCAGTGGCAGGCCGATTTAGCTCCAAAAGAAATGGCCGCCTCTGACATGAGGAACAGACGCAATGTGCAGCGGCTCCTAACATGGAGTACAAACGCTGCTCATCCTGTATCCCTGGATTAGGAGACCTTACAGGGTACTATCAGCCGGGCCAGCTGAACCCAGGTTTTTTAACGAGCTTGTTACTGCTCTAAATAAAATGTAAAACTTCCTTAAGTTTTGTCCATGAGTGTTGTTGAACAGAGATATGATCGTTCCTTAGATAAGTTGTTTAAGGAGATTCGATTTTATTTATGTGCAAAAGAGAACATGCAATGAAACCTTCCAGTAGTAACTTATCCCCAAGAATAAACCTCCAAGTTTAGACTATAAAAGAGAGAGCAGAATCAACACTTTACTAGTTAATATAAAGACCTATATACAGGAAATGAAAGCATTAGATAACTATGTAAAATACACATTAGTGCTTTAATGCTTTCATTTTTTATATAAAGAGTACCCATATGTTTTCCGTTATCTAATTTGAGATTTCAATAGGTATGTGTGTTTCAAAATTAACTTAAAATAATATGTAACTTGCGAGATAGACATGGAGTAACAATGTTTTTAATAATTATTTGATATTGTAACAGAGAGAGAGAGAGAAAGTAAAATTAAATATCATTTTCATCAGACGAATCCTACTGAGGGTCGTCTGGTATGATGTCACGTCCTGAAGTCGGACAGATCTCCCCGACTCTTGCCATGTCGAGGAATAGCTTCAGAACAGACTTCTGCTCAGACGTCAAGTACTCGGGGACGTCCTCCCTGTTAGAAGGAGGGACTATCTTCTCCCTATAATATAGTTTTTATATAGAGGTCCTAGGATGGTGTTGGCCTTCAAGCTTTTGAACAGCTCCTCTACCTGTAAGAGAGAGAGAGAGTAGAACAGGAGTATCTATAATTTTAAACCGTCATCTAATTGGAAGTTCTAATAGATTTGTTTTAAAAAAAGATTAACATGACGCATAAATTCAAGGATAGACAAGGAGTGTCATTTTTAAAACAATTATTCTAATGCGCTTCTAAAATATATAACTTGATATACTCAAACTCTAGGATAAATAATAAATATATCCACGCTTTTGATAATTATCTTATTTGAGCTAAAAAGCTTCTCTTCTTTGATAAATATCCTTCAAACAAAATTTCTGTCTATATCTTATTTGAGTTCTACAAGTTTCAAAAACAACTTTTTAGAAGATATAAAAATAACATTATTCTATTAAATTTATATATTTAGTCCTTTATTAATTATTCTAATTTGCTACATCAAATTACGACTAATTATTTAATTACAATTAAGATTAGCTAGAGTAATATTTATCCCAGCAGATAATAGAATGGGTGTGCCTGTAGTTGAATGCTATCTCGATATATAATCATATGTATCAAACAATAATGATGATTGCACCTAACAAATAACATAATTGATACTTAGGACTTATGACCATGTTCTACTGGTTCTACGTTCTTGCCCCCATGGGAAACTTGGAAAAACCATAGAAGACCTTCATGTGTTATTTTAAGATATAAACACATGTATTGCTATCGCAATATATGAAAGAACAAAAAGGAGCTAGGGGGTCGGTGGAAGGCTGGTTAAGCCGTTTGGTTTTCGACCACTACGACCCGGGTTCGAATCCCACATTGGACACTTTTTTTCTGTTTAAAAAAAAAATCTCCAATGGCATCCGATTCTTGCCAATGTCCAACCCCACCAGCGAGTGCAAGTAACCAAACGGGGCTCTGGTACATTTGTAAGTTCAAAGTCGAACTGCTTTTCACATGTGTAGACATGTGGTGTGCTTACAGTAAAAGCATTCGCTAACTACCCACCATGATTATCATGGCCTGTACCACGTGTACTAGGGATAAGCAAAAAAAGGAGCTTATTGTGTAGAACACGTTTATTCCGCTAGCGTTCGAACGACATCGTTCTTCATATCACTTGTGTCTCATTGTACTTCTATATATTGTCATACATTATGATTAATCTTCACGTCCGTTAAAGAACGATGTCGTACGAAAGCTAGCGGAATAAACGTGTTCTACACAATAATCTATTTTTTGTTCTTTTATATTATTGCATTATAGTAATGGTAATCAAAAAGTTGTTCTCTACTAATAAAAACATGTGTCGTCTCCATACATATTTCTTCAGTTTATAAAAATAAAAGGGTACCTCTCCCTTTAAAATAGACGCAAGAAATATTTGCGTCATCTCTACAATAATCTCTACAAACTATCGAACTCGAATCGGTGACAAAACCACTACACAAAATTGGGAAAATTCATAAAGATAAACTGGAAATCATAATCTCTTGGGCTAATGGTTCTCGTAATTTCAAGACGGTCTTGGATTTAATGAGATTTACAAGAGATTCATGAGAAATCATCATAATTTGCCAAATCCAATGATGTGTCTTTGTCATTGATCGCATCTGTTAATTTGAAAAAGCAGTCAATAAATGGCACATAGCTTTTGCGTATACTTTAACGGGAGGCGTACACCCTTTAATAGAGTGATATATACTTCTGGCAAAATTTCAATCTTTCTTCACTCTTAAATCTTGTCCCGACTATAGTTTATCGGCTCCAGGTCATTTTATACTTCACTCTAATTATTACCAATGAACAAATCACCTTATTAACGATCATCCAAGATGGCAACCATCAAAAAATACCTAGTTTTTGTCTCTAGAATAAGTTGCTGAACAACGTTCATTGCCATAAACATATAAATATCTATATTAGAACATCATTTGGACAACTATAGAGCGTTTCGTTATC
>CP092879.1:38983008-39004172 GCA_030710605.1 Cordylochernes scorpioides
CAGAAGTACCACCTCTACCGTACTTCTGTATCTCCGTGTTAAAAGGCATGGTAGCCTGTAAGATCGAGAAATAAAAAGAAATGAGAAAAGAAATAAAATTTCTTGATTCTTTATTGATTATATCAGAATAATACTAATCTAAGGAGAATACTTTTCAGTTAAGTTAGGAACATCTTGCTAAGTCTAATAAGTATCTCCGTGTTGAATGGCATGTTAGCCTGTAATATCGAAAAATAAAAGGAATGAGAATAGAAACCAAATCTCTTTATTCCTTATTGATTATATCAGAATAATACTTATTCAAATAAAATATTTTTCAGTCAAGTAAAGTTACGAACATCTTGTCTAATAAGGGACGCTGTCTTACTCTGTGAATGTTGAGATCTGCCCCAGATGTTGACAAAGAGAGACTGACAGCCTCTGAATGACCTCATGTTTACCTTGTCTATATAAAGTCTTCTTTATTTACATGCTGGCTTTTTCTATTTTGGTTTGTGGGCCGATAGACAATCTATACTAATTTTATATAAAGTTTGTTTTTAATTAACCTCATTTCTTTATAGATTCAATTTCTTGTGATGAATAAAGTTATAAAATTCACGTTTATTTCTGTAAAAAGACTAACTTCCTAAGGTTTTGCCCATGAGTATAATTGCAGAGTCAAAGTCCTTTTTAGAAAGATATGTTATCTTACCAGAAAGCAACTAATTTGTAAAAATAGTCATTTTGGCGATGAAAACTGTCTTTTGTATGCACTTAACGGATCCTATGCTGTCTTCTCATAGAGGTTATACTGTATTATATAAATATTAATAAATACAATATGTATAATAAAATTACTTGAAAACTTTCTCCATAGATTGTATAAACGATAAAGAAGAGTAAGGAGAAAAGATTTTTATTCAATTAAACTTAATTTTTTTTTTATATTCCCCACATGAAGGGCGTGACTGCCCGAAAGCTTGTCACAAGTTTAATTGAATAAAAATATTTTCTCCTTACTCTTCTTTATCGTTTATACAATATGTATATTATAAATAAATGATTAAGCGATTTAAATAACACACAAATGTTTGGTTGCACATATTTATTTCCTTACCTTAATTGTCAAGGATCTCATTTGATCCTTCCTAAGTATAGAAAAACATCGACCCATTCGATGAGCGTCTACCTCGTTTAGTCAACTCTCTTGTCAAATACACTCTTGGAAAAAACTTAAAGAAGTAGAAATTCTTTGATTTCGCCGGTCTCATGTTTTTTTTTTAAGAAGACATAGGCAATTTTGTTCACACTTGGTTATCAGTGTGTATTCTATAAAGGTCACTGTGTATCAACTATCCTTTAGAGCTATTTTCTGAATTCCTATATATATGCTAAAAGGTAAAACTTTCTCAAGTTTTGTCAATGAGAGATTGTATAAGAAAGACTTAGTGTTAGATATAACCTAATATACATTTAAATGCCCTCCTAAGAAAATATCATAGTTTAAGGCAGTTTTAATTGAGAGGGTTGTTATTTTTACATATTCTAAGTACAGAAACACATGCTATAGACTATGATAATCATAATGGGTAGTTAGCGGTTGATCATTACTGTAAGTGTACCACAGATCTACGCATTGTAGAAAGTGAAGTTTTACTTTTCCACTTACAATTTTACCGGAACGCAGTTTGGTTGCTTGCACTCGCTGAGATTGGACTTTTGCAAGAAAAGGAGGTCATTGAAGCAATGATTTTCTTTCTAAAAAAGGTGCCTTATGCAGGATTTGATCTTGGGTCGTAGCAGTTGGAAATCGACAATTTATACCACCCTTTCACTAACTCCCAGAGAAGGTCCATTATATGTTATAGATATTCACTTTAAATAATTTTAATCAATCGTTCATATATCAAACAAGCTTATCTGCAAGAATCGGAGATCATTGAGCTAATTATTTTCTTCAGAAAAAAGTGCCTTATGCAGAATTTGATCCTCGGTCGTGGCTGTTGGAAATCGAAAATTTATACCACCATTTCACTAACCCTTGAGAAGGTCCATTATATGTTACTAGACGAATGGCCCGGGCAACGCCCGGGGTTTACCCGAGTGCGAATATATTCTAAAAACGTTGACTTGGGTGGTCGCTATTAACAGGGTGGTCTGTATAGACAGGTGGATGTATCACACAGCTGATAACAGGGTTGTCTAGAGTGGTCGCTATAGACAGGGTGGTCTGTATAGACAGGTTTATGAGAGAGGCACAAACTTACAGGTTGTTGACGCCGCAATCCCCAGAGAGAGTGTTTTTTGTTGCATCATGCTGTGACTCACACGACGACCCAAGGTCAACAGGGGTGGAGCAGCAAGCTTAATTAAGCCTATCACCGTCTGGCGGCGCTGCTTGCGAGTTATATCTACAATTCTGCAAATAACTCTAAGGATATTCAAGATATTCAAGAAATTATTTTTCGAAAACCTTTCCGGGGATATACCTAATAATATCCCAGAATTTCATGGCGATTGGATGTATGGTTTTTGAATAACAGGGTTGTCTAGAGGGGGGCAGGGAGGACACGTGTTCCCTTGCAGCCAATGAGCGCGCATTCTATCCGTGAGCTTCAGACAAACAGACAGAATAAGGCAAATATATAAGTAGATAGCTCTTCTCCTCAAATATTTTTTTGAAATCGTTTAGTTATCAAGCAAGGTTATTCTTGTTATCAGAGATATCATTGAGTATTGTTAATTATGGCACTATTATTATGGCACTAGAACAGCGGTCGGCAAACTTTTTAGTCGGAAGAATTAAAAATTACAATTTACAAAAGTTCAAAGATTTTAAAGAGTCACAATATTTTTTCTTGCCATCAATAAATAGTACTCGCATAAATAATATTTACATATGGAATTATATAAAGAGCCGCAGCTTCACATCCAAAGAGCCGCATGTGGCTGGCGAGCCGCAGTTTGCCGACCCCTGGTCTAGACTGCCTTCGTGCCAATTGATTTTACTTCCCACAAAGTGACCTTAATCCCATTACTAATATCAATTAAGTTCAACAACCACCATCACACCTACATCACTTTCTTTATTTAATTAAACATGAGTAATGTGTGAACTTACATGGAAATGTTTAGTTTTATTATTTAAAGTGAGTCAGTTTTACGATTGGTGCGACTTATAATTCAAGTTCCACCATAATTGACGTCGATCAATAGCCATAGATTTCTGCACGCGCTAACCACCGTTGAAACCGTATATTTTCCTTTGTTGAAAATAAAGTCTTCATATATGTAAGGATCTGAATTCCTTTACAGAGCATTCATTGTGAATTTCCATGAGAAAATAATGCGTGGTTTATCTTTGGCTCCCACAAAGAAAATGGAATCATAAAAAAATATAACATTCAAACATACCAATTTTACTTCAATAGGCAGTTTTCATAGACAGTAGACAATTAATCACTGTTACTAATTAGCGACCTCTTCCAGTAAAAAAAACATCTAATATATATTAGTTGCCTATGTCCAGTTAAATAAATCGAAGATACACCAGAGAATACGTTTTTTATCAGTTTTTAATAACTCAAGTTTTCAGGCTTTTCAGTTCTTCGACAGGAGTAACACAATAACTTTTAATATAATTATTGAATTCGAATATTAGTTCCCTATGCTCAGTTATAAATAAATCAAAAATCTCTCTCCATACGAAAATATGTTTTTTATCAGAGAGTGAGTTACTATTAACTCAAATTTCAGGGCTTATCAGCTCTTCGACAGCAGAAACGCACAATGACTCGTAGAATAACTATTGATTATAACAGACATTAGTTCCATATGTGCGCTCAATTATATAAAAATTATTCAAAGATACATCGAAGGAACATGTTTCTTTATCAGTTACTATTAACTCAAGCTTTCAGGCTTATCAGCTCTTCGATAGGAGTAACACTTAAAAGAAACATTTGCTATGCAAATAGGTGTTCCTTACAGAGAGGTTCTATTGTATCATGTTCTTCAAATGGGCTTTCTGAATTTGCTCAATTAGAGGTTTGTCACCAACCCGGGTCTGCTAATTTTCAGAGGCGGTTGGAAGGTGGTGAATAGCTATTGCGTCTTTTATGATGGAAGATGTGTCCTTTCTTTCTATATACATAATATTATTATCCATATATATGTGAGTGTGATGATTGTGTGCGTGGCTGGTATTTTCTCGATAAGCTCATATTGATATAGTAGGATAAAAAATAACAAAGACGATAATTATAAAATAATCCAAATTCTATTGAAACCTATTCTTGAAACAAACAAGTTCGCTTTAGATTGAAATCTCTAAAATTCCACAGCTTGAGTAGTGTCTTGACGGATATATAGAGGTAATCCCAATTTACTCCATAGACTTTGTTTTATTTTATCAACGAATCAATATCAGTAAAAATATTATTCAAAGTAACAAGTGAATCGTATTTATATATATTTTCTTTCAAAAACTAAATACAAGGCGATTTGAAATATAGAATCCTAAAATTTTAGTTTTCAGCATCTCTTGAGATCACAGTCTTTCCAAACACCAAGTCACAAGCATCAATGGGCTCTGAGTAGAAACAAATTTATACTCATAGAGATTGTATTTATCTAATGATATATACAGCAACAGAGTATAACCCGAACTTCTGGAACGTGCAATGAGTTCTAAACTAGCAGCTTTTATGTTTCGAATATAATATGAGGCTACATAGGTTATATTTACCTTTGATTCCCTGTTAAGATAAACTTAGAGTATGCTAATACACTTCATTATTTAATGCAAATTAATGTATGACATGTGGGTAATGTGATAGACATTAGCTTGACATTAGTTATGAAGACTCTTCAATCAATTTATAATTACATTTCAATGAAACTCACATGTAGGTAACCTATTTAAAGTGCAACCACTTTGGTAACATCAATAATAACTCGCCATGATCTCATTCAACCTTCAATGAATAATCACCTCCAGGTAAACCCAGGTGTAGCCATGTTTTTTGGGTTATCACTTATTGAAGGATCTAATGTACTAGATAATTGGGAGACAGGGATCCAAAACTGATATGGTGTACACAGTATAACGCCGTAAGATTATGCTAAGTGTGAAGAATCATTCAAAAGGAATGTGAAACAGAGCGGAATTGAATGGGGTAAAGTGGTAACATTTAGATAAAAGCATTCCCATATCATGGAAAACCTTCAATAAATAATCACCTCCAGCAAAACCCAAACTC
Organism: Cordylochernes scorpioides; assembly: GCA_030710605.1. NCBI lineage: Eukaryota > Metazoa > Arthropoda > Arachnida > Pseudoscorpiones > Chernetidae > Cordylochernes > Cordylochernes scorpioides. The sequence goes on from CP092879.1 coordinate 38,988,252, forward strand.
AGGTGTAGCCATGTTTTCTGGGTGGTCACTCATTAAAGATCTAATGTAACGAGTGATAATCTTCTCGGTATTGTTTATGCGATAAAACAGAATAAGAGAAGAAAAGTTTCTTATAAATAAAGAAACTTTTCTTCTCTTATTCTGTTTTATCGCATAAAGATCTAATGTACTAGATAATTGGGACACAGGTCTCCAAAACTGATATGGCCTACACACTATAACTCTGTAAGATTATGCTAAGTCTGCAACATAATTCAAAATATAAATTGAGAATGGTCAAATTAAATTGAAAAATGAAATGTCGAATTGTAAGGAACTATACCAAACATAAAGATCTATTAAAACTATTCAGACAAGATGTAGGTGTAAATGCTCCATAAAACCGTTTCTATGGAACGGTGAGGGAAATAAAAGAACTAGGACAAAGTTTAGTTCCCATCGATCAATGCCTGGAATGTATAATATAGACTTTGTCCCCCAAATATTGGCGCAGAATATAATTCCCACTTCATATCCACGTTCAGCTTAAACATGAAACCTATGTGAGATGCTCAGGATATGCCTTTACATTAGCTTTAACTGCCTGTTCTTTTCTGATCTTCTTTTCCTTACTTTTCTTCCACGTTCACACATTTTTGCGCATTTACTGAAATTTAGTCTAAAATATATATCTGTATTTCTCAGACAGCTCGAATGACTATCTTGATAAGTTGTTGAAGCACAGTCTGTACTAAACTGACGAGGGCCAATATCCTGAAATGTATACCTAGTTTATTTTTCTTGATTTATAAAGAAAAAATAGGTTGTCAATATTTATTTATTTATTTATCAAATCAGACGCGATATCCCTACAAGGGATGCTTGCGTCAATAACAACACTAAATCCAGATACTATATTACATAAAAAAAATAAATAAATAATTACAAGATTTGAAAAGATAAAAAAGAGGACAATAAAATCATTCTTGATTTTACATCACAACCAACAAAATAAACAAACCAAAAAAATATATATATATACAAATAGGTAATAATTAAGATTTTTTTAACCAAGAGAGAAAATCATAGATATATTTACAGAATTTTCTAAATTTAAAATACGAATCCTTACTATTTACAAACATAAAAAGATCCTTGTATTCGATGTTTTCCCGGTTTCTGTAGTTCTGGAAGATTGGGCACTCGAAAATATATTTAAAAATCAACGTCCTAATTGATATTTACTACAAAATATGGTTCTTTGCTTAGGATGTAGAGAACAAAATTTTGATTATCATTACTATATCGCCCATTAAAGAACGATGTCGTTTGAAAACTAGCGAAATAAACATGTTCTACAAAAGAAGCTCCTTTCTGTTCTTTTATAATATCGCAATATTGTGCTTTATCATTCAAAAACGTATTTGATTAGTTCAGAGTACGCAAGCCATCAGTAACTTTCAGTTCCATGATGAGAGAATGCTTTTGACTAAATGTTATCACTTTAACCTATTTAATTTCGCTTTGGTACTTCCAAATTCTATGTTTCACATTCTAGTAATATTTGTATTTGCCCCTTGAAGATCAGGGGAAAATACAAATATTACTATAATAAAGTCTGATACACGCCTGATGACATCCATCTTTATTTATTTCTGGATTTTCTCGTTAAAAAGAGCACGTTTTTTCTCCAAATCTCGCAACAACTCAAGATAAAGAAATTATTTGCCCGAATTATAACCTATGCTTGGTTATGCTTGGTGAATAAAAGGTGATCTGTCATATATATAAGACATTTTTTTAATTAAAAATTTTCATTTTATACACTTCATAAAAGTGGCGATTTTAGTTCAGAATTATGTTCAAAATTAAAATTGTAAACTACAGCGTATTCTAGCCCTATACCTTATTAAGAACTTTTAATTATTACTCTTCATCAACCTAAATATACAGTTTCCTTTTCACGTCAAGTTGAGAAAGTACAAGATCTCGAGAAAGATCACAATGTAATTAAGAACCTTGTTAAAATATAGAGGTTCGTAAAATATAATCTGAAAAAAGTTAAAATGTGAAAGCGTTGGTAAAATTTATAATGAGTTTTTAAGAGGTGTTAGAGTATGATAAATCATGAATGCTGGTGGCAGACTATGGGGTCGACAAAATTAACATCATGGCACAATCCTGAGCTAATTGTCCTGTTAGGTAACCGTGGATCGATGTGGGACAGTGTAACACACCTCTGGCCACTCACCAATATTTCATCTTGACCAGGTTCAGCGGGGGTAGCGCCTGATTACATCACACATGTCGAGATAGTCTTAAATTGAAAACTTCGGAGATATGCATGCGACTTTGTAGTTTCTAATTGGAAATTGTAATATATTTTTCTCTTGATATAAGATAAACTTAATTGAGGTATATATATATATATATATATATATACTAGCCGAGTGACCCGGGCAACGACCCAGGTTTACCCGAAGGACCCGCAGGTGAGAAACTATAGAAGAAAAATTTTAACAAATCAGAAAATGAAATTGCAAACAACAGAACTACACTACTTTAAGGACATGAGAGCACATGCACTGTATCACCACACGTGTACCATTTTCAAAGACCCTGCTTAGGATTAAAACTTCTCAGAAGCATAACAATAGCACCAACCTAGAGTTTAACTGGTGTGGATGCATTCCTCTGGGAGTAAGACTATTGAGAAATTCAGTAGGGAGTTATTTTGCTTCTCCGCATTCTAACACTCCAACTGTTAACACTGAGGAAACACTGACTCATGTTTGGTAAGCAATTTCAGGGAAGAAACTATAGACCAGTGATTCTCAACCTTTTTTTTTTGTTGCGGCATTATTTTAAAGATTTGAAAATTTGGCGGCACAATTTTAGAATTTCGCGGCACACTTTTGCTAACTTGAATGCAAGAAAATTCAAATTATGTATCAATATTTCTATGCAAAATATAAGTAATATGCATCTCTAACATTCAATTTGCTAATTTCGTTATTTTAAAAAGTAAAAAAATGAAAAAGAAAAAAAGAAAAACCAATACAAACGTGAACATAATCATATGACTAAAATTCGGCGGCACATTTTTAGAATTTCGCGGCACACAAAATTACCGCGGCACATTGGTTGAGAATCACTGCTATAGACATTGGATTAAATAAATTATTAATTAAATTGCATTAAATAAAAATTATTAGATTTAAATAAATATTATTAGAGTGAAAAAAAAAGAAAAAAATTAACAAATTAGAAAATAAAATTTCGAACAATACAACTATATTGCAGATAAGATAAGAGGACCTTATTAAAAAATAAATAAACAAACTGTAATTCGACACTATCGATAATTCGACACTTTCGATAATTCGACACTTTAGATAATTCGACCATTTTAAAAATCAAATTTACAAGGTTGATTGTTGTTTAAATACAACTTTACCGGTAAAAAGGTATTACAGAGGCGAAGGCAGCCACTGAAAATGCACGAAATTTATGTATAGAGAAATGGGAAAAATTAGTAAATAAAGAGAAGTCCAAAAATCAAAATAATTGATAATAGTGTATTAACAAAATACTAATACAATACATGTATGCTATCCAATGTTCGCACACTTGAAAAAGCCACTTAAAGTTGTCCGTGCGTGAACACAGGCTCTTGTAGCCAAGGTTTGGCCTTGAGCCTTATTTATAGTCATAGCAAAAGCCAACCTTAGTGAAAACTAACGCCTCTCTAGAATGAAGCGAAGGTTGGTATCCGAAGGTGCCAAAGATATTTCAGACACTATACAGTGTGTTCAACTTTGGGCACTGTCAGTATATGTGCTTCAAGGACATGAGAGCACATGCGCTGAAACACCATACGTGTTCCATCGCAAAGATCCTAAAGGCATTGGTGAAAGTATAAATAAATATTTTGGAAATAAAAAAAAATATATATATATATAAGAAAATAAATTGGAATATAAATTTACAAACTATATTTCAGAGTGGACACATATATTTGAAAGGAAAAAAAAAAAAGAAAATTGCAAACAACAAAACTATATTGCAGATATGACAATATATTAAAGGAATAATTTAATTTAAAAGATCTCATTATAAACTACATTTCTATTATATATATATATATATATATATATATATATATATATGGGTTAAACTTACAAACTTACAAGGTTGTAATAAACCTACCTGTTTGGTAAGCAATTCAGTACTTTATCATTAATTTCTAATGTGCTACCAACAGTTTCCAAGGGAAATGCAGAGCTAAGCAGCTCTGCAAAACAGAAACCAGACACAAAATACAACAATTGACTACACAAATACAGCATCAGCCTATTTATGAGAAGAAGAAAAATGACAGACACAAAAATGGAGCTAAATTAAATGAAAAACTATAACAAATTAATACAAGAAAATAAGACCTAATCCAAATATTTTAATAGTGTGTGATGTTTTGGCAGCAGCAATGTCACCATCATCAGACAAAAGAATAAATGAGATTTTATTTATTAGTTCATTTATTCTTTTGTCTGATGCTGTTGCCGAAACGTCACACACTATTAAATTATTTGGATTAGGTCTTATTTTCTTGTATAATCTATAATTCAAATTGTGCTTTATCATATAACAAATTAAGTAATCAACAATTGATTATACAAATAAATCATTAGCCTCTTAATGAGAAAAATAAAGATGCCAAAGACATTATGAAAGATACTGCAAAAAAGAAAACCAGACACAAAAATTGAGCTAAATTTAAATGAAAAACTATAACAAAGTACTTACAAATTAATTGAATCAGAAATACAAAATATATATTAGAAATTAGTAAAAGGTAATAATAAAAAAGAAGGTGTTTTAAAAATAAACAATCCGATGATGAAAAATAACAAATAATATAAGATAAACAACATTCGAAGGCAAAAGATCTACGATTGCAAAATCTAACAAATTGAAAATAAATAAACCTATTAATATTTGGAAAATAAAAATAAAACGGTCATGTAAAGCAAAAAATAATATATTTGCATTTTTTTTAGTTTTTTATTTTTAAAATGCCATAAAGACATTGCTGTAAAGGGGAAAAAACTTATACTTACAAAATATAATTACAAAGATACAAAACAAAAATAATTATAAAGAAATATAAAAGAAATAAATGCTAGAATTAAAAGAACGCGCTTTCAAAACAAAGGAATTGATGAAGATAAATGCAAAAAATCTACGATTGTAAAATAGATTAAATTAAAAAATAAAAATAACTGTTAACATTAGGAAAATAAAAACAGAACTAACATACGAAGAAAAAAATAACGAAAATTTTGGTATATAGATCGTTATGTGTAGTTCAGAATCTTCGGAGGAGATAGCTTAGGACTTTACAATGGAAAACTCTGTTACGGTATTATCTATATATATATATATATATTTATCGTGTTTGAAATTGTCGAAAATAATTTCAAAAAATTAATTAACCACTCCCTTTTACGGGTACGCGCTTTTATATACTCCACAAAAAGTTTCTAATTTATGCACATTTTGGCAAGCTTTCGAGTTTAAGAACTCATTTGTAAGTGCAAGGTCGAACTGCTTTTCACATATGTAGAAATGTGGTGCACTTACAGTAAAAGCAGTCGCTAACTTCTACCCACCATGATTATAATGTGCTTCACCATGTGTACTAGAGATAATAATATAATCTATATAGATAATACCGTAACAGAGTTTTCCATTGTCAAGTCCTGAGCTATCTCCTCCGAAGATTCTGAACTACACATAACGATCTATATACCAAAATTTTCGTTATTTTTTTCTTCGTATGATAGGCCTGTTTTTATTTTCCTAATGTTAACAGTTATTTTTATTTTTTAATTTAATCTATTTTACAATCATAGATTTTTGCATTTATCATCATCAACTCCTTTGTTTTAAAATGCGTTCTTTTGTCTTATTACTACAACCAATCGTGATGAAACTTTGGGAAGATGTTTAGTATACTACCGGGATGGTTTCTGGCTAATTACTCTTTAGAAATAACCTTTCTTTGCATTTTTATTTACGATAAAACGTAGATTCACTCGCAATCAGCGCCCCCTCGCGGCAGAAGTATGGCCTTAAATAGCCTCGCATGAGCTTATTTGTAACGTCAAGTTTAGCCTATAGGTTAGGTACACAGCTTCGTACCCCCGCAACCTAGGTTCGAGGCTCAGCGTGGGTGTTTTTTCTTTTTTCATTTCTTTTATATTATTGTAGCAAATTATTAAAAATATTATTTTATTTAAAATGTAGGCTTTTTAAAATAAAAATTAACATACACAATTTTTTAATAATATTTGTAACAAACCTAGGTTCGAGGCTCAGCGTGGGTGTCTTTTTTTATTTTCGTTTCTCTTATATTATTGTAGAAAGGTCTGTTTTTACAGCATTATTGTATTTTGATTGGTTTATTTTAAATATGTTTGTTATGAAGAGGCTCTATGTAATACTATTTGGAGCACATTTTACATTTTAAACACCTAAGCCCCCCTCTTTTTAATATTGTAGCAAAGTATTAAAAGTATTATTTTATTTTAGATGTTTGCCATGAAACTTTGGGAAGTTGTTTAGTATACTATCAGGACGATTTCTGGCGAATTATTTTAGAATAATATTTATAACAATAATTATAGCGAAATTACGACATAGTGATTATATTCTGTGTTTGTGCATATATTAATATTTAACAGAAAATGTTAGAACGTTCTATTAGAATATCTCGAAAACAAAAAACAATACATATAAACGAGTTCACTGACATTTATTAATGCAGTGATTATAATCAATGATTACAATGAAGGGCTATATTATCGATATATATAAAAAATCACTTTCAAATTTTAACGTAACGTTCCATTCTCAATCCCGTAGGGCTTTAGATCGGCTAAAACATTTTTATCTTTATAAGTGAATAGTAACTTTACTGTACTGAATAGTTTAGTATAATGTTAATTAAACATATTACAATTTAGCCACAGCAACGCGTGGCCGGGTTCGCTATTTATAATATATATTTCTGATTCATTTGATTATGATTATAATTTGTAAGTACTTTGTTATAGTTTTTCATTTAAATAGAGCTCAATTTTTGTGTATGTTTTCTATTTGCAGTATCTTTCCTAATGTATTTGGCAACGTTTTTTTTTTCTCATAAATAGGCTGAGGTTATATTATTTTTCGAATTGTAGATTGAATTATTACTTTTATTCTATAATAATTATCTTTTATAAGTGTTTGTTATAGTTTTTCATTTGAATTTAGCACAAGTTTTGTATCTGGTTATCTTTTTTGGCATCTTTTCATCTCTCTTTGGCATCTTTTTTTTTCTCATTAATAAGACCTAATCCAAATAATTTAATAGTGTGTGACGTTTCAGCAACAGCATCAGACAAAAGAATAAATGAACTAAAGAATAAAATCTCATTTTTTCTTTTGTCTGATGATGGTGACATTTGGATTAGGTCTTATTTTTTTTATTAATTTGTCATAGTTTTTCATTTGAATTTAGTTCCATTTTTGTGTCTTATTTAATAAATGAACTAAAGAATAAAATCTCATTTATTCTTTTGTCTGATTTTTGTGTCTGATTTTCTTTTTTACAGTATCTTTCATAATGCCTGATTTGATTACTTGATCTGTTACAGTTTTTCATTTAAATTTAGCTCCATTTTTGTGTCTGTCGTTTTTTTTCTTCTCATAAATAGGCTGATGCTGTATTTGTGTACTCAATTGTTGCCTTTTGTGTCTGGTTTCTTTTTTGCAGTATTTTTTTGGAATCCTTTTTTTTTCATCAATTGTTTCCTCACATGCTTGGAATTTTCTTTTTATGCCTGTCCTGGCTTTCAGTTTTATAGTTTTCCTCTGCTTGGTTCTTATTTTACCTTTTTTTTTCAGCGTCTTCTGTCATGCCTCGAAAAGGCCGTGGAAGACTCACTCCCCTAACAGCTAGGCGTGCTAATATGACTCGCCGCAGACACAAAACCCCAATTGCTATTTCTCTTGTTTACTTTTTTACCAATGCCTATAATTTTTCACCTGAAAGATTTTTTATTTTATTTGTTATTCAATAAATTATTATCACTTATTTTTGGTCTTCTTTTTACTTACTTATTTTACTGGGGGTTGGTGGAAGGATGGTCTAAGCCGTTGGTTTTCGACCGCTACGACCCGGGTTCGATTCCCGCATTGGGCACTTTTCTCTGAAAAAAAAAAATGCTCCAATGGCTTCCGATTCTTGCAAAAGTCCAACCCCACCAGCAAGCGCAAGTAATCAAACGGGGCTCTGGCACATTTGTAAATGCAAAGTCGAACTGCTTTTCACATGTTTAGACATGTAGTGTACTTACAGTTAAAGCAGTCGCCTACTCTACCCACCATGATTATCAAGGCCTGTACCACGTGTACTAGGGATAAGCAAAAAAATATATATATATTTTACTCATTGATCTATACATACAATTATTTGCATACAATTATTTACATACAAATATATGCATACAATTATATACATACACTTTTCTACATTTTTGCACTCTGCAGTCTAACATGTTGTTAATAATAGGGGTTTTAGACAAATATCAACTGTTGAAATTTGATTTTCCAAAATAGTTGAATTATCGAAAGTGTCGAATTAGTTTGTCATATGATAGGCCGTAGGTCGAGACATCCAAAAAATGGTCGAATTATCGTGTGTTGAATTAATTAGATTATATTGTATATATAAAAATATAGAATTGTTGTTTTTAATGAGGTCTTTTAAATGAATTTATTCCTTTAATATGTTGTCATATCTGTAATTTTTTTCCATTTCCAAAATATTTATTTACACTTTCACCAATGCCTATAGGATCTTTGCGATGGAACAGGTATGGTGTTCTAGCGCATGTGCTCTCATGTCCTTGAAGCACATATACTGACAGTACCCAAAGTTGAACACACTGTATAATGTCTGAAATATATGACTATAAAGAGGGCTCAAGGCCAAACCTTTGCTACAAGAACCTGTGTTTACGCACAGACGACTTTATGTGACTTTTTCAAGTGTGCGAACTTTGGATAGCATACATGTAAAGTTGAACCCAAGTATATATAAAATGTAGTTTTTAATGAGGTCATTTAAATGAATTCCTATTATAAATCGTCTCCTCTGAAATATAGTTTGTAAATTTATATTCTGATTTATTTTATCCTTTTTTTTTCATTTCCAGAATATATATTTACACTTTTCACCAATGCCTAAAGTTTCTCACCTGAAAGAAAAAAAACTCCGCCTTTGCCGGTCCCAAGCCAGGATGAAAAAGGAGGAGGGGGAGCAGTAACAAGCTCACTAAAAAAACCTGGGCTCAGCTGGCCCGGCTGATAGTACCTTGTAAGGGCTCCTAATCCAGGGATACATTCTTTTGGAGCTAAGTCAGTGGCCTGCCACTGAGTAGTGCTCCCAGTCTTGATGACAAAGGCAGACGCATTCTACTTCACCCAATCGTGATGGTTGTTAATTTCAAGCTTTACAAGCTTGACACTCTAATATGATTGAGTGAAGATAAGAAAGGAGAAAAAATATTTTTTGTATTTTTTTTTTGGCAATAATCTATTTATTATCAATTAATTTGATTTTGGTCTTTATTTATTATTCCCCTGCTCTATACATACATTTTGTACGTTTACAATGTCAGCCATTTTCTCTGTAATACCTTTTTAGCAGTGAAGTTATATTTGAGCAACAAACAATTGTTGAAATTTAAAATGGTCGAATTATCGATAGTGTTGAATTACACTTTGTTATATGATAGGCTGTAGGTCAAGACAACAAAACATGGTCGAATTATCGAGGTTATATTGTATATATAAAACTAGAAATGTAGTTTTAATGAGGTCCTTGAAATATTTTCATTCCTTTTATATGTTGTCTTATCTGCGATATAGTAGCATTTTTTGCAATTTTATTTGCTGATTTGTGTCATTTTTTCACTCTAAATATATTTATTTAAACTCTTCAACTAATGCCTATAGTTTCTTTCCTGAAATTGCTTAGCAAACATGAGTTGGTTGTATTGTTATGCTTCGGAGATATTTTAATCCTAAGCAGGGTCTTTACGAATGGTACACGTATGGTTACACAGTGCATGTGCTCTCATGTTCTTGAAGTAGTGTAGATGTGTTGTTTGCACTTTTATTTTCTGATTTGTTAGTATTTTTCTTCTTTTTTCATTTTAAATAATTTTTTAGGCATAGGAACCAATGCCTATAGTTTCTCACCTGCGGGCCCTTCGAGTAAACCCGGGGCGTTGCCCGGGTCACTCGGCTATATATAATATTATATTAAAAATAAAGAAGGCATTTCCTGACCACGAGCACATGTGCTTTTTAGATGGCAGAGCGCCAAAAGCACATGTGCTCGTGGTCAGGAAATGCCTTCTTTATTTTTAATATCAACACCTGACCCACTTATCTTTTAGTTTTTCTATTTTTTCATAATATTATATATATATATATATTATATAATATGCGTACAAATAAATATTTGTTTTAAATTTGGAAGAAATTGGAATAAATATTTATTTAAATTTGAAAGAAATGCGTGTAGAAGAGTTATTAAACTCGAAAGCTTGCTAATTTGAAAAAAAATCTAAACTTTTTGCGGAGTAGTTATTTAAGTGTCTGTGTGTTTTTGTATCTGTATTTAGGTGAGTTAAAAGGCAATCTAATTGAACACTTTCATCTTCAAATGAATTGAACTTTTCTGAGTGAGAAGGATATTCATTGAATATCCACTCAATCGACAAAACTTAAGGAGGTGGTATGTCTTTGATATCACCGTTGTCTATATTTTTTTTAAAGATGACAGAGGCAATTTTGCTTACACTTGGTTATTTCGTGTCTTCAATAAAGGTCACTGTGTATCAAATATTTTTCCGAATTATTGTTTCAATTCCGATATACATTCTAAAAAGTAAAACATCCTCAGGTTTTGCTCATGAATGTATTCATTGAAATATTAGCTGTGTCTATAAAAACAATTATATAAGAAAAATACATCTCTTTATCGTGAAACTGTATCTCTCAGTTTCACGATCAGAAGATGCCTTTTTAACATCTTTTACGCTTTATCTCAGTACAATTTCACATTTGTACTATTTATTAACGATTAAATAAGTTGTAGATTTTTTCTAAAGCTTCTTATTTATATCTCTCTCTCTCTTTCGCTGGGGGTGAGGCAATGAAGTTAACCAGCGTAGCGAAGGCTACCATCTACAAGTACCATCTTGATCTTGAGTTGGGTAACACCAGCTACTTCATCGACCTGCCCACTCTGTGGGAAAGAACTCTCGCAGTCCATCGGTGGTTGAGTATTTCCTGCGGTGAAAACCACCAATGAAGATCTTGTATATATTTTATATATATGTATATTTATAAATCATTTTTATCTATTTATATCTATTTATTAATATATTTATCATTATATAATCATATTTATTCATATTTATATTTATTCTGTATTTAACCTTATATAATCTTATATGGACATTTAAATAAAGTAGTTTCAATCTCTCAATCTCTCGCTGGGGACCCATTGGCGATCTTCCATCAAACTCTGCAGCGGTGGCGCCATGCACATAGTTGTATATTTTTATCATTTTTGTTATAATCATCATCCTCATTGTAAATTTCTCATTATCACATAAATAGTGCAGACTGTGCACTTTGCTTGTATTGACAAGATGTCACTAAAACTATGTCAATTGTCTCTCTCTCTCTATGAGTGTAATTATATATAAAAAGACACGTACCTGGATATGTGAAAGAAAACCCCTTTTTTATATTTCGAGGGATTGCTACTTCTTTTATCAATTTAAACGTTATTTACAAATTCTTGCAGATCACATGGAAAATATTTTATTAAACTTAGTTGCAAGGCCAAAGTGTTATCATTAAAGACGTGTGTCCTTCTACCGAAGAATTTCTAATTAGTAAATATGAACATTTTGGTGATAAAACTTCCCTTTGTAGAGAGGTGTTTTCTAGCAAGAGTGTCCTCTCATGGAGCTTCTACTGTATAGATGTTTACTGTCCTTTGTAGAGAGGTGTTTTCTAGCAAGAGTGTCCTCTCATGGAGGTTCTACTGTATAGATGTTTACTGTCCTTTGTAGAGAGGTGTTTTCTAGCAAGAGTGTCCTCTCATGGAGGTTCTACTGTATAGATGCTTACTTTCCTTTGTAGAGAGGTGTTTTCTAGCAAGAGTGTCCTCTCATGGAGGTTCTACTGTATAGATGTTTACTGTTCTCTGGGTTTATGCCCCCATATATTCCTTAAGCACCTTAATCAATAATTATTTTCTAAAGTGACGGATATATACTCACACACACAGAATAGTTTAGTAAATATTAATGCGATGTAATAGTTGATTAAATTTGCACTATATTTTTCAAAACGGAATTGCTACACAGTTCCATCCAAATTTTATAGTCACTCAATTTGTCACATAATACTGGAAATTCAAGAAATACTTATATAAAAGAGGTCTATCAGAAACATCAAATTGTTCATGTGAAGAAACTGAACAAACTGCTTTTACCCTATCTACGACTGTCCGAACTTTACAGAAGTGAGACATCGATTGTTCCCTGATTTAAATTACCTAACTCTTTCACCTCGGCCACTTTGTCTATATACATTTTATATGAAATACTTACATAAAAGAGGTTTATCAGAAACACCAAATTGTTTTTGCAGAGAAACTGAACAAACTGATCTTCACCTTATCTACGACTGCTCGATTGTTCCCTGATCTGAATGATTTAACTATCTTAGATCAGTCACTTTGTCGATTAATACATGTGAATTTGTAAATTTTTAATTCTAATCCAATTCTAATTTGTATGTTATTTTGTTTGTTTCCTCTGTAATAGACGCACATATTTCAATATCGCGCCTGGTTGATTAATAAAATAAAATAGTCTATTAAACATTGCGAAACTGCTGAGAAGGCTCACCTCTGATGAGTGAGGCCCTTCAAATATTTTTCCATTGAAATATGGGATAGTTGATAGAGAGAGATAGATAGAAAGTTGGACGAGATTTATCTGAAAAAAAGAGGAAAATAATCGTGCGAGTTTTGTTTCTTGTATAATAAATAAAATAGTTCTCTCTATCTCTGAAGATCATTTGTTGGTTGAAAGTTTATTCAGAGAAAAACACAGCCATATCAACCTATAGTAGAACTCTGACATTTCAGTGACTTCCTGTCATTCTCTTTACTTTTAATCCTAGTTCTACTTATATACATGCACGATTTTCTGAAATAAGTTTTTGCTTTTGAAATTTTCAGGAATTTTTTATATATGCAGATACGTGTCGCTTTGCATGTATTTCAGAATTTCGTGTATGTATATAAGTAGAACTAGGCTTCGAATTAATCATTCCCCTGAAGAGAATGACAGGAAGACACTGAAACATCGAGAGTTGAACTATTGGTTAATGTGGCCAAGTTTTTCTCTAAATTAAATAGTATTTAATCCTTCCTTTCTACGATATATATAGGCGAAATTCCATTCTCTAAATCACTATGAAGCTTATATAAGAGGATACAATCATTCAATTAGAATGAGTTATTGCTATATTTAGAAACAGTTCTCTGCAGCTGCGCAGTTGGTCACAAGGTCAATCTAATAGCTGACAGATAATAAAAATAAAACTATTGATTATCGGAGTTGTCAGCTTTTGTCACACACACGCCTTTCATCACAATTCGTCAGGATTATAATTCCTTATTGTAATCCATCAGGATTATTAGTTCTTCCGCAACAATATTCCATACACTTAACTTCTTTCGCAACAATTCAATAAACACATATGTCTTCTGTCGAAATATACCGTACACTATATTCTTTTATCGCAATTTTTACCGAGCACATAGGTTTTCAACACAATTTGTTACAAACAGAGGATATTTTAAGAAATTGAAGCATTATAAAACACGAATGTCTATTTTTTATTTTGAACACAAAACAAACTTCTACTGTCCGTACTGCGATGAAAATATATTAGGGAGGGCTTGGATCATCAGTGGTGAACCCTCACAGCAGTTTCGCCAATTTAATCTACCAGACTGATTTTTAGAGCTCTAATAATGTATTGGACGGTTCTGCTTATATATGCTACACTGAATTGTGGAATCTTAGAAATGGTATTTAAGAAAACTTTAGACATACGTTTTTATGACACCAGAATTACATATCGATATTTTGTTGATGTTAATTATTTAAAATATTAATTTTCCATTCTGTGATTGAATTAATCTGTGATTTAATTTATTCTGTGGTGTTGAGTGTATATATATATGTTTTTCTTTGAGTGGTGTGGGAGAGAGTATATGTGGAGACGTTTAGACGTTAGAGTTTTTTAGATTTATTTTAGGAATTTAAATTCATAGTTTTTAGTGCCTTCAATAAAGAAGATTTATGTTTTAATAGAGAGTAATTATTACGATTCTCCCAACAATTGGTAGCAGAGAGCGGTTGCTTAAAATTGATGCAAATCAAGATTGATTGAATAATTTTTAAGAGAAGCAAAGATGCAACATTTTATTAATATATCTCAAATAGAAAAGTTATCAGACAATAACTACTTGATCTGAGCAAATAGAATTGAAAATGAATTAAGAGGATTGAAATTATGGAGACGAATTATAGAAGGAGAAGAAATTGAAAAGCCTAAAGAAACAGATGAAATTTTCGAACAAAAGTTGAAAATCTGGAAAGACTGGGATGACGACAATGCAATTGCCAGAAATGTGATGAATCAAACGATGAATGCCACCCAAGATTTAAAATATTCAAGCGAAAGAAGTGCCAAAAGATTATGGAATCTAATTGAGGAAGAAATGGCAGCTGGGAATGAAGATATGCAAATGAAAAATAAAATAGAATTATCAAAATTGAAGATGAAGGAAGATGAAACAGTGGATGATTACTTGAATAGAGCATTGATTATCAAAAGTAAAAGCATACATGCAGGAGATGAGATAAAAGATAGAGAATTGATTTGCTTCACTTTAGAAGGTTTGAGAAGAGAATTTGACTTTGACGTAAAAATCATAAAATTAGACAAACAAAGTAATATGAACTCAATACGACAAATTTTAAAGGACACTGAGGAAAAAATAAAATATAGGAAACTAGAAAAAGTAGAAAAACAGGAGATTGCATCTGAAGCTAGAGAAGGCCGATCGGGAAGAAGAAATTTTGCTATTAAATGTTATAACTGTGGAAAGATAGGTCATATCTCTTTAGAATGTAGAAACAAGATAAAATGTTAAAATGTGGAGGATTTGGGCATGAATCGACAATATGTAAAAAGTATAGAAATGAATATCATGCAAAGTATAATTATAATGGGCCTAAGAGAGGAATAAACAAGCAAAATTATAGAGAAGCTACACATCATGTGATAGAAACAAATGAAGACAATTACGAAGAGGAAGAACAAAAGGAAGACAAAATTAGATGGAATATGGATTCAGGAGCCTCCAGCCATATGGTTAGTAAAAAAGAACTATTTATAGAATATAAAGAGGAAGAAAGAATTATAGCGACAGCTGAAAAAGGTGCAATAATGAAATCTTCAGGAATTGGATCAATAAGAATGAAGTCAAATATAAGTGAAAGATTCATAAAAGTTGAAAATGTTTTGCATGTACCTAATTTAAGAGAAAATTTATTATCAGTTACAAAAATTTTAGATCATGATTTTAATGTATTGTTTACAAAGAACAAAGCTGAAGTAATAGACAAAAATGGTGATATTTTATATGAAGCAAAAAGAACTGGTGATAAATTTTAAGTAGAGGGACTCCTAATTATGGAAATAGCTTGAAAAGCAGAAGTAGAT
>CP092879.1:39004272-39027557 GCA_030710605.1 Cordylochernes scorpioides
GATATGCTATGGCATCAAAGACTTGCTCATGTTAATTTTCAGAAATTGAAAGAAATGTATGATAATTCAACGGTATTAGGATTGAAAAATTTACATAATATCAAAGGGAATTGTGAATCTTGTACATTAGGAAAAATACATAGAAAATCTTACAAAAGTATTCAATATAAACAATCTGGAAATATTTTAAATCTATGGCATACCGACATAGTTGGACCTTTGAATGGTTCTTTTGGATATAAGTATTTCATTACTATTGTTGATGACTATAGTGATTTTACTTTCGTTATACCAATTGCTAACAAATCTCAAATTGCAGATTCCATAATAAACTTGATTATACAAGAAGAAAGACAGACTGGAAAGAAATTAAAGAGAATTCGAAATGATAATGGAGGAGAGTATGTTTCAAATTATTTGAAGCGATGGTTATCTAGTAAGGGCATCAAACAAGAATTCACCGCAGCTTATACTCCTGAAAGTAATGGAAAAGCCGAAAGATTTAATAGAACCATATTTGAGTCAGCAAGAACCATGCTGATTGATTCTAAATTACCTATAAAATTTTGGAGTGAAAGTGTTAAAGTGGCTGTTCATATAAATAACATAATTAAAATTAAAGAAATGGATACAACTCCTTTCGAGATATACAAGGGATGGAAACCAAACATTGTTTACTTAAAAAGGTTCGGAAGTGAAGCTTATGTTCATATAAGAAAAGAAAAGAGAAAGAAGATGGAACCAAAAGCTCATAAAGGGATTATGATGGGATACAGTATGATAAGAAAAGGTTATAGAATATATTTACCAGAAATGGATGAAATACATGAAGTATCAGATGTAAATTTTAATGAATCTAAACTAGGATATTATTTGATGTATAATAGTGGAAGAAATCTTGATGAAAATGAACTTTTCTTTTTTAGTAGAGAAGACCCAAATTTGATTTCTCACGGGAATGAAGACTGGTGGTAATATTTATAATAGAGAAGACCAAGTAGAAAACTTTAACATCGATGATGAACATATTCCTCAAGATGATAATAATGTAGATTTGAATGAAATAGAAGAAATACCTCCTGATGAAATAATTACTCCGCGTAGAAGAGGACCAGAACCAAGAATGACGAGAGAAATGAGAAAAGAACGAGATCTTCGTTTGAGAGAAACTGAGGAAGAAGAACTTATAAAAAGGGGTGTGAGGAGATCTGAAAGATTAAGACTAATGAAGAATAAGGAAAATGTTTCTGGTAGAACTTATGAAATTAAATGTCCGAAAGATTACCAAGAAGCACTGAATTCTGATAATAGAGAACAATGGATTAAAGCCATGGAAGATGAGATGCAAAGGATTACTAAATTAAATGTTTGGAAATTAATAGATAAGCCTAAAGATAAAAAAATAATCAAAAGTAAGTGGATTTTTTCAATTAAGAAAAATGGTGATGGATCAATTAAAAACTTCAAAGCGAGGCTAGTAGCTACAGGATATGATCAAATACTGGGTAGTGATTACCACGAAATTTATTCTCCAACTATAAGACCTGAGACCATAAGAATTCTAATAAAAATAGCTGCTATAAAAAATGTTATTCCTCAACAAAAAGACGTTCAAACAGTTTTTTTATATGGTGATTTAGAAGAAGAATTTTTTTTATGCTTCAACCTCCAGGATTTGAAAAAGGAAACAATATGATTTGTTATCTGATGAAGAGTATTTATGGCCTAAAACAAGCAAGTAGAATGTGGAATAAGAAACTAGATGAAATATTAACCAATGCCGGAATGAAACAATCTGCGAATGATCCATGTTTATATTATAGCAATTTTGAAAGTCATTTCTTATATCTGGGAATTCATGTGGATGATAAACTTAGTGTAGGATCTGGTGATGATTATGAGAAAAATATATGGAAAAAAATAAAAAGAGAGATTGATATCACGGATTTAGGAGTTGCAAAAACATTCTTGGAATGGAATTTGAATATAGGGATGATAGCATTTTTTAAATCAAAAGAAATATATAGAAGAAATATTGGAAGCCTATAATTTGCATGATTGTAATCCTTCGAAAACTCCGTTATGCATTTCTACAAATTATGATTTATTTGAGAATAATAAATCGATTGATCAAAAATACTATCAAGAAATTGTTGGAAAGTTGATTTACATAGCAACTAGAACAAGACCGGACATATGTTATGCTATAAGCAATATGAGTAGATTTAATAAAGATCCTAGAGAGGTTCACATGAATGGATTGAAGAAAATATTAAGATATTTAAAGGGAACTATGAACTATGAATTGATTTACTCTAGGGGAGATTCAAGTATTGTGACTTATACTGATGCGAGTTGGGACAGAACAGCTGATGCGAGATCGTATTCTGGTTTTGTTATAGAAATGGGAAACAATTTACTTAATTGGAAGAGTAATAAACAAAGATCTGTTGCCTTGTCAGCTGTAGAGAGTGAATTGGAAGCCTTATCTGAAGGAATTAAAGAATTAATTTGGACACGTAACATCATTAGAGAAATGAAGATTAATTTGAAAGATCAAATTACTGTTTATTGTGACAGCCAGAATGCCATTTCAATGATTAAGTCGAAAAATATGAAAGCAAGTACGAAGTACTTGAATAGAAAGTGCCACTTCATTAGACAAATTGTGGAAGATGAAGAAATTGAAGTTTTGCATATCCCTTCAGAAAAAATGAAAGCGGACCATCTCACCAAGACTGTGGATGCTGTCAAGCTTAAGAACTGCATAAGTGGTGGAGTTATTTTTGAAAAATGAAAATTGAAAATTTGAAGGGGAGATTTGTTGATGTTAATTATTTAAAATATTAATTTTCCATTCTGTGATTGAATTAATCTGCGATTTAATTTATTCTGTGGTGTTAAGTGTATGTATATATATGTTTTTCTTTGAGTGGTGTGGGAGAGAGTATATGTGGAGACGTTTGGGCGTTAGAGTTTTTTAGATTTATTTTAGGAATTTAAATTCATAGTTTTTTGTGCCTTCAATAAAGAAGATTTATGTTTTAATAGAGAGTAATTATTAGTATTCTCCCAACATATTTGCCTCTGGCAATTCCCTTTCGCAAACAATAGGTATAAGGCCAGTTAGGCATATTTTGTCGCAATTTTCCATAAACACAACTTATATTTGTGAAAAATAACACAAAAATGAAATTTTAATAAGCATCATTAGATGCCTT
The DNA here is from genome assembly GCA_030710605.1 of Cordylochernes scorpioides. NCBI lineage: Eukaryota > Metazoa > Arthropoda > Arachnida > Pseudoscorpiones > Chernetidae > Cordylochernes > Cordylochernes scorpioides. The sequence continues at coordinate 39,007,494 of CP092879.1, forward strand.
TTTCTTAATATCTTATCATGTCCAAATTTACCATGCACATACGTTCACTCCTCTCAATTTGACACATAAGTTCTTTGTCATAATTTGCCATATGTGAAGTTTTCTTCTCATAATTTGACATATACTTATACTTGAAAAAATGATAGAAAAAATAAAAAGGTCAGGTGTTGATATTAAAAATAAAAATGGCATATCCTGACCAGAAGCACATGTGCTTTACAAAAGCATAATTTATTTTTTCTGTCATTTTTTCATGTGTTAAGCGTATTTACCCAAGTTTGGTCTTAAATACCCATTTCTTGGTTTTTCAAGAAGCCTCTGGGACCAAATATCTTTTTAGTCGCAGTGGTACAGCCTACTCCACGCTGACGAGCGCCAAAAGCGCGAAACGCGTTCGTGGATGGCTTTTCTTGATTTATCAGGAAATTGGGTTGGCCAAATATCAGGAAACAGGCTAAATCAATGTTTAGTTAATTTCTGTTCCACCAGATGGCGCTTTGATTTATGTAAAGCACATGTTCTCATGGTCAGGATATGCCGTTTTTTATTTTTAATATTTATACATAGAATCTTCGCCACGTTTGTTAAGTCTATAGCACTATTTATTGAATTTTTTTAAATATTATAATCAGAAGTGTTATATATGTTTAAAGACAATATATGAGAAAAAACAAGAACAAGCAATCCAGGGTTAAGTTTCTTTAACCATATTTTATATCTCTAGCTTTTGGGCCAACATGCCCTTCAACGGGAGAACTACAAGTATGACTTATAGACGAATATACACTAAAATGACCCAACCTCCAGTTAGACACCACATCCCAAAAAGGCCAGGACTATGTATGTGTTAGGGGAGTCTCATTCGTAAGTAATTTTTACTTTCTTTCAAATACAAATATCAAAGAATCTCTCTACATTGGGTTAACCCAGAACAAGATAAAGATTTTAAATTTGCATCAATAAAATAGTCATTTTTTGTCATTTCTTAAATAAAGAATAAACAATTATTTATAAACCAATTTCAATTTACCGTTTCCTCCAAAATTAAGTCAATCATCAATTATCTGAGTCAAATTATATGTTTCTAAGAAAATCTCACTTTTTTGAATATAATCGTTAGATATAATAACTTTGTATTATTTCTAATAGATATCAATAATAAAATTCAAAACAAATTGTCATTTTTTTGATGAAAGATAAAAGTTGATCCAAATTACAAGAGTAGATATCGTATGATATAATTCCTAAGAAGAAATAAGAACGAACGGCGACAAGAATCTTTATTAAAGATATAGAATATAAAATATAATAAAATTTCTCTCGTCGCCGTTATCTCATTTATTCCTTCTTAGAAAGATAAAATCAATAGGGTAAAAATATGTGTTAAAAACAAACTCATTGATATTGGATTACTCAATTCGAATAAAGCATAACCTATATTGTTTTGTTTATTGCCATTGTTAAAGGATCAATAATGCATCACGACCTCTGAGAAAGAATTAAAAACAAACAACAACACGTTAAAAAAGAAAGGCCATAACCTTTTATAATAAGGTCGCGTTGGACATAGGCATGTTTGGTTAATTCTGTGAGATTGTATTCTTGGCCTTTGCTGGAGGTAGTCTCTTATTGGAGGTTGGATTATATTACGTGATAAGTGATTTTGATTTATCACAAATGTACACTTATGAACAAAACTTAAGGAAATGGAAAGCCTTTGGTGCAGCCAGTAATCTGTTTTTTTTTTTGTTTTTTTTAACGAGACAGAGGCAAATTTGTTCATACTTGTTTATCTCGTGTGTCTTTGATAATGGTCACTGTGTATCAAATATCCTTCAGATTAATTGTCTGAATCCTGATATACATGTTAAAATGTCTTCTTCTTCTTCTTTCTTATCTCCACTTAATCATATTAGGATATCAAGTTGTGACTCTTAATGGTGTCTATTTGACAACCATCATGACTGGGTGAAGTAGAATGCGTCTGCCTCTGTCATTACGACTGGGAGCACTACTCAGTGGCAGGCCGATTTAGCTCCAAAAGAAATGGCCGCCTCTGACATGAGGAACAGATGCAATGTGCAGCGGCTCCTAACATGGAGTACAAACGCTGCTCATCCTGTATCCCTGGATTAGGAGACCTTACAGGGTACTATCAGCCGGGCCAGCTGAACCCAGGTTTTTTAACGAGCTTGTTACTGCTCTAAATAAAATGTAAAACTTCCTTAAGTTTTGTCCATGAGTGTTGTTGAACAGAGATATGATCGTTCCTTAGATAAGTTGTTTAAGGAGATTCGATTTTATTTATGTGCAAAAGAGAACATGCAATGAAACCTTCCAGTAGTAACTTATCCCCAAGAATAAACCTCCAAGTTTAGACTATAAAAGAGAGAGCAGAATCAACACTTTACTAGTTAATATAAAGACCTATATACAGGAAATGAAAGCATTAGATCACTATGTAAAATACACATTAGTGCTTTAATGCTTTCATTTTTTATATAAAGAGTAACCATATGTTTTCCGTTATCTAATTTGAGATTTCAATAGGTATGTGTGTTTCAAAATTAACTTAAAATAATATGTAACTTGCGAGATAGACATGGAGTAACAATGTTTTTAATAATTATTTGATATTGTAACAGAGAGAGAGAGAGAAAGTAAAATTAAATATCATTTTCATCAGACGAATCCTACTGAGGGTCGTCTGGTATGATGTCACGTCCTGAAGTCGGACAGATCTCCCCGACTCTTGCCATGTCGAGGAATAGCTTCAGAACAGACTTCTGCTCAGACGTCAAGTACTCGGGGACGTCCTCCCTGTTAGAAGGAGGGACTATCTTCTCCCTATAATATAGTTTTTATATAGAGGTCCTAGGATGGTGTTGGCCTTCAAGCTTTTGAACAGCTCCTCTACCTGTAAGAGAGAGAGAGAGAGTAGAAAAGGAGTATCTATAATTTTAAACCGTCATCTAATTGGAAGTTCTAATAGATTTGTTTAAAAAAAAAGATTAACATGACGCATAAATTCAAGGATAGACAAGGAGTATCATTTTTAAAACAATTATTCTAATGCGCTTCTAAAATATACAACTTGATATACTCAAACTCTAGGATAAATAATGAATATATCCACGCTTTTGATAATTATCTTATTTGAGCTAAAAAGCTTCTCTTCTTTGATCAATATCCTTCAAACAAAATTTCTGTCTATATCTTATTTGAGTTCAACAAGTTTCAAAAACAACTTTTTAGAAGATTTAAAAATAACATTATTCTAATAAATTTATATATTTAGACCTTTATTAATTATTCTAATTTGCTACATCAAATTACGACTAATTATTTAATTACAATTAAGATTAGCTAGAGTAATATTTATCCCAGCAGATAATAGAATGGGTGTGCCTGTAGTTGAATGCTATCTCGATATATAATCATATGTATCAAACAATAATGATGATTGCACCTAACAAATAGCATAATTGATACTTAGGACTTATGACCATGTTCTACTGGTTCTACGTTCTTGCCCCCATGGGAAACTTGGAAAAACCATAGAAGACCTTCATGTGTTATTTTAAGATACAAACACATGTATTGCTATCGCAATATATGAAAGAACAAAAAGGAGCTAGGGGGTCGGTGGAAGGCTGGTTAAGCCGTTTGGTTTTCGACCACTACGACCCGGGTTCGAATCCCACATTGGACACTTTTTTTCTGTTTAAAAAAAAAAAAAATCTCCAATGGCATCCGATTCTTGCCAATGTCCAACCCCACCAGCGAGTGCAAGTAACCAAACGGGGCTCTGGTACATTTGTAAGTTCAAAGTCGAACTGCTTTTCACATGTGTAGACATGTGGTGTGCTTACAGTAAAAGCAGTCGCTAACTACCCACCATGATTATCATGGCTTGTACCACGTGTACTAGGGATAAGCAAAAAAAAAAAGGAGCTTCTTGTGTAGAACACGTTTATTCCGCTGGCGTTCGAACGACATCGTTCTTCATATCACTTGTGTCTCATTGTACTTCTATATATTGTCATACATTATGATTAATCTTATAGTAATGGTAATCAAAAAGTTGTTCTCTACTAATAAAAACATGTGTCGTCTCCATACATATTTCTTCAGTTTATAAAAATAAAAGGGTACCTCTCCCTTTAAAATAGACGCAAGAAATATTTGCGTCATCTCTACAATAATCTCTACAAACTATCGAACTCGAATCGGTGACAAAACCACTACACAAAATTGGGAAAATTCATAAAGATAAACTGGAAATCATAATCTCTTGGGCTAATGGTTCTCGTAATTTCAAGACGGTCTTGGATTTAATGAGATTTACAAGAGATTCATGAGAAATCATCATAATTTGCCAAATCCAATGATGTGTCTTTGTCATTGATCGCATCTGTTAATTTGAAAAAGCAGTCAATAAATGGCACATAGCTTTTGCGTATACTTTAACGGGAGGCGTACACCCTTTAATAGAGTGATATATACTTCTGGCAAAATTTCAATCTTTCTTCACTCTTAAATCTTGTCCCGACTATAGTTTATCGGCTCCAGGTCATTTTATACTTCACTCTAATTATTACCAATGAACAAATCACCTTATTAACGATAATCCAAGATGGCAACCATCAAAAAATACCTAGTTTTTGTCTCTAGAATAAGTTGCTGAACAACGTTCATTACCATAAACATATAAATATCTATATTAGAACATCATTTGGACAACTATAGAGCGTTTCGTTATCAGTTATAACACCAAAAAATTTCATATTTATATATATTTAACTTTAAATCTTTCGGAGTCTTCCCTTTATTAAGGAAAACAAAATAGTTTTGATGATTATTTGTTTGTTTGAAGTTTGTTTAGAAATATATATGCTACACATCAATCACTGAGGAGAGTGACAGTTAGTCGTTGAAACGTCGGAAACTAAATACAAAATTAGTTGATGTAGCCATTTATCATTCAATCAAACGGAGTAGATAGAAGGGAGAACAATAAATGGTCGTATATTGCGACTGATAATTTCTGAGCTCAGTAAAAGGTAAAAACTCTTGCAACGTGATCTGAATAGGAAATTATTCTTTAGAAGCATTTTTGATTTTGTACTTACTTTATTGTATACCTTTTAAAGGCATCCTTTCCTGTCCTTTATATATACTTACTGAATCAAGAATATTTTATATATTTATTTATACACAGTATATATTTATAAATATATATACGAGTATATACTCATGGACAAAAATTAAGGTTTCGTATTTTTATGTTGCCAGGTGACTTTTTTTTTTTTTTTTGAAGGAGACAGAGACAATTTTGTTAACACTTGGTTATCTCGTTTGTAATTCAATAAAGGTTACCTTGTATTAAATATCTTTCAGAGTTTTTGTCTAAATTCCGTTATACATGCTAAAAGTTACAACTTCCTTATGTTTTGTCATTGGGTGTAGATTTCAGAGTTATTGTCTGAATCCCGATATACATGCTGAATGGTGAACCTTCCTTAAGTTTTTTTCATGAGTGAATACTTATGTGTTTATATCACGAAATATACTCAATGAATTTAGAATAACCAGTTGAGGACTAGAGATATGAATAAGTGATATAATAAAAGAGAAGTCTTATAATATATAAGGTGGCACACAACACAACATACGGGTGTAGTACATACAATTACAACAAAACACACACGCACACAACACTAGCCATAGGAATAGCTCAACTAAATATAGAATAATACAGATATCACTAAAACCACTATATTGTGTAGTCATGTAAAATTTTATTTCAACTCCACCTTTTGTATCTATTCTTATATATTCCAAAATGATTTGTATTTTGGTAAAGAAAAATCATTAATTGTGTAATATCTTTTGAAAAAAGGTGTGTGTGTGTGTGAGTGACCAACATTGTTAAAAATTTGACACCTTCTATATAAATCAATATAATTCTTAGTTCTCTTCTCTTCAATTACTCTGTAAATTGGCGAATCCTTTATAGGACGAGAGGTCCTCAATAAAGGCTTTTGTTGTTGTTGTTGTTGTATGAATCAATATATAGATGGAAATTTTGCCGGGAGGATATCGATCTAAAGAGACAAAGGTCGCCTCTCCAGTCAAAATAGACGTCAAAACTAGACGCCATCTATTGACCGTCGCTGCAAACTAGCAGACTCGGGTCGGCGACAAAGCCACATCACCAGCTTTGGCAAACTGAAAAGCGTCCACCTAGAGACCATGGTTTCGGGCTAATGGCCCTCGTCAGCCTAGGGCGGACTTTATTCAATGAGATCCACACGGGATCTAATGGAATCTTGACAATCTGCCAAAGAGATGTTTAGCTGGAAAAGTGGCTGGGCCATATCTATGCCTAAAATATAGATGGAATAAAGTCCGCCCTAGGCTGACGAGGGCCATTAGCCCGAAACCATGGTCTCTAGGTGGACGCTTTTCAGTTTGCCATAGCTGGTGTTGTGGCTTTGTCACCGACCCAGGCCGCTAGTTTGCGGCAACAGTCAATAGATGACGTCTAGTTTTGACGTCTATTTTGACAGGAGAGGCGACCTTTATCTCTTTAAATCAATATATATACGAAAGAGTATATCCATAGATAAATAAAGAAGTCAATTATACTGACTTAGTTATTAATTAAGAAAAAAGGCATCTCCTGATCGTGCAGCTAAAAGTTGACGAGGGCTAACAGCCCGAAACGAGTACCTGGTAAGCTTTTCTTGATTAATCAATAATGGGTGTTTGGCCAATTCTGGAATAATTAAAAATCAACGAATAGTTGATCCATCAGCCATCAGAATCTTTTACTTGCACGATCAGAAGATGCCTTTATCTTAATTTATCCACCTGATCCCAGTTCAATTTTCACTATTTTCACATTAGTTATACGTGTTCAAACAGATGCCGATTTATAAATTTAAAAGGTATTCCTAAATACATATATTATATAACAAATTGTTCATTTTATATATATATATATATATATATATAATAAATATATAAATAGGAAATTATATAAGAAACTCTCAAAAATTAATTTTGAAAAATAAATTTTATTTCTTTATTTTTAAATCGATATATGAATTTGTAATTGGCCTTTTAACTTTATTTACAATGCATACGAAAATATTAATTCTATTTTTAAAGAGAAATATTTTATATAGAATATTAATAAAATCAATATTTTAAATAAATAACATAGCATAGATGAAGGTGAATAGTAAATTATAAAGAAAAAATGTCAATAAAACCTTACTCTTTTAGATGTGATGGAGAATCGCACTTGGTTAGCCTTCGAATTCTTGCATTTACACCTTTGAGCAGTTTTCTTCAGGAAGGTGACAGATATATTCTTGGTAGTACAGAAACTACCTCTTTTAGAACTGCCTCTTCTTATTCTCTTTAGCACTTTGTATTTCTTACTTCGTTTCTTCATATCCTTAATTCCTCCATTCCAGATATCAAAAGATTCCATTGGCATTTCCTCATCATCAAAATTATTAGAGAATTGATCAAAAGAATCTCTTTTGATATCACATTTTGAGATAATAATAATTTCTTTATTTTTTTCTGACTCATCTTGTTTTCTTGAATCGAAGAAAATATCAGACACGTTAAGTTCTTCCTCTAAAGAATCTTGATTGAGACTGCTTTCCATTTCTTTAAATAACACCACAGGATTATCGCCATTTTGGAAAATGCTGTAAGCAATTGGTAATTCTCTGCTCGATTTTAACTTCAGTTTGTTCATCTTATTCTTTTGCTGACGTAATCTACTGAAAAATTCGAGGATATTGATCTGCTTTTTACGATAGGATTGAAGAATTATTGGTGTCGCTACAGTTGTATAGTTCATTGGACAATCCTGTCGCCACATCTGCCACTCACTGCTTGTCACAGCTTTCGATCGACAACAGAAAAAGTTAATCAACTTGTATCTGATCTCTTTTCTTAGAGCTAGAATCATTAATGGAACAGCCCAAGCAAATATGAATTTGTTCCATGTGATTACTGTATCAAGAATAAATACTTTATCTCTCTTAAGTCTGTTAGCAGTCTTATTGAATCCGTTTCCGGAATTTTTGAAACATGTTTGATCAATCTGATCCAAAAGAATATAAGGAAAAAATAAAAAGAAGTACATTACCATCATCAGAGATACGAATTTGGTTTTCTTCAGTTCAGTCCAATAGAACGTTCCTTCAAAGTAGATCTCAATGGTCGATTTGTTTGTTTTCGATTTCTTTGATAGCAGGCACTTGATTCCGATGATCACCACACAGATTATGCAAATCACAAAAAGTACACCGTGACTCCAGGCTCCAAAAAGACTTGGAAAGCAACTTTGAGTTTCAGCTACCGAGCAACAATATCTGGACTTGAAGAATTTGACATTGTAGAAGCCGGTTAGGGAGGGTAAAGCAAATACAAAGGCGATTAACCATTGCAGAAAGAGAGGCGCGTAGTTTTTGAAATAGGAAAGCTGCGTAGGTCGACGTTTTGAATTGTCAATCCAGAATGCATTGCATCGTTCCATCCAAAGAGAACAAAACACCAATGTGAATCCAATAGCTGTCATTTGAGTAGTGAATGCATTAATACGACAGGAAAGCAGAGTAAATTTTGTTTTCAATACATAAATGAGAGCTGGAATCATATTGAATAAGCCTTCAAAAACGCACATAAAGCATAAATTCAAGAGCAGTAAATTGAATTGCGATCTTCGAAGACAAGTTCTGGAGATGATAGTGCAGATTACAATAAAGTTAGCGAGAAGAGACGAAAGAGTGAGGAAAGCTAGCATTCCACTCACCCAGATTTGAGAAGCCATAATACCACCTTTTGATTGAAACGTCTTGTTTATCAAATCAAGAATAACTTTAGGCTTCAAATGATCGATGGTCTTATTCAGGTCCATGGTATACCTTGGGATAGACTAAAGTATATCTACCTATTGACCGACACGTGACACACCCGTCCGTTACCATGGCCACGGTCTCCAAACAACGGGGCGAGCCTTCGTGCAAAATTGATGCCTTGATAGCAATGAAATAATAAAGTTCTGGATGAACGCCAATCCTTGCTATGATTAATTGATTGTAGGACATCCGTATAGGGGCGAGGCACGAAGTCCTCTACTTAGTATTCCTATAGGCAGTTCCATCAGTATTAGTAAACTGATTTGTGAGAGTTAACACATGTTTGACACGAAGATCGCATTTGGATATTATAATTATTTTTGTTTCTTTCTATTTTAAGCTTCTTCGATATAATATTCCATGAGCCACCCTTCTGCTGAGCAACTAAATTCGTGTAAAGAGAGACCACAATAATATCCATTTTCTTTAGGAAATTTTCTATGAGAGAATCCATTGAATCATATATATAATCAAAGTATATGAATAAAAAATTCTATTGTGGTGTTCGTGCGTAATTTTATTATCGCAGTTTCTATAAAAATAGAAATAGTGACAATTGACAAATTCAGCTATTTGTGTTGACATCCTGCCAATGTATCTATACCTCAATGGAATGTTTACTCTAGATGTCCCTTTCTCTGCCACCAGGATCGTTGGTCATTTTATTTGACATCCATCTCATACATAATTGGGTAGTAGTTTGCAAACTCGCACAATAACAACCAACAGATGCACACCACCTTGCCTCAGCGAAGTGCCGAATTTATCGGTACTTCGTGCAGGTGGGGCTGAGTGGTAGGTGGAATTGAGGACCCCTTATCGCCTGGAAGAGAACACTTGTACGGTGGGGAAGACTCCCCGGCTGAAAATTTAAATTTGTAAATATTAATTCTTCTTTAAATTATTATATAATAAGGCAAAATAACCTAGGTGCGAAAGCTTTAGACTTTAGAACCTGATGTCCCTGGTTCGAAAACGCTTTTCGCTATCTTTTTATTTTCTCTAATTATTTTTGTAATCTCTTCCTCATTTTGTAAATATTGAAGTGTTATTAATAAATTTGTTTTAATTGTCAATTGTCAAATGCACAGCATATACAACAACAATACACAAAACACAAAAACACAGACCACACTCAACACAACCCCACCACATACACACAACATGAATAATATGACATGCATTCAATTTTATAAAAAGCCACTGACGAATTCCTTATTTTTCATATTAGTTATACAAAAGAAACATCTAAATACACAATGGAATAAAATATATAATGACGTATACAAATATTAAAAATTTATAGAGAGAGATTATATAAATAATTTATCGTAAAGATATAGGCTGTCTCTGGCCGGAATTCATAGTTCTTCAAATTAAAGATACTTCGGCCAGTATATGGTTAAAAATATTAAAACTTTACTGGCCGAAGTATCTTCAATTTGAAGGACTATAAATAATTTAATTATGATTATTTACTATATTATTTATCTTCAAATTTTTATTTTTCTCTTTACCTTTATATATACTTATATATTGTTTATATATACTTATATACTGGCGCAAGCCATCAGCAACTTTCAGTTGCACGATAAGGAGAAGCCTTTTTCTTAATTTATGCACCTTATCCCAGTAAAATATTACATTTGTACTATTTTTTCACAATGTGTAGCGTTCTCACGCAATTCTGGCCTTAACTACCCGTTTCATGATTTTTCAGGATGCCTTAATGACCAATTTTTTGGTCGTTGGTGTACAGCTTGCACCACGCTGATGAGGGCCAACAGCCCAAAATGCGTCCGTGGTTAGCTTTTCCTGATTAATCAAGAATGGGTATTTGGCCAATTCTGGAATAATTAAAAATCAACGAGAATAGTTGGTATTTATTCCGATAGATGGCGCAAGCCATCAGCAACTTTCAGTTGCACGATGAGGAGAAGCCTTTTTCTTAACTTATATACTTGTACACACAATTTGGAAATAAAATAAATGAGAGGAGAGAAATGGTATTTATAGATTCACTTGAATTATACACATGTGTATGTAAAAGGCCTTATGTATTTTGTTTTTATACGTCAATATCTATTTGGTTCTATACTAGTATATCGTATATTTAAGGAGTTGAGAATGATAAATAGAGCCAGAAAACTGCTAATATATATAAAATATCTTGTTATTTATAAAAATATAATTTTCCGTTATAAACAAACTTAGTTTATATAAGCTACAACTCAGCATTGTCTGCAGAAATAATAGTTAACAACAGTTTCATTTCTTTCTTTATTGTTCTCTTCAGTTCAGCACCCCCCAGGAAATATTTTAAATACAATTGGAGAATTGAGGAGAAAATAGAAATATGTGGAAGACAAGAGGAAATCCGTGTAAACACAACAATCAAAGAATTCATTGTTTTTTCGACCATTGTTGGGTCTTACAAATGAATTAAAGGCACGCGCCAGTACATCCGGGACACTTTCATTGAATCATGATAGTTATCTTGTGGGGACGTGAGTTCCAGAATTGTGGTGAAATGTGTTTCTTACCCCAACAATGGCTTCCGTATCGACACGACTTTTGTGCTAGTTGGAACCTAGATTTAGATTTAAAAACAAATTTATTAATTAACACAAAGCAATAACGCCATCTATAAACATAAAATAAAAGGATTTAAAAGCGCGAATGTTTCTTTTATACATAAAACAAACTCCTACTGTCCTTACTGCGATGAAAAAATATATTGGGAGGGCTTGGCTCATCAGTGGTGAACCCTCCCAGCGGTTTCGCCAATTTAATCCACCAGACCGCTTCTCAGAGCTCTAATACTGTATTGGATCATTCTGCTTTTATATGCTACACTGAAGGATAGAATCTTAGAAATGATTTTCAAGTAAACTATGGACATAAGCTTATAGGACAGTAGCATTACATTTAAATATTTGCTTCGAGCAATGCTCTTCAGCAAACTATGCCTAACTGGCCTTGTCTTTATAGTTTGCTGAAGAGCATTGCTCGAAGCAAATATTTGAATGTAATGCTACTGTCCTATAAGCTTATGTCCATAGTTTACTTGAAAACGATTTCTAAGATTCTATCCTTCAGTGTAGCATATAAAAGCAGAATGATCCAATACAGTATTAGAGCTCTGAGAAGCGGTCTGGTGGATTAAATTGGCGAAACCGCTGGGAGGGTTCACCACTGATGAGCCAAGCCCTCCCAATATATTTTTTCATCGCAGTAAGGACAGTAGAAGTTTGTTTTATATATAAAAGAAACATTCGCGCTTTTAAATCCTTTTATTTTATGTGTAAATTTATTTATATCAGTCAATGATATATCATATACATAAAGAGATATATTACATATTATCATACCTGTCTTTACAATTTAACTAAATGCATAAGCAATCAAGGGCCAGGTATCTTTTAACCACTCTTTATCTCTCAAGCTTTCAGCCCAATATGCCCTTTAACAGGAAACCTAGAAGAGAGATAATATTCAATTATATTGAAATCGTCAATTTAATTCAATACAGAAATACTTTTTGTTACAGAAAGTCTTTCGTGTTCTAACGATTTTTCATTATATTTTGTTTTCAGTTTATCTGCTTTTAGTGAAGTTCTGGTATCCAGTGGCTCTATAGTTTCAGATCATAAACTCTTTCTTTATTTTTCGCAGTTACTTCTACTCATCCGGTCCATCAGTCAGATGCTTCTTATTCCAATCTTTCTCTTTACATTCATCCTTTCAGAACTTTATTCAACAATCCATTCCCATGTGTGTTGTGTGCACTGTATTTTAAAACTAAAAAAAATAAAAAACAAGATATCATAGACTCAAAGACAGCCCCGGACCGACGAGAGGGCCACTATCTTATAAACCATGGTCTTCAGATGGGCGTTCTAAATTTGTTAAAGCTGATGAAGTAGCATTGTACCCGGCCTGTGTTTACTAGTTTGCGGAGACGGCCAATAGATGGCGTTTAGTATACGCGTTTATTTTGACGGAAGAAATGTACATTCATTTTATAGATTAAAAATCTGCTTATATATATTATGTTCACAATCATACACACATTTTAAAGTTAATCTGAAATAAGATTTCGCCATAGGGGCAAAGACAATGTTTCAGTAACAAAAAGGTAAAAGGTAGGATGATAAGGCACAATTTGGATTATAGATTATAAACCAAAGGTAATAAGACTAATAAATAAATAGTGTGTGACGTTTCGGTAACAACGTTGTTACTGAAACGTCACACACTATTTATTTATTTGGATTTGGTCTTATTACCTTGTGGGTAAAAGGTAGTGTGAATAAGTATTCGCGAATTATTTTAATTAAGACGAATTACAAAAGCTTAAGAGCAAGCCGTTCTTCAACTTGACGTAAATTGTATTGAAAAATATTTCAATTGAATTATCAAACCTCTTGGTGATGAACAAAGCTTCAAATATATGACGATTAGTAAATCGCTAAGGAGTCCTTTGAGGACTCAAATGATCCCAGTCAAGGTTTCGAGGATGCACTTAGCCTAGGCTAAGAAGTGAAAGTGCACAAGCTAATGGTTCTAAGAGGTTCTATTGTTTCCTGAGATCGCTTGAACAAGATAAGACTGTCCTCAATCTACACGTCTCCCCAGGATCATACCAAACTTCTTGGAAAACCTGCTTGCGCCATTTTTTTCTTCCTTGATTTTTTTACCATCGTTTCTAATAGAAAGGCCAGTATGGTGCAGCGTGTTGAAAAAAAAAGGAAGGTGTGCTTTAGCCTTCAGGTCGAACACGTCTTCACCATTCTTTTGTTTCATAAATGTTGTTGCTAATGATTTGATTGATTTAGATGGTTTGTTTTTCATCTATATCGTCACAATCTTTTTTATTATCATGTTAGCGTTCAAATATTTGGTTATTTGCTAATGTGATAGCATGGTGTGAACCTGATTGAGATTGGTAGTTGAGCGAGAGTTCTGAAGGCCAAAATTATTATGTGCGTTGAATTTTAAAATGTTTTTGGAACAATATTGAGTTGGGTAGGATTCAAAACAATTTATTAATAGTAAATACCAAAAATTCTAGTTGAGTAAGTGAATTTAGCTGTTTTTAGAGAGTATTTACAAGCATTTGTATGTAAATATGTAATGTAGTTTTATATAAAAACGATGCTTCGCGCGCCTCTTTCACAAAAGACTCCGCCCAGTAATTATATACTACGCATGAGTGTATGACATGTTATACGCTATTATTCCGTGTCACCTCTGTATTTGTTGTCTACTTATCATCTACTTACAGTCTATCTAGCACCTATTATTCTATTTGATATACTATATGTATTAATTAAGGATTAAAATTCCAAAGTGTATCCCTATAAAAGTTTTTGAATGATTTGAAATGAGTATATCTTTGAGAATTATGTCAGGAGTTAATTGGTCTATAAAGATAAATATTTTTTCTCCCATAAACATTGACGCTAAAACCAAACGTCATCTATTGACCGTCACCGCAAACTAGAAGACTCAAGTCTGTGACCAAGCCACAACACCAGCTTTGGCAAATTGAGAAGAGTCCACCTATAGACTATGGTTTCGGGCTCTTAACCCCGGTTAATCTTGAGCGGACTTCATTTCATGATATATACAAGGTATCAAATAAAATATTCACATCTGTGCCAAACACCTATGCACTCTAAGAGTGACGAGGGCCATTATCCCGAAAACATGGTCCCTAGGTGGACGCTGCTCAGTTTGCTAAAGCTGGTGTTGTGACTTTGTCAGTCACCAACCTGATTCCGCTAGTTTTCGGAGACGTTCGATATATGTCGCTTAGTTTTAGCATCTATTTTGCCAATATAGGACACCTTTCTCTGAATGAAATCTCTAAACGAAATGTTATATTTTTATTTTGTCGACATTTCGGGAACTCTGTGTGCCGTCTTTATCAATAATGTTTATTAACCAAAGAATGAAATATTGGTAAAAATAGTTTTTACATTTTTTTATTATTAAAAAGGCACTGAAGTGAGAAAATAAATACATATTTAATAGAACCCTCTCTCTCTCTGACAAGTGTGACGAAGGCTATCATCTACAAGTACAATCTTGGTCTTGAGTTGGGTAAAGCCAGATATAACATCGACCTGCCCACTCTGCGGGAGAGAACTCTCGTATTCCACCGGTGGCGGAGTCTTTCCTGCGGTGGGCGCCACTAATAAGACTTTGTATATATTTTAGATAAGTATATGTATATTTATCGATTATTATATATATTCACATATATTTATCACTATTTAATCTTATATATAACCATTTATGAACTATGTAATAAAGAAGTTTCAATCTCAATCTCTCTCTCTCTATAGCCATTGAATAATCAAATTATAAGTATAAATAAAAGCGGCGTATAATGACTATAAAATACAGTGGACCCTCGGTTTACGAGCACCTTGGAGTACGAGCTTTTCGCAGTACGAGCAAAATTTTTTGAAAAATTTTACCTCGGATTACGAGTGAAATTTCGCATTACGAGCAACTCGTGATGGTTGCCCGTAATCGTGATGGATGAAAATTCACTGGGATCCCTCCCTTCAGATCAGATTCGGGAAATATGTAAAATGTGGGAAACTGTGCAATTGTTCGTAGCAAGAAGAATTGCCCGAGTTTCAATTATTAAAAATAAGAAATTAGTTTCGCACTACGAGCGTTTTGGAACGGATTATGCTCGCAAACCGAGGGTCCACTGTACTAGACTTATACGTGGTCAGTAAATATATGTCATAATTTGTACATAACTGGATGTAAGCCCACCACAATATGTATGCAATGCATAATCTAAAGAGGAAACAGTCATTAGCAGGTTTTATTATCCAGGAACTCATAAAACTGGGTTCAAGAACCTAGTCCTTCCGGGATCATGTCAGAACAAGATAAGAACAAAGGATTAGCAAAGATCCAATCAGAGTCCAGGAGGATTAGCTAGGAACCAATGGAAAGCTTACTCGACTCGACCACCAACCAATCAGAGCCCTGAGAAGTTTTCGTGTTAAATCGCGAACTCAGTTTAGTGAGTCAGGGAACGTGGCACCATTGAGACCAGTCAGGAGCTCGCCGCCGTTGAGACCAGTTTGGAGCCAACCCCATCTTCTCAACCATCAGATAAGTCCAATCCTCAATAATGTGAACAGCCATAGATTAGTAAAATCCGCAAACTAGCTTCAACCCCTTTCTCCCTTGATCGCTGGCCTATTTCAATTCAACTCTGTGTCCTCGTTATTTTACCTTGTGAATACCTTATCATTTCAGCAAATACGACTGCGCCCACCACAATCAATCAATCAACAATCAATTCAATCAATCTCAAAAGGGTAATCGTACCAACGTTACATATATTTAAAAATTTATCACAAAATTTGAAAAGGAAATATGTATAGAAAATAGCCCATTCCCGGACACCCAGAAGTCTGGAATACAGTATTTTAAACTTGTAATGTTATTAGTGTTTTGAACAGATGTACCAAATTTCGGACTTCTAGGTGCTCTGTAAGTGTGTTAAATATTGATCACAAAATTTTTGGACAGACAAATAGAAAGACAGACATATTCTTGCGATGGAGGTTAAGAGAAAAATAGTTGTAAAGCACCTACGAGGCATGCGGGTGGCAGACAAAGCGAGATTTCACATGAATTCAACAACCATTTCCACAATATTGAAGAAGAAAAAATAATAAAAAAATTAAGAGAGTTATAATTTCTTCAAAAAGAGTCCCAAGGCTGTTAAATCAACGCCCACTTCTTAAAAAAGTAAAAAAAGAAGAATCACAAATTCAGCTTGGCCTGTCCAGCTGACATTGTGGCCCTCATCAGTAGAGAGGCGACACCAGAGTTAACATCAGAGATTGATACAAGAGTTGGATTCATCTGGTTTAATTGAAATGTCTTCAGTATAATTGTCAGGGTGATCAAAAGAATTCTTACCTGAATTCTTCAATATATTGGTATTTAAATTCACAATAAAGTTTTCAATATTGTATAATATATTTGCATATTATTTATTCCTTTCTTCTATATTTGCGCCGCAATTTTATCGATATCATTAAATATTGATTTATACAAAATTTGCACTATAATTCCTCATATCTTTTCTGATTTTCAAATTAATATTTTAATTAATTTTCATTCTTATTAAATTTTCATTTTTTCTCTAATTATGTTTCGTTCAATGAGCTTATTCCTTATTTCATCATACATAACAGATAGAGAGAATGAGTTTTTTTTTGTTTCATGCGTTGTTATTGCCAATCAGACCTTTTTCATGGTCAAATACCAATAAGAATATTGCGATATATCAATGAATATTTTTTCTTTACAATTCACAATCATAATTACTATAATATGGAGGAGAAACATTTTTCAAAATCGTTTTTGTTTCATATAGAAGTAATATTTTTTAAATTTCAGTTTTTCCTTTATAATATAGAGAGAGAATATATGAATTTATACTTATAGAAATATAATTATAAATATGGATGATCATATTTATACATAATGTGTGAAAAAATATTTTTTTTTTCTAACCAAAAATTAGTTTACTCCATTGTTATACTCGAAATATTATTATTTTTTATATAAAATAAAGCAATTCATAAATATATAGCATTCAAAATTTATATTTATTAAAATATTATCTCTTTTTATTTTAAAAAGTATGGAATTATTTATAAAAGCAATAGCCGTACCTTGGTTTTTATACCCATTAATATATTCACCTTCCTTAAGATGGTTGAAAAACCTTTTTTGATAATATGATATTTAAAAAATATTTCTCCATATAAAATTCCTTCTTCTTCTTTCTTATCTCCACTAAATCATATTAGGGTATCAAGCTTGTTTGACAACCATCATGACTCTGTGAAGTAGAATGTGTCTGCCTTTGTTATTAAGACTGGGAGCACTACTCAGTGGCAGGCCGACTTAGCTCCGAAAGAAATGGACGCCTCTGACATGAGGAACAGACACCATGTACAGCCGCTCCTAACATGGAGTACAAACGCTGCTCATCCTGTATCCCTGGATCAGGAGACCTTACAGGGTACTATCAGCCGGACCAGCTGAGCCCAGGTATTTTAGCGAGCTTGTTACTGCTCCCCCTCCTCTTATAAAGCTGGTGTTGTGGTTTTGTCACCGAACCGAGTCCGCTAGTTTGCGGAGATGGTCATTACTTGGCGCCCTAGTTTTAAGCGTCTATTTTGATGGAGGATACGACCTATATTTTCATAGATCAATCTCCCCCAAAAATATCCATCTATTTTACTTCAAATATAAAAAAATAGAAAACTTTTGTATGATTGCTGTGATGATCTATTTTTTTATAAAAAGACGATGTTATGTTCTAATAATGTTTTGTTGAAGGGGAACTACGCTTGATTCTCCCCTGCTTTTACAATTTGATTAAATGAAAAAATAAACTAGGGTTTTGTTTATTTTCTGAAGGAAGGTAGCTTTTGTCTTTCAGTTTTGTATATAGGTAAAAACTAATCATTAGTTCAGAAAATAGCTAAGTATACAAAGTTTATATCAATTGAATTATATTATTAATACGATTTTAAAATATATAAAATAGATATAAGCATATAGATGGAAATTTTGCTAAGAGGAAATTGATCTAAATAGACAAGGGTCGTCTCTCCTGTCAAAATAGACATCTAAAACCAGACGCCATATATTCCTCCCGGAAAATTTTCCATCTATATTTTAGCCATAGATAAGGCCCAGCCACTTTGCCAGCTAAACACTTCTTTGGCAGATTGTTAAGATTCCATAAGATCCCGTGTGGATCTCATGGAATAAAGTCCGCCCTAGACTGACGAGGGCCATTGGCCCGAAACCATGGTCTCTAGGTGAACGCTTTTTAGTTTGCCAAAGCTGGTGTTGTGGCTTTGTGACCGACCCGAGGCCGCTAGTTGCAGCGACGGTAAATAGATAGCGTCTGGTTTTAGACGTCTATTTTGTGGGAGAGGCGACCCTTGTCTCTTTATATAAGCATATATATATATAAACTTAGAAAGAGGGAATCATATATCGCCGCAACTCTTTTTATTAACGCGATTAAGGAAGCTTTCGGGCAAGCCCTTCTTCAGCTAACTATAGTGTACAAACAAGGCACACAAGCGAGAGAGAGATTATATATCGTTTTTAAGGAGGAATCTATGTAAATATAGTACAAAAATATCTTAAAGAAATTTACATAATTGAATAAATATAATATAGTACAAAAATATCTTAAAAGAAATTTACGTAATTGAATAAATATAAAGAATCAACTATAACCAGTTCAAAGGATTTAGTGGAGACAAAAATGGAATGGCTATTGTTTTATATAGCTTTTGAAGATTTTTAGGATAGAAGGGGAACGTACTGTGATGGCAACTGTATATTTTTGTTTAATGGTTTTAGAGTGCTTCATGGTTTCTGTTGCTTCAAGAATGAGTCTTTGGGTTTTAGTTTTGGCATTTGTATGAAGGATTCTGGTAATATTGAAGTCTGGAGTGTGTCCGGTTTCTCTGACGTGGTCGACTATGAAAGAGTTTGGGTTTAGTTTAGAGATGTTTCTTTGGTGTTCTTTGATTCTGATTGAAAGGTCTCTTGATGTCTCGCCGATGTAGACACTATTGCAGTTGAGGCAAGGAGTTTGGTAAACTAAATCTTTTTTTTCTGTTTCTGGTCGGTGCTTTTGGTGATTGGGTTTCTTAGAATCTAGGCCATGGAAGGTGAACCTCTGATGATGGTTTGTACTATATTATATTTATTCAATTATGTAAATACCTTTAAGATATTTTTGTACTATATTTACATAGATTCCTCCTTAAAAACGATATATAATCTCTCTCTCGCTTGCCTTGTTTGTACACTATAGTTAGCTGAAGAAGGGCTTGCCCGAAAGCTTCCTTAATCGCGTTAATAAAAATAGTTGCGGCGATATATGATTCCCTCTTTCTAAATTGTCGAAATCCGCAATCCGTTTACCATGAATATCTAAACTTGTATATAAATTCTATAATTGGATAGAAGTTGTACTTCTGAATGTCCGTGTTGAAGGGTATGCTAGCCCGAAAGCTTGGGAAATTGA
>CP092879.1:39027657-39109258 GCA_030710605.1 Cordylochernes scorpioides
GATCGAAATTCTAATATACGTAACCCGCGAAAATTCAAAATTCGCGATACTGGAATAGTGGAATAGTGGAAGCTATAGTGGAAGCGTGACCTCTGGCGGTCGATTCAGCAGAGTATTTGTATCTATGAAATATATAATTTTTTTTAAATAAAATATTTTAATTTATCATATATATATTGTTAAAGGATGCAAAAGTAAATTTGCATTGGGATCAAATGTCTTGATATTTATTGGTGTGCTAATTTTATTTTTTAATATTCAGATTCCCTTCTAATTGATGACTTTCATAGAACATGGAAAGGACTTAAACATAATTTAATTCTGAAATTACAAAAAGTATGTATATATTCAATTTTAGCATTTATAATCGTCAGTTAAGTGTTTTGAATTAAACTATTATATATGTTAAGCAACAATCAATCATGTTCGCATAACATTCTATAAAATAGGTTACGATGCAATAAATATCGCCAATACGACACGAGTTATAATATAATCAGATACTATTTTACATAATTTAATACAAATTATATATATTTAATACAAATATTCTTCCCTGCTTTTATATACATACATACACTTTTACATACATAAGGAATCTAGACTTTACCTTCTTTTTACAATTATTTCTCGAGTTTTCGGGCTAACATGCCCTTCAACACGGAGATACAGAAGTACTACTTCTAGCCACTTATAACAGCCCCCCCCCCCCAGGCGTGTTATAATTGGCTAGAAGTAGTACTTCTGGATCTCCGTGTTGAAGGGCATGTTGGCCCGAAAACTCGAGAAAGAAAATAAATCTGGAAATTAACCAAACTCTAGATTCCTTATTGATTTAGTCAAAATGTTTGTTTTTTAAATATATACAAATGGCGGAAAAATCTTGACAGCTGGAGATCCTGTGCGTTCAGGTGTTTGCCGTGGATCCTTCGACACGGTGTTTGACTGGGTACGCCGCAAGCCTAACGGCAAGCCGATCTACAACACTTTCTTTTTCCGCGGTAACCACTACTGGATGTACGAGAACCGCCACAACCGCACACGCTACGGCGATCCACTGAGGATCGGGCCAGAGTGGAAGGGAGTGCCATCCCATCTGGATGCTGTTGTCCACATCTGGGACTACACCCACGACACCGTCTACCTCTTCAAAGGTAACCTACCTCAACGCCTTCAAAATATCTAAAATATAAAAGTCACCTCTATCTTCAAATTAGACACCATTGGATAATGGGCTACCTAGACCGAATTCTGTACGCTTTCTTCAAATTAGACAATTGGGCTCGAAAATCATACACTTGGTTAGTAGCTTGTAAAACCATATTCTCTCTCTCTTTCTCAAATTACACCTGAATAAAGAAGAGGTTGATCTTCATGCAGGAACACCCTTCGCCTGAATCCTGAACCCTTTCTCAAATTAGACGTCAAAGTTAGACGCTATCTATTGACCGTCGCCGCAAACTAGTGACCTCGGGTCGATGACAAAGCCACAACACCAGATTTCACGGGAAAGGTGACTTTTATCTTTATAGATCAATGTCTTCCCGGTAGAATTTCCAGCTATCAAGAGAGTAAGATGTGACGCCGCAATCTATAAATTATAAAATATAAAATTATAAAATAGGAATTACAGAAACTTTCTTTATATATCCCTTTTCATCTATGTAAATAAGACGGAGCTATTTAGCTGAAATAGAACATCCCCGAAATTTTCGATAATTTATTTTTGTTAAAATAATATGTGACGTTCTTTTTTATTCTTTTGTTGCTATGAAAACCCACAATCCTTTTATGGTCATGAACATAAATATTTCTCTTTTTACATTGGAATCGTTCATGAGAGACCTCTCAAAAAATAATTCTATTCGTATATTATTGAGGCGATTTCAATTTATCAAAACAGACGAATCATTTTTCATTTTATAGAAATATTCGTTCAGGGAGATGGTCGTTCATGAGCTGTGTCTCCATAGTAATATCTATGGTCAATTGACCAGAAGCCCGTAGAAGAGAAAGACACTCAAATTCTCTCCCAAACCGTTTCAATTATGGAAATGGTTACATTTCAGAGATTGGTGGATACTCAATACTCGATACATTATTTATTTTAAAATGACAAATTTATGAAATATAGTGAAAAAATAATGAGCCATACAACTGAGAAAGAGACCATTTTTGAATCCTCAAAATTGACCTGTTCTGATCTAGTCTAACTTCTAATAAACAACCATTTCTCTAGAAAAGAGAGAGTACCTATGTTTCTTTATACGCCATTTTCTGAAAGTTTCTTCTCTATTTGTAAAAGTAAATGGCAAATATTAATATGAACAATCAAAAGTGAATATGGACGCAATATAGAAATAAAAGGATATGTAAAACAGAATTTGATAAGTTTTACCGCAAATGTTTATTTTAATTAAAAATCTTATTTTATTTTAAGGAGAAATAACGGCTATTTCTATCCTTAGGGATGAAGTATGAAAGTATGTATTGAGAAGAGTAATTAGGAACAGTGGGTTCGATTCCCATCCCAGGACACTTTTATTTTTCCGTTCATCATTACTCTTCTCTCTCTCTCTCACAATTCATCCTTTCATACTTCATCCCTAAGGATAGAAATAGCCGTTATTTCTCCCTAAAATAAATTACAATTTTTCGTTCAAAAGAAACATTTGCGGTAAAACTTATCAAATATCGTTTTACAATCATAAGCCGCATTATATTGAATAATAAAATGATATGCAATAAATTTATTTATTAAGATAAAATGGAAAGCTTTTGACCGTTAAGAAGAGAAAGTTTGGTCTATCAGACCAAATGTTTCACAAAAACGCACAATATATTGAAGTAACAAATGTAATTGAGCTGAATAAATTTGTTGCAAATCGTTTTATTAATATATTGCGCGTATATGCTTTGGTGTGTAATTATCCTTAGAAATTGGAAAAATAAATAAAATGTCTGTGAGAGAGATCAGACTGTAGCTACAAGACGAAGTCAGCTTTATATACATCACTTTGTTGTACTGGGAGGACGGGCTATCTATGTTTGCCCAACGGCTTGGACTAATCAAACAGCTTGTTTACACAAGTCCAGGACAAGTGCTGCTTCTGCTTAGACATCGTCTAGACGGCTTCAATCTACTTGCATCCTTGGTGAAATATGGGATACCTCCTGGATGGAATTTTTTCTCTCTCTATATATATATTTTTTTTTTGGGTACAATTTGTTTCGTTTTCTCTAATACATAATGGTTTGAAAAAAAAATAGTACAAATGTGATATTGTATTGTGTTATGGTGCATAAATTATGAAAAAGGCATCTCCTTACCGTGCAAATGAAAGTTGCTGATGGCTTGCGCCATCTATCGGAATAAATATGATTGATGAAATATGATGAGGGCCAACAGCCCGAAACGCGTCCGTGGTTAGCTTTTCTTGATTAATCAAGAATGGGTAATTGGCCAATTCTGGAATAATTAGAAATCAACGAGAATAGTTGATATTTATTCAATAGATGGCGCAAGCCATCAGCAACTCTCATTTGCACGATAAGAAGATGCCTTTTTCATAACATAATGGTTTATTTATTTATTTCGACTTAGAGCGCTATGTCCCACTAGGTACGCTCGCACTTGGTAAACTAAACCTAGAAAGAAAAGATAGATCATTTGATATATGTAAAAGACTTAGTGCTTAGTTAGATGAAAAGAGAAAATATCAACACAATTGGAATATGTACAAAGAGTTGGTATGCAAATTAAGTTAAATTAAATCAATTATATAGTGTATTCGAGGAAAAACAATTAACAGATTAAAGAAAGTTTTATGGAATATTTTTGAATGAAAATTTGCAAGATATTAGAGAATTATCCACAATACAAAACTATGATAAATAGGGTTAATGTCTAAAATAATGGTTGGTTCATTTAGTGAGAAATTTATTTTTATTATTATTGCTCTTGGAACTAAATGAAAACTCACAAGATAGATTTTGCTATTGTAAATAAAATGAATTAGTGGTATTGAGAAAGATGTTTTGAAAAGAAACTAGTCTTTAGAATCTCAGCGGCTAAGCATGTGATCTATGTACAGGGTGATCCAAAAGTCCCGCACAACTTTAAAAATTAATAACTCCGCGAATATTTGCGCTAGAGAAATGCGGTAAACACCATTGTGTTCAGGATGCAATGGGATTTTTTATGGCAAATAATGAAAAATTCGAAATTGATTTTAGTTACAACTTTATTCGCTAGATGGCGCTCTACCAGAATCAGAGATTCAGCGGCCAAATTGTTTGATAAATTGAAAAATATAACTGAACGACACTTATTTTTCCTTTTTGAATACCAGGAAAGAACCCTAATAATATCAAATGATAAATTAATAAAACACCATTTCGCCAAAAGTTAGAAGAATTGGTTAACGATTTTTAAATACAATCTGAGATATGTAAAATAAGTATATGCAAATTAAAACATGTAGCAAAAAATATTTATATTTTAAATGGAGTTTTGTGAAATAAATTGAAGGTTTGAAAATAACTACTGATATCAATACACGATTTTCGAAATGTTAATATAGTACCAAAAATTATGATGGCACTACTAATAGGATTTCGCGCTATAAGGAATGTATAGTTTCTTAACTAATTGTCGACACTTGACTATTTAACTGGATATTTGTCATGATCCAAAAATGAAATATAGAGGGGAGTGACAAAATATATTGTCGTACTTTATTCCAAATATCCTATTTGTTTGTCAAATGTTATTGTTTATTATACTGTACATAATTTTGAAAATGTATCCCCTCAAAAAAATCATTTTTAAATCGACCTTTTGCGTTGAAAAACGTGGTAGTAAAATCATTTTCTATTATTTTTTTGCGCAAAACATCTAAAGTTGGGGGGGATACATAGATTATTCCTTATGCTATTTTTTCTAATGAGCGAAAAGCGATAAACTAAACATAAGGGGTAAAATTGTGTATACCAGTGTTATTCGAGAAGTTATAACACTTTGGCCTGCACGACATAATATAAAATGTGGGCAAATGACAAACAAAAAATACCGTTTACAGAAAGAAGAAAGAGTCAAGATGTGAGGACAGCATTTATTATTCCCATAACCCAAAACAAAGAGCTGCAAAATATAACACATGAGGTAACTGCCTTCTCTCTTGTATTAGGTCACAATCCTTGCTCAATGTGGCGCCCATCATTCTCAAAAACCGCCTGCAGACGATAGATGACAGAATGGTCACAATTAAATAGTTTAAATTTATAAAACGTGCCATCTGATAGAAGCCTTCAACATGGCCAATGTGGTAGGCCGGCATCGATAAAAACGCGACTTAATGTACCCCCATAACCGAAATTGTCTGGTGATATTGGGGGCCACTGGTATATAAAGTGGCGACTTATCAACGAATTTCACCGAACGTATCCTTCAGTAATTGTTTGGCACCGCGGGAGATATGAGGAGGTCCTCCATCTTGCAAAAATGTTATTTCGCTTAGTACTTGTCTGTCCTGCAATATGGGAATAACCTTTTCTCTCAAAAGTTGAACATAACGTTCACCAGTTACAAAAACGGTTTTAAAAGTTCTTCCATTGATTTTTTCAAAGAAAAATGGCCCAATAATAAAAGAAGAAGTGAACCCACACAAAACTGTAACTCTGTGCTGATGAAGTAGTATTTCTGTAAAAATACTAGGGTTTTCTGTTGCCAAAATGAGGCAGTTTTGAATGTTAAATTCTCCCTTTAGATAAAAGTGAGCATTATCTGTTCTTAGAACATTTGACAGCCAGTTTTCATCAATATCAATTTGCCGGAAAACCCATGCAGCGAATTCGTGACGCTTCTCAAAATCGCTGACTTTCAACTCGTGGAAACTTTGAATTTTGTTAGGATATTCTTATAGAAAAATTCTAAATGTCTGTTCTCTCCAAACTGTTCCATACGAAATCCCCGTTTGTTGAGAAACTTGTCTAGCACTTACTTCTCCATACGTGGAAAACGTTTCAATAGCTTCAGCCTTCTGCAAAACCGTAACAGCCACTGACTTGCATGTCGATGGTCTTCCACTCCGAGGTTTTGCTTCCAGAGATCCAGTTTCCTCAAAACTTTTAATCAATCGCTTTAGAGAGTAGCAACTCATTGGTCCTTTACCGCTTCGAATATCTTTAAAGGAACGAAACGCTCGTAAAGATTCAGTGGCAGATTCTGAATCACAATTAAAACAATTCACCAAGAGTGCTTTATCCTGTAGTGACGGCATTCCAGGGGGAAGGGGAGAAATCCGACCACACCTCCTTGCGGTCCCCCCTGGACCCTTGGAATATTTGACCAAATTCTGGTTCGTTTCCAAGATGACTAACGTTGCAACAGCACCCATTTTCAAATGAAAAGCAAAACTGATATCTCCAGTAATGCTACCGCGTCCGGGGTAACCGCCGCGTCAGGAGCTGCAGCTCGAGCTCATGATGAGAAATCTACTACGAGGATACAATTCAATCTACTACAACTCAATATAAATGGTACCCAGAGGAAAATAAAGAGCTGACTTGTCTTCTATGTGACAACAATGTACATATTAATTGTCCTCAGTAAACAAAATTGAATCAGAATCTGAGATTCAATATCAAAGATTATACAAAACTACGAATGGACAGACCGGGAAAATTCGGAGGAGGACTTGCCGTTTTGATTAAAACTCTAGAAATCAAATTTAAGGAAATCGCCTATAATCAGAGTAAGCCTAGAGAAAGCACGACAGAAGCTCAGGCAATAGAAATCTATCTTACAGATAAAACAATTCCAATCATAAATGTTTATCACCACGATGATACTAGCATCATTACAGGCCTGATAGAGACATTAAGTGAAGCGTCTTCGGATATCGCAATCATACTTGGTGATTTTAACGCCGAAAGACCAATTTGGGGATCACCTGTCCAGGATAACAAAGGTCAGCAGGTTGAGGACATGCTAACCGACTTCGACCTTACGCCGTTAAATAACGAAAAGAACACCTATCTATCCAAGTCCACAGGCACAGAATCCGCAATAGACATCACAGCGATAAATTACAACATCGCACCCACAACACAATGGAAAATTCTGAAAAGTGCAATCAGTGACCACAGACCAATTTTAACAACCCTAAAATTCAAAATTGAGAATTTTCAACAGAATAAAAGAACACTGGAAAAAAAATTACAGAAAAGCTTGAAGAACTGTGCAACGAAGAATTAAATCACAGAACGATTGACAAAAACTTGGAAAGATTCTCTTTGAACATATCCAAAGCTGCAAAAGTATCGTAGAGGTAGACGTAAAGACCTGTGAATACTTTACTGGAACGACCACAATATCGAGGCAATGATTGCAGAGAGAGACAAAAAAAATGAACTTCTTAAAACAAATAAAATAGAAGAAATCATAAAGGAACTCATTGAAATTAGTCACAAAATAGAACAAGAAATTTGGATATTCAAAAAAGAAAAATGGGCAGAATTCTGCGAAGAAAATGGGTCCAAAAAAGGAAGGCCATCACTGGAAT
The DNA here is from genome assembly GCA_030710605.1 of Cordylochernes scorpioides. Classification (NCBI taxonomy): domain Eukaryota; kingdom Metazoa; phylum Arthropoda; class Arachnida; order Pseudoscorpiones; family Chernetidae; genus Cordylochernes; species Cordylochernes scorpioides. The sequence continues at coordinate 39,035,223 of CP092879.1, forward strand.
ATAATTAGTGTTATAAAACTCAAAACCAACACTAATCCTCCAATACTCTAACCGATATGAACAGCGAGAATGAACAAACAGATGGCTGACATAATTTCTGAATATCTTTCAAGCACTTCCAGACTCAGCTATACGAATGAAGGCAGGACTCTAAAAAATAATATAAACAAGTTAGTTAAACAAGCAAGAAATTACCATCAACAAGATATGTACTCGAGAGACTTCACACTGAATGAACTAAATTCATCAATAGGAAAGTTAAATCCAAGATGTCACCTGGAGATGCTCTAATCTTTGGTCAAATGATTAAACACTTTGGAGACGAAGCTAAAAATCAACCCTTACGAATACTGAACATTTCATAGCAAACTGGTAAACTACCAAAGAATTGGAAGATATCAATTATAGTGCCAATACTGAAACCAAACAAAGATGCTAAGGAATGCAAGAACTATCGGCCAATTGCTCTTACCAGCATACTTTGTAAAATAACAGAATAAATTATCCACTCTAGGCTCATAGTCTTGCTCACTAACAATAATAAAATAAACTTCTACCAAACTGCCTAAAGATCCAGACACTGTACAACTGATAAACTGTTCTACTTCTGTCAATCAATAATAGATTTCTAGGAAAAACCGCCAAAGAAGACAACGGCCGTATTCCTGGATATGACCTCAGCTTTTTTTCGAGTGTAGAAATTATTTGAAAGGCTGAACAACATCGGAGTAAGAGGAAAAACCTTAATCTGGATTGCAGACTTCTTATGGGGAAGAAGGATAAAGGTTCGGGTCAATGGAACATTTTCCAAGGACCGAAGAACATGGGCTGGTGTACCTCAGGGATCTGTGCTCAGTCCTCTACTCTTCTCGCTATATATTAACTGTTGTTTATGTAAATAGATGAATATTATTTGTATTATTTAAAGCCTCATTATGTATAAAATATATGTATATATAAATTGGACATTTGTTGTTGGCCATGGTCAAGTTTGAGCTCTTGTACGTCTAATTACGACATAACAAAAGTTGCGACGAGGATGCGCGATCTACAGAGCCAGTAAAAAGCTGAGGAAAACGGCGTCTATGCAAGTATAACAACTACATCTTTTAAACAAATCTGACTCTTGGATTATGGAGAGGAAAAATAGGAAAATGGGTAAAGATTACATCTTTTAAACTATCTGAATCAAGAAAACAAAGGAGTAGAAAAGATCAGCATGACAAGTTCAAAGTTAATAATACCTTTTAGATGCTATAGCCCAGTGGAGGACACTTCGATCTTTTTGTACAAAAATTTGAGGCTTTCTTTTTGGCATCTGAAGAAGGAGATTAAAGTGCTGATTTTTACCTCGCTACCAGATTCAGAAACTTTGAAGCAGGGAAACGACATTTTCTTCCTGGTCTAATGAAAGATCAACCCTATGATACTATCATTCAAAGAATTAAACTGCATTTGGATCCAAAGAAGAAAGTGATACCACAGCGATGCAGATTTTTAAAGAGAATTCAACAGGAAGGAGAATCAATTTCGGAATATCTTAGAGAATTGAAACATTTGGCAATAAATTGTAATTTCGTCGATATGTTGGGAAATATGATGCGAGACCGTTTTGTGGCTGGAATCAAGTCGGAAATCCTGCAAAAGAAGCTACTACAAGAGGACGACGATGTCACCCTGGATAAAGTTTTTGCAGTGGCGATCTCGCTCGAATTGGCGGAGATAAATACAAGAGAATTACAAAATAAATTAGTGGCCAAGATATCCCCTGTGAATTGAAAGGATAAAAAGGGCTAGTACAATTATAGTACGGCGCAGTATAGGCCTTTCAGGCAAAGTGGCAAAGGTAAAATAGTGTGTTATAGATGTGGTGAAAGACATTCACACATGGCATCTGTTTTACCTCATAGAACAAATACTTGTTTTAAAATGTAATAAAATGGGTCATTTAAGTAGGGTCTGCAAAGCTAGTAAAAGAATGGGGGGATGTAAATTTGTACAAGAGGACTCTATATATTCTGTACAGGGCGAAACTGATGCCACAATAAATTTAACAGTAGATGATTATTCTTTGTGCTTTACAATAGATACAGGAAGTTCAGTGACGTTAATACCTAAAGATATTTATAAGAATTATTGGCAAGGTAAAAGATTATTTTTAACAAATTTAAGATTAAAATCCTTTTGTGGTAAATCAATAGAGATTATAGATCAAAGAAATGTTTTTGTAAAAGAAGCCAACCAATATTTACGATTAATAGTTGTAAATGAAAAAATCCAGGTAATTTTATTAGGAAGAGAATGGCTTAAACAGTTGAAACTTGATTATTCTATATTGTTTAGCATTAAAATTTTAAATAATGAATATAATAGAAATATATTTAAATAAATAAAAATTGATGGATAGGTATGCAGATTTGTTTAACAAAGATTTGGGCTGTCTAAAGGACGTTAGAATAAATTTTAATTTAAAAAAGGATGTGACTCCTGTGTTTTGTAAGGCCAGAAATTTACCTTTCTCTCCAAAAAACAAAGTAGAGAATGAAATTGATCGTTTAGTGAATTCTTGCATTTTATAACCTATAGTTCATGCATATTGGACCGCTCCAATAGTACCGGCATCAAAAAAGGATGGTAGTGTAAGGATATGTGGTGATTTTAGATGTACAGCTAATAAAGCAATAGAATTAGATAGGTATCCCATTCCATCGATCGATGAGATCTTTTCAAAATTATCTACAAGCACCGTACTTTCGACTCTAGATCTATCACAGGCTTACTTACAAGTAATGTTAGCTGAGGAAGCCAAAACTGTTGTTGATATAAACACAACAAAGAGGTTGTTTTCTTATAAAAGACTACCATATGACGTAGCGGTAGCACCAAATAAATTTCAGAGGATTATGGAAGGCCTATTTTCTGATTTGCCAGGTGTGGCCTGCTACATAGATGATATTTTGGTTGCAGGAAAAGACTTTGAAGATCATGAACAAAAGTTGGATCTAGTGTTTAGATGATTGCTAGAAAAAGGTTTAAAGTTAAACAGATATAAATGTAAATTTAAAAAGAAATCGGTGGAATATTTAGGGTTTAAAATGGATAAATATGGACTGCATCCCTTAGAAAATAAAATTAAAGCAGTGATAGAGGCGCCTGAACCTAAAGAATGTTTCGCAATTGAGATCTTTCATAGGACTCTTAATTTATTATTATAGATTCATAAAGAATATAGCAAACATTTTAGCTCTATTCTATCAACTTTTGAATAAAAATTGTAGATGGAATTGGACGAAAAAATATCCAATGTTATTTTAAAAATGTAAATCATTATTAATGGACTATGGACTAGGCGTAATTCTGAGTCATAGAAATGATAGAAAGGAAGAATGCCCTATAGCCTTTACTTCTAGAACATTAACTGAAGCGGAAAAACGTTTCTCTCAACTAGAAAAGAAAGCGTTGAGCATAACTTTTGGCGTTGAGAAATTCAGACAATACTTACTGGGACGAAAATTTGTATTGGTCACATACAACCGACCCTTAATTCATATATTTTCACCTCATAAACCAATTCGCATATGTGCATCATCCAGAATTAAAAGATGGTCCTTAAAATTAGCTGCATTTAATTATACTGTGGAATTTCGAAAAACTAGTGATAATTCCAATGTTGACGCATTGTCACGTCTTCCTTTAGAATCGAGTGTCAGGGAGTCTCTTGATGAAGAACAGATACTTCTTCTTAGGAAGTCGAATGAGGTACCGTTCTCTTTTATGGAGGTGGCTAATGAGACGCCCCAAGATAAAATACTGTCTATAGTATTAAGGAATGTTATAGAAGGCAACTAGAAATTCACAAGGGTACCGAGAGAAAACCCACTAGCTCCTCATTATAAGATCAATGAGGAATTAAGTTTGGAGTTTGGTTGTCTTCAATGGCGTGAAAGAGTGGTAATTCCCCAAAAATTAAGATCTTTAATTTTAAATGACTTGCATGAAATACACATGGGGATTGTTAAAATGAAGATGATTGCCAGACGGTATTTTCTGGTGGCCAGGCATTGACAGTAACATCGAGGAGTTAACTAGAGAATGTAGAGTATGCCAAGAATCGGCAAGCATGCCCCCGACTACCATCTCGGAATGGACTTGGCCCGAAAAACCGTGGCATCGACTTCATCTTGATCTAGCGGGTCCGTTCATGGGAAGAATGTTTTTGGTTCTCGTGGACGCATACTCAAAGTGGATAGAAATTTTTATCATCAAATATATTACCAGAAAAACGATTATAAGTCATCTTAGAGAAATTCTCGCCAGAATTGGATTGCCCTAATTTTTTGTTACAGATAACGGAAGACAGTTTGTCTTCGGTGAATTCGAGCAATTTACCAAAATGAATGGTATACGGCACACTAAGACCAGTCCGTATAATCCTAGTACAAATGGTTTAGCTGAGAGATATGTAAGAGAGTTTAAAAACCTTTTGAGAAAGAATAATGGGAAGGATGATTTAGAGACGAATCTACAAAGTTTCCTATTTGCTCATAGAGCATTCCCCCAAACTGTAATAAAGGAATTCCCCGGCGGAACTGCTAATGAAGAGAAGTTTAAGATCAAGATTCTCGAATTTAATACCAAGATGGGAAATCCGCGAGAGGTATTTCATGAGGCCGTAAGAAGGCAGGAGCAGTTTACTACAGGTTGTGAGGTTTTTTTTTACGCAACTATGTAACTGGACCTAAACGGTAAAAGGTACCATTTTGGAATTATTGAGCTACAGTCACTACCTTATAAGTTGCGAGGGCGTCGTGTATAAGAGGCATATCAATCAATTGCGACCTGTGAGAAAGAAACAAGTGGAGACAAGAAATTTGATACTTCCTCGAACATCAGGAGAGAAGCCTGTAGGTGGAAGTCAGAAATAAAGTGAAGAGGAGGTTCCAGAGGTTACATCAGGAAACAAGGAGGAGACTGTTTCTGTGCACGTACCCTCTTGCACTCCTATACCAGGGCCTGTTGCTGTGCACGTGCCCTCTTGCTCTCCTGAACCGGAGGCTGCCGCTGTGTAAGTGCCCGTCCGCAGTTCTAAACCTCAGAGAGCCAGGAAACCCCTAGACCGGCTGGAGTATTATCAAGGGGGGAGATGTGCTGTGTATGTAAATAGATTAATATTATTTGCATTCTTTAAAGTCTCATTATTTAAGAATATATGTGTATATAAATTGGACATTTTTTGTTGGCCAAACGAAAATAATCTGAGGCTCTTTATTGGACACGACAAAAACAAAAACATAATTCCAGAGTAAAATAAATCATCAGAGATAGATAAATATTTTTCAAATGAATTAAAATAAATATAATCGATACTGAGAGAGAGTTGAATTTAAAAAATAGAAAATTATTATTTTCGAAATATAAATATCGGAGAGGATTCCAGCAAACCGCATCTAAAATATCAGATTTTTTTTTGCTACATGTTTTAATTTGCATATACCTATTTTACATATCTCAGATTGTATTTAAAAATCGTTAACCATTTCTTCTAACTTTTGGCGAAATGGTGTTTTATTAATTTATCATTTGATATTATTAGGGTTCTTTCCTGGTATTCAAAAAGTAAAAATACGTGTCGTTCAGTTATATTTTTCAATTTATCAAACAATTTGACCGCTGAATCGCTGATTCTGGTAGGGCGCCACCTAGCGAATAAAGTTGTAACTAAAATCAATTTCGAATTTTTCATTATTTGCCATAAAAAATCCCATTGCATCCTGAACACAATGGTGTTTACCGCATTGCTCTAGCGCAAATATTCGCGGAGTTATTAATTTTTAAAGTTGTGCGGGACTTTTGGATCACCCTGTATTCATCGTAGATCGCGAAATACATGGTGTCGCAGGAGACCCGCTGGTGATTCTCCACCAAACTCTGCAGCGGTGGTAGAAGCGCCATATTCATTGTACATAGTATCACAAACATATACAATTAAACCTGTCTATAGCGCCCCCTCTTGGGACTCACCAAAAAGGGTCCTATAGAGAGGGGGTGATATAGACAGGTCACTTTTAATGTAAATCGCATCGTACTACGTATTTAAAATCGGGCGCTATAGAGAGGGAGGCGCTATTTAGAGTGGGCGCTATAGACAGGTTTAACTGTATATATAATTATCATTTAAAAATAGTGCTGACTATGCACTTTTGCATGTATTGCCAAGATGTCAATAAAATTATTTTAATTGTCAATTGTCTAATATGCATGTATTTGCTGGCTTGCCCAGTGAAACAGCTAGGGGTTCCAATACTGGTGAGTTAGACCATCCAGCTGATTCGGAACTTTTTCGGTAGCAGTAGAAACTACTTTGAATAAGCTCTCTATAATGGGTATTTTAAATTTTTAATTATTTACTACTGATGAGCCAGGCTTTCCTTTACATTCTATCCTTTCGGTAATAGTGGTAAAGACTCATCCACATTACTTTCCATTACTGATATGTGTGTTGTGAGCTAAGAATTTCCAATACATTATGTCCTTGCAGTAGTGATGGTAGAAATTTGTTATTTTCTATTAATGATGGCACAAAGAGGTATTCCTATACATTTCACCCTTTCAATAGTTATGTTATAAACTTTTTATCCAATCTTTCTGATGAGTCAAAAAGAAAGATGTATTCTTATAAATTCATCTTGACAGAAGTGGTGCTAAAGGCTTATCACTTTCCATTACTGACGAACCTCGAAGAAAGATGTCTTCTTATAATTTCATCTTGACCGTAGTGGTACTAAAGGCTCATCACTTTCCATTACTGATGAGCCAAAAAGAAAGATGTATTATTATAAATTCACCTTGGCAGTAGTAGTACTAAAGGCTCATCACTTTCTAATACTGATGAGAAAACAAGCAGTACTGGTGATGGAGAGACTATAGATATTCTATTACTGTTGAGTAAGAGGCCTATATTTATAAATCCTATCTTTGATATACACTCATGGACAAAACTAAAGAAAGTGGAAATTATTTGGTGTCCTCGGTTGTCTATTTTTTTTTTTTTGAAGGAGACAAAGACAATTTTGTTCACATTTAGTTATCCCGTATGTCTTCAATAAAGGCCACTGTGTATCAAATATCTTTCAGGGAGTTATTGTCTGAATCCCGATATACATGTTAAAAGGTACAATACCCCTAAGTTCTGTCAATAAGTATATATATAGGGTTGTGTGGTGAAGACTGCGGTGAATGAACTAACTCTGCGACAGGCCGTCACTTCTGGCTCTACGACAGCGACAACGACCGCGTCGCCGCCGGATATCCGCGGAACATATCGGAGCACTTCCGTGCCATCCCAGGGAACGGGTCGCCCAACATCCCCGGCCATCTGGACTCCGTCTTCTTCGACAAGAGAGATGGCAACTTGTACTTCTTCAAGAACAACATGGTAACTATCTGTACAACAGATTTGTGAAGAAAGAACATCCTAACACACTGATATCTTACAACAATCTCTATTTAAAGATGTCTTCTTCTTCTTTCTTATCTCCACTCAATCACATTAAGGTATCAAGCTTGTAAAGCTTGAGACTTTTGATGGTGTCTGCCGGGGAAGAGTAGAGCTCATCAATGGATGAGTCAATACAGTCAATAATATGTCTTGGGGTTGCAGGCTGAGAATTGCACTTAATAAATAGTGGGAAACCTTGCAACCATTCTGGAAAGTCATTGTCCGTAGATGACCAGACTTAAGTCTGGAAATCAAAGACTGTTGTTCTCTTGGGAGGAGAGAACCGGTGCTTGTCCCTCCTGTCCCTCAATCATAATTTAAAGATGTAAACGCAAACAATATTTTACGTGAAGATAGAGGTTGTCTAGCCGGCATTCATATTTATTTTCAAAAATTAAAAACTTCGACCAGTTAGTTTTATTATCTCAACGATACAACAAAAATCTTTTGTCTTCGTCAGGAGAAATTAAATTGGCCGTACGGTAAAGGAAACATGAAACCAAATATTTACATAGTTAAGGGCATGATAATAAATTTGTTCTTTTAAATACATATTTTGAGTTTTATTTTGTGAGATTTCGTTTTTACTAAAGAGATCTTACTTCCTTTTCGATCTGGAATAGCTTAGTTCCTCTCCACTTCTTTCGTCGTGTCTCGTGAACATGTACAGTTGAAGTATTCAACGTCATAGAAATATTTCAAACAAGTTCCATAATTACAAATCGGCTCTGATTCAACAACATCTTACAAGATGTTTCGTTCTATACACCGAATATGACAAAAGGTTTATTTAGCTGTAGTCCATATATAGAACATTTTACCATTATAATAATGGTATAGCTTTAATTGGTTATTATTTACTTTATAAAAATGATTCTTATCTCTAATACGGTACAAAAACTGACTTCATACTTTAATTTTAAATATAAATATGTTAAGAAAAAGGCATCTCCTGAACTTCAACTAAAGGTTGTTTATGGCATCAAGAATGAATATTTAGCCAATTTTCTAATAATTAAAAAAATAACGATTAGTTGATATTTATTCCTACAGATGGCACAAGTCATCAAGAACTTTTAAATGATTTTAAACTTTTACACGATCAGAAGAAGCCTTTTTCTTAATTTATCCACCTGATTCCTTTACAATTTCACATTTCTGTACTATTTTTTTCATATAAATATGTATGTAGTGTTTTGGAAAATATGGTTATGCATGTGAAATGTATTCACAACACACATAGAAATGGTGTAAAGCTGTGTTCAGTAAAACGTTTCAAAACTGACGGCAGGAATGGAGAACAAAGGGAAGGTTTTATGAGCCATTCTTTCTCCCCCCTCAACCGCTAATTCTCCCAATTGGCCACTCACTCCCCTCCCTACCTTGTCGAGAATATTCCCACTTAGCTCTCCATCAAATTAAAAAACACAAAGCATCGTTTTTACCTTTTTATAAAGCAGGTTTTAGAGAACAAATACAGTTGAACTTCACATGAAATACACTCATGGAAAAAACTTAAGGAAGTTGTACCTTTTAGCATGTATATCGAGATTCAGACAATAACTCTGAGAGATATTTGATACACAGTGACCTTTATTGTTTTATATTGTAGCAAATTATTAATTATTTTATTAACAGATATTATTTTTATATTTATATTTTGCTACTCTGTTCTTGCCTTAAATAAATTGTTCTGTCATTCTGAAGTTTGTCTTCCCTAATTTTTCACGTGGCAATATTTTAATGATCCATGACAACAAGAATTAGGAATTAAATACTTAATTTATTCATCATGGTAAAAAAGATACACAGACTTTCTGTTGTCTATCGTTGGTCAATGGTCGTCTTCTTATTACACAGAATAATCCTTAAATTCTATCTGTGAATATTTACACATTAGGCATATATAGCATTTATTGAAGACACACGAGATGACCAAGTGTGAACAAATTTGCCTCTGTCTCCTTAAAAAAAACCTCTGGCGACATCAAATACTTTCCATTTCCTTAAGTTTTGTTCGTGAGTGTATAATTCAAAATATTTTATAACGCTCTATCTAGGAGGTGACCTTCATTTATATTTTAATTTCATCTTATGAAGTAATTTTTATTTTCACACTAGACCTCTATCAATATCAGTGTTAGAGCATGGTTTCACTGTTTATATTTAAAAAATTAATGTTTATCGCTTCAATCTTTTTTATGCATTTTAAATATTCGAGTATATATACAACTGAAGAACATTTGTATTTTTGAAAGCTATTGTAATCCGTGGATTGCATGCCTTTTTCATAAGAGGCGTAGTTTGAATTTTATACCAATTACTTTGTTGTTGGTGTTTTTGTTGTGTTCGTAGTGTCTAATAAAGAGCCTCAGATATCTCCATGCATCTCTATCACAGAATTTGCAATGTTTTTGCATTTTCCAATGAAGGCAAAACCAATTACTTTATTCACGATATTTGAACGAACAATACAGTCGTCTTTTAACAACAAAACTATTATTTTATTCAAAGATAACGTAATGTGTAATAAATAAAGGATTACGCGTCTTTAAAAAAAAAAAAAAAAGAGAGAGATGGCCCCCGATTCTTGCAAAAGTTCAACCCCAACCAAACGGGGCTCGGGCATATTTGAAGTGCAAAGTCGAACTGCTTTTCATATGTGTAGATATGTGGCGCATTTACAGTAAAAGCAGTCGCCTACTTCTACCCACCATGATTATAATGGCCTGTACCACGTGTACTGGACAAGACACTACTACTATATTACACGTCTCTAAAATCCAAAGCAGACCTATTGAAATTAATATATGATTTTGTAAAACTAGTTTTATATTTACATATGAGAGTAATAAGAGTTCTAAATAGATATCCAGTAACTCTCCATTAGTCAGTAGCTCTACATATAGTCAGCCACCTTGATTCCCTCCTTCTTTGCGTCGTACATGTTTCCCGAGCGGATTTTCATAATCAAGGTGAATATAGAAAAGTAAATAATAAATAAGTTACCTTTTAATGTTACTGTGCCATTTGTTGACTTCCTCGTAGTTAGTGATCGTTAATCCTCGCATTCGTGGCTTCTCTCTAAATAAATAATCAAGATATATACAATAACAATGTTACAAAAGAGATAAGGATAGGATTATAGATTATAGATACAAAGTAATAAGACCAAATCCAAATGAATTAATAGTGTACTAATTTGTAGTAGTGGTAACATAAAGGTAACCCAGGCTCCTGGAGCGTATCCATAGATCGCCAACTACCCAGACTGTCCTGTAGTTTAGGAGTATGTCTTGGTAGCCTTAGTGAACCAGTTCACCAAGTGTTTCAAGGCCGGTTTGTTTCCTGATAGATTCAATAGGCCAGTGTCATTGAATGAGAGCAGTCCAATAAGTGTAGCCGTTTGAAATCGCTGTAGTTCAAATGTTGGGCAGCTGATACTAATTTATTTATATTTGGTCTTATTACCTTGGGTCTATAATTTTACAGAAGAAATGATACTATAAAAATGAATGATACTATACAACATAATCTATTAAAAATATGTTTTTTTAAATATCATAGATTATTTTAAATAAATAGAGGGACGTATCAAACATGAGGTAGCACTATATAGGAAGTCTCTAAGTACAGAAGGTCTATATGCAGAAGCCAAGCGTTGAATAGATTTAAAAAGAAAACAAGGGGGTTGGTGGAAGGATTGTCTAAGCCGCTTTTTTTTTTCGACCGCTACGACCCGGGTTCGATTCCCGCATTGAACACTTTTTCTGATTGAAAAAAAAGCTCAAATGTTACCCGATTCTTGCAAAATATCCAAATCCACCAGCGAGTGCAATTAACCAAACGGGGCTTTGTCACATTTGTAAGTGCAAAGTCGAACTGCTTTCCACATGTGTAGACATGTGGTGCACTTACAGTAAGAGCAGTCGTCTATTTCTACCCACCATGATTATCCTGGCCTGTACCACGTGTACTAGGGATAAGCAAAAAAAGGTATGTAGTTAAATTAACAATGATGTACATGATGTGTCTACAGGTATACGGCTACGACCTGGCACGAGGTGAAGAGGGCTGTTGTCTGCCGGGCTACCCACGGAAGCTAGATGTCGAGTTCCCCGCAGCTGAAGGCAGCACGCCACTACCCAGCCGTCTAGACGCCGTGTACTACTCCTACACGGACCGTACTATGTATCTGATGCGTGGTCCACTGTATTGGACCAACGTCCTGTATGACAACTTCTCCCACCGTCGACATAACCGGGTGGCAGGTCCGCGGGAGATCACAGCGCGGTGGTATGACATCTGCGAGGTGGACCTCTGATAGGCTCTCTCTATTTAACGATAATTATTTTTCTTCGATTGGAATCGACCCAGGCTATCACCGCATAAATAGGAGATATTCATCAGGAGTTCACAATATATTAAAACTTTCCATTAGCTATGACCTATCTGAGAGAACATATTTATAATATCCAAAATGAATTACCTAAATAATCTGATCCAACCTTCAATGAACGACCATCTTCAGTATAAACCAAGTTTAACCAGGTTTTTAGAACAATCCTTCATTAAAAAGGTTCTGTTGTATCAAAATATGAAAAAAAAAAACGTTAAAATGTTATTATTTTCTCTATTTTATAAATTCTTGAACGATATTTCAATCGTTCCGATATCCCGCAGGTCTCTGGTAGATTTTTAACGTAAAAAGAGAGTTTAAGCATTAGTTGAATATTTACATATTTGCAATTAGCGAAAAAATTCTCTCATTATTGACTATTCATTCAAGGTTCAGAGTTTCAAAAAAGGAGGCGAAAATTGAGTCTTATTATATTTATTTACATATATTTTCTAACTAGAAAAAATGATGTAAGCCTCCCATTGTACGCCATAGTTTCAGACTATGGTCCTCAACATATTTTGTCTTTTGAATTATCCTTAACCATCTTTTGCTAACTAGACTTATGCTTCTACTGGGAGATCACTCTAATGTTTATACTTGGGCCTACCATTGTCGTCAGGATTGTTTGAATTTTGATAAGTTTATAGAGATCTAGGGATTTTTAAAAGACGAAAAAAAATGTGAATGTATTCTATTCAACAGCGCGGGGGGTCTATTTTAATTTCAATAGATGAAATACATACAGTGGATCCTTTCTGCAAAGGACACCTAGTTACAGAACCAAAGTATCCTTTAAGAGAGGCTTCATCCTACCGGAAGGCAAATGAATAGTAATTTTGGCGATTAAAACTGTCCTTTGTAGAGAGATGTCCTCTAGCGAGAGTATCTTCTCATGAAGGTCCTACTGTTTGAACCCCTGTTCAAGAAGAGTATTTAAGATTGAAAAACCTAAATCCCTGCCAAAGAAGCGTTTCATATTTGTATGAAATTCGAACCCCATCAAAAGAGCCATTCTAGATGTATATGATCCAAATACCTACCAAAGAGAAGTACTTTAATAGATTTTTATGATCTGAATCTTTTCCAAAGAAGCATTTTAGATTAATACTAGCTGTTTCTATATGTTTTTAGAGGATACCATGAAGACATGATAAATTGTCTTCCTTCGATAGGAATTGATGTATTTTTCTCTTCAGATTACTGTTTTTAATTATTAAAATCAATATATATTTTTAAAAAATTACTTCCACATAGATAATCAATTTTCAAATATAGGAAAATTGTGCTTTACTATTATAAAATATCAAAAACACCTTGCGCAATAGGTAGACAATAAAGAGACTGATTGCGCAAGGTTTTTGATATTTCATAATAAGTAATTTTAAAACGTATAGACCTTAATTATCTAAATTTGAAGGACATTGAATTTCACTGTCTCTCTGGTGATGTCTTTTTTAAAATTTCCTTTTTTTTTCACTAATAACCAATTTAAGCTAAAATTTGTATGACAATTGTAAAATGCGACAGGATGGTATTTATGTGCAAAAAAGACGCTTCTCTCTTTTGATAAATAGATTAAAACAATGCATAATTTGATATTCTTTACTCAGAATTCACGAATTCAGCTCAATGTATAGGTTACATAACCAAATTTATACAAGTTTTCTCTCACCCTAATTGAGAATATATCTTGTGCCTTTGGTTTATTCATTGCTCTACTATTCATAAATCAAATAATGCCCTGCTTTAATATATACTTTTTTATATTAAATTAAAAGATAAATGTGTCTTTTTGCACATATATGACAATATTTAATTTAAAAGGCATATATTGGATCAAATATATAATTTATTCTATCAATATTTCAGTTGGTTGAACGCCAACCTTGATCAAGGTGTTATAACATATTAATGTGTGTCAACAACAAACTCAACGCTACATAATTAATTATAACACCTTGATAAAGGTTGGCGTTCAGCTAACTGAAATATTGGTAAAATAAATTATATTTTGATCCAATATATGCCTTTTTAATTAAATATTTATTTATAGATTACTCTATTTTCAATATGACAATATATTTGTAAATAGATATTTATAGGGTAAAAGAGATTATATTTTTCATTTCTTTCACACACATATTTTTATGTGTATTAATTGATTTTAATATTTTTTTAATTCATTCTCTAAGTGTGCCAAATGCTTGTATATTGTAGAAACATCAATAATGTTTGCCAAATAGAATTATTTTAATATAGAACTTCTATATACTATATAGTTTTCTTTTTTTATTTTCTTTTGATATCTATTTTCAAACATTATTTAGTAAACGAGTGTAACTATATTTTTGCTATGATTGACTTGCATTTATGTATATTAAACTATAGAAATTTGTATATATTATTTTTCCTGATATATAAAAATATTTAAATTATTTATAAATATCTGTAAATAGATATATCTTGCTTTATTTTTGACAAATTATTGTTATATCTGAATTTTTTTGTATACACTAAAAAAAAAAATAACAATAACAAACGTTGTTTATTAGATGATTTTGTTTATTCTTTTATTTTATGTTTTAAAAAATGACAAAGCAATAAATTTGCTGCTTTACAAAGGTATCGTTTGTTTTTATTTATTCAATCAATCATTATGAAGCAGACGGGTTTAATAGAGACATCAGAATTTGAAATTAATTCTTTTGTGCTTTTTGGCCAATTCAAATAAGAGGTTTTCTCTCTAAGTTTAATATTTAAAAAGGATCGGTTAAAATAGAAAGGTCTTTAGTAAATTTACTGTAATAAGAACAAAGTATTAAAGATAATTGCATATATTTTACTTTCTTAGGTTTCAGGAAATTTTTAAATGCCTTGATATATTCCAATCTGAGGACTTCATATTGGCTTGTTATGTGACCAGTATATATTGTTATTTAAAGTCGAATCTGCAATTTTTCGATTATAATTTTAGGTTTTATACACGGAAACATTTAAAAACTGCCTCCAGTCTGTTGAGATGAGTTTTAAAATCATTGGGCTGTATATAATGACCTCATCTAAATGGCAAAGGTATGTTTTCTAATTCAGACTTTTGAGAACGTTATCCATAAGCCGTTCGAACGTTGGGCGCATTACATAAGCCAAAGGTCATAACGTTGAAATCATACAAACCCTGGCATGTTGTGAAAGCTGTTTTCTTTTTGTCCTACTCTCTTCGATTTCAACTTGACAGTACCATGATCAATTTCTGAGAAATATTTCGACTCTTGAAGGGTATCCATGACACCATCGACTCTGGGAATGGGGTAAAGGTTTTTCAAAGTTATATCACTGAGCTTTCTGTAGTCGATGCAAAACCTCCAACTGCCGCCCCTTTTTAATAACTAACATGACCCAAGAGCTTGATGACGGACTAATAACTCCTTCGTGAAGCATATCTTGTATTTGTTCAGAAATTATGTCTCTCTCTACTGCACTAACCCTATAAGGATTGTGTTTGATTTTACTATTATCATTGATATTTATTTAATGTTTTGTTAAAATGGTTACACTTAATTCTGAATAGAAAAACGGGATAGTTCTATAAATGTTGTTCTAGGTCACTTTTTGTTTCTTAGTTTATAAGTCTTGGCTGATCTGGACCTGAGTTCGGTATTTTCAGCTGTGACTTGATGAGAATGAACAATGAAAATCTCAGAGTTTGATTTTTCATTATCTTAAGGGAACACGAGTAAGTATTTTTCTCCAAACATGAGATTGCTCGTTTTCACAGTGATTAGGCATCTAGTGTATTCTGAATTTCTTACCTTCATGTATTTTCTATTTATGTAATATTCTATCAGCTTTTATTCACCCTTATTTTTTTATTTAATTCTTTTAATAAGTCTCTTTCCAGGATGAACGTTTTGAAGTTAGATTTCATTGCAAAGAAATGTATGAGGAAAAGCTTCTTAATATATTTGATCACTACTTCTATATTCCCAATCATATCGAGATTTTTTACCATCTGGGCCAGCCCAATTTGTGTTGAATTTCTCCAATTCGCGTGCGATATATATATATATATATATATTTTTTTTTTTTTTTTTTGCTATATTAATGTCGACTACTCTGAGAAGTCTGCGCTTGTGTCCACCAAAGCATTACAAAACCTTAAGGGGTGGGGTAGGGGTGTACACACACACGCATTGTTTTGGGGTGTCTCGAATCAGACGCGTTGTCTACTTTAAATCTTCTTGGACAGTATATTGGTTATATTTAAATATGCTTGAATTTGCACAAAGGTTGGTGTAGGTCTTCATACTGGGAAAGTCTTCAATGATTATTTGATTTCCGCCATTATAATCGTTTTTGGAGATTAAGGGCTTTTTACCTGTGTAAATCATTATGAAAAAAAAAATCGACATTGTCTAGCGATGTGTCTATTGCATTTGAAACATATCGGTCTAATTATGGAGCCATATTTTGATAATGAGTATCTAAAGCTTGCTTACCTAGATATTTTCTTGTCCTCTTGGTTGAAAATAATGTATTCTTGGCTGGGAGTAGAAGGAGTTACCTGAGGATTTGGCTTAAACATTTGCTTGCTTATTTCCACTCTATATACCTTCTCGAATTAACCTAATTTCTTTCAAGTATTCACAGAAGTGTCTCAATTGAATCAAGGGAGATCAGTTTATGATCTAAATGTGCTTCAACTGGTTAATCACATTATGCTGTTAGAGGTTTATAATATGATGGTTTGTTGAAGAGAGTCCTTGACTCGAAATCTCTCATTCTCTTAATGATATAATCACGAAATTTATTGCAAATCATTTTACATTTTAACTTTCTAATTTCATTTCAATTTTTAACATTTGAATACAGATCAATATATAATGGCGATATGGCTATTATTTGAAGTTTGGAAGACAAAATTTATAGAATTGTTTATATAAAAATGGGAATAAAGAGAAGGCAATACCTCTAATAATTTAGAGAAAAAAAGTTTTTTTTTTCTTTCACAGATTCATGTACGTCCTTTTATACATAAATATATTGCCACGTGTAAAATTAGGGAAGACCAACTTCGAGATGAGACAACAATTTATTTCAGGCAAGAACAAACTATGAGTGATAAACAAAAGATAAGCAAAAGAGGGAAGTGTACAGAGTATAGAAAAATATAAACATAAAAAATAATACTCGGCTAAAATAATAAATACTTTGTTACATAGCTCCTTCCCTATGGGAGCTATGACCCACAGCTAGCAATTATTGTAGATACTGACATGGATCTGACGTGCTTCTGCCAAGGATTCCATCGAAATCTTGGAACTTTGTCCCTAGTACCTTTGCGTCCTTTTTCTTGCGGCGTGAAGAGCGGCTTTGTCGTCGTATCGTCTATAGTGACATCCTCATCTTGGAGGGAAGTCTTGGCTTTGACACGGCGGTGGAATCATGGAGCCCGTCTCCGAAAATGTACATCACAGCACCCATGGCCTCTAGATCTTTTCGGCGATCTTTAGTTTGCCTTCCCTAATTTACCCAGCATCTCCACCAAAATGCCACGTGGAAAATTAGGGAAGACAAAACTTCAGGAGGAGACAAAAATTTATTTCAAGCAAGAACAAACTATGAGTGATAAACAAAAGATAAGCAAAAGAAGGAAGTGTACAGAGTATAGAAAAATATAAACATAAAAATAATACTCTGCTAAAATAATGAATACTTTGTTACAATATATTCAATAGATCACCCTTTAACTCAATTTACAGAAATATGTTTGATTGAGAGAAGTCTTTTAGCCAAATTGTTGACTTTGCTTAGACTTTTTAAATAAACTGATTCCAAGAAAATTAATCAAACATTAATGATATACAAGAGAGAAAACAAAATAAAACTTATAACATAATAAACAAATAGAAATTTATCTTTTTACGGTTAGCGCCTATTTACTTGTGATCTTACACACATACTCTGTGGGAACAATTAATTAATTAAACTTAAAATATACAGTAAAATATCCCCGTAAAGAACATCTAATTGCTGAGCCATAGTGGCCTTTAGGGAGAGATGTCCTCTTACCGGAGAGTTGCCAATTAGTAAAAATATTAATTTTGCAAATGAAACTGTCCTTTGTAGAGAGGTGTCCTTTAGCATGAGTGTCCTCTCATTGAGGTTCTACTGTATATACAACATAAATTTTGAAAGCAAATAGTGATATAATATTATGATTATAAACTTATAAAACCAACTTATACATACATGAATTTAGCATTTCATTATTTCTTTATTCATCAAAATATTTTTTCCGCATTCGATTACTCTAGCAATATAAATAGTTTCAGAAATCTCCGATAGATGGAACCACGAGTTCTAGTGTATTTGTGAGAGATTGTTTCAACTTGTTTTCTCCATTAATATTTATGATAGAAATACTTTTTGCAGCCATTTTTTAAACTGGTTCCCGGATGTAGTCATTTCGAGTCATTTTATTTTGGTGTTTGTAGCCTAAAATTGTAGCTTGCTTTGTGTTTTATTTATATATTGTAAAAAAGTTTCTTCTCTTTTAAAAGTATTTATTGTATGTTTTATAGTTTATTTAATGATATGGGTGGGAAGGATAATATAGTATTTTTTTAAATATCCCAAATACATATAATAAGGGTGTTACTTTAAATATATCTAGTCTAACCATTAAATATTTGATATTCAAAAGAATTTTTTTTTTGTTCACAATTAGAGCTATCGTTGAATATTATTATTAAAAAATAAAATTATTTTTTTCTTATCCCTAGTACACGTGTTACAGGCCATGATAATCATGGTGGGCAGAAAAAGGCGGCTGCTTTTACTGTAAGTGCACCACATGTTTACACTTGTAAAAAGCAGTTCGACTTTACACTTAGAATTGTTCCTGAGCCCCGTTTGGTTACTTTTACTCGCTGGTGGGGTTGGACTTTTTCAAGAATCTGGGGACATTGGAGCATTTTTTTTTTCAAATCAGAAAAAAGTACCCAATGCGGGAATCGAACCCGGGTCGTAGCGGTGGAAAACCAACGGTTTAGACCATTCTTCCGCTGACCCCCAAATAAAAGTATAAAAAGAATATGAAAATTCGAAACTATTTTAGACGCGTAAGATTCTTTTTGAATATAAACAATTTCTACTACCCTTACTGCAATGGAAAAATTAATGGGAGGGCCTGGCTCATCAGTGGTGAAGCCTTCCAGCGGTTTCGCCAGTTTTCCTTTGCAGTAAGGGCAGTAGAAGTTGTTTGAATTCAAAAATAATTTTACGCGTCTAAAATAGTTACGAATTTTCATACAGATGGCGCGCTAGTGCATCATAATAAAAGGGTATGTTTAATGAACTTTAGAGTTTACATTCTATAAAGAGATATACCGCAAGGTGTTTGCCTATGTTGAAATGGATTTTGACACGAGTTACGATCATTTTCAACCTGTATTTTATATTTAAACTTTCAATCGATAAATGCTGAATTAAACTCAACACAACCTCCCTCTTATTTTCACAGACTATACTACCTTTTGGGAAATATGAAAATATTTGAAAGGAAAGAAATTCGACGATGATAATGGAATGATTGATGACATTGGGGACCCTTTTGAGAACCAATATGAAATCTTTCATTAAGAAAAAAGGTATAGGCGTATAAAGTTCAATAACATAATTTTATTGACATCAATACACACAAAAGTGCACAGTCTGTGCTATTAATTTACAATGCGAATAATAATCAATTTGATGCATTAGCACGCCGTTATAAGAATTTTGAATTATATTTGATGCGTATGATTCTTTTAAAAAATAAATCGATTTTCTACTGCTCTTACTGCAATGATAAAATAATGGGAGAACCGGGATCATCAGTTGTGAACCCTCACAACGGTTTCCCCAGTTTAATCTACCATACCGAAACCGTTACCGCTGGGAGGGTTCACCACTAATGAGATAGGTCCTCCCATTGTTTTATCATTGCAGTAAGAACAGTAGAAAATTGATTTAATCTAAAAATAATCATACGCGTAAAAATAGTTCAAATTTCTTATATTGATTAAAACAAAATATTTAGATATATGTTGTGGTAAGTTGATCCAATTTACATATTGTTGTGGTAGGCAGGTTATGCAGTCATGGACCAGAGTAGTTTCAGGCGTCAATGGGTAACACAAAGGACGAGGCAGGTTGGATGTCACCTCAAAAAGAGACCAGCGCTGAAGACGTGGACAAGGTCCAGGGGGGTGTGATCTACATGAGAGGCAGAGATGAACTGTTGTTATCCAATTGTGTTTGTCGGTTAGAGGAGGAGGGAGTGAAACAAACTAACTGTAATCGGAGACCCTTGTCCTATCTTGACCCCGGCGGAATCTCAATCAAACTAATAATCCTGTTTTGTATTACATGATGGACAAACTGGCGAGTTGGATTGTGTCCACATTTTGGGCTGTTACACTTTAATTATTTTACATTTGAAATTTAGCATATATTAAAATATTTTAGAACATATATATGCTTATAAAGAAATTGAGAAGCATTAGAATCTCGGTAGAACAAATGTATAGGTTTATCTAGTATTTATTCCAAGTATACGTAAAGCAGGCCATGGTAATCCTTTTAATTATTTCTATTAAGTACACACGGTGAATGAAGTTAGCGATTGTTTTTTTTTTATTGTAAGTGCACCAATGTCTACACATGTAGAAATCAGTTCGACTTTTGCACTTACAAGTGTGTCGGGAACCCTTTGGTTACTTTCAAACACTGTTGGGGTTGTACTTTTACAAATATCAGTCGCCATTGAAGTGAATTTTATTCTTCCAAATGCAGAATTCAATCCCGGGTCGTTGCTGTCGAAAATATACCGTTTATATCAATTTTCCACCAGTCCCCATGATGATAGGTAGGAGCTGGTGTGAGAGCTTATACTCTAGTCACCACATGTCTACTTAAGTAGAAATCAGTTCGAATTTTGTACTTACCTGTGTGATAGAGCCAGTTACCTGCTCTCACTGGTGGAGTTGTACTTTTGAAAATATCTGTGGCCATTGAAGCAAATTTTGTTCTTTCCAATGCAGGAATCGATCCTGGACGTCTTGTCGACGGTTTATACCACTCTTATTCTAATCATCATGATAATTATGGCGAGTAAGAGTAGCTGTGAGCTTATGCTATAAGTCTCTACATGTCTACTCATAAAAGCAGTTCAATTTTGCATTTACAAGATTCCATATCCTCGACAAGTTCCGTGTAATTACTGATATATCTTTAGTCCCGTTTAAAATTCGGGAATGTCATTAAATTCATTTAATATCTCATCAAAATATCACTTCAATTATACTACTAAAAGTTCAAAATGTTAAGTTCTCAGTGTTTCCAAAATAAAATTTCGCTTGAAGCAATTCTAAACAACAACAAAAACACAATGAATGTGACTAAATAAGTAAGATGACAAATGTCCTTTTGTAAGTGTTGAGAATTGTGTTGAAATGTTGTAATTAATGCACAGAGGTGAGATGTGAATTAGCCATTAGTGTAATCAGCTCCATTATGTAGCACGAACTGTTTTCTACATCTAGATTGAGTTTCGTAATCTCTTCTGTCGTCATTTTATTCTTTAATTAGACAGTGATCTCTGTGATAACTTTTCTAATTAACTCCGCCTTTGCCGGACCCAAGCCCGGATGAAAAAGAAGGAGGGGGAGCAGTAGCAAGCTCACTAAAAAACCTGGGCTCAGTTGGCCCTGCTGATAGTACCCTGTAAGGGCTCCTGATCCACGGATACAAGATATCTGTACTCCATGTTAGGAGTGGCTGCACATGGCGTCTGTTCCTCATGTCAGAGGCGGCCATTACATATTGGAGCTAAGTTGGCCTGCTACTGAGTAGCGTTCCCAGACTTAATGACAAAGGCAGACGCATTCTACATCACTTAGTCATAATGGAGAACTACAGGCTTGATACCCTAATATGATTGAGTGGAGATAAGAAAGAAGAAGAATACCTTTCTAATTGTATATATTCTTTAATAAAAAAGACATCTCCTGATCGTGCAATTAAAAGTTATTGATGGCTTGCGCAATCATTCGGAATAAATATAAACTATTAATTATCCCAGAATTGGTCAAATGAGGTACAGCTTGCACTATGCTGACGAGTGCCAATAGTCCGAAATTCGTACGTGGTTAGCTTTTCTTGATTAATCAATAATGTCTATTTGGCCTTTTCTGGAATAATTAAAAATCAACGAATAGTTAATATTTATATAATAGATGACAAAATAAAGAGAAAAAACGTTTCTTTAATGAACGGATTCGTGACAAGCTTTCGGGCTGTCAAGTCCTTCAACAGGTACAATGAAATGTGAGTAGACAGAACTATATAAAAGAATCGATCTATGAGATAATTAGCATATATGATATAGATGGCGTAATGATAAAATGAATCAAAATAATATTGCTGCTTTGTATAACTTATTTTGACTAATTTTGTAAAAATATAAAATTATGGTAATAATAAAATTTAAAACATAAATAAAGCTAAAACGGACGGAGATATTAACATAATTTTAGGAGGAAAAAAGTGAAATCTAAAATAAAGTATGACCATATGGGTAAAACCAGACAATGGAAAGAAGCATATACAGAAATAACGATAAAAGCGTCATACCAGAGGGAAATAATGATTAAACCCGCCATCAGCGGAATATTAGGACTATGGAAAAAGGAAGCAACCGGAGTGGGTGGAAGGGGGGGGGGGGAGCTCATGGAAAAAATTAGGTTTTTTAGTAGCCGGCCTATGGACACGGTTGAGTATACCTCCAATATGACGGAAATACTTAGTGATCATACCACGTTCATTCCTGTTACCCCAATCCGATGTCTCCACATCTGTCAAAACATTTAGGTTAAAGCTTTTACGTTTGAAAAAAAAATCTGGAAATATCACACCTGACCAATACAGTTCATTCACTTCTGATCTAAACAGTATCCTCTACATGTATGGACTTCCCCAAAACCCATAAACCCAACATCCCCCTACGCCCCATCATAGCTTATCACCTCTCCCCTGCATACAAACTCTCGAAATATCTGGCAGGCTACCTCACACCTTTGTTGAAAACCCGCCCACAATCCTTTGCCATAACAGATATTCCGTTCTTCATACAATCTATTCAATCTCTCAGCCCTGCCCTTAACTCCTCCATGGTATCATTCGATGTAAATTCCATGTATCTCTCCCTCCCCTACCAGCTCATTATTAATCAGTTAACAAAATTTCTACAGGACACCCATACAGTTTCTCAAACCATTGATTCCATAGTAGCACTATCCTCCTTATGCTTAGATTTCACCACGTTCACCTTCAATAACCTTTTTTACAAACAAATTAGGGGCTCTCCCATGGGCAGCCCCCTATCCTCACCCCTCGCTGAAATAGTCATGTCCACTATTGACCACTGGATCCAACAACAATTCACCCCGGGCATTCACATGTGGCGGAGATACATTGATGACATCTTCTGCATATGTGACACCGAGCAGGAAATAAATATTTTATCTGTTCTTAACTCTTTTCATCCGGAAGTTACATTTAGTTTAGAATCTGAAGTTAATTCTGTATTGCCGTTCCTTGACATACTCATTATACGCACCCCCTCCCATTATCACACCACTGTCTACCACAAAATCAATAATCCTACTTTTTACACAAATTTCAATTCCTCATGCCCTCTAGCACATAAAATTAACACAGTTAGAACTCTCACCAAGAGATTGGTTACCCATTGCTCCCTTCCCATATTCAGATCAATAGAATTATCTAAAATAATAAAACAACTAGCCCTCTCCCAATACCCTCCCCATTTTATACATAAATACCGATATAACCCATTTTTTGTCAAACCCCCTATAGTTAGTAGAAACATCTGTTTATTGCCCTTCTCCCCTCAATCAGTCTCCATCTCCCACATCCTCAGATCCCATGGAATCAATACATATTTCTCTAATAACAAAAGTATAGGTACCATTCTTAGACACCCTATCACCCGCCTACACAGATCTGCCGTTTTTCGGTCTTCTGGTGGATCGGTCTACTTGGTCTCGTGCAACGATTGCAATGCTTCCTACATAGGCGAGACCGGTAGATCCGTGGCCACCAGGATGACTGAACACAGTAGATGCATTTCCAATAAAGACAATAGATCTCTCATATTTAACCACATCAACATCACTGGCCACTCCTTCAATTTATCCTCCCCTACCACCCTGTATTCCAATATCAATAACAAATACCAAAGATTAATTTTAGAAGCAATTTTATCCATTAACAATAATAGTATTAATAGACATATTGATTTACCAAAGCAGTATCATGACATATGTATGAATCTATAGGCCGGCTACTAAAAAACCTAATTTTTTCCATGAGCTCCCCCCCCCCCCCTTTCACCCCCCTCCGGTTGCTTCCTTTTTCCATAGTCCTAATATTCCGCTGATGGCGGGTTTAATCACTATTTCCCTCTGGTATAACGCTTTTATCGTTATTTCTGTATATGCTTCTTTCCATTGTCTGGTTTTACCCATATGGTCATACTTTATTTTAGATTTCACTTTTTTCTTCCTAAAATTATGTTAATATCTCCGTCCGTTTTAGCTTTATTTATGTTTTAAATTTTATTATTACCATAATTTTATATTTTTACAAAATTAGTCAAAATAAGTTATACAAAGCAGCAATATTATTTTGATTCATTTTATCATTACGCCATCTATATCATATATGCTAATTATCTCATAGATCGATTCTTTTATATAGTTCTGTCTACTCACATTTCATTGTACCTGTTGAAGGACTTGACAGCCCGAAAGCTTGTCACGAATCCGTTCATTAAAGAAACGTTTTTCTCTTTATTTTGTCATCTATTATAACCAATTCAAGAGAAATTTCTTATAAGTCTTTTCAGTTAATATTTATTCTGACAGATAGCGTAAGCCATGAGAAAATTTTATTTGCACGATCAGGAAATGCCATTTTCTTAAGTTATCCACCTGATCCCAGTATAATTTCACTTCTGTACTATTTTTTAACATTGTAAACTCTACATTTTTATACATTGCAGTCTTGGATTTGATATTAGGAAAATATTCATATAATGTACTAGCAGGATTTTGCGTAAGGGGTCGGTGGGAGAGTACTATAAAACGTTAATTTTTGCCAGCGACGACCTGGGATCGAATCCCGTATTGACAACTTTTTTTTCTAAATTAAAAAAGCTCCAATGGCCCTCGATTCTTGCAAAGGTTCAACCCCACCAGTGAATGCGCATAACCAAACCGAACTTTGAATCATTTGTATGTGCAAAATTGGAAATTATTTATACATGTGAAGACATGTGGTGCACTTACAGTAAAAGAAGTCGCAAATTTCTACCCACCATGATTAATCATGGCCTGTGCCATGTTTAAAATATTATGTGAACAAATGATTTTGTTTCAAGTTGCTTGCTATTTGTTTTTCGATTTAGATTTTAATTGTTTTAAACTTCTATTTTATATAATGTCAAAAAAGAAGAGGTCTTATGTTTATTTTTTATTGACTCCTATAGAAGCTCATAATATAAATTGCTTTTGTATCTTTGTCTTTTTTCTCCTTGACCAAATTTCTTTCGAAAATTGTGTAAAATAATTGATTTGTATAAGCTTGAATATAGTCAATTTATTATGATGCATTAGCGCAACATCTGAAATGAATATTCGAAACTATTATAAACGCGTATGATTCTTTTTCAAAATTAAACAATTTCTACTGTCCTTACTGCAATGGAAAAATTAATGGGCTAGCCTGGCTCATCAGTGGTGAACCTTTCCACCGGTTTCGCCAGTTTAATATATCAGTAAAAAATTAAACTGGCAAAACCGCTGAGGGTTCACCACTGATTAGCCAAGCCCTCCCATTAATTTTTCCACTGCATTAAGGGCAGTATATATATTTTTTAATTTTAAAATGAATCATACGCATCTATAATAGTTTCGAATATATATATATATATATATGTGACAATATAGTGGTAAATGTGGTGAGGAGAGAAATAATCACACGACGAGTTGGAAGAGGAATCTGGAAGCCATCCGAGAGAGAAAGAGGTAGCGAGTGCGCTGTCCGCTGAAGGACTGTTTTTCCTGTGTACACAACCGGGGGGGCTAACCAGAATAGTCGCCAGGTGGTGACGGGCGGCCCCCTCAGGAATGTGAAGAAAAATGGTCGTAAGTTAGTTGTCTAAAGTGTCTCGCTTTAGCTGCCCATCTCTCTCTCGTTGGCTGTTGGTTTGTTTTATTAATCCTGGAAGAGCATATATTATGACATAAGGCCCCCGTTGAAGAAGGCTGAACATGGTTTAAGTATATTTAAAGCTGGAGAAGCCAGGAATAGAGAAAATAATTTTACAGTTAAAATTAGTTAAGGTAATGGTGACATAGTTTTATGTAAATAAAATATTGTATAGTACACGAGTAAATATTATTTACAAGCAGTTTTACAACACCGGGGAGTTTGACATTTAAGGAAATCTTTGAAAATATCAAGGTTATAAAAGGCTATATACAACAAAATCTAATGTACTATAAGGGAAGTGATATGGAGGAGTGTGAACAACGAGAAGAAGAGTCACATACATATGATGAAATTCTGAAGATCATTAAGACTGGGGAACTCTACACTTTAAGATATTTTTCAGGCGGACATGGCAAGGGGAAACTTGTCATGGGCTTTCTATGCTATAAGTGTAGAGTACGAGAAATGAGGTTGAGGTTGGCAATTGTGTGAGCTCAGGACTGAGGTAAATATCGAACTACATACAATGTTAGAACCTTGGCGAACAGGGCGAGGGGAAACTTGCCCTGGGCCATTCTACCTTATCTATGCAGTAACTTGTGTAGCGAGTCCGAGGGGAAAAGTCCCGTGTGTAGGTGAGGAAGTCGAATGGACTTATTTTTAATTTTCGAAGATAAAATAGTTCTAGATGTAAAGGTAGAATATAGGCGGACAGGGCGAGGGGAAACTCACCCTGGGCCTTTCTACCTTAATTATTTAGATACTACTGGGTTCGTAAAATCTCGTTGTCAGGTTAGTAATTGGTAAAGATTTCAGGGGATAAGCGGTTCAAATATCTTTGATCATCTTGATTGTAAGTGTGGTCATGTTGCTTTCGTGAGTTAATAGCCGTTTTAGTATGGATTAGAGTGTGATTGAAGTGTTTATATGGGAAATTGAAGGTATTTTTAGGTTGGTCTCGATCATTTACGGGCGGTGAAATAAATTGTTCGTTTTCCGTATAGTGTTTTAATTTGTTGACATGAATTGTATCTGTCTCACGACTTAGAGGTCGGTTGGAGCGGACGATTTGAGGGGAAATTATCTCCAGTATTTCATAAGGTCCTGAGAAGAAAGGTGCCAGTTTACCGGTATCTGGATGGTGGTATGTTTTTGCCAAAACGAGATCGCCTACTTCAAAATCGGAAGCTCTATGTGTTTGGTCGAATCTCGCTTTGTCGCGTAAGTGTCGTTCGTGTGTCCTTTGATACGCCAATTCCCTGGCGTCGTCGAGTTTTGGGAAGTTTTGTACATGCTCGGATAGTTGTAGCGGGAAACTACCTAACAAAAGGTATGACGGTGGAAACCCGGTCACAGAATGTGGGGTATGATTATAAGTCTGAAGGACCTGAGGTAGTAGTTTGGTCGAGGCCGTCTTAGGTTGTTGGAGGCGCAACAGTTTAAGTTTGCCAGTAATCGTGGCGTTTAGTCGTTCACTTAATCCGTTGGCCTGAGGGTTGTTGCTTGTCGTGAGAAGTTGGCGAATGTTATGTCTAATCAAAAATCTACGAAATTTCGGAGAGGTGAAGGCAGGAGCTCTATCCGTCAAAAGTCGTTTAGGAGAACCAAACTGCATCACCTTTTTAATCACTTGGGTATAGGTGAGAATGCTGGTGGACCGCGATGGAAATGCCCACGCGTACCGTGTGGCATGGTCCACTACGACATGTAAGAAGGTCTGAGAATTTCCATATTTCGCGAATCCAGAAATAGTATCTAGTGACACTAGTTCGTACGGCAGGACCGCTGGGGGGAGTTGTCCCAATTCTCCGTAGATAGGTCCTTTTGGTGGTTTGACTAATTGGCATACTGAACAGGTTCTTACATGTGTCCTGATGCCATTTGTCATGCCGTCCCAATAGTATTGGGCTGCGATCAGTCTGGTCATCTGCGAAATGCCGGGGTGATTGAAATCGCGATGGGCTCGTTGTAGTAGGGTGCCACGGAGTGATGGTGGAACAATTATTTTAGTGACACCCCGTCGTGTGATGGTCATAAGGTCCTTGTCATTGAGGATATACCTTGTGTCCCTCCGTAATTCGCCCTGATGATCTTTTATTTGACCTGTGGATAGGAATCCGCAGAAAGGGTTACGGGAGAGTAGGTCCGCCTCGTACTGACGCGAGCCCTTGAGGTATTTGACCTCATAGTCGTAAGCTGAGAGTCGAAGGCTCCAACGAAAGAGGCGTCCGGTGGGGTCTTTTATGGTCTTTAGCCATTGTAAGGCGTGATGATCCGAGTAGATGACAAACCTTGTACCTAGGAGGTACACTCGGAATTTGTCAACGCACTCTACAATGACTAAGCACTCCAGTTCAGATATAGTGTAATTACGCTCATAGGAACGCAACGCGCCACTGTAATATTGTACAGGATTGATGTTACCGTCAGGATGTACTTGTTTGAGTACACCTGCGATGCCCTGCGTGGAAGCGTCGCAATAGACCTGGCATGGGAGCCCTTCTTGAAATAGATGTAACACAGGTCGTGTTGTGAGGTGTTGCTTCAATTTATCAAAGGCTTGTTGACAATTCGGGCTCCAAAGCCATTTGGCGTTCTTTTTTAGTAATTGATTTAAGGGGTGGCGAAGTCTAGCATATTCTGGGATGAATTTATGATATACGTTGACGGCTCCTAAAAATGAATGTAGTGTTTTAATGTTGATAGGAGTTCTAATAGCGTTGATGATTTCGGTATTTTTTATATTAGGTGTGTAAGTCCCTGCGGTGATGTGGTAGCCGAGAAAATCTATTTCATTTTGATAAAAATTACATTTTTTAAGGTTAAGTTGGAGATTTTCCTCTAAACAGAATTTAAAGAAAAGTCGAAGGTGCGTAAGGTGTTGTTCTGAGGAGTCAGAAAAAATAACGAAGTCGTCATAATAATGGGCTATGAAAGAGAGGTGGTGTTTGTGGATCAACTGGGTAATCACACGTTCGAAAATTTGGGGTGCTGATTTGAATCCAAAGAGAAAGCGTTTGAAATTATATTGCCCTTGTTGAGTCACAAAAGAGAGTAGTGGTTGACTCTCCTCCGCGATGGGGATTTGATAGTATGCATTGCTTATGTCAACGGTGCTAAATACTCTGGCTTTCGACAGGTTATCCAGTACCGTTTCTATCAATGGCAAAGGATGCAAATCCGAGGGTACTAGTTCGTTCACGCGACGGAAGTCAATGCAGAGGCGCATGGTGTTATCGCGTTTGTGAACGAGTGTCACAGGAGAGGAATATGGGCTAGAGGAGGGGGTGATTATGTCATGTTTTAGAAGTTGAGATATCTGGTCCTGAATTTCCTTCTGGTAGGCATAGGGAGTTCGGTATGGTCGGAGGGAAATAATCGTATCGGAAATAATTTTGAGTTTTACAGGGGTTATGTTGAGTGGTAATACATTGAATTTATTGATAGGGAAAATATCTTTAAAAGAAAATACAATAATTGCTGATAAGGGATAGTCAGTTCTGGGCGTTGTTCGATAAATTCTTTAATCATTAATTCTCTAGAGGCGCATGGGCTGGTAGGAAGTCTATTAAGGTTGTAAGGGTGAGAGGGGCATTCAGGGGAAGGTTGATAAATATTACTAAGGGTTGTTTGTAAGTAAGGCTCACGTGGAGGTTGAAATTCGTCAACGCCTAAGTTAACCGAGTGAATTATGGGTCGTTTAGGGTTAGAAGTTATTATTCGCGAGCCGTGCTTACAAGTGGGAAGGTCACATACAAAATGGTACAAATGTTTAGGTACTGGAACACTATTTTGAAGTATCAATTGATTATGAAAATCTATTGTTAATCTTAAGAATTGCATAACATGAATAGATAGGATACCATGTTCAAGGGGTGAATTTAAAATATAAAATGTTTCATTAAAATTAAAATTATTAAATTGTATTGGTAAGGTAACTAATCCGATTGGTTTGGCATGACTAGATATAGTACGGATAATAACATAATTGTTAATAGGGGTGGAACAAATGAAACTATTAACATTTTTAATATATTCAAATTGGTTTAAACTAATTATGGAAACATTGGCTCCAGAGTCAATTAGGAATGGCATCTTTAAAGAATGAATGATAGGGGTTAAAATAATTGCACTTACAGGCGTATGCTGGTTTAGGGTGCAGGTAGGTTCATTGAGCTTCGGAGGAGTTCTGCTGCCGAAGCTGGCATTACTTGGTTTCTCCCGAGCTCGTCGTTGCTGCGGTCTCGTAGACACCTGCAGGCCCAGTCGATCTTTGGGGTTGCTCGACGCTGTGGACCGCAGGTGTAAAGGTCCGAAAAGTCCGCTGGTAGGGCCTTCGCTGCTGACACTGTGTGTGCCAGTGTTGTCCGCCACAGTAACGGCAAGGATATGGTGGGGTCTTGTCCACGGTGGTGGAAGGTGCTCTGCTCTGGCGCGGTGATCGTTGTTGGGCAGCTTTAGTGCTGGTGTTATCCCCTTCGTAGGTCAGCTGTTGGGCTAAGCACAACCATTCTTCTGGTCCCGAGGGTTGTGCCATCTTTAAAAGGTTGCCATAGTTACGTGGCACACCGTTGGATAGTGCTTGCACGATGGCACTCTTAGGGAGGTTGATTGCCAATCCTATTCGGATCTTGTTCTTGTAGTAGGTCTCTATCTCGGCCATCGATGTGCATTTAAGTTCATAGAACTCTTGAAGAGTGAAGCTAGGGCGTCGGGGATAGACGGTGCAGAGTGACTCCTTGACCTCTTCATAAGTCTTATTGAGTAGAGCTAAGTCTTGTGCAATTTTGCGAGGTTCGCCTCTGAGTGATGATAGAGCCTTTCGAGCTTGGCGTGCTGGCTCTAAGTTGTGGAAGTTCGGCTGAGACTCAAGTTGTGAGAAGATGTGTGCGGCAGGTTCATCTCCGTCGTAGGTGATTGCTTCTTCAGACTCACGGTTTAAAAGTTGGTCGAGACAGAGGGTGAGAGTTCGAAGGGAAGCGGCTACAGTAGAGTCGGTCGTTGGTTCTTGCGGAACTTGGTTGTGGGTTTGTTCGATCATCGTGGCATTGCTTCTTGTTTTCTTCATACTCTGGAATATGAGGGATTTGTTTCCCGGTCAGGTCTTATCCTGTCGACTTTCGATGTGACAATATAGTGGTAAATGTGGTGAGGAGAGAAATAATCACACGACGAGTTGGAAGAGGAATCTGGAAGCCATCCGAGAGAGAAAGAGGTAGCGAGAGCGCTGTCCGCTGAACGACTGTTTTCCCTGTGTACACAACCGGGGGGCTAACCAGAATAGTCGCCAGGTGGTGACGGGCGGCCCCCTCAGGAATGTGGCCAAAAATGGTCGTAAGTTAGTTGTCTAAAGTGTCTCGCTTTAGCTGCCCATCTCTCTCTCGTTTGCTGTTGGTTTGTTTTATTAATCCTGGAAGAGCATATATTATGACATATATATATATCATAATTTGTATAGTTAATGACAAGAGATATAATTTATTTTCGTCAAAATAAGTATGTAAATATGTTACGCTTGTGTTAAAATGTAAATATGTAAATTCATCCGTGTATAAAAGCTGGACAAAAAATAAAGGTGGCAGACATCGCGGGTGCGCTGTTCGCTAGGCATAACGGCTGCGCCTCTTCATTTAGCTACGACATATATATATGTTATGAATATTTTGGTTGTTGTGGTTAGATAAGGCTTGATAAGACAAAGGATCGATAAGATAAAGGGTTGAGGTGCAGTCGTGATAAAAAAGATAATTATTTACCGTCAAGTAGCTTTTATTTTTAATTACTTGAGGAAAGATTACACATTAGTTAGTTTTCACATTATATAGAATTTATAAGTTAATCCTATATTAGTGATTTAAAAGGATTGATTGGTTAACTACGCATATTTACAACAAAACTATACAACGAAACTGAAAGTCTTTTTAAAAACGATGATAACAAAAGTAAAATTATCAATGAATAAAATAAATATTTTTTTTAAATATAGGAATATTTGAGTTTTTAGATTATATAATATTTTTAGATTATATAATATTTCCCCCCTGTGAAAAGATTCTAAAAAAATAAAATTTTAAAATAAAATTGGTAATTAAAATAATTAATTAAACGAGAAATCAATAAATCTTTAGAAATAATTAAAAATGAAACAATAAAAATCAATACGCACATTTTTTAAAAATAAACAAAAGAAAGTTTGTTTACAAATAATTTATATAATTATGAAATCATAATAAAAGTATATATAAGAAATATTAATGAGTGAAATATATCAAAAATGTATATGAAGCAAAAAAGGTATTTAAAATTTGAGTAATTATGACATTATGCTAGTTACACTTCAAAGTATCAAAAGCAGTAGAAAATGTTATTTTTACATGGTTGAGTAATGAAACGCTAATAGATGTATGGAGTGACATTAAGTTATTTGTGAAGGCTTAAGAATTGGTGCTGATATTTGTTCTTCATTGTCCATGTCCAAAATATGGCCTTCCTGTAAAAAACATGGTTTATCATCAATATCTATTAACTTGGTGTTAGAATTTTGATTTGCTATTAAGTCATTTTCTATGTTAGTGCTATAGTGAAGTAAAAAATCTGTTTCTGGGTAAAATAATTTAAGTTTATTAGAGTGTATAATTTCTGTTTGTTTTCTTTGGGGTAAATTGGGTTTATTAATTTCATATGTGACTGGAGAAAGTTGTTTTAAAATAGAAAATGGGCCTATATATCTTTGTGTTAATTTACCAGTGTTTGGATAAATAAAAGTTTTTACTAATACCTGATCTCCTTCTTTAAAAATGGGTTCTGGGTGTTTAATATCATAAAGTTGTTTGCTGTGTTCATGGGATTTTATGGTTCTTTCAATGGCTAATTTTCTTGCCTTTTCTATTGGTGTATGTGTTTCTGTGTCATGTTCTATATACTGTGGTTGTATTCCATAGTATAAGAATTTAGGAGTAAAACCTGTTGTGGTATGTACTGTTTCATTATAGCTTTCAGTAATTTTAGGAATATATTTTGTCCAAGGAATCTTTAAATTAGCATTATATTCACATCTTAACCTATTAATGATAGTGGAATTTAGTCTTTCTACTTTTGCATTTGTTTCTGGATGATGGGCACTGGTGAGTAGATGCTTAACATTATTTCTATCTAAAAAGAGTTTAAATATTTTGCTAAGAAAAGCTGCATTTCTGTCAGTTATTAATATTTCAGGTTTATTAATTTGGAATAAATTTCTTAAACGAGTTATATAGGAATCAGTTGATACAGATTTTGTTGGAAAAGCCCAAAGGAATCTACTATGGTGATCTACTATCATATGGATACTGTGTCTTGTTGTCCCATAATTATGTAACCCGCCCAATGTATCTAGAGAAAAAATGTGATTTGGGTGTGTAGCTATTGGCATCTGTTGTAGTGGTCCATAAACAATTCTGTTATCCCTAGACTTGTTAAACTGGCAAGTTTCACAATGTTTGGTGTAATTAGCAATATCCCTAGTCATATGTGGCCAATAATAGTGTGGAGAAATTATTTTAGTCATTTGAGTTGTTCCAATATGTCCATGCTTTGTATGTACTTTGCTTAATAATTTCTGTCTTAGTGTCTGTGGTACATAAGCTCTTTTAAAACCCTTCTTGTTAATCATATAAAGGCCATTTTGTATTTTAATTTTACCACTACTAATTTGTTCTGTGGATTGGTGTTCTTTTAACTCATTATATGTTAGGTAAAATGAGACAGGTGCTCTTGACAGCATGTCTGCTTCTATATTATTTAATCCTTTAATATGTTTAATGTCAAAGCTATATTGAGATAGAATTAAAGACCAACTAAATAACCTACCTTGTGGGTTTTTTACATTTTTGATCCATTTTAAAGGTAAGTGATCTGTGTGTAATATAAAATGTATGTTGTGTAGATATGTGTGAAATCTTTGTACTGAATTAATTATAGCTAATGTTTCAATTTCTGAGGCAGTATAATTCTGTTCATAAGGTTGAAGTTTTCTTGAAAAGTAACCTATGGGGTGTAAAATGCCTTGTTCATCTGGTTGTTTAAGAACTCCTGCTACTCCTAGACTTGACGCGTCTGTGAATAAATGACATGGTTTTGATGGGTCATAAATATATAGTACAGGTTGTGATATGAGTGAATTTTTAAGTGTTTGGAAGGCTTGTTCATGTTTCACACTCCATAGCCAAGGAGCATTTTTTAACAAAAGTTCATTCAAAGGTGCCCTAATTTGCGCATAATGGGGAATAAATTTATTATAAATATTTATGGTGCCTAAAAATCTCTGTAAGGTTTTAATATTATATGGTCTATTTAATTTTAAAATTGCTTCAATATTTGTGTTATTTGGTGTATATTTTCCTGAGTTAATAGTGTATCCTAAGAATTGTATTTCTTTTTGTAAAAATTTGCATTTATTGAGATTCAGCTTTATATCCTCTTGTTCGAATATACCTAATATGTCATCTAAATGTTTAATGTGTTCTTCATAAGTTTTGGGGTGTATAATAATGTCATCAAAATAATTTAAGGCATAGTGTATGTTATGTTTAGTGAAAACTGACTTCATAATCCTTTCAAATTGTGAAGGTGCATTTTTTAGACCATATGGAAGTCTGTTCCATTCATAACATCCTAATTGTGTTACAAAGGAAGTTTTATGTCTATCTTTTTCATCTATGGGTATATGCCAGTATGCATTTTTAACATCTAGAATAGTGTATATTTTTGACTGTGATAACCTATCTATAATTTGTTCTATAAGTGGAATTGGGGTATGTTCTGGAACTGTTTTTTGATTAAGTTTTCTATAATCTATACAGAGTCTTGTGGGGTGATTTGGGGTATCAGATTTTTTATTCACTAATAATGCAGGAGAACTATAGGGGCTAGATGAGGGTCTAATAATATCATATTTTAATAATTCAGTTATTTGTTTTTGTATTTCAGCATTATTGTAAAAATATGTCCTATATGGCTTTTGTGCTATGGGAATATTATCTAAAAGAGATATGCAAATTGGGTTAGTCTTTATGTGTCCTATATCAAAATTGTGCTTAGAGAAAACATTCTTATATTTATGCAATATATCTGAAATTGTTTGATTTGAGAAATTTGGATTACTATCTACTTTACTAAAGTCTAAATATGAATTATAATTTGTTATAGAGCCCGGTTGTCGCATACTGTGATATGAGTTATTATCAATAATGGGATTTGAAGTAGGATCTATAAGTTTAACATTTGTAGTTGGCATATCAAAAGAATTGAAATTACACAATGGGTTAATATTTAAAAGAGATGAATTTTTAACATAGTATGGGTCTGGAATACATAGGGTAGTGGCATATGACTTCTGATTATCAGTTTTTGGATTAAAAGAATACAAGAATTTATAATTTTGGAAAAGAAGGTTTTTTGAGAAATCTATTTGTAACTTAAATAAATAAAATGTTGGTAAACCTAAATTAAGATATTCTATTGGACTATCACAAACAAACATTTCTTGATACCTTGTAATTTTACCTAAGATAAGCCTAACTAATATTTTGTATAATGGGTAAATAAATCCTTCTACCTGACCTATTCTTTCTTTTGGGGAATTATCTAATATTTTATAATAAATATGGTTTAAGTATTTTAAAGGGATAATGGAAATAGATGATGCAGTGTCAAGTACACAAGGTAAAGATATTTGGTTTATAAATACAGAAAAAAGTAATAATGTTCTACCTGGATTGATGCGCTTCGGATGATTATTGTTCTTAAGTGGGCAGTCTCTATGGAAATGGATCTGGTTGGGTAGCTGGTGAGATGCACATATCTTGCAAGGGTATGGAGGCTGGTTTATGGATTTGTGGGGTTCTTGTTGGTGATGAGTTGCTGCTGCTGTCCTGGGAAAAGGCTGGTATTGATGAGCTTTGGAGGAGTTGGAGTTAAATCTTTTTACTGGAGTGCTTGTACTGGTAGAGGGTTGTTGGGGTTCTTCTTCTTTATTTGTTGATAATTTTAATTGTGTTGTGATTTTATACCAGTCTGAAGGTTCTTGTACTCTTGCAGCTATTAGATATTTTTTTAGGTGATCTGGCATTCCATCTGTAAGTGCCTCTAATAAAAGTGTTTTATCTAGGTTTAGTTTTTTGACTAAAGCAGATTTTTCCTTAAAATATTGTTCCAGATCATCTTTATCATTATATTTTAAATTTAGAAACCTACTGAATAAATTTGAATCTTTAATTCTGAAATATGATGTTAATTTTTGTTCAATTTCCCCCCAATTATATATATCTTGTAGTTCTTCTATGTAATAACTGAATGCTTCTCCCTCGAGATAATTTGAAATATTATTCAGTTTAAAATCTTCATCAAGATGTTTCTGTAAACATTTTTTGTTAAAGGATTTGAGCCAAGATATTATGTCTAAATTTTGACCATTAAATTCCGGTATTTCTATAGTATTTGGATTTGGCGTCATGGCGTGTTCTACATTCCTTTGTTTGCGAGACATTTTGTAAAAATAGTTTTATAAAATTTGAATAATTATTAGAGCAATTGGGTTGAGAATTCAGGTAATCCTGTCGGCTTATTGTTATGAATATTTTGGTTGTTGTGGTTAGATAAGGCTTGATAAGACAAAGGATCGATAAGATAAAGGGTTGAGGTGCAGTCGTGATAAAAAAAGATAATTATTTACCGTCAAATAGCTTTTATTTTCAATTACTTGAGGAAAGATTACACATTAGTTAGTTTTCACATTATATAGAATTTATAAGTTAATCCTATATTAGTGATTTAAAAGGATTGATTGGTTAACTACGCATATTTACAACAAAACTATACAACGAAACTGAAAGTCTTTTTAAAAACGATGATAACAAAAGTAAAATTATCAATGAATAAAATAAAATATATATTTTTTTAAAATATAGGAATATTTGAGTTTTTAGATTATATAATATTTTTAGATTATATAATATATATATATTGTTTTTATTTGTAATTTCCATATGACCTCCACTCCTGGCTGATCTAACGACCAACCACAATTCTGAGCGACCATTTCTTAAAAAAAGAAAAAAATAATAATCCAAGCTTTAATCAAAGACCAGGAAGCAACCATTTTTTGAGCGGTCTCATGAGGGACATCACTATATAATTCACAATGAAATATCATGCTTCACATTTTATTCACACTCATAGACAAAACTTAGGAATTGAAATCTGGAATGTCGCCGGTGGTCTTTTTTTTTTTTAAGGAGACTGAGCCAATTTTATTCACACTTGGTTATCTCATGTGTCAATAAAGGTCATTGTGTATCAAATATCTTCCATAGTTATTGTTTGAATCCCGATATACAGGCTGAAAGGTAAAACTTCCTTAAGTTTTGTTCATTAGTATATTTATTCCATCATGATGTATTAGCGCGCCATCTGTTATCAAAATTCGAAACTATCATAGACTCGTATGATTCTTTTTAAAAATAAACAATTTCTACTGCCCTTACTGCAATGGAAAAATTAATGGGTGGGCCTGGCTCATCAGTGGTGAACCCTCCCAGCGGTTTCGCCAGTTTAATCTATCATACTGCTGTTATATTGCATTTTTCGATCTTCCTCTCATAGTGATACTGATGCTACACTCTTTGAATTGGATTTTAAATTACTAAGGGTAGTAGAAATTGTTATTTAAAAAAAATCATACGCGCCTATAAAAGTTTCGATTTCTGATATTTATTCCATATTTTCACCTCTTATTATTCATTTAGGATTATAAATATTGTCGATATCTCTTAGCAAATAAAGATAACTTATAAATTTATGATAAGATACAATTCTTAAACACTATCAAATGAATATATAAATGAAACTAAAAGGTTTCTTAAGTTCAAACTGAAATACATTACAAGTATTGACATTTTACTTTTTTTTTCAATTAAAAAGGAGTCTTCAATGAAAAGAAACTCTTCAAATATATTCTATATGTATCACAGATGATTCTAAATATAAACTTGGCAATAATATAGAGAATTAATTCTTTTAAATGAAAGATTGTTGCGAGATAGGGATTTACAAATTCAAATATATTCCAAGCATTGGCATTTTCGTCAATTAAAACATAGTCTTAAATGCAAAAAAAAAAAACAATCCCTAATATAAAACCTAACATTTCAGAAGTGAATACTCCAACTATGAAAATGACATAAAGACTTAACTTGAAGAATTAGGTTGCCTGGCCGGCATTCATAGTTCTTTGAAATATAAAAAAAAAAAAACATTTCCGCTAGTAAATGTTTTTATTTTCCTCAACGAACCCTTTGTCCTCGTCAGAAAAAAATAAAAATTAAAGCATTTTCCAAGGCGTTAAAAAGGTATCTAAAAGAGATTCCATTTTAACGCCCTGAAAATGCTTTATTTTTATTTTTTCCCTACGAGGACTAAGGATTTTTGTCGAAACGTTGAGAAAATAAAAGAGAATCTCTAGCCAAAGGGTATTTTTTAAAGAATAATATATTTATATAAATATACAGTAGAACCTCCCTGTAAAGGACATCTAATTCCAGAGCCAAGGTGTCATTTAGGGAGAGGTGTCCTCTAACCGTAGAGTAGCTAAATAGTAAAAATGATAATTTTACAAATGAAAAATTCCTTTATAGAGAGGTTTCCTCTAACGGGAGTGTCTTCTCATGGATTATGTTCTACTGTGTATATTAAAGTTTATTAAACTATTAAATATACACGTAATCCAGAGAGTTTCTTCAATAATTTATTGAGATTCACAAGATTTCAAGTTAAAAATTCTCCCAGAGATCGTTTCCTTCTTAATTCTCTCTATGTATAAACATTCTGTGGAACATTTTAAACTCGAAAACTTGCGAATGTTAATCAATTATTGGATAAAGACTTATTGAGAATCGTAAAGATAGAGGCTGCCTGGCCGGCATTCATAGTTCTTCAAATAATTTGTAACGCTTTGCCTAATGTTTTAATTTTTGTTCGCTCCTGAAGAGGACAAAAGATTTTTGTCGAAACGTCGAGACAATAAAAAGATTTACTGGCCGAAGTATTTTTTATTTGAAGCAACCCATTGAGAAGTATAGGGGAATAATTATATTAATATATTTTCTTCAATTTCTTCTACTGGATGGAATATGAAGAATTAAGTGTAATATTTCAATAAAATAATCCATTGAAATAATATTAAAGTAAAAAAACAAGGCTTCCAGAGATATTAGTTTCTTTAAAAAATGATAATTCAAATCTCTAGCTTACGGGCATGGAAGCCCTTCTACAGGAGATATTTTCGTAACTTACGAAGCACTTAATCTCAAAGTGAAACATAAGGCTTACAGAGATAGATTTCCTGAAAAAATATATTGTAGCAAAGTATTTATTATTTTTATTAACAGAGTATAATGTTTTTTGTTTATATTTTGCTACTCTGTCAACTTCCCTCATTGCTTATCTTTTTTATCATTCATAATTTGTTCTTGCCTTAAATAAATTACTATTTAAATAAAATGGCTTATATTGGATCAAAATATCATTTATTTTTACCAATATTTCAGTTCGCTGAATTCCAACCTTTATCAAGGTTTTATAACATTTTAAAGTGTGTCAACAACAAACTCAGCGCCACATGCCGTCAATAGAATTAAGTTTTAAAAAATGTTATTTTGATCAAATATATGCCTTTTTATATAAAGATTTATTTATGGATTGCTTTATCTTCAAAAATAAATTGCTGTGTAAACCTGGAGTTTGTCTTTTCTGATTTTTCTCATGGCAATGTAATTCATATATATATATAGCTTTCGATGAAATCTCGCACTATATCATAGAATGCAAATATTTAGGTGATGAAAGAGAAAAAACTCTTAAAAACACCTTCTGGAGATTTAGCAACCCACTGAAGACGCTGAGAACTATTTCAGAAAAGAAAAATATAGCATTAGAACTCTATAATTTCTACAGATCAATTGTAAATAGATTCACACACAAAATAGGTAGTGAGGAAAGTTTTAGAACAGATGTGTAAATAAATCCCTTTTTAAACAAAGGCTCACGTGCACATGGGAAAAGGGAGGAAAAATTACTCATATCTATAGCTTTCATGCCCTAAAGCTATAGATATCTGAAATAATAAAAAATTAAAGAAGCTTATCTCTGGAAGTTTTATGTTTTTACTTTAAAACTAAGTGTTATAGATGACAAGTGAGTTACGTAAGATATAACGGGGACTAGCAGGCAGTTATAGGGAGACAAAAAAAAAATGGACAAAACAAAAGCCAGTCCGTCCATAGGAGGGGCCCAAGGTTTGGTGAGTGACGCAACGGTTCGGTCATATTGATCAGTTTAGTGGACCAGCCAGCCACTGTCTTATATAACACCCTGGACACGTCGGACTTCACCTTACGTAACATCTTTGGGGGAAGTATCTTTATTTATTGGGGTTGGTAGATAGCAAGATGGGTCGTTGAGATTTGTAGTCCAGTGTCTTAGGGGTAATAGGCTATCCAGGATGGAACTATTTAACCATTTGCGCTTTTCTTTTTTAAATAAAGGATGAATTTCTTCTTCTGAGGGATGGTCAATGCATCATACCGGGGAGATTTGATAAATATATATATTTTTTGCTTATCCTTAGTACACGTAATACGGGCTATAATAATCATGGTGGGTAGAAGAACGCGACTGCTTTTACTGTAAGTGCACCACATGTCTACACATGTGAAAAGCAGTTAGACTTTGCACTTACAAATGTGCCAGAGCCTCGTTTGGTTACTTGCACTCGCTGATGGGGTTGAACATACAACCATTATGGCTGGGTGAAGTATAATGCGTCTACCTTTGTTATAAGACTGGGAGCACTACTTAGTAGCAGGCTGACTTAGCTACATTTTGAAATGGCCACCTCTGACATGAGGAACAGACGCCAAGTGCAGCTGCTCCTTACATGGAATAAAGAAACTGCTTATCTTGTATCCCAGGATCAGGAGCCCTTACAGGGTACTATCAGCTGAGCCAGCTGAGCCCAGGATTTATAGAAAGCTTGTTACTGCTCCTCATCCTCCTTTTTCATTCGGGCTTGGGACCGGCAAAGGTGAAGTTGGATGAATTTCTACACCAAGTTAACTAAAGTTATCTTATCCAGAAATTTTCCAATTTAATCTATCATATCCCTTCAACTATTGTAGCTTCATTCTTCTTATATAGTCTGCACTTGGAAGTTTTTTCTTAGTGCATTTTCGCAAATACTTTCAGGAGCACAGCTCTTCAAATTAAATGACGCGATAAAAAATACAAAAGCCTGTATATGAGACAAAGTTAAGCAATAGGTTTAGCGCATACTCTGTGTCAATACTATTGTTTTCTTTATTTTAAAGTATTATCACGGATTCACGGGTTTCTGAATCTATTTGTAGTCTCGGCTCCAGGGTTCGGGTTATTTGTAGCCCACGCTGCTATAAGATTAGTGTCTACTTAAACTAAGCCGTATTTAGGAATAAGGACTGCTTTTAAAACTCATAGTAATTTATGGATTTTCGTATTCTCATGGTAAGCCTTTTGTGAAGTTCAAGTTATTTTTAAGTTCAATGTGTCTTATAGGATTAATGTGTACTTAAACTAAACTATATTGTTAATTAAATTTTATTGCCATCTATCGTTAAAATTTTACACAAATAAATTTACTGGCAATGTCCATATGTCCATAGTTCACTAAACACCCCTAAGCTGCCTTCCATAGAAAATGCAGGGTATATAACAAAACCAGTCCAATACAATAGTAGAGCGGTCTAGAGATTAACTTGGCGAAACCGCTGAGAGGGTTCACTACTGATGAGCCAAGCCCTCTCATTCAATAACTCATATCATTGCAGTAAGATCTGTAGAGATTATATTTGATGATATTTAAAAGAAACGCATTGCCAGTAAATTTATTTGTGTAAAATTTGAACTATATTGTAGATTTCATTTACTTTCATAGCCTAAAGTATGGATACTGCATCTCTTGATAGCCTATGCCGTAAGTGTTAGTATAGCTTTAATCCACGGTTTAATAGGATTGTTGTGAGCGTCCAAGTCGAGTTGACTTTTGGTGACTATATATGGACAAATATTATTCAAATTGATCTGTATTTTATCAATAGGATTTGTATGTACTTAAACTAAGATGCTTCGATAAATCTACCAACTCAAATTGACCTGTATCTTCTGCGTTACCGTGTTTCATGGCCGTCTTTTCGTGGTGTTCACGATACCTTACGGTGTGCCATAGGATTAGTATGTACTTAAACTAAGTTGCATCGAAAAATCTATTAACTTAAATTAACCCCTATATTCTGTAGTCTTTTCGTGGTGTTCAAGATACTTCACGGTGTGTAGCGTGTACGTAAACTAAGATGGGTTGAGGAGTTGATAATATTGGGGGAATCTATGGATGCCGTTGGTTTAAGAGAAAAGATAGTAACAGTCTTTCTTGACTCAGCCACATTTCGATAAGTTGAGAGTTGTGGTG
The DNA here is from genome assembly GCA_030710605.1 of Cordylochernes scorpioides. Classification (NCBI taxonomy): domain Eukaryota; kingdom Metazoa; phylum Arthropoda; class Arachnida; order Pseudoscorpiones; family Chernetidae; genus Cordylochernes; species Cordylochernes scorpioides. Next base: position 39,077,994 of record CP092879.1, read on the forward strand.
ATATTCAACTTGGTTCCCACGAAAGATGTCAGAGGATTTAAGCACCAAACCTGTTCAAGCTTCACCTCCAATAAACAAATAAATAGTTGAAAACTGATTACCTTTAATATTCTATAGAATAGTCTCGTTCTCTGTACAGGAGTTGATTAAAATATATCAGGTAATCTTATTGAAATTTTATATTGGGGGTAGGTGGATGAGTAATCTAAACCGTTTGATTCGACCGCTACGACCCAGGATCGAATCCTGCACATTGGATACATTTTATAATTTGAAAAAAATGTATATACTTAGTGGTCCCCGATACATGCAAATGTCCAACCCCACTAGCGAGTGCAGCAATAACATTTGCTCAAATTAGTCAAAGGTAAAGAAAAAGGGACTTAATTCTTTTGTAAAACTAAAAAGAAATATATGTAGTATAATCTTAAACACCTGTTTGGTAAATTTGGCCGATTTCGTAACCCCTCTCGTAGGATGTTATGGGATCGAAGCCACCCCTGTACTGATGAGGGCCATAGCCCTAAAACATGGTATACAGGTTGTTGGCTTTGTCTGAATTTGTCAAAACTGGTGTTGTGGCTCCTTCTTTATCATCACTAGTGATGCACAGTGCATCGTTCTGAGGGACAATTAAAAAGATAGATTCCTTATTTGGCACACAAGTATAAGAATACCTCTATAAATAATATTAATATGTTAAAAATATTTTCTATTCGGAATTGAGAGTTGGTTATATCAAATTTATATATTCAATTTATCTACCTTAAAAAAGATTTAGTTTAAATTACACCATATTGTGGTTGTGATACCTATCTCAAGTACGCCATGGTAATCATGGTTGATAGTTAGCGATTGTTTTTACTGTGAGTGCACCACATGTCTAAATATGTAGAAAGCAGTTCGACTTTCGGCCTTTCATAAGCGCCAGAGCTTCGTTTTGATTACTTGCGCTCATTGACAGGGTTGAAAATTTTCAAGAATAGAGGGATATTAAAGAATTTTTTCAGAATTAAAGTTCCCAATACGAGATTCGATACCGGGTCGTAGCTATCGAAAATCAACGGTTTGTATCACTCCGACACCAGCAACTTTATAAACCATTATGGAAATAAGTTGAATCCATGATAAAACATAGCACATCAATTGTGTGCTGTGTGTGTGATATTTTAATATAGCATTTTTAGATCTTCCTTTAATTTTTCCATTGCAATAAGGGCAGTAGAAATTGTTTTATTTTTAAAAGAATCATACGGGTCTATAATAGTTTAGAATTTTCGTATTTTATTATAGTTCAAAGTAAATATTTCAAATAGTTTTCTAATTTTATTTAATAAAAAATATAATAATATTTTTTTTAAAAGGGGAAGTTTTTTCTAAATTATCTATTTTAAGTATTATAGATAATACTACTAATACACTGATTTTCCATCACGTAGAAAAAAAATAGCAGAAAATATAAAATGTTTTCAAAAAATAATAATTTATTGAAATCTCAAATATTTCGAGGTAAATTTTTCCTCTCTCTACAGGCATTTCTTCTATGTTCTCTCAAATATAATCCTTGTAGAAGAGTATTTAACAAGAAATTCTGTTGATATTAATAAAATTTTGAAGAAATATATTGCAAAGTACGTGATTCATTATTTTTACCACTAAAAATAATGACTACATTTTAACTATTATCATCAATTTACAAAAGAAAAGGCATAAGACACCGAAATTTTTTTATACCAGGTCTATTAGTATGAAACGCGAAAATGGCTGCCAGAGGGCGCTGTGCAACTTTATTTGAGCCGACGGTGGCGCTGCTGAAGGCATTTTGTTTTTTGACTCACGTGGCATCAGCATGCGTGGAGTTTTAGAAAAATTCAAATCGTGGAAAATTTCTGGAGCCCGTGGAAAATGGTGATTTCCGAGCCAAAAAGTGCCCATTTGCGGGAAGTTTTGTTGTTCGCCTTCAACTGGAAGAAAAGTGCCACTGAAGCCCACCGAATGCTCGAGGAAGTTCACGGCGACCACGCTATGAGCAAATCGCAGTGTTACAGGTGGTTTAAAAAATTCAAAAGTGGCGATTTCGAACTTGATAATGAACCACGTGGAAAACCGCACCAAAAGTTCGAGGACGCTAAACAGCAAGCTTTGTTGGATGAGGACAGTGCCCAGACGCAGGGAAAACTCGCGAAACAGCTCCAGGTGTCTCAAGGTGCTGTTTCCCTACGTTTAAACAGCCTCAGAATGACCCAAAAGCTTTCCAGATGGGTCCCCCACGAGTTGAGCGAAAGGCAGCAAGAACGGCGTCTGGTAACCTGTGAAGGGCTGCTGGCCAGGCATGAAAAGAAGTCATTTTTGCATCGAATTGTAACTTCTGATGAGAAATGGATCCACTCAGCAATCCTACGCGCCAAAGGTCATGGGGCCTGCCCGGCCAATTTTCAAAACAGAAGCCTAGGCCCAATCGCTTCGGAAAAAAAGGCAATGCTTTGCGTATGGTGGGACCAGACCAGCGTAGTATATTTCGAGCTCCTGAAACCTGGCGAAACGGTCGCTACTAGTCGCTACAAACAACAAATACACAGTTTGAGAGAGGCATTGAATGAAAAAAGACCGGAATGGCGTGAAAAGCACAACAAGCTGATACTGCAGCATGACAACGCTTCAGCCCAAACGCTACGGTGGTCAAAAACACCATAAAAGACTTGGGCTGGGAACTCTTACCCCACCCGCTGTACTCACCAGACTTAGCGCCGTCGGACTACCACCTTTTCACATCTTTAAGACACGCCCTAAAAAACCAGGAATTTTCGAACTCAGACATACTCCGAAAATGGCTTGTTGACTGGTTCGACTCAAAAGGAATAGAATTTTTCAGACAAGGAATTCGAAAATTGCCTGAAAGGTGGTCCGAGTGTATAGCTAATCAGGGCAATTACTTTGAATAAAAAAATCTTTTGTTGTATGGAATTGGTGAACTTTTGAATTCACTGAAAATTTTCGCGTTTCATACTAATAGACCTGGTATATTCGATTAAAGAAGTTTTCAGGCAAGCTCTTTATCAACTAACTAAAACGTTCTAGTTAGCTGAAGAAGGGCTTTATCAAAAGCTTCTTTAATCGAGTAAATGAGTTGTGGCATCTTAGGTCTTTTTTCTTTTTGTAATTTGTCGAAATCCACAAATCTGTGATAATGAATTTAATCATCAACTAAGTGCAATCTACCGTTGGAAACTATGTACAAACTTTTATCTTAAAAAAAAAATACAATATAATATAATGCGGCTTGTGGTTGTAAAACGGCATTCAAAACTATTCCGCACGTGTTTCTTTTCAACGCGAAAAATCTAAATTTATTTCAAGGAGAAATAATGATTATTTATAACCTTTGGGATGAGGTATGAAAGGATGAATTGTGAAGAGTAAGGATAAATTATTTATTTTTTATTTATTATTCCGTTTATTTTTCCGTTTATCCTTACTCTTCACAATTCATCCTTTCATACCTCATCCAAAAGGTTAGAAATAATCGTTTTTCTCTTTGAAATAAATTTAGATTTTTCGTTGAAAAGAAACACGTGTGGAATAGTTTTTAAATGTCGTTTTACAATAAATAAATATAAATAAAAATTCTGGACAGGCCTGATAGAAGACGATCTGGCCATCCTCGCATCGGCGAAATCGGGAATCAACCGTTACTTCGTCCAGGTCGGACTGGCCCTGGCCATCGAGGACCCCGTCATCGCCTGGAGGAGGACTCTATCGCGGTGGGGAAGAACACCAGACTGATTATATATAGTTCTCTTGATCTTTTTCATGTAAATATTGACTAAGAAGTCAATAAAAGTGTTCTAATTGTAAAAAAAAAAAAAGTAAAAAGAAAGAAATAGCGTTAAAAATATTTATAATTTTTAGTTCAATAAAATAACCCTTATATCAATATTGAGTGAAAATATCAGGCCTCTAGGGAAAAGTATCTTTTCAAAAACTCTTTTTATTCTCTAACTTTCAGGCTCGAACGCCCTTCTTCAGGAGAAAAAACATGGTAGAATTTTATTATATAAAATAAATGAAGTTTCCAGGGTTAAGTTTCTTGACAACCTTTTATTTTCAAGCTTTCGGACTTGTCAGTCCTTCAACCGGATTATTACTTAACAATTTAATAATAAATACATTTTTTATATACATGTTATCTTATACATATTTAAAATACCTACTATATAATGAGAGAAAATATTCTACACTATTTCTGTTTGAAAATTAAAATATTTTGAAAATGTATGTGCGTGGTGGATGGATGATACGTGTTGGTTGAATGATATCTCTCTCGAGAATTCAAATTTAATTAATTAGATAAGGTTATATGCATTACATTATACCATGTTTTCTTCTGTAGAAGGGCTTCCGTGCCCGAAAGCTAGAGAATAAAAAAGTATTTGAAAATATATTTTCCCCTGGAGGCCTGATATTTATTACTCAATAATTTTAATTCTTAATGGCTACAGGCACAAATTAAATTATCGAAATATAGAAATCATGTGAATTACCTCTCTGTCTTTTTATTCAAGTTGGAAATGATCAACTCTCGTAACACTATTCTGTTGAAATACTTCTACTGGACTAGGTGCTTTGAAAGGTATTAATAGAAGCGACCTCTAGACATCAATTAGCTCCACTGTCTACTAAATAATAGAACGCGACCTTAGGTTTCCATAGGAACTACTGGCGTAATTAGCATATCGCCAACAATCATTAATTGTATTAATTAATCCAATGGGGTTTATTTGGGCAAGGTCTTCGTAATTACTATAATCAGAATCACCAAAACTTGGAGATTGTAATCAAAAAGCTCTATCCCCAGGGTAGATGAAAAATCCGGGTATGAGAACAATTGAGTTTTTTCATTGTTTTAGGAGTGCTCCGGTTTTTTTTAAAGGTTGCGAAGGCTGGGTATCAAAGCAAAGACCTTGACACGGGTGTCCATAGAGTTCTTGGGTGTGGTTCTCTCTTTCTTTTGTATACAAATCACTCACTCACACTTTGATTAATTATTTATGATAATACACGCGCTGTGCTATACTATGGTATACAATGGGGAAGTTTTATATTCGATTTAATTGTAGGGACTTTTGCTTTCAAAAGAATTTGTTCCCAGATTTTTTTTTCTTTAGATTTTATATAACCAGTGTCTCCTAATTATATTTTTGTGAAAAGATTTCAGTAAAAGTTGTTGGGTTTTCAAGGGTATTGCTGTCTTTCTGAGAACCGTTCAGGATTTTCCAACCGAACCCAATGTGCACAATAGACAAATACATCACAGTTTTTAAAGCCTTGAGCTCATTGAGTGTAATCCTAAACAATAAACAAATATGGACAAGGTCAACTTTAACAAAATATTCAACAAATTTCTTGTGATTATAACACTAGATATAGTTGAATCTCTTATGCGAAATTGTCTAAAAACACGGATAACCTTGGTCCCTCTAGAAGATGGTATCTATTTGGAGGTTGAGTTATATAAGATCAAGTCATTTTTGGCTGTACAAAAATAGTTGTTCTGGAGTTGTTCGCTTTTTATATAGGTCGCTCATTGGAGGTTTTACTTTAATTAAGATATATTTTATTTTATTTCAACACACAAAACGCGATATCCCGGCTAGGGATAATTGCGTCAATATACATTTTTTAAAAACAGAAACAGTTATAAACATATTATACAAGAAAAAGTAATCGAAATAAAAAGAGAAACAATAATATATATTAGGAACCTGAACATTTCAGGTTTGAAAGAAAATTACAATTTCAAGAATCAGAGCATTTTAAAGGAATGAAGATAAACCCAGACATGACTAGATACTACAGGAACTGCAATAACTGTCACAACACCCAACTCACTCCGGACCATATATACAGTTACCCGGCCATCCTTGCAGCCCTCTATATGGCAGACACCAATCCAGAAGAGGACATATATACGGACAAGACACCTCAGTTGGCCGGTATTGTAATCAGGGCGCATAGGCCGATCTGATCTGCTCCATGGACAAGACACCACCACCAACAAGTCTTTAATTGGGGACCGATGCCCTACACGGGATTCGCCGAGGTGCATAATTTATTAGTAGAGATGAGTTTTTTTTATTTCATTTTACTTAGTTTTCAGCTTGAATCTTAATTATATCTCTTTTTTCTTGTTTCACCTTATCTCGAATTTTTGAACTGAAAAAAAAAAAAGATTCTCTCATTAGAGATAGCAAAGTTTAAATAATTATAAAACTATTTTAGAGGCGTAATATTCTTTTTTTTTTAAATAAAGCAATTTCTACTGTCCTTACTGCGATGGAAAAATTAAAGGGAGGGCCTGGCTCATCAGTGGTGAACCCTCCCAGCGGTTTCGCCAGTTTAATCTACCATACCGCTGTTATATTGCATTTTTGGGGGACTATTATTCCGCCTTCTACAAGCTTTCAGGTAAGCTTTTTAAGGCACATAATTAGACAGGACAACATCTAGACGACACGTGCAAACAGCCCGCCGAATCTGGTACAGCGCGCCGCCTGCGAAGGAACCAAGGACGCACCAAGCACACCTAGAGCCCGAAGCCCCAAGGCGGCAAAAATAGTGACCACGAGGATCAAAACTTCATCTATATTGCATTTTTGGAACTTCCTTTTATAGGTGACTGTTGTAAGACTCTTGGAATGGGTATTTTAGAAGAACTATGGACATAAGCTTTAAGGACAGCAGAATTAAATATAATTATAAATATATAATATGCTTCGAGCAATCGCTCTTCCGCAAATATCAAATTGTGTCTTTTATTAGAACAATAATGTTACGATGTACTAGAGCGCCATCTGTTATCAAATTATAAAACTATTTTAGAGGCGTAATATTATTTTTTTTTTTAAATAAAGCAATTTCTACTGTCCTTACTGCGATGGAAAAATTAAATTATATTATATATTTATAATTATATTTAATTCTGCTGTCCTAAAAGCTTATGTCCATAGTTCTTCTAAAATACCCATTCCAAGAGTCTTACAACAGTCACCTATAAAAGGAAGTTCCAAAAATGCAATATAACAGCGGTATGGTAGATTAAACTGGCGAAACCGCTGGGAGGGTTCACCACTGATGAGCCAGGCCCTCCCTTTAATTTTTCCATCGCAGTAAGGACAGTAGAAATTGCTTTATTTAAAAAAAAAAAAGAATATTACGCCTCTAAAATAGTTTTATAATTTGATAACAGATGGCGCTCTAGTACATCGTAAAGTTTAAATAAAGAAAATTAATGTGAGTGTTAAATTAAAAACGGTTGGTGACAAGTTGGAAATTAGAGATAAGAGAAAACTTGACCATGTCGCTACCAATATCTCTCACCTGGGCATATTATATCCCTCTTGTTTTACTTTATCTCAAATTTTGAACTGAAAAAAGGATCTTTCATTAGAGCTAGCCAAGTTGAAATAAAGAAAACAATTGTGAGAGAGTTAAATCAAACAACGGTTGGTAACAAGTTGAAAATTGGAGACGAGAAAAACCTGGCCATATCGCCACCACCAAATCTGACATGGTCTTATTATATTCATTTTATCTTGTTTCACCTTATCTCGATTTTTGAACTGAAACGAGGGATTCTTTCATCAAAGATCACCAAGTGGAAAAATAGTGCAAACGTGATATTGTACTGGGATAAGGTGCATAAATTAAGAAAAAGACATCTCCTTATCGTGCAACTGAAAGTTCTGATGGCTTGCATTATGATGAGGGCCAACAGTCCGAAACGCGTCCCTGATTAGCTTTTCTTGATAAATCAAGAATGGGTATTTGGCCAATTCTGGAATTATTAAAAATCAACGAAAATAGTTGATATTTATTCCGATAGATGGCGAAAGCCATCAGAAACTTTCAGTTGCACGATAAGGAGATGCCTTTTTTATAATAAAAGCTCACCAAGTTCAAATGAAGAAAATTATTGTCAGAGAGTTAAATCACACAATGGTTAGTAACAAGTTGAAAATTGGAACGAGAAAACCTGACCATATCGCCACCACCACCATCTCTGACATGACCTTCTATATACAGATATGGAGACAGCCATTTCCATAATCTCTCCCTAACGTTCCCTTCCCATCAATGCGGCCATTACATTCCACGGACATTTATTAATTCTCATTAAAAAAAAAAAAAACATTCACTCACGCTCTCAATTAACTTTTTTTAACCTGCGCAAAAAGTTTTTTTTTTTAAACATCATTGCAAATATCTTTCGTTGATTGATTTTTCCTTACCGTTCCTTTTGTATATAGTGTTCTTGTTATAATAAAATATTTTGTATGTTGGAATAATATAAAGAACTATATGCAAAAAGGTGATTTTCAGTGACCTTCTGTTTAACGACGTGTTCGTATTTACGACGGACTCTTATCGTATTCCTATCAAGGTCTAATGATACACCTTGCCTGATTGACATTTATCAGCAAATATTGTACTAAGAATTTGAAACTATTTTAGACGCGTATGATTCTATTTAAAATAAAATAATTTTATACTGCCCTCACTGCAATGATAAATTAATGGAAGGGCCTGTCTCGATAGTAGATTTAAACCAATTCTTTGTATTTATATACCAGTCTATTTATATCTATATAGGTAAATTAAGGAACTACATACCTGTTTTCCACGCTTTATTGATAAATACATTCATGAACAAACCTTAAGAAACTTTCATATTTTTATTTCGCCGGTCGTCTGGTTTTCTTCTTTTTTTATTATTATTATGACAGTGGTTACCTCAGACTTGGTTATCTCGTGTGTCTTCAATAAAGGTTACTGTCAGAGTTATTGTCTGAATCAAGATATACACGCTAAAAGGTAGAACTTCCTTAGGTTTTGTCCATGAATGTTTTTATTTTTGTGTGATTGAGGTGAAAATTATTTGCATCAACCTTTTAAATACTTCACTTCCAACATTTCGACGACATTCTGTTGTCCTTTACAAGGAACTATTTGGCCACTGTTTTCTTTGATACAACTTCTGAATGATCTGGTATTTAAAAAGCATGGAAGCTAGAGTATTTTTTGCGTTATTCCATATTCATAATGTGTCTATTATGGTTGATCTACAAGTACACACAAGTAGAACGTCTTCTGTGGGAAACCGTCTTAAACATGGATTATAAACATGAATTCACATTGCAATAAATACCGCAAATACACCTATAGACAAAAAATGAGGAATTAGAAAGTCAGTAATGTTGCCGGTCGTCTGTTTCTTATTGTGTCTTCAATAAAAGTTACTGTAATATCTTTCATAGTTATTGTCTGAATCCCGATATACATGCTAAAAGATTTAATTTCCTTAAGTTTTGTCTATGAGTGTACACACATCTTGGTTTCTCATGAAAGTAGCTTCTCATTAGAGGTTTAGGTTAGTTAGTTTTCAAGTCATTTTTGTGTGTGTGATTCTATAAAGGTATTCACCAAAAGAAAAGGTTGCTGCCCTCAGAATGGTCTTTCTTGGGAATGTTTAAGACATAGCCAAATCTCTATCATTCAAGATTCTATCAATTAATTAGTTGAATTTAAAAGATAATTGCGCCTTGTGACAATCCATTCAATCAAATATGGGCTTTAGAAAGGTTCTTGCTTCACCTTTCCTATACATTTGGAGACAAACTGCCAATGGCTACTTACACGTGTATTACTCAAAGGCCAGCCTTTAAGAACTCTATGAGCCAATGGCTTGAGGTATTGGTCAATTTCATATAGATTTTGATCGGTCTCTCTCACAATATGGCCATTAGAAACTGGGGTTGTATAACACGGGGCCAGGAAATCGGCGGACACAGCCCTTGATAACATCGATGGTCGTTCCAATTTCCCCCAGCGCGACAGATTGTCCGTTTGTCAGCTCTCATTAATCTTTCTAATTATACACCTCGCGATAAAGCTCTTTTGGCAACTACCCTCCTTTTTTACTTTATCTTTGGTAAATTGGCAAATTTAACATTTCGGCCCAACTTCTTACTGTCCCTACATACATAGACAAATTTTAAAAAGTTAACTTTTTTGCATATTTGTGCGCGGAAGAAGAAGATCGTAGAAGAGCTAAGCCTCAAGTAGATAATCTAGAAAATCATTGCGGTATGCAGCCGTGCATTATCCTGTTAGAAATTTGCTCAAGAATGGAGATAGACCGAGGTCTAAGGACCTTATCCACATTGCGTTGGCTTTCCAAGATGCCACGTAAAACAAGAAAGGTCTGGCTATCCTAAGTGATTCCCCATAACTTATAGAATGATGTTTGTAATCGTAAAGATGACGTTCGACAAGAAAGGTGTAATTGTGCTTGATTATCTGAGGTTCTTCAAATCAATATACAGTGATCATCTGACCTCAACACAAAGTTTCATTCATCACTAAAAACCTCTAATAGCAATTCAGTTGGGTTTCCAGATCCTAGTGATCGGAATCATTATACACGAAGACTCTTGTGTTATTGTATTATTGGTAGGACACGCAAAGGGCAATGAGATCGCAGATTCGCTTCCTCAAGGCGCTTTGAGAAGAATTTTAAACACATCGGAACCCCAACTTCAGCCTGTTTGGTAGACGAGTTCATGGTGGGATCTGTCCATGATTGATGCAACTTCCAGCAATCCCCTATACTCGTTGTCCCTATAATACGTTCTGTGTTGGTTCACCGGGTACCATCTTGTCTCCAATGTTTCCAACACAATCGGACGAAGTTAAAACGATTGATGTGACGTGTCAGACTGATATCTGACCATCTCGACATTTTCATATTGCTGATAATGCCTTTCTGAAACTGTGTGTGTGTGTCAATTGAGAATAATGTCTTGTCCTGAGTTAACCTGGCATTCTTGTTACTTTTCATAACGATTTCAGGTTCTTATTGGCTTAATGGATCATACAATACGAGCTTCTCTTAATCAGAATCTCTCTAAAACTTACTCTATCGCTTCTGAGTGTTCAATTAAGTGCATTCGCACCAAACTCATCGTATTATATACTTATTTATATGACATATTTGCATAGTTAGGAACTTGTAGCACGCTTTCATCTTGGCTTGCAAACTTTATTGTCCGTAAATGTGTGCAAAATATAGACGCAAATATGAATGCGCAATTCACTCACTTTGTGTATTAATTTTTTTTAAAATAAAGAGCGAGATAGCGTATAATTGTATTAATATCTATTTTGATTGGTAAAAATAATCTTGTTTTAAAATTTTATTAATATATGTATTTTGCCTCTCTCTCTCTCTGGTGGAAAATTTTATTGAAAAATAAAAATTACTTACTTACCTTTGCATCCTCTTCATACGCTGCTTCTTCCAGGTAAGTACTATAGTCTGAATAGAGCGTCACAATCTACGTAAAAACCTAAGCAAATTTATATAAAATAAAGTTCTAAATTTAAAAAAAATATTTATATATTGTAACAGAATATTATAAAAAGCAACAGATTAATAATTAGATAATACGTTACTAAGCATTTTCTACTATTGTTTATTTATTGTTTAATTTTATTAGTTTTTTAATTGAATTTGAAAAATAATAGCTTTTTTTTTCATTCTTATGATTGGCTTTCCCAATTTTTCGATGTGACAATTCGGTGGAGATGCTAGGTAGATTAGGAAAATCAAATTGAAGATTTCAGAGAAGACTTTAAAGGCCATGTGTACTCTAGTCTACATTTTTCTTCGACTCAATCCAGGATTCCACTCCATGTTAAAGCCGGGACTTCTTCCTAAGACCTTTTTTTTTGCTTATCCCTAGTACACGTGGTAAAGGCCATGGTAATCATGGTGGGTGGAAGTAGGCGACTACTTTTACTGTAAGTGCACCACATGTCTACACATGTGGAAAGCAGTTCGACTTTGCACATACAAATGTGCGAGAACCCCTAAGACCTTAAAATGACAAAGTTTCTCCTAACGCCACAAACTTTCAAGACTTCGAGGAAACCTATGATAAGAACATCCATGTCAGTAGCAAAAGGATTTGCAAGCTGTCGATCACAGATCTCATAGTAAAAGAGATATTAAACAGAATATTCATTTAATAAATAGTAAAAAAGTGAAAAAACTGTACTGGGATCAGGTGGATAAATTAAGAAAAAAGAACCTCCTGATCTTGCAGCTAAAAATTACTGAAGTCTTGCGCCATCTATCCGAATTTATATCAGTTATTCGTTGATTTTCAATTATTCAAGAAAAGTTAAAAAAGGCATTTGGGCAATTCTGGAATAATTAAAAATCAACAATTGGTTAATATTTATTCAGACAGATGGCGCAAGCCATCAACAACTTGCATTATCATGAAATGCCTTTTTCTTATAAATTGATTTTTAATCTACACAGATTATTAATTTTGATATTTTTTACTCATAATATTTCTCATATTGTCTATCTATTATATATTTTATATATATGTTAAGAAGTTTTTGAATTTGTTTGGATAAAAAATTGATTGTTTTATCATCCTGACGATTGCCTACCTTTATTTTTTATACGTGTCAATATTATTTATAAAACGATCGAATATGTGGCAATTGCGTCTATACCCATTAGAATGAGAATGATCAGTGAATATGTTGTAAGAGTAATAGAGCTTTATCCTTTCCGGTACGATGTTCCATTTTTTTATTGGCCCAACCACTTTGTCAGCAAGGGGTCGGTTGAAGGATGGTCTAAACCGTTGGTTTTCGACCACCACGACCCGGGTTCGATTCCCGCATTGGGCACTTTTTTCTGATTGAAAAAAAATGCTCCAATGGCCCCCGATTCTTGCAAAAGTCCAACCCCACCAGTGAGTGCAAGTAACCAAACGGGGCTCTGGCACATTTGTAAGTGCAAAGTCGAACTGCTTTTCATATGTGTAGACATGTGATTCACTTACAGTAAAAGCACTCGTTAACTACCCACCATGATTTTCATAGCTTGTACCACGTGTACTAGGGATTAGCAAAAAAAAAAAAAACTTTGTCAGCTAACATTCTATTTGATATAGAAACAGAATATTCTATAAATTCCTTATGGATGATATGAGGACTGCCCTGAATTGACTTGGAGCCAAAGCTCCCAAAACAAAGATCTTTAAGTACACGTTCAGCATTTTTCAAAGCTAGTGTTGAAAATTTGTCATCGACCCAAAGTCTGCTAGTTTATAGAGATGATCAATAGATGGCGCATAGTTTTTTAATCTATTTTAACGAGGGGAAAAGGACTTATTTTAAAAATTATATTTCTTTATGATTATAAATATTTTCACTAGAACCTCCCATGAAAGACTGAAGAAAACATGGATAACTCTTGACTCCTTCTGAAAGTGATGTCTAATTTAAAGTTTAATTATTTCAACCCATTTCGTTTTATAGTTTACAACAGTACTCTTAAATCTGATAGGTCACTCAAGAAAGATAGCTTCACTGTATTTTACACTAAAAAATCTTCTTTTAATAAAAACGTGATCTACTTTTACACGAGGAAACAATCAAAAACCTGAGTATATTCGTACAAGGACGTCATTCATAACAATAGTCACCCAACTCAAAAACTAAATCCTTTAATTTAATAATACGGTATAGAATGTACGAGCATTTTCCTGTTCCATACAACACAACAGTTATTTAAGAACTCTATTTCCAACTAACAAGATATAATTTCATCGTTAAGTTTTATTCCAGATAAAAGCTTGTTATATAAGAAAAAAAAGTGTCGGGGGAAAAAACAAATTTAGAAAAGTCCCTGGCATAAATTAAGTGGGTGGATACGGAAATGGTGAGACCTAACTATTTAGAACAATGGGTCAATTTGACATTTTCCTACGGCTGCATTTATAGCCCAGCTATAAAATTGGGAAGCAGCTGAATTATAACGACTGATGTGGTTTAACGAGAGATTGGGAGGTATTTGGATCTCTGCCTCAGGGGATAGGATAGTTGGAGTTATCATTTTATAGCCGTCACACACTATCAATGCAACCAAACATAGAACCCTTAACTAAACTGGTTACCTCTCCTAACTTAAACTACAGGAAAGCTTTCCATGAACTACCATCTAAAAACACGAATACTTATATTCGATCAGAAAGTTTTTTTTTTTTTAAGTTTTAATGTTAGAATTACAACAAATAAATACAATAAATTATTTAAAAACATAGAGATTGATTGTGAATGATATATGTAGAGGGTTAGCCAAAATACAAGGTTGTCCCAAATGTTCGTAAACACATGCAAAAAATGATATACCAATATTATTCACCATAATATTATTTGCCGTTATGTAAGATGTCTTTGTATTATGTATAAAGTAATTGTATAATGTATTATTATGTATTCGCCGTCATAATATTGTCGCGATGAAAAATAATTAACTAGGCCTTCGAATTACTTTAAATATTTATTTAATGAGTTATATGAGAGATTTTAAATATAAAATAAGAGTTACTATTTACATGAGCCAAATCGATCCAGCCGTTAGAGCAAGAGGGGAGAACTGAGATATATCCTCCTTCCACGTGACGCCACTGTTTACCCCGACCGGTCGGTCCAGATAAGGGGGAATACCAGGAAACTCTGTCCTCCTGACATCACTCCCTCCACAAGAGAAACAGCGTCCCGCTGTTTACTAGTCGGTCACATGACCTTGGGCAATCTGTTCTTGGACTTCAGGGTCGTGGTAGGGCTTCATTCTCACTACATGGACGATATCTTGGGTTTTTCGTCTTCTCCTAGTATTCGTCACGCCTTCTACTTGATAATTTACACTCGATATTTTTCTGATCACTCGATAGGGTCCGAAATATCTCTTCAATAACTTCTCCGATAAGCCAACGGTACGGACTGGGGTGAACACCCACACTAAATCACCTTCCTTGTACGTCACCTCCTGATGCTTCTTGTCGTAGCGTTCTTTGTCTTTGCTCTGAGCCTGCAGGATGTTGAGACGGGCTAACATTCGTGCGTCCTCAGCGTTGGTCACAAGATGGCCCACATAATCTTCTGCAGTTCCTGCCGGCTGGTACGGCAGTATAGAATCCAGCGGTGTTTCAACTTCTCGGCCGTGGACGAGGAAGAACGGGCTGTATCCTGTTGTCTCTTGTCGAGCGGTATTGTAGGCGAAGGTCACATATGGTAGGATGTTGTCCCAATTTTTCTGATCAACGTCAACATACATCGAGATCATGTCAGTCAGGGTCTTGTTAAGTCTTTCTGTCAAACCATTCGTTTGAGGGTGGTATGCCGTGGTGAATCTGTGAATTGTTCCGTTTAGATTATTTATTTCTCGTATGGTCTGAGACATGAAATTTCTTCCTCTGTCCGTGATGATTTCCCGAGGAGCGCCGTGCTTGAGTATGACGTCTTCAATAAGGAAGGTTGCTAATTCAGTAGCCTCCGCTGTTGCCGCGGCCTTTGTTATCGCAAATCTGGTGAGATAATCAGTCGCGACTATTATCCATCTATTTCCCGTGTGAGATATGGGAAATCTTCCCAGATAATCAATTCCT
The DNA here is from genome assembly GCA_030710605.1 of Cordylochernes scorpioides. Taxonomy (NCBI): domain Eukaryota; kingdom Metazoa; phylum Arthropoda; class Arachnida; order Pseudoscorpiones; family Chernetidae; genus Cordylochernes; species Cordylochernes scorpioides. Next base: position 39,093,527 of record CP092879.1, read on the forward strand.
ATCTTTTGAAAAGGCGAGGTCGTTGGAGGTATTGGGACTAGTAGTCCAGGAGGTTTCTGAGGCACGCCCTTCCTTCGCTGGCATTCTTTACAATGAGCAATGTATTGGGAAACTGTCCTATAAAGTCCAGGCCAATAGAATCTCTTTCTAACGCGGTCATAGGTTTTGGCAAATCCCAAATGACCGGCCATTGGAGTGTCGTGGACATCTTTAAGAATTTCGTGCCTCATTTGTTTTGGGACTACTAGCAGCCATGGTTTGCCCTCAGGGTCGTAATTTTTCTTATAGAGAACGCCTCCAATCATCTGATACCCTTTTAAATTTTCATTTGCAAGTTTTTCACGGATCCCAACCAAATGAGGGTCTTTACTTTGTTCTTCTGCAATGTCTTGGATGGAAGTAATGTGCCCTTCTATCTCTGCGGTGCCAGCCAAGGGGCTTCTTGACAAACAGTCAGCGTCTTTATGCTTGCGTCCGCTTTTGTAAACGATGTTTATGTCGTATTCTTGTAGTTTGAGGGCCCAACGAGCTAAGCGGCCGGATGGATCTTTCAAGCCTACCAGCCAACATAGCGAGTGATGGTCGGTAACCACAGTAAAGGGTCTGCCATATAGGTACGGGCGGAATTTACCAAGGGCCCAAACAACTGCGAGGCATTCTTTTTCTGTAGTGGAATAATTCTTTTCCGCTTTGGTTAGTGTTCGTGAGGCATAGGCTATAGGTCTCTCCGCGTCATTCTGGATTTGAACAAGAACTGCCCCTAAACCATAGCCGCTTGCATCAGTATGGACATGAGTTTCCGCACCTTCTATGAAATGTCCTAACACAGGCGAAGATCCCAATTCCTGTTTGAGAATCCGGAAAGATTCATCTTGTTCTTCGCCCTAAATGAATTTTTCATCTTTCTTTAAAAGGCTATTCAAGGGTCGAGACTTGTTAGCATAACTTTTGATGAAGCGTCTATAGTATGAACTTAACCCAAGAAAACTTCTGGTCTCACTGATATTACGGGGTTTTGGAAAGTGGACAATGGCTTTCACTTTTTCTGGGTCTGGCTGCGTTCCAAATTCATTAACGACGTGTCCGAGGATAGTTATTTGTCTCGAGGCGAAATGACACTTTTTATAATTCAGGCACAGTCTCCGGCCTGCTGAATGCATCTCAAAACTTTGTATAAACGTGTTAAATGTTCTTTAAAGGTCGATCCATAGACTACAATGTCGTCTAAGTAGCATAAACACATGTCCCATTTCAATCCCCGTAGGACGTTGTTTATCATTCGCTCGAAAGTTGCTGGTGCATTACATAGACCAAATGGCATTACATTAAATTCATAAAGCCCATCTGGAGTGATAAATGCCGTTTTCTCCCGGTCCTTATCGTCTACTTCGATTTGCCAGTAACCCGATCTCATATCCATAGTGGAGAAGTACCTGGATCCAGAGAGGGTGTCCAGCGCGTCATCGATACGAGGGAGAGGGTAAACATCTTTCTTTGTAATTTTATTTAGACGACGATAGTCGACACAGAATCTCAACGAGCCGTCCTTCTTCCTCACTAATATAACGGGAGAGGCCCATGGACTTGATGATGGCCGGATGATTTTAGTCTCCATCATTTTCTCTACTTCACTCTGAATGACACGTCTTTCGGCGGGAGACACTCTATAAGGACGCTGTCTGACAGGCGGATAATCACTCGTATCGATTTTATGTTTTATTTCGCCAGAGACAGGGAAGCTCTTTTTCTCAAAGTCGAATATATCAGAAAACTCATTTAGGCACGTGAGTAATCTGTTTTTCTTTGTTTCCTCCAAATCAGTAGAAATAATTGAAATTAAACATTCTCTCACATCTGGGGAAGTTACTTCGTCTTTTCCAGCTATTTCAGAACAAGCGTCAAGATTAGATATGCTCCCTACTTCTAGATCTTGCATTGTTCCTATCTTCATGTCCGAAGGTATCACTTGAGACTGGTGAGTACTGTTAGTCACCCACAACACCGCTCTGCCATGTAAGAACCTAACGAGGGAAGAGGGAATAAAAAGTCCTTTTTCCAACTGCAGGCGTTTGGAACCTGTAACGACTACATCTCTGCTGCCAAATACATCCTGGCTGGTGACAACAATCTTGCCAAAAGATTTCGGCGGTATGACACAGTCCATAGCAGCACAAAGTTTCAGGTCTTTCCATTCGTAGGATTTTTCAGCTTCGCTTAAATACAATTTGTTTTCCCCACAATCTATAATGGCATCTGTGGCTTTGAAGAAATCCCAGCCCAGTATAACATCGTGGCTACATTCAGCGGCTACTACAAAATCAAAAATAATATCGAGTCCTTTGATTTGAACTTCTAAAGAGCACTTACCAAGGGTCACGATAGGCTTCTTGTCCGCGGCTCTTAGAAGTGGTCCATTTTCTTTAAAAACTGGGGCCTTTATAGAACGTCTGAAAGCTTCAGAAATTACTGAGTAATCAGCGCCGGAGTCCACAAGAGCTTGTACATTTCGTCCTTGTATGTTGACAGATATCCAGTTCTTTTCCATTGTAGCGGCTATACGGCAGGGAGGATTTTCGTCTGTGGCGGCCACACCTCCAGAGGGCGCGCCATCTAGTTTTCCTCACTGCGGCGACTGGGTGAGCGGCTGGGACGGCGAGCAGGGGATTGTGAGGTTCTTCTGGGAGCTTGGAATCTTCCGCGGTGGGGATATGGCGACGGGTTTCTAAATCTTCCTTGGGATAGTTCGCTTCCTGATTCGCCCATGGTGTAATTTTCCGTTCTTGGTCTTCCGAAATCGACTGTTTCTCTTCCAAGTCTGGCATCCGCAAAAGCTTGACGTCTGTCTCTGCAATAACGTGCAACGTGGCCAGGGCGCCCACAGTGGAAGCAGATCGGTCTGTCATCTTCAGTACGCCACTGAGTCCTTTGATTATTTGGTGGCCCTTCGGTTCTTCGTCGGTAACCTTGATCGTTCTGGGGGAGGTATTGTCGCCGAGGGCGGAAGCTCTCGGGCTGACGAGGGGCAGAGATAGGAGCCAACGTTTGCTGGATTTCACTACGGATGACATCCCGTAGGTCGGGAGATGGAGTGTCGATATCCTGGGCGGCAAATGTAGAAGGAGGAGCCATAAACTTCTGCACCTCCTCTCTTACTATTCTTCTAATCAGGGCTTCTAGGTTCTCAGGTTCAGCGGTCGAGATGGTGGTAACATTGGGCAGTCGGTTGAACCTGGGCGGTGCAACACGCATCCTCTTGAATGCCTCGAATCGGGGGCAGAACGTAACAAATTGGTCCACCGTGCTGATGTCCTTCCCAACAAGTGCCTGATACACTTCCTCCGCTACGCCTTTAATCAGGTGGCTCACCTTTTCTCCTTCCGACATTCTGGGGTTGCTCTGTTTACAAAGAAGGAGGACTTCTTGTATGTAGCTCTCGACGTTTTCCCCACTCGTCTGCGCTCTAGTTCGAAGAATGTTCTCGGCTTTTCTAGCCGTGTCTTCCTTGTTCCCAAATATTTCACAAAACTTTATCTTAAATTCCTCCCACGAATTCAAGATTTCCTCGAAGTTTTCGAACCAGCACTTCGCTGTGCCAGTGAGGTAGAAGATGACGTTGGCCAGACACATGGAGTCATCCCACTTGTTGTAACGTGCCACACGCTGGAAGTCGCTCAGCCAACGCTGCGAATCTTCCCCACGTTCCCCCGAGAAGACAGTGGGATCTCTCCACCGATGGCAGAATGGTCGGTTTTCTTCTCTTTCCATTTTCTTCCGAGCGGGAAATGCAAGCACTGTAGATAGCTCTGGTTGCAATCCTTGAAGGCGACGACTTCGTCTGGTGACTGTCTCGTTACCCGGCGTCTCCACCACAATTGTCGCGATGAAAAATAATTAACTAGGCCTTCGAATTACTTTAAATATTTATTTAATGAGTTATATGAGAGATTTTAAATATAAAATAAGAGTTACTATCTACATGAGCCAAATCGACCCAGCCGTTAGAGCAAGAGGGGAGAACTGAGATATATCCTCCTTCCACGTGACGCCACTGTTTACCCCGACCGGTCGGTCCAGATAAGGGGGAATACCAGGAAACTCTGTCCTCCTGACAATATTATTCGCCAATAAGAAAAACACGAAATTTTGGGACAACCCTTTTATTACAAAAAACATAAGATGCCTCAACTCTTTTTTTAATTATTTGATTAGTTAAAAAAAACCCTTTCGGAAAAGCCCTACTTTAGCTAACTAAAACGTCAAGCTTTTAGTAGGCTGAAGGCTTACCCGAAAGCTTTTCTTCAGCCAAGCAAATAAAAAGAGTTGCGATGTCTTATTGTTGAGGTTTATTCTATTTTTAATCTATGTGTTTATTATTCTGTTTATATGGTTTTAATTTAATTTGACCACGGACGTCTGGTCACGTGTGTATTTAGAGATGTATAAATTGTGATGGAAAATAAAGGAGTAGTCACCAGTTAGTATGTCAGTCTCATCCTTGTGAGTTGGTAAAATTAGTCCCGTGGGCGAGGTACCGCATCCTCCAAAGAACAGAGCCTCCACCAATCCAGTGGTCGTCGGCAGTCTCGGACCTTCCCTCAGAGAAAACAAAGAATACAGTCCTCTAAAGACGGCGGAGTGAGGTATAACGGGTTAGTGCCTTTCATGTGGAACGCCTCCTCCAGCCGGGGTTAAACACTTATGCTTTTTTTATAATTTTTTGAAATCCACAATCCTGTGATAATAAAACTAAGTATTGTTCGCACATATACTCGTATATGAATCAATACTTTTAATAAATTGTATTTAAATATATAGTTATGTAATTAATTTTGAATAAATGAAATATTTTTATAGAAGAACCTTCTTAATTTGAAAACATGCTTTGTAAACATGTAATTCCGAGGAAGAGTTGGGATATTAAAAAACTCTTTGGCTTACACAATTGAAAGAAACTTATTGCTATGCTCCTATGGCTTGCGCCATCTGTCGGAATAAATAAAACTAATCGTTGATTTTCAGTTATTCTAAGAATTATCCAAATACTCATTCTCGATTAATCAAGGAAAGTTAACCACGTACACGTTTCTGGACGTTGGCCCTTATCAGCGTGGTGAAAGCTGTACCTCAAAGACAAAAAAAAAAAACCAAACTGGTCTTTCAGGCATCCAGAAAAATCCTAAAACGAGTATTTAAGGCCGGATGGGCATGAGAATGCCAAACTATGTAAAAACAAATAGTATAGAGGTTAAATTATACTGGGATCAGGTCGATAAAATCTATTTGTATTGCAAAATGTGAAGTGTAATAGACTCAAGTTCATTGTTACACAGGATGTTACGTGAATTGTTTCGGGGAAATCCTGGGAATTTCTGGGAATCCCTCTCCTCTTTCGTGACAATCAATAGTGAAGACAACAGGACATTACAAAACTTTGTCCAGATCTCATCCCTCTACATTTCCTTTGGACTGTCACAGATAGAATATTAGACAGAATGTGACATTTTTACGATTTTCCAATCGAATATATTCTGGAAAACGATATTTAGATGTTATTCATAGGAATTGTTATTTGAGAAAATCTTTTCACACTTACAGAAATACTCAAAAAGAGACGGTCCTCAACATAAATACTTCTTCTTCAAATTAAAGATACTTCGGCCGGTAAATCTTTCTTATTGACTCGACGTTTCGACAAAAATCTTTTATCCTCGTCACGAGCGAACAAAAATTAGAACATTTGGCAAAGCGTTAAAATTTATTTTGGTCTTTAATTTGAAGAACTATGAATTCCGGCCAGGCAACCTCTATATTTACGATAGATACTCCTGGTCCCTCTTGAAGGTGGTTTTTAATTGGAGGTTAGATTAAGTTAGACAAGTGATGTTTGATTTTGCAAACGTAATAGTTTATAAAACTTTTGATTCCTCAGATGAGTCTCTCAGGAAGAGTTTGTTGTACTGAACAAAACTATGGATATGATAACATGTTCTTTCATGGGATAATTTAAGGATGGGTTTCTTGTATGAATCTTATAATATCAGATCTCAAGATTTCAGGCCTTGATGTCCTTCTATAGGAAGTTTGATGACTACTTAATCCTTCTGTTGAAGAGCGTCCAAGGCCCTAAAGCTTGAAATCCAATAAGTAAAAAGATTTATACAAGAAACCTATCTCTGGATGAATTTTTATGAATATTTTGATACGTGGATTCATGAATTTTTTATTTTATATGCTTTAATTTTCAAGACTTATTTCTAGAGATCATGCTTTTCAAAATTGCTGAATAACTTCTTCGATTACTTCTCAAGGATGATCCTGGCCATCCAGATACCTATGCTCTCTCTTCTCGAAGTCGGTGGATGAATATTTTACCCTTTCTTTATATTTCCTTGGGGATAGGTGAACTGATTTCAACATGGCTAATAGTGTATACTTTTCTATTTTACGATGCATTAGCGCGCCATCTGTTATGAATATTAGAAACTATTTAAGACGCGTAAGATTCTTTTTGAAATTAAACATTTTCACTACCCTTACTGCAATGAAAAAAATTAATAGGAGGGCCTGGCTCATCAGTGGTGAACCCTCCCAGCGGTTTCGCCAGTTTAATCTACCATACCGCTGTTATATTGCATTTTTCTATCTTTCTTTTATAGTTATACTGTTGCTAGACTCTTGGAATTGCAGTAAGGGCAGTAGAAATTGTTTATTTTCAAAAATAATCTTACACGTCTAAAATAGTTTCTAATACCTATCTATTTAGAGGAAGGAGTTTCATGATTTTTGTGTTTTCTATCTGATAAGAGTGGATGAGATTTTCTCTATTTTTCCTCTCGTTAGTTATAAATTTTGATCTCTTGATATATAAATGATGGATTTCAAATTCTATTACATCATGGTGATCTTCTGGGATCCTTGGCTCCATGGATCCTTCTTTTGCTAAATTAATTGAACTCTTCGTTCCCAAGGATCTTCACATGTGAAAGTTTGCATTATAAGGATATTGTAGTTTTTATTTCCGTTTTTTAAAATTTCTTTGGCGATATTTTGAGAAACCAGTTTTTTGTATTGTAGAAGCCATGGATATATAATATCTGAATATAGCAAATGATTAAACTATTGTAGTTTTAATAGATTTAATCATAGAAATATTGTAAGAGATATATAGAGAGAGATATTTTAAAATTAAACGATGTTTTAGAAAATATTAGTTTACACAGTCAAATGTATAGAACGTTTTTTTACACAATAGATATCTCTTTTAATAAGCCGCATTATATTGTATTAGAGATTAACTTTATATAATATTTAAAAACGGAAAAATATGTCCCCAGGGTAGCTACAGTGAACATGGCATCTGCCCGGTAAGCGGAACACTGTGGGTTCGGTTCCCATCCCTTGGACACTTTTATTTTTCCGTTCATCATAGATAGAAATAATCGTTATTTCTCCTTGAAATAAATTACAATTTTTCGTTCAAAAGAAACATTTGCGGTAAAAACTTGTCAAATGCCGTTTTACAATCATAAGCCGCATTATATTGTATTATAAAATAGCTTTTTAGTTGAAGAATTTTGAATATTTATAGTGTTAACGGATTTTATAAATGAAAAAATAATGTTTTATTCAAATGTGACCTATCATTTAACAATAAACGGGATATTTTTTCAAATTTGGTGTGGCAAAATAAAACTCGTCCTTCTGTACCTACAACTCTCATAAAATATAAGAAAACATTTCATTCTTTACAATCTTTCTAAACGACAGTTTTTGTAAAACCAAAAAAATGACCTGATTTCTTTCTAAGCCAACCTATAATGAAAGAGCTCTTTAAAGAAGAAAAAACAAAGGAAAAACATAAAGAATTATTATTGTTTTTGGGTAATTTCTTATAGAAGGCTCTATTTTACATATATTTACATATATAAAAATAATAAAAATATAAAAAGGTCATATGTAAATATTTAAAACAAAAATGGTAAATCCTGACCGCTTATGTTGGCATTTCAGATGGCAGAGTGCCATCTACTGGAACAAAAAATAAGCTAACCATTGATTTAGGCTTGTTCAATGGTATTCGACCAACCCATTTTTCTTTATTATTAACGTACGCGTTTCGGGCTGTTGGCTTCGTCAGGGTAGTGAAGGATGTACCTCTGCAACCAGATATTTGGTCCTAAAGGTTTCCTGTGGAATCAATAAATGGGTATTTAAGGCCAAATTTGCGTATAAAGTTGATCATGTAATAATAATAAAAATAATATATTACAGTTAGAGAATTATTAAAAAACTAGTTTCAATTTATCTAAATCTATTGCGAATCATAATATTGAACTTGAAATTAAAAATACCTTTTGAGAAATGTGTTATTAGAGTCTCACATTATTTTACAATTGCTCCACCTTGGGGGCAATATTTCGTTAAATATTCATAAAATTATGAAGAATAACGCCATACACACATTCTTTATTGTATTTTATGACCCAAATGAATATTCGCGTGTGCCTGCAATTAGGAATATTTGCATATTGTAGCGTTGGCCACAGCTATGCATATTAATGGGTCTGACCTGGCTAAGATTGCTTCAGCCCACTCATGACTTACATCATTGGCGTGAACTATTCCTTCCGGGTGAGGCAGGGTGGAAAAAAAAGGTGTGCCACCGTCACACTTAGCTCACTGTTATCACAGTGGGAACATGCCGGAACTAAAAAGTTAATTGGGTTATAAAACGAGAGGATATATCACCATGACATCTATACTTGTACCATGGGAACCACCCATATGATAAGAATTAACTTCCATGAATGAAGGTTTATTGATATTCAATTATATAGATGGAAATTTCTCCGGGAGGATATTGATCTAAAGAGACAAAGGTCGCCTCTCCCGTCAAAATAGACGTCAAAACTAGACGCCATCTATTTTTGACGTCTATTTTGACGGGAGAGGCGACCTTTACCTCTTTAGATAAATATCCTCCCGGAGAAATTTCCATCTATATTTTAGCCATAGATTTGGCCCAGCCACTTTGCCAGCTAAACACCACTTTGGCAGATTGTCAAGATTCCATTAGATCCCGTGTGAATCTCATGGAATAAAGTCCGCCCTGAACTGACGAGGGCAATTAGCCCGAAACCATGGTCTCTAGGTGGACGCTTTTCAGTTTGCCAAAGCTGGTGTTGTGGCTTTGTCACCGACCCGAGGCCGCTAGTTTGCGGTGACGGTCCATAGATGGAGTCTAGTTTTGTCGTCTATTTTGACGGGAGAGGCGACCTTTGTTTCTTGATTCAATTATATATATCCATTATAATATAGATTCTTCCCTGTTTTTATACTTTGATACAATTGATAAGTTTTTATTATAGGGTGAAGATCAATAGTGAAAGTTATTTTATAAGAAATTGCACTTTATATATTTAGATATCTTTAAAAGAAAAATAAAAGATACGAAATTTTATGCTACTATAATTATTTTATTATTCCACTATTCTTACACACATACACATTATAAACAAAGCCTTTTATAATCATAATATACCTTCGATTATATCGAATCAAAACATAGTAAAGTAATAATATATCACGGATATATTATCTTTACACAAAACAGATCAACAATCAATAAGGAATCAAAGGTTTCGTTTCGTTTCTTATATATTTTACTAGCGGACGTACCCGGCTTCGCCCGGGTTTTACCCGAGTAAAGGTTTGTCTAACGAATCTCTCGATAAAGTGAACATTTTTTCCCGGTCCCTTGAAAAATACTCAATAAGTTGAATAAAATCAATATTAATTGGTTCCCTCGGTAATTGGAAGTTAAAGGAATAGTATCTTGCCTTGGAATTGAATCATTATTCTTGTATGGACGTACCCGGCTTCGCCCGGGTTTAACCGAGTAAAGGTTTGTCTAACGAATCTCTCAATAAAGTGAACATTTTTTCCCGGTCCCTTGAAAAATACTCGATAAGTTGAATAAAATCAATATTAATTGGTTCCCTCGGTAATTGGAAGTTAAAGGAATAGTATCTTGCCTTGGAATTGAATCATTATTCTTGTCTCAAATAAATTGCCGTGTCATCCTGAATTTTGTCTTTCCTAATTTTCTACATTACAAAATCATCGTATCATCATGATAATATTTAGAGCAGATTGTTGAATTATAACAGATAAATTAGAATATTTATCTTGATTATTTTAAAGCGAATAGTTATTTCAAAAATTTTATTTGCTAGAAACCTTCCCAGTACTATACTAAATAACTTCCCAAAGTTTCATGGCGTTCCAATGAGTGGTTTGGTCAGGCATAAAGGACAAACAGACACACATACATTCATTTTTATATATATAGATTTGCTCTTCATTGTTGGCTTTTTATCTTACATTTATTCTTAATTGTTGGCTTTTTATATTATATTGTTGTTTTCTTGGCCGACTGTTTTACATATGGTGTTATCTTAAAATTGCTTGTTTTGAATATTTTTTAGATTGAGATTATTAGCTAGTATGTAAAAAAATTAACTCTGTTGATTTTTCTTTTTGTATTTATATATAAATAAAATTAACTCTGTTGATTTTTTATTGTATTTAATCGATAACAGCGAAGTTACGCATGTTAAAGTTAGGAAAAATATTTTGATGTTAAGCAAAACCTGCTCCATCTCGTTTTACATAAATGTTGAAAATTTGGTCGAAATTGATGCATTGTAACGAAAGTTTTTAGCGAACACCACTTATGAAATTTCCATTTTATTAATATAGATTTCTCAAGTTTTCGGGCCAACATGCCCTTCAACACGAAGAAAAGAAACGAAACCTTTGATTCTTTATTGATTAAATCAGTATATCCATTATGCAATAAAAAAATGACTTGGAACTGGAACACCATTTTCTGTTTAAAATTAAAAAGTGAGGAGGGAACTTCTCTTACCAAAAAATGGATCATCTTTCTCTGGAGGCTCTGCTGTCTAAGACGACAAAGAACAAATCCAATACATTGACCCTGTGCAAGTTTTACAGGGCTGCGCAAGAGAAGAAACATTGAGGAAAGAGAGCCGTATGTGAATGAATATGTAAATAAACGATCACCTATTAGTAACTAATAATTTCTGGGCTCTATCACCTGGGCGAATTTTGTGTAGGGCATAGGTCCCCAATAAAAGGCTTGTTAATGTTGTTGTTGTTGATATTCAACTATATCACTTGACCTGTTCTAATTCCGATTAAACGAACATTTTCAGAAGAAATCCGCAATATGTATTTTGCACGTTATCTTAAGGAATTTTCTCCTTCTTATATATATATGAAAAATAATAGGAAAAATAAAAGATCAGAGGTGTTGATATTAAAAATGAAGAAGACATATCCTGACCAGGAGCACAAAAATATGTTTTTTGCTTATCCCTGGTACACGTGGTACAGATCATGATATTCGAGGTGGGTAGAAGTAGGCGACTGCTTTTACTGTAAGTGCACCATGTTTACAAATGTGAAAATCAGTTCAACTTTTCACTTACAAATGTGGCAGTGCTCCGTTTGGTTACTTGCACTCGCTGGTGGGTTTGGACTTTTGCAAGAATCGGGGGCCATTGGAGCATTTTTTTTTTCAAATCAGAAAAAAAGTGTCCAATGCGGGAATCGAACCTGGGTCGTAGTGTTCAAAAACCAACGGACCATTCTTCCACCGACCCCTCACAAAGAGAGGGTGAGGATGATAAAGAGCCCGCAGATGGCATTGTGCGAGGAAACGACCGAGTTATGAGGGACGAAAGCTAAACGATCTGGAAAGGAAGAGTCCAGAATAGAACGGTTGAAGGAATACATTTCAAGGTCCGGTGACTCCATTTCAATACCTCTGCGCTGAATTCCATTTGCATAAGCTCAAATCTTTCCCACTTCTTTTTATCCCCCTCTTTATTCCGGGTATATATCCTTAAGGATAAAATCTTTTTTTATACCCTTTGGAGAGGGATAAGCTATTCTCATTTCAACATATAAATTTAAAACTATTATAGACGCGTATGATTCTTTTTAAAATAAAACAATTTCTACTGTCCTTACTGCAATGGAAAAATTAATGGGAGGGCCTGGCTCATCAGTGGTGAACCCTCCCAGCGTAAGGACAATAAAAATTGTTTTATTTTTAAAATAATCATACGCGTCTATAATAGTTTTGAATTTTGATAACAGATGGCCCGCTAATGCATCATAATATATAAATTTCATTATAATTTTGATGGGAAAACTATTCGTATGTGGAGAGAGTACTTGTCTTGTTTAAAAATACTCAGGTTTATTGTCTGAAACCATGGCATACAGGTTAGCTTTTGTCTGAACTTGCCAAAGCTGATGTTGTGGCTCTTTCATCTAAATATGTGCGTTCTATATAGAGGTGATAAACAAATATTTAGATGAAAGAGCCACAACATCAGTTTTGACAAGTTCAGACAAAAGCTAACCTGTATGCCATGGTTTCGGACAATAAATCTGATCATTACAGAAAGGCCTCGATTACGTTGCATCTTTAGGAAATATTTGTAAATATATATGTATACATATCCATTCTTAGCCATTTTCAGCTTAGTTCCTGATGTTTCAGTGACTCGCTCTTACTCTCTTAAGAGGAATGATTATTTTGAATCTTATTTATTACTTATGTATTATGATGCATAAGCGCGCCATCTGTTATCAAAATTCAAAACTTTTATAGACGCGTATGATTCTTTTTAAAAAAAAAAACAATTTCTACTGTCCTTACTACAATGAAAAAATTAAAGGGAGGGCCTGGCTCATCAGTGGTGAACCCTCCCAGCGATTGGAAAATCGTCTAAAAATATAAGAATAATATAGAATTCAAAATAATCATTCTCCTGAGGAGAGTGACAACGAGTCACTGAAACGTCGAGAACTAAATAAAATAATTGTAGATGTAGACATGTATATTCTAAACAAATTCCAGCCAACAAATGATCTTCAAAACCTACAGGAAGAGTAAGGAATTCAGTCAACTCTGCCCAAAGTGTTCTAGACAGTGATACAATCGGGCCGATCTTAAACAAGCATGCGTTGTAATTCTGCGGGAAGATGGTATTCAGAGAGAGAGAGAAACCCTATTTGCACATAAACTGGCAAAACCGTTGAGAGGGTTCACCACTGATAAGCCAGATCCTCCCATTAATTTTTCCATTGCAGTAAGGGCAGTAGAAATTGCTTTATTTTAAAAAGAATAATACGCGTCTATAATAGTTTCGAATTTTTATAACAGATGGCGTGCTAATGCATCATAGCACATAGATATTGTTATTAGATTATAAAAAGGCATATATTGGATTGAATAAAATATTGGCAAATAATTTTTTTATTCAATACAATATATGCCTTTTTATTTTCTAATGAAATAAATATGGATTGCTCTATTTTCAAAAAGATATTGTTATGGTTAAGACACCTGTCCAGGGATGAGGGTTTTTCCTATATCGTATTGAGATTCTCTAGTTTACGCACTTTAAGGTCATACATGAGATCAAAAGTTAATTAACAATATTAAGGTAACAATGAAGCACAGCAATGGCCGCAGCCTTGCAGAAAATTGACATAGACCCAGAGCAGCAGCTTTACACACCCAAGATAGTGGACATTGCTCCTGCTGTGATAGAGATACATGGAGACATCTGAGGCTCTTCATTGGACATGGCAACAACAACAAGGAAACAGAAAGGTAACAATATTTAAGGTATCAAGACTAAACCCCAAAAAATAAGTAATTATTTGATAAAATAGTTTTTGAAGGTTTTTCATGAAAGAAAGAGATAAATATTTAGTGAAACTTAAAAAAACTTGTTAATGAGTTGTTCATGTTTAATCACATTAAGTTCGAAATTCATCAAAATGGAAGATGATGTATGTTTCACAGAGAGAAAGAGAGAGAGAGAGAGATTTAAAATCATTTATTATAATGTCCATATAAGATTATATAATGATAAATATATGATTAAATAAATATAAATATATGATTGAATAAATATATAAAATATTTGATAAATATACATATATATATAAATATATACAAGGTCTTCATTGGTAGTGCCCACCGCGGGAACGACTCCGCCACCGGTGGACTGCGAGAGTTCTCTCCCACAGAGTAGGCAGGTCTAGGTGTTGGCTGGCGTTGCCCACCTCAAGACCAAGATGGTACTTTTAGATGGTAGCCTTCGCCACGCTGGTCAATTTCATTGCCTCGGGATGGAGGCCGACGCCGAAGAGCCAGGCCTGCAGATCCAGAGCACTTCACAGGAGGCGAACACCTCTCGGAGAGAGATTAGTAACAATATAAAATGTTATAGGCATTGTTGTATTCATTTTGTTACTGGGTTATGTTTAACACATAATCATCTTTCACTTTTTAAATTAAAATATACAAAATAAATAGACAGATCGCAAACAGGATTTATTTAAATAAGAATCACTTTCTTCCTAAACGGAGAGATCCTAATTCTCTTCTTTTAGCAAATCTATCTAATTCAGAGGACACTTAGATAAAATCAAGTACGAAACGCATTGAAATATCTAAGAAACAAACATCATAGTCAAATAAACAGCGTTTCATTCAATAGAGTGACACATTCTGAATAAAGACTTCAAGTCTAACACTTCCTAGACAGCGAGGGTTGTGTTAGATTGAATAGAGATATCTTGTTACTTGAAATCTATGACTGTTGGAAGCTGCAACAATACAGTCTGTATGCCTACAGACATTATTGCCACGTGGAAAATTTGGGAAGACAAGCGTCTCGGGAGATGACACAGTAATTTATTTCAGGCAAGAACAAACTATGAATGATAAACAAAAGATAAACAAAGAGAGAAGTATACCGAGTAGCCAAATATACACATACAAAGTGATACTCTGTTAATAAAATAATAAATACTTTGTTACATTATTGCCCTCGACGATCCCGACTCGGACTAGGCGACAAGAGACTCACTTAATTTCGCTGGATCCTGAAGACTTATCTAGGATACACGAGGAATGGATCCTCATACCTAGGACCTCCTGATACTGAGGACCTACAGGATTGTTTAATTCCATACATCTGGATTGGGACAACCACGGACCTGTCTAGATGGAACACGGACTGATACCTGTCGGACCGTCCTCCATATGGACCACCAGGAGGTAAGTAACAACGTCTGTTAAAGCCACAGTTTTGCATTCGAACATTCAATGCAAACACTCGGTGAACACACTAGATAGATGTACTAGCCAAACAGGTCCGTATAGCCTAATTTAACCTGACTTAATCCAACTTGGAGGCAATTTAACAAATTTCAAATTGGTTGAGAATTATATCACATAACATTTATATCTTTTAAAAGTGGATTATCTACAATATAAATATTCTTTGTTCACTTTTTTTATATGTATATATGAATTATATCAGTTCTACTTCTGTAAAATATACTTTTCTTGTATTTTCAAATAGGTTTTTCTATATAAGATATTTTTGTCTTTTACTTTAAATGAAGAGATTTCATATAATATCATATATATTTAATCAAACTTATAATATATTTAGCAAAATGTTATATCTAGCAATGTTTATAACTTGAAATGCTACAATTCACAGTACGATCTAATAATAGCGGTTTCAAATGAGGTTCAAGATATTCTACCAAAATATATTTTGATTAAATTAATAAGGAATCAAGGGTTTCGTTTCTTTTCTTATTTCT
>CP092879.1:39109358-39136312 GCA_030710605.1 Cordylochernes scorpioides
ACTATGAATTCCGGCCAGGCAACCTCTATATTTACGATAGATACTCCTGGTCCCTCTTGAAGGTGGTTTTTAATTGGAGGTTAGATTAAGTTAGACAAGTGATGTTTGATTTTGCAAACGTAATAGTTTATAAAACTTTTGATTCCTCAGATGAGTCTCTCAGGAAGAGTTTGTTGTACTGAACAAAACTGGATATGATAACATGTTCTTTTATGGGATAATTTAAGGATGGGTTTCTTGTATGAATCTTATAATATCAGATCTCAAGATTTCAGGCCTTGATGTCCTTCTATAGGAAGTTTGATGACTACTTAATCCTTCTGTTGAAGAGCGTCCAAGGCCCTAAAGCTTGAAATCCAATAGTAAAAAGATTTATACAAGAAACCTATCTCTGGATGATTTTTTATGAATATTTTGATACGTGGATTCATGAATTTTTTATTTTATATGCTTTAATTTTCAAGACTTATTTCTAGAGATCATGCTTTTCAAAACTGCTGAATAACTTCTTCGATTACTTCTCAAGGATGATCCTGGCCATCCAGATACCTATGCTCTCTCTTCTCGAAGTCGGTGGATGAATATTTTACCCTTTCTTTATATTTCCTTGGAGATAGGTGAACTGATTTCAACATGGCTAATAGTGTATACTTTTCTATTTTACGATGCATTAGCGCGTCATCTGTTATGAATATTAGAAACTATTTAAGACGCGTAAGATTCTTTTTGAAATTAAACATTTTTACTACCCTTACTGCAATGAAAAAAATTAATAGGAGGGCCTGGCTCATCAGTGGTGAACCCTCCCAGCGGTTTCGCCAGTTTAATCTACCATACCGCTGTTATATTGCATTTTTCTATCTTTCTTTTATAGTTATACTGTTGCTAGACTCTTGGAATTGCAGTAAGGGCAGTAGAAATTGTTTATTTTCAAAAATAATCTTACGCGTCTAAAATAGTTTCTAATACTTATCTATTTAGAGGAAGGAGTTTCATGATTTTTGTGTTTTCTATCTGATAAGAGTGGATGAGATTTTCTCTATTTTTCCTCTCGTTAGTTATAAATTTTGATCTCTTGATATATAAATGATGAATTTCAAATTCTATTACATCATGGTGATCTTCTGGGATCCTTGGCTCCATGGATCCTTCTTTTACTAAATTAATTGAACTCTTCGTTCCCAAGGATCTCCACATGTGAAAGTTTGCATTATAAGGATATTGTAGTTTTTATTTCCGTTTTTAAAAATTTCTTTGGCGATATTTTGAGAAACCAGTTTTTTGTATTGTAGAAGCCATGGATATATAATATCTGAATATAGCAAATGATTAAACTATTGTAGTTTTATAATAGATTTAATCATAGAAATATTGTAAGAGATATATAGAGAGAGATATTTTAAAATTAAACGATGTTTTAGAAAATATTAGTTTACACAGTCAAATGTATAGAACGTTTTTTTACACGATAGATATCTCTTTTAATAAGCCGCATTATATTGTATTAGAGATTAACTTTATATAATATTTAAAAACGGAAAAATATGTCCCCAGGGTAGCCACAGTGAACATGGCATCTGCCCGGTAAGCGGAACACTGTGGGTTCGGTTCCCATCCCTTGGACACTTTTATTTTTCCGTTCATTACTCTTTACAATTCATCCTAACATACTTCATCCCTAAGGATAGAAATAATCGTTATTTCTCCTTAAAATAAATTACGATTTTTCGTTCAAAAGAAACATTTGCGGTAAAACTTGCCAAATGCCGTTTTACAATCATAAGCCGCATTATATTGTATTATAAAATAGCTTTTTAGTTGAAGAATTTTGAATATTTATAGTGTTAACGGATTTTATAAATGAAAAAATAATGTTTTATTCAAATGTGACCTATCATTTAACAATAAACGGGATATTTTTTTCAAATTTGGTGGCAAAATAAAACTCGTCCTTCTGTACCTACAGCTCTCATCAAATATAAGAAAACATTTCATTCTTTACAATCTTTCTAAACGACAGTTTTTGTTAAACCAAAAAAATGACCTGATTTCTTTCTAAGCCAACCTATAATGAAAGAGCTCTTTAAAGAAGAAAAAAACAAAGGAAAAACATAAAGAATTATTATTGTTTTTGGGTAATTTCTTATAGAAGGCTCTATTTTACATATATTTACATATATAAAAATAATAAAAATATAAAAAGGTCATATGTAAATATTTAAAACAAAAATGGCAAATCCTGACCGCTCATGTTGGCATTTTAGATGGCAGAGTGCCATCTACTGGAACAAAAAATAAGCTAACCATTGATTTAGGCTTGTTCAATGGTATTCGACCAACCCATTTTTCTTTATTATTAACGTACGCGTTTCGGGCTGTTGGCTTCGTCAGGGTAGTGAAGGATGTACCTCTGCAACCAGATATTTGGTCCTAAAGGTTTCCTGTGGAATCAATAAATGGGTATTTAAGGCCAAATTTGCGTATAAAGTTGATCATGTAATAATAATAAAAATAATATATTACAGTTAGAGAATTATTAAAAAACTAGTTTCAATTTATCTAAATCTATTGCGAATCATAATATTGAACTTGAAATTAAAAATACCTTTTGAGAAATGTGTTATTAGAGTCTCACATTATTTTACAATTGCTCCACCTTGGGGGCAATATTTCGTTAAATATTCATAAAATTATGAAGAATAACGCCATACACACATTCTTTATTGTATTTTATGACCCAAATGAATATTCGCGTGTGCCTGCAATTAGGAATATTTGCATATTGTAGCGTTGGCCACAGCTATGCATATTAATGGGTCTGACCTGGCTAAGATTGCTTCAGCCCACTCATGACTTACATCATTGGCGTGAACTATTCCTTCCGGGTGAGGCAGGGTGGAAAAAAAAGGTGTGCCACCGTCACACTTAGCTCACTGTTATCACAGTGGGAACATGCCGGAACTAAAGAGTTAATTGGGTTATAAAACGAGAGGATATATCACCATGACATCTATACTTGTACCATGGGAACCACCCATATGATAAGAATTAACTTCCATGAATGAAGGTTTATTGATATTCAATTATATAGATGGAAATTTTGCCGGGAGGATATTGATCTAAAGAGACAAAGGTCGCCTCTCCCGTCAAAATAGACGTCAAAACTAGACGCCATCTATTTTTGACGTCTATTTTGACGGGAGAGGCGACCTATACCTCTTTAGATAAATATCCTCCCGGAAAAATTTCCATCTATATTTTAGCCATAGATTTGGCCCAGCCACTTTGCCAGCTAAACACCACTTTGGCAGATTGTCAAGATTCCATTAGATCCCGTGTGAATCTCATGGAATAAAGTCCGCCCTAAACTTACGAGGGCAATTAGCCCGAAACCATGGTCTCTAGGTGGACGCTTTTCAGTTTGCCAAAGCTGGTGTTGTGGCTTTGTCACCGACCCGAGGCCGCTAGTTTGCGGTGACGGTCCATAGATGGAGTCTAGTTTTGTCGTCTTTTTTGACGGGAGAGGCGACCTTTGTTTCTTGATTCAATTATATATATTCATTATAATATAGATTCTTCCCTGTTTTTATACTTTGATACAATTGATAAGTTTTTATTATAGGGTGAAGATCAATAGTGAAAGTTATTTTATAAGAAATTGCACTTTATATATTTAGATATCTTTAAAAGAAAAATAAAAGATACGAAATTTTATGCTACTATAAATATTTTATTATTTCACTATTCTTACCCACATACACATTATAAACAAAGCCTTTTATAATCATAATATACCTTCGATTATATCGAATCAAAACATAGTAAAGTAATAATATATCACGGATATATTATCTTTACACAAAACAGATCAACAAACAATAAGGAATCAAAGGTTTCGTTTCGTTTCTTATATATTTTATTTCTCAAGTTTCCGGGCCAACATGCCCTTCAACACGAAGAAAAGAAACGAAACCTTTGATTCTTTATTGATTAAATCAGTATATCCATTATGCAATAAAAAAAAATGACTTGGAACTGGAACACCATTTTCTGTTTAAAATTAAAAAGTGAGGAGGGAACTTCTTTTACCAAAAAATGGATCATCTTTCTCTGGAGGCTCTGCTGTCTAAGACGACAAAGAACAAATCCAATACATTGACCCTGTGCAAGTTTTACAGGGCTGCGCAAGAGAAGAAACATTGAGGAAAGAGAGCCGTATGTGAATGAATATGTAAATAAACGATCACCTATTAGTAACTAATAATTTCTGGGCTCTATCACCTGGGCGAATATTGTGTAGGGCATAGGTCCCCAATAAAAGGCTTGTTAATGTTGTTGTTGTTGATATTCAACTATATCACTTGACCTGTTCTAATTCAGATTAAACGACCATTTTCAGAAGAAATCCGCAATATGTATTTTGCACGTTATCTTAAGGAATTTTCTCCTTCTTATATATATATGAAAAATAATAGGAAAAATAAAAGATCAGAGGTGTTGATATTAAAAATGAAGAAGACATATCCTGACCAGGAGCACAAAAATATGTTTTTTGCTTATCCCTGGTACACGTGGTACAGATCATGATATTCGAGGTGGGTAGAAGTAGGCGACTGCTTTTACTGTAAGTGCACCATGTCTACAAATGTGAAAATCAGTTCAACTTTTCACTTACAAATCTGGCAGTGCTCCGTTTGGTTACTTGCACTCGCTGGTGGGTTTGGACTTTTGCAAGAATCGGGGGCCATTGGAGCATTTCTTTTTCCAAATCAGAAAAAAAGTGTCCAATGCGGGAATCGAACCTGGGTCGTAGTGTTCAAAAACCAACGGACCATTCTTCCACCGACCCCTCACAAAGAGAGTGTGAGGACGATAAAGAGCCCGCAGATGGCATTGTGCGAGGAAACGACCGAGTTATGAGGGACGAAAGCTAAACGATCTGGAAAGGAAGAGTCCAGAATAGAACGGTTGAAGGAATACATTTCAAGGTCCGGTGACTCCATTTCAATACCTCTGCGCTGAATTCCATTTGCATAAACTCAAATCTTTCCCACTTCTTTTTATCCCCCTCTTTATTCCGGGTATATATCCTTAAGGATAAAAGCTTTTTTTATACCCTTTGGAGAGGGATAAGCTATTCTCATTTCAACATATAAATTTAAAACTATTATAGACGCGTATGATTCTTTTTAAAATAAAACAATTTCTACTGTCCTTACTGCAATGGAAAAATTAATGGGAGGGCCTGGCTCATCAGTGGTGAACCCTCCCAGCGTAAGGACAATAAAAATTGTTTTATTTTTAAAATAATCATACGCGTCTATAATAGTTTTGAATTTTACAAACAGATGGCCCGCTAATGCATCATAATATATAAATTTCATTATAATTTTGATGGGAAAACTATTCGTATGTGGAGAGAGTACTTGTCTTGTTTAAAAATACTCAGGTTTATTGTCTGAAACCATGGCATACAGGTTAGCTTTTGTCTGAACTTGCCAAAGCTGATGTTGTGGCTCTTTCATCTAAATATGTGCGTTCTATATAGAGGTTATAAACAAATATTTAGATGAAAGAGCGACAACATCAGTTTTGACAAGTTCAGACAAAGGCTAACCTGTATGCCATGGTTTCGGACAATAAATCTGATCATTACAGAAAGGCCTCGATTACGTTGCATCTTTAGGAAATATTTGTAAATATATATGTATACATATCCATTCTTAGCCATTTTCGGCTTAGTTCCTGATGTTTCAGTGACTCGCCTTCACAATCTTAAGAGGAATGATTATTTTGAATCTTATTTATTACTTATGTATTATGATGCATAAGCGCGCCATCTGTTATCAAAATTCAAAACTTTTATAGACGCGTATGATTCTTTTTTTAAAAATAAACAATTTCTACTGTCCTTACTACAATGAAAAAATTAAAGGGAGGGCCTGGCTCATCAGTGGTGAACCCTCCCAGCGATTGGAAAATCGTCTAAAAATATAAGAATAAAATAGAATTCAAAATAATCATTCTCCTGAGGAGAGTGACAACGAGTCACTGAAACGTCGAGAACTAAATAAAATAATTGTATATGTAGACATGTATATTCTAAACAAATTCCAGCCAACAAATGATCTTCAAAACCTACAGGAAGAGTAAGGAATTCAGTCAACTCTGCCCAAAGTGTTCTAGACAGTGATACAATCGGGCCGATCTTAAACAAGAATGCGTTGTAATTCTGCGGGAAGATGGTATTCAGAGAGAGAGAGAAACCCTATTTGCACATAAACTGGCAAAACCGTTGAGAGGATTCACCACTGATAAGCCAGATCCTCCCATTAAATTTTCAATTGCAGTAAGGGCAGTAGAAATTGTTTATTTTTAAAAAGAATCATACGCGTCTATAATAGTTTCGAATTTTTATAACAGATGGCGTGCTAATGCATCATAGCACATAGATATTGTTATTAGATTATAAAAAGGCATATATTGGATTGAATAAAATATTGGCAAATAATTTTTTTATTCAATACAATATATGCCTTTTTATTTTCTAATGAAATAAATATGGATTGCTCTATTTTCAAAAAGATATTGTTATGGTTAAGACACCTGTCCAGGGATGAGGTTTTTTCCTATATCGTATTGAGATTCTCTAGTTTACGCACTTTAAGGTCATACATGAGATCAAAAGTTAATTAACAATTTTAAGGTAACAATGAAGCACAGCAATGGCCGCAGCCTTGCAGAAAATTGACATAGACCCAGAGCAGCAGCTTTACACACCTAAGATAGTGGACATTGCTCCTGCTGTGATAGAGATACATGGAGACATCTGAGGCTCTTTATTGGTCATGGCAACAACAACAAGGAAACAGAAAGGTAACAATATTTAAGGTATCAATACTAAACCCCAAAAAATAAGTAATTATTTGATAAAATAGTTTTTGAAGGTTTTTCATGAAAGAAAGAGATAAATATTTAGTGAAACTTAAAAAAACTTGTTAATGAGTTGTTCATGTTTAATCACATTAAGTTCGAAATTCATCAAAATGGAAGATGATGTATGGTTCACAGAGAGAAAGAGAGAGAGAGAGAGATTTAAAATCATTTATTATAATGTCCATATAAGATTATATAATGATAAATATATGATTAAATAAATATAAATATATGATTAAATAAATATATAAAATAATTGATAAATATACATATATATATAAATATATACAAGGTCTTCATTGGTAGTGCCCACCGCGGGAACGACTCCGCCACCGGTGGACTGCGAGAGTTCTCTCCCACAGAGTAGGCAGGTCTAGGTGTTGGCTGGCGTTGCC
The DNA here is from genome assembly GCA_030710605.1 of Cordylochernes scorpioides. Taxonomy (NCBI): domain Eukaryota; kingdom Metazoa; phylum Arthropoda; class Arachnida; order Pseudoscorpiones; family Chernetidae; genus Cordylochernes; species Cordylochernes scorpioides. Next base: position 39,116,690 of record CP092879.1, read on the forward strand.
AACCTCAAGACCAAGATGGTCTTTGTAGATGGTAGCCTTCGCCACGCTGGTCAATTTCATTGCCTCGGGATGGAGGCCGACGCCGAAGAGCCAGGCCTGCAGATCCAGAGCACTTCACAGGAGGCGAACACCTCTCGGAGAGAGATTAGTAACAATATAAAATGTTATAGGCATTGTTGTATTCATTTTGTTACTGGGTTATGTTTAACACATAATCATATTTCACTTTTTAAATTAAAATATACAAAATAAATAGACAGATCGCAAACAGGATTTATTTAAATAAGAATCACTTTCTTCCTAAACGGAGAGATCCTAATTCTCTTCTTTTAGCAAATCTATCTAATTCAGAGGACACTTAGATAAAATCAAGTACGAAACGCATTGAAATATCTAAGAAACAAACATCATAGTCAAATAAACAGCGTTTCATTCAATAGAGTGACACATTCTGAATAAAGACTTCAAGTCTAACACTTCCTAGACAGCGAGGGTTGTGTTAGATTGAATAGAGACATCTTGTTACTTGAAATCTATGACTGTTGGAAGCTGCAACAATACAGTCTGTATGCCTACAGACATTATTGCCACGTGGAAAATTTAGGAAGACAAGCGTCTCGGGAGATGACACAGTAATTTATTTCAGGCAAGAACAAACTATGAATGATAAACAAAAGATAAACAAAGAGAGAAGTATACCGAGTAGCCAAATATAACAAAATGATACTCTGTTAATAAAATAATAAATACTTTGTTACATTATTGCCCTCGACGATCCCGACTCGGACTAGGCGACAAGAGACTCACTTAATTTCGCTGGATCCTGAAGACTTATCTAGGATACACGAGGAATGGATCCTCATACCTAGGACCTCCTGTTACTGAGGACCTGCAGGATTGTTTAATCCCATACATCTGGATTGGGACAACCACGGACCTGTCTAGATGGAACACGAACTGATACCTGTCGGACCGTCCTCCATATGGACCACCAGGAGGTAAGTAACAACGTCTGTTAAAGCCACAGTTTTGCATTCGGACATTCAATGCAAACACTTGGTGAACACACTAGATAGATGTACTAGCCAAACAGGTCCGTATAGCCTAATTTAACCTGACTTAATCCAACTTGGAGGCAATTTAACAAATTTCAAATTGGTTGAGAATTATATCACATAACATTTATATCTTTTAAAAGTGGATTCTCTACAATATAAATATTCTTTGTTCATTTTTTATATGTATATATGAATTATATCAGTTCTACTTCTGTAAAATATACTTTTCTTGTATTTTCAAATAGGTTTTTCTATATAAGATATTTTTGTCTTTTACTTTAAATGAAGAGATTTCATATAGTATCTTATATATTTATTCAAACTGATAATATATTTAGCAAAATGTTATATCTAGCAATGTTTATAACTTGAAATGCTACAATTCACTGTACGATCTAATAATAGCGGTTTCAAATGAGGTTCAAGATATTCTACCAAAATATATTTTGATTAAATCAATAAGGAATCAAGGGTTTCGTTTCTTTTCTTATTTCTTCAATTTCCCAAGCTTTCGGGCTAACATACCCTTCAGCACGGACATTCAGAAGTACAACTTCTATCCAATTATAACACGCCGAATTTATATACAAGTTTAGATATTCATGGTAAACGGATTGCGGATTTCGACAATTTAGAAAGAGGGAATCATATATCGCCGCAACTCTTTTTATTAACGCGATTAAGGAAGCTTTCGGGCAAGCCCTTCTTCAGCTAACTATAGTGTACAAACAAGGCACACAAGCGAGAGAGAGATTATATATCGTTTTTAAGGAGGAATATATGTAAATATAGTACAAAAATATCTTAAAGGAATTTACATAATTGAATAAATATAATATAGTACAAACCATCTTCAGAGGTTCACCTTCCATGGACTCGATTCTAAGGAACCCAATCACCAAAAGCACCGACCAGAAACAGAAAAAAATATTTAGTTTACCAAATTCCCTGCCTCAACTGCAATAGTGTCTACATCGGCGAGACATCAAGAGACCTTTCATTCAGAATCAAAGAACACCAAAGAAACATCTCTAAACTAAACCCAAACTCTTTAATAGTCGACCACGTCAGAGAAACCGGACACACTCCAGACTTCAATATTACCAGAATCCTTCATACAAATGCCAAAACTAAAACCCAAAGACTCATTCTTGAAGCAATAGAAACCATGAAGCACCCTAAACCATTAAACAAAAGTATACAGTTGCCATCACAGTACGTTCCCCTTCTATCCTAAAAATCTTCAAAAGCTATATAAAACAATAGCCATTCCATTTTTGTCTCCACTAAATCCTTTGAACTGGTTATAGTTGATTCTTTATATTTATTCAATTACGTAAATTTATTTTAAGATATTTTTGTACTATATTATATTTATTCAATTATGTAAATTCCTTTAAGATCTTTTTGTACTATATTTACACAGATTCCTCCTCAAAAAAGATATATAATCTCTCTCTCTCGCTTGTGTGCCTTGTTTGTACACTATAGTTAGCTGAAAAAGGGCTTGCCCGAAAGCTTCCTTAATCGCGTTAATAAAAAGAGTTGCGGCGATATATGATTCCCTCTTTCTAAGTTTAGATATATATATGCTTATATAAAGAGACAAGGGTCGCCTCTCCCGTCAAAATAGACGTCTAAAACCAGACGCCATCTATTGACCGTCGCTGCAACTAGCGGCCTCGGGTCGGTGACAAAGCCACAACACCAGCTTTGGCAAACTGAAAAGCGTTCATCTAGAGACCATGGTTTCGGGCCAATGGCCCTCGTCAGTCTAGGGCGGACTTTATTCCATGAGATCCACACGGGATCTTATGGAAACTTAACAATCTGCCAAAGAAGTGTTTAGCTGGCAAAGTGGCTGGGCCTTATCTATGGCTAAAATATAGATGGAAAATTTTCCGGGAGGAATATATGGCGTCTGGTTTTAGACGTCTATTTTGACAGGAGAGACGACCCTTGTCTATTTAGATCAATTTCCTCTTGGCAAAATTTCCATCTATATGCTTATATCTATTTTATATATTTTAAAATCGTATTAATTATATAATTCAATTTATATTAACTTTGTATACTTAGCTATTTTCTGAACTAATGATTAGTTTTTACCTATATACAAAACTGAAAGACAAAATCTACCTTCCTTCAGAAAATAAACAAAACCCTAGTTTATTTTTTCATTTAATCAAATTGTAAAAGCAGGGGAGAATCGAGCGTAGTTTCCCCTTCAACAAAACATTATTAGAACATATCATCGTCTTTTTATAAAAAAAAAAAAAGATCATCACAGCAATCATACATAAGTTTTCTATTTTTTTATATTTGAAGTAAAATAGATGGATATTTTTGGGGGAGATTGATCTATGAAAATATAGGTCGTATCCTCCATCAAAATAGACGCTTAAAACTAGGGCGCCAAGTAATGACCATCTCCGCAAACTAGCGGACTCGGTTCGGTGACAAAACCACAACACCAGCTTTATAAGAGGAGGGGGAGCAGTAACAAGCTCGCTAAAATACCTGGGCTCAGCTGGTCCGGCTGATAGTACCCTGTAAGGTCTCCTGATCCAGGGATACAGGATGAGCAGCGTTTGTACTCCATGTTAGGAGCGGCTGTACATGGTGTCTGTTCCTCATGTCAGAGGCGTCCATTTCTTTCGGAGCTAAGTCGGCCTGCCACTGAGTAGTGCTCCCAGTCTTAATAACAAAGGCAGACACATTCTACTTCACAGAGTCATGATGGTTTTCAAACAAGCTTGATACCCTAATATGATTTAGTGGAGATAAGAAAGAAGAAGAAGGAATTTTATATGGAGAAATATTTTTTAAATATCATATTATCAAAAAAGGTTTTTCAACCATCTTAAGGAAGGTGAATATATAAATAGGTATAAAAACCAAGGTACGGCTATTGCTTTGATAAATAATTCCATACTTTTTAAAATAAAAAGAGATAATATTTTAATAAATATAAATTTTGAATGCTATATATTTATGAATTGCTTTATTTTATATAAAAATAATAATCTTTCGAGTATAACAATGGAGTAAACTAATTTTTGGTTAGAAAAAAAAAATTTTTTTTCACACATTATGTATAAATATGATCATCCATATATATAATTATATTTCTATAAGTATAAATTCATATATTCTCTCTATATTATAAAGGAAAAACTGAAATTTAAAAAATATTACTTCTATATGAAACAAAAACTATTTTGAAAAATGTTTCTCCTCCATATTATAGTAATTATGATTGTGAATTGTAAAGAAAAATATTCATTGATATATCGCAATATTCTTATTGGTATTTGACCATGGAAAAGGTCTGATTGGCAATAACAACGCATGAAACAAAAGAAACTCATTCTCTCTATCTGTTATGTATGATGAAATAAGGAATAAGCTCATTGAACGAAACATAATTAAAGAAAAAATGAAAATTTAATAAAAATGAAAATTAATTAAAATATTCATTTGAAAATTAGAAAAGATATGAGGAATTATAGTGCAAATTTTGTTATAAATCAATATTTAATGATATCGATAAAATTGCGGCGCAAATATAGAAGAAAGGAATAAATAATATGCAAATATATTATACAATATTGAAAACTTTATTGTAAATTTAAATACCAATATGTTAAAGAATTCAGGTAAGAATTCTTTTGATCACCCTGACAATTATACTGAAGACATTTCAATTAAACCAGATGAATCCAACTCTTGTATCAATCTCTGATGTTAACTCTGGTGTCGCCTCTCTACTGATGAGGGCCACAATGTCAGCTGGACAGGCCAAGCTGAATTTGTGATTCTTCTTTTTTTACTTTTTTCAGAAGTGGGCGTTGATTTAACAGCCTTGGGACTCTTTTTGAAGAAATTATAACTCTCTTAATTATTTTTTCTTCTTCAATATTGTGGAAATGGTTGTTGAATTCATGTGAAATCTCGCTTTGTCTGCCACCCGCATGCCTCGTAGGTGCTTTACAACTATTTTTCTCTTAACCTCCATCGCAATAATATGTCTGTCTTTCTATTTGTCTGTCCACAAATTTTGTGATCAATATTTAACACACTTACAGAGCACCTAGAAGTCCGAAATTTGGTACATCTGTTCAAAACACTAATAACATTACAAGTTGAAAATACTGTATTCCAGACTTCTGGGTGTTCGGGAATGGGCTATTTTCTATATTTCCTTTTCAAATTTTGTGATACATTTTTAATTATATTTACTGACCACGTATAAGTCTAGTATTTTATAGTCATTATACGCCGCTTTTATTTATACTTATAATTTGATTATTCAATGGCTATAGAGAGAGAGATTGAGATTGAAACTTCTTTATTACATAGTTCATAAATGGTTATATATAAGATTAAATAATGATAAATATATGTGAATATATATAATAATCGATAAATATACATATACTTATCTACAATATATACAAAGTCTTATTAGTGGCGCCTACCGCAGGAAAGACTCCGCGACCGGTGGAATACGAGAGTTCTCTCCCGCAGAGTGGGCAGGTCGATGTTATATCTGGCTTTACCCAACTCAAGACCAAGATGGTACTTGTAGATGATAGCCTTCGCCACACTTGTCAGAGAGAGAGAGGGTTCTATTAAATATGTATTTATTTTCTCACTTCAGTGCCTTTTTAATAATAAAAAAATGTAAAACTATTTTTACCAATATTTCATTCTTTGGTTAATAAACATTCTTGATAAAGACGACACACAGAGTTCCCGAAATGTCGACAAAATAAAAATATAACATTTCGTTTAGAGATTTCATTCAGAGAAAGGTGTCCTATCTTGGCAAAATAGATGCTAAAACTAAGCGACATATATCGAACGTCTCCGAAAACTAGCGGAATCAGGTTGGTGACTGACAAAGTCACAACACCAGCTTTAGCAAACTGAGCAGCGTCCACCTAGGGACCATGTTTTCGGGATAATGGCCCTCGTCACTCTTAGATTGCATAGGTGTTTGGCACAGATGTGAATATTTTATTTGATACCTTGTATATATCATGAAATGAAGTCCGTTCAAGATTAACCGGGGTTAAGAGCCCGAAACCATAGTCTATAGGTGGACTCTTCTCAATTTGCCAAAGCTGGTGTTGTGGCTTGGTCACAGACTTGAGTCTTCTAGTTTGCGGTGACGGTCAATAGATGACGTTTGGTTTTAGCGTCAATGTTTATGGGAGAAAAAATATTTATCTTTATAGACCAATTAACTCCTGACATAATTCTCAAAGATATACTCATTTCAAATCATTCAAAAACTTTTATAGGGATACACTTTGGAATTTTAATCCTTAATTAATACATATAGTATATCAAATAGAATAATAGGTGCTAGATAGACTGTAAGTAGATGATAAGTAGACAACAAATACAGAGGTGACACGGAATAATAGCGTATAACATGTCATACACACATGCGTAGTATATAATTACTGGGCGGAGTCTTTTGTGAAAGAGGCGCGCGAAGCATCGTTTTTATATAAAACTACATTACATATTTACATACAAATGCTTGTAAATACTCTCTAAAAACAGCTAAATTCACTTACTCAACTAGAATTTTTGGTATTTACCCAAATTTTACATTAACAATACATATCCCTCTATTAATAAATCGTTTTGAATCCTACCCAACTCAATATTGTTCCAAAAACATTTTAAAATTCAACGCACATAATAATTTTGGCCTTCAGAACTCTCGCTCAACTACAATCTCAATCAGGTACACACCATGCTATCACATTAGCAAATAACCAAATATTTGAACGCTAACATGATAATAAAAAAGATTGTGACGATATAGATGAAAAACAAACCATCTAAATCAATCAAATCATTAGCAACAACATTTATGAAACAAAAGAATGGTGAAGACGTGTTCGACCTGAAGGCTAAAGCACACCTTCCTTTTTTTTTCAACACGCTGCACCATACTGGCCTTTCTATTAGAAACGATGGTAAAAAAATCAAGGAAGAAAAAAATGGCGCAAGCAGGTTTTCCAAGAAGTTTGGTATGATCCTGGGGAGACGTGTAGATTGAGGACAGTCTTATCTTGTTCAAGCGATCTCAGGAAACAATAGAACCTCTTAGAACCATTAGCTTGTGCACTTTCACTTCTTAGCCTAGGCTAAGTGCATCCTCGAAACCTTGACTGGGATCATTTGAGTCCTCAAAGGACTCCTTAGCGCTTTACTAATCGTCATATTTGAAGCTTCGTTCATCACCAAGAGGTTTGATAATTCGATTGAAATATTTTTCAATACAATTTACGTCAAGTTGAAGAACTGCTTACTCTTAAGCTTTTGTAATTCGTCTTAATTAAAATAATTCGCGAATACTTATTCACACTACCTTTTACCCACAAGGTAATAAGACCAAATCCAAATAAATAAATAGTGTGTGACGTTTCAGTAATAACGTTGTTACCGAAACGTCATACACTATTTATTTATTAGTCTTATTACCTTTGGTTTATAATCTATAATCCAAATTGTGCCTTATCATCCTACCTTTTACCTTTTTGTTACTGAAACATTGTCTTTGCCCCTATGGCGAAATCTTATTTCAGATTAACTTAAAAATGTGTGTATGATTGTGAACATAATATATATAAGCAGATTTTTAATCAATAAAATGAATGTACATTTCTTCCGTCAAAATAAACGCGTATACTAAACGCCATCTATTGGTCATCTCCGCAAACTAGTAAACACAGGTCGGGGACAATGCTACTTCATCAGCTTTAACAAATTTAGAACGCCCATCTGAAGACCATGGTTTATGAGATAGTGGCTCTCTCGTCGGTCCGGGGCTGTCTTTGAGTCTATGATATCTTGTTTTTTATTTTTTTAGTTTTAAAATACAGTGCACACAACACACATGGGAATGGATTGTTGAATAAAGTTCTGAAAGGATGAATGTAAAGAGAAAGATTGGAATAAGAAGCATCTGACTGATGGACCGGATGAGTAGAAGTAACTGCGAAAAATAAAGAAAGAGTTTATGATCTGAAACTATAGAGCCGCTGGATACCAGAACTTCACTAAAAGCAGATAAACTGAAAACAAAATATAATGAAAAATCGTTAGAACACGAAAGACTTTCTGTAACAAAAAGTATTTCTGTATTGAATTAAATTGACGATTTCAATATAATTGAATATTATCTCTCTTCTAGGTTTCCTGTTAAAGGGCATATTGGGCTGAAAGCTTGAGAGATAAAGAGTGGTTAAAAGATACCTGGCCCTTGATTGCTTATGCATTTAGTTAAATTGTAAAGACAGGTATGATAATATGTAATATATCTCTTTATGTATATGATATATCATTGACTGATATAAATAAATTTACACATAAAATAAAAGGATTTAAAAGCGCGAATGTTTCTTTTATATATAAAACAAACTTCTACTGTCCTTACTGCGATGAAAAAATATATTGGGAGGGCTTGGCTCATCAGTGGTGAACCCTCCCAGCGGTTTCGCCAATTTAATCCACCAGACCGCTTCTCAGAGCTCTAATACTGTATTGGATCATTCTGCTTTTATATGCTACACTGAAGGATAGAATCTTAGAAATCGTTTTCAAGTAAACTATGGACATAAGCTTATAGGACAGTAGCATTACATTCAAATATTTGCTTCGAGCAATGCTCTTCAGCAAACTATAAAGACAAGGCCAGTTAGGCATAGTTTGCTGAAGAGCATTGCTCGAAGCAAATATTTGAATGTAATGCTACTGTCCTATAAGCTTATGTCCATAGTTTACTTGAAAACCATTTCTAAGATTCTATCCTTCAGTGTAGCATATAAAAGCAGAATGATCCAATATAGTATTAGAGCTCTGAGAAGCGGTCTGGTGGATTAAATTGGCGAAACCGCTGGGAGGGTTCACCACTGATGAGCCAAGCCCTCCCAATATATTTTTCATCGCAGTAAGGACAGTAGAAGTTTGTTTTATGTATAAAAGAAACATTCGCGCTTTTCAATCCTTTTATTTTATTTTTATAGATGGCGCGTTATTGCTTTGTGTTAATAAATAAATTTGTTTTAAAATCTAAATCAAGGTTCTAACTAGCACAAAAGCCGTGTCGATACGGAAGCCATTGTTGGGGTAAGAAACACATTTCATCACAATTCTGGAACTCACGTCCCCACAAGATAACTATCATGATTCAATGAAAGTGTCCCAGATGTACTGGCGCGTGCCTTTAATTCATTTGTAAGACCCAACAATGGTCGAAAAAACAATGAATTCTTTTATTGTTGTGTTTACACGGATTTCCTCTTTGTCTTCCACATCTTTCTATTTTCTCCTCAATTCTCCAATTGTATTTAAAATATTTCCTGGGGGGTGCTGAACTAAAGAGAACAATAAAGAAAGAAATGAAACTGTTGCTAACTATTATTTCTGCAGACAATGCTGAGTTGTAGCTTATATATACTAAGTTTGTTTATAACGGAAAATTATATTTTTATAAATAACAAGATATTTTATATACAGGGTGATCCAAAAGTCCCGCACAACTTTAAAAATTAATAACTCCGCGAATATTTGCGCTAGAGCAATGCGGTAAACACCATTGTGTTCAGGATGCAATGGGATTTTTTATGGCAAATAATGAAAATTTCGAAATTGATTTTAGTTACAACTTTATTCGCTAGATGGCGCTCTACCAGAATCAGCGATTCAGCGGCCAAATTTCTTGATAAATTGAAAAAAATAACTGAACGACACGTATTTTTCCTTTTTGAATACCAGGAAAGAACCCTAATAATATCAAATGATAAATTAATAAAACACCATTTCGCCAAATGTTAGAAGAAATGGTTAACGATTTTTAAATACAATCTGAGATATGTAAAATAGGTATATTCAAATTAAAACATGTAGCAAAAAAAAACCTGATATTTTAGATGCGGTTTGCTGGAATCCTCTCAGCTATTTAAATTTCGAAAATAACAATTTTCTAATTTTTTATTTCAACTCTCTTTCAGTATCGATTATTTTTATTTTAATTCATTTGAAAAATATTTATCTATCTCTAATGATTTATTTTACTCTGGAATGCCGTTGTTGTTTTTGTCGTGTCCAATAAAGAGCCTCAGATGTCTCCATGCATCTTTATCACAGCAGCAGAAGCATTGTCCACTATCTTGGGTGTGTAAAGCAGCTTCTCTGGGTCTATGTCAATATGTGGGTAGGTGTTAGTTCCACACCAGGACAGTTGTTGCATGTTCTATAGGTTCTTGTGCCATCTGGATGTATTGTCATCCTTTATAATGTTTTGTTCTAAATCTTGTTATAGTTTTGTCATTTTTCTCTCGGAGTTTATTTCACATTTTGATCTTTTCTTATTTTTGTTTAATTATCTTGTATTTTGCAAAAGCATTAGCGTCAAATAATGACATTGGTTCTTTCCTTTGGCTCAACTTTCTGGCTTCCTTTGCAAATTCAACTGCCATTTCATTACCCCCGATCCAAACACTGGCAGGAATTCATTGTAGAATGCAGTTATTCTCCAATGATATCAGTTGAGTAAGTAACGAGTGTATTTTATGTGTGATTATAGTATTGCCCTTCTGAATTGCTTCTAGATCGGATATGAAGTCGTTGTACGGTATATTATAATTCCTTCTGCTTGATGCAGGGATGGTTAGTTAAGGCATACATCAAGGGCTTTCCAGATAGCTGTCAGTCCTCCTCCGAATTTTCCCGGTCTGTCCTTTCGTAGTGTTGTATAATCTTTGATATTGAATCTCAGATTCTGATTCAATTTTGTCTCCTGAGGACAAGTAATATGTACATTGTTGTCACAGAGAAGACAAGTCAGCTCTTTATTTTCCTCTAGGTACCATTTATATTGAGTTGTAGTAGATTGAATTGTGTCCTCGTAGTAGATTTCTCATCATGAGCTCGAGCTGCGGCTCCTGACGCGGCGGTTACCCCGGACGCGGTAGCATTACTGGAGATATCAGTTTGCTCTTCATTTGAAAATGGGTGACGTTGCAAGGTTAGTCATCTTGGAAACGAACCAGAATTTGGTCAAATATTCCAAGGGTCCAGAGGGAACCGCATTGAGGTGTGGTCGGACTTCTCCCCTTCCCCCTGGAATGCCGTTACTACAGGATAAAGCACTCTTGGTGAATTTTTTAAATTGTGATTCAGAATCTGCCTCTGAAGCTTTACGAGCGTTTCGTTCCTTTTAAGATATTCGAAGCGGTAAAGGACCAATGAGTTGCTACTCTCTAAAGCGATTGATTAAAAGTTTTGAGGAAACTGGATCTCTGGAAGCAAAACCTCGGAGTGGAAGACCATCGACATGCAAGTCAGTGGCTGTTACGGTTTTGCAGAATGCTGAAGCTATTGAAACGTTATCCACGTATGGAGAAGTAAGTGCTAGACAAGTTTCTCGACAAACGGGGATTTCGTATGGAACAGTTTGGAGAGAACACACATTTAGAATTTTTCTATAAAAATACCCTAACAAAATTCAAAGTTTTCACGAGTTGAAAGTCAGTGATTTTGAGAAGGGTAAGAATTCGCTGCATGGGTTTTCCGGCAAATTGATATTGATGAAAACTGGCTGTCAAATGTTCTAAGAACAGATGATGCTCACTTTTATCTAAAGGGAGAATTTAACATTCAAAACTGCCCCATTTTGGCAACAGAAAACCCTAGGATTTTTACAGAAATACCACTTAATCAGCCCAGAGTTACAGTTTTGTGTGGGTTCACTTCTTCTTTTATTATTGGGCCATTTTTCTTTGAAAAATCAATGGAAGAACTTTTAAAACCGTTTTTTTGTAACTTGTGAACGTTATGTTCAACTTTTGAGAGAAAAGGTTATTCCCATATTGCAGGACAGACTAGCACTAAGCGAAATAACATTCATGCAAGATGGAGGACCTCCTCATATCTCCCGCGTGGCCAAACAATTGCTGAAGGATACGTTCGGTGAAATTCGTTGATAAGTCGCCACTTTATATACCAGTGGCCTCCAATATCACCAGACTTGACGCCTTACAATTTCGGTTATGGGGGTACATCAAGTCGCGTTTTTATCGATGCCGGCCTACCACATTGGCCATGTTGAAGGCTTCTATCAGATGGCACGTTTTATAAATTTCAACTATTTAATTGTGACCATTCTGTCATCTATCGTCTGAAGGCGGTGTTTGAGAATGAAGGGCGCCACATTGAGCAAGGATTGTGACCTAATACAAGAGAGAAGGCAGTTACCTCATGTGTTATATTTTGCAGCTCTTTGGGAATAATAAATGCTGTCCTCACATCTTGACTCTTTTTTTTTTTCTGTGAACAGTAATTTTTTGTTTGTCATTTGCCCACATCTTATATTATGTCGTGCAGGCCAAAGTGTTATAACTTCTCGAATAACACTGGTATACACAATTTTACCCCTTATGTTTAGTTTATCGCTTTTCGCTAATTAGAAGAAATAGAATAAGGAATATTCTCTGTATCCGTGTACCCCCCCCCCCAACTTTAGAAATTTTGCGCAAAAAATAATACAAAATGATTTTACTACCACGTTTTTCAACGCAAAGGGTCGATTTAAAAATGATTTTTTTGAGGGGATACATTTTCAAAATTATGTACAGTATAATAAACAATGATAACATTTGACAAACCCATAGGATATTTGGAATAAAGTACGACAAATATATTTTGTCACTCCCCTCTATATTTCATTTTTGAATCATGACAAATATCCAGTTAAATAGTCAAGTGTCGCCAATTAGTCAAGAAACTATACATTCCTTATAGCAAGAAATCCTATTAGTAGTGCCATCATAATTTTTGATACTATATTAACATTTCAAAAATCGTGTATTGAAATCAGTAGTTATTTTCAAACATTCAATCTATTTCACAAAACTCCATCTAAAATATAAATATTTTTTGCTACATGTTTTAATTTGCATATACCTATTTTACATATCTCAGATTGTATTTAAAAATCGTCAACCAATTCTTCTAACTTTTGGCGAAATGGTGTTTTATTAATTTATCATTTGATATTATTAGGGTTCTTTCCTGGTATTCAAAAAGGAAAAATACGTGTCGTTCAGTTATATTTTTCAATTTATCAAACAATTTGGCCGCTGAATCTCTGATTCTGGTAGAGCGCCATCTAGCGAATAAAGTTGTAACTAAAATCAATTTCGAATTTTTCATTATTTGCCATAAAAAATCCCATTGCATCCTGAACACAATGGTGTTTACCGCATTGCTCTAGCGCAAATATTCGCGGAGTTATTAATTTTTAAAGTTGTGCGGGACTTTTGGATCACCCTGTATATTAGCAGTTTTCTGGCTCTATTTATCATTCTCAACTCCTTAAATATACAATATACTAGTATAGAACCAAATAGATATTGACGTATAAAAACAAAATACATAAGGCCTTTTACATACACATGTGTATAATTCAAGTGAATCTATAAATACCATTTCTCTCCTCTCATTTATTTTATTTCCAAATTGTGTGGACAATTATATAAGTTAAGAAAAAGGCTTCTCCTCATCGTGCAACTGAAAGTTGCTGATGGCTTGCGCCATCTATCGGAATAAATACCAACTATTCTCGTTGATTTTTAATTATTCCAGAATTGGCCAAATACCCATTCTTTATTAATCAGGAAAAGCTAACCACGGACCCATTTTGGGCTGTTGGCCCTCATCAGCGTGGTGCAAGCTGTACACCAACGACCAAAAAATTGGTCATTAAGGCATCCTGAAAAATCATGAAACGGGTAGTTAAGGCCAGAATTGCGTGAGAACGCTACACATTGTGAAAAAATAGTACAAATGTAATTTTGTACTGGGATAAGGTGCATAAATTAAAGTAAAGAGAAAAATAAAAATTTGCAGATAAATAATATAGTAAATAATCATAATTAAATTATTTATAGTCCTTCAAATTGAAGATACTTCGGCCAGTAAAGTTTTAATTTTTTTAACCATATACTGGCCGAAGTATCTTTAATTTGAAGAACTATGAATTCCGGCCAAAGACAGCCTCTATCTTTACGATAAATTATTTATATAATCTCTCTCTAAAAATTTTTAATATTTGTATACGTCATTATATATTTTATTCCATTGTGTATTTAGATGTTTCTTTTGTATAACTAATATGAAAAATAAGGAATTCGTCAGTGGCTTTTTATAAAATTGAATGCATGTCATATTATTCATGTTGTGTCTATGTGGTGGGGTTGTGTTGAGTGTGGTCTGTGTTTTTGTGTTTTGTGTATTGTTGTTGTATGTGCTGTGCATTTGACAATTGACAATTAAAACAAATTTATTAATAACACTTCAATATTTACAAAATGAGGAAGAGATTACAAAAATAATTAGAGAAAATAAAAAGATAGCGAAAAGCGTTTTCGAACCAGGGACATCAGGTTCTAAAGTCTAAAGCTTTCGCACCTAGGTTATTTTGCCTTATTATATAATAATTTAAAGAAGAATCAATATTTACAAATTTAAATTTTCAGCCGGGGAGTCTTCCCCACCGTACAAGTGTTCTCTTCCAGGCGATAAGGGGTCCTCAATTCCACCCACCACTCAGCCCCACCTGCACGAAGTACCGATAAATTCGGCACTTCGCTGAGGCAAGGTGGTGTGCATCTGTTGGTTGTTATTGTGCGAGTTTGCAAACTACTACCCAATTATGTATGAGATGGATGTCAAATAAAATGACCAACGATCCTGGTGGCAGAGAAAGGGACATCTAGAGTAAACATTCCATTGAGGTATAGATACATTGGCAGGATGTCAACACAAATAGCTGAATTTGTCAATTGTCACTATTTCTATTTTTATAGAAACTGCGATAATAAAATTACGCACGAACACCACAATAAAATTGTTTATTCATATACTTTGATTATATATATGATTCAATGGATTCTCTCATAGAAAATTTCCTTAAAAAATTGATATTATTGTGGTCTCTCTTTACACGAATGTAGTTGCTCAGCAGAAGGGTGGCTCATGGAATATTATATCGAAGAAGCTTAAAATAGAAAGAAACAAAAATAATTATAATATCCAAATGCGATCTTCGTGTCAAACATGTGTTAACTCTCACAAATCAGTTTACTAATACTGATGGAACTGCCTATAGGAATACTAAGTAGAGGACTTCGTGCCTCGCCCCTATACGGATGTCCTACAATCAATTAATCATAGCAAGAATTGGCGTTCATCCAGAACTTTATTATTTCATTGCTATCAAGGCATCAATTTTGCACGAAGGCTCGCCCCGTTGTTTGGAGACCGTGGCCATGGTAACGGACGGGTGTGTCACGTGTCGGTCAATAGGTAGATATACTTTAGTCTATCCCAAGGTATACCATGGACCTGAATAAGACCATCGATCATTTGAAGCCTAAAGTTATTCTTGATTTGATAAACAAGACGTTTCAATCAAAAGGTGGTATTATGGCTTCTCAAATCTGGGTGAGTGGAATGCTAGCTTTCCTCACTCTTTCGTCTCTTCTCGCTAACTTTATTGTAATCTGCACTATCATCTCCAGAACTTGTCTTCGAAGATCGCAATTCAATTTACTGCTCTTGAATTTATGCTTTATGTGCGTTTTTGAAGGCTTATTCAATATGATTCCAGCTCTCATTTATGTATTGAAAACAAAATTTACTCTGCTTTCCTGTCGTATTAATGCATTCACTACTCAAATGACAGCTATTGGATTCACATTGGTGTTTTGTTCTCTTTGGATGGAACGATGCAATGCATTCTGGATTGACAATTCAAAACGTCGACCTACGCAGCTTTCCTATTTCAGAAACTACGCGCCTCTCTTTCTGCAATGGTTAATCGCCTTTGTATTTGCTTTACCCTCCCTAACCGGCTTCTACAATGTCAAATTCTTCAAGTCCAGATATTGTTGCTCGGTAGCTGAAACTCAAAGTTGCTTTCCAAGTCTTTTTGGAGCCTGGAGTCACGGTGTACTTTTTGTGATTTGCATAATCTGTGTGGTGATCATCGGAATCAAGTGCCTGCTATCAAAGAAATCGAAAACAAACAAATCGACCATTGAGATCTACTTTGAAGGAACGTTCTATTGGACTGAACTGAAGAAAACCAAATTCGTATCTCTGATGATGGTAATGTACTTCTTTTTATTTTTTCCTTATATTCTTTTGGATCAGATTGATCAAACATGTTTCAAAAATTCCGGAAACGGATTCAATAAGACTGCTAACAGACTTAAGAGAGATAAAGTCTTTATTCTTGATACAGTAATCACATGGAACAAATTCATATTTGCTTGGGCTGTTCCATTAATGATTCTAGCTCTAAGAAAAGAGATCAGATACAAGTTGATTAACTTTTTCTGTTGTCGATCGAAAGCTGTGACAAGCAGTGAGTGGCAGATGTGGCGACAGGATTGTCCAATGAACTATACAACTGTAGCGACACCAATAATTCTTCAATCCTATCGTAAAAAGCAGATCAATATCCTCGAATTTTTCAGTAGATTACGTCAGCAAAAGAATAAGATGAACAAACTGAAGTTAAAATCGAGCAGAGAATTACCAATTGCTTACAGCATTTTCCAAAATGGCGATAATCCTGTGGTGTTATTTAAAGAAATGGAAAGCAGTCTCAATCAAGATTCTTTAGAGGAAGAACTTAACGTGTCTGATATTTTCTTCGATTCAAGAAAACAAGATGAGACAGAAAAAAATAAAGAAATTATTATTATCTCAAAATGTGATATCAAAAGAGATTATTTTGATCAATTCTCTAATAATTTTGATGATGAGGAAATGCCAATGGAATCTTTTGATATCTGGAATGGAGGAATTAAGGATATGAAGAAACGAAGTAAGAAATACAAAGTGCTAAAGAGAATAAGAAGAGGCAGTTCTAAGAGAGGTAGTTTCTGTACTACCAAGAATATATCTGTCACCTTCCTGAAGAAAACTGCTCAAAGGTGTAAATGCAAGAATTCGAAGGCTAACCAAGTGCGATTCTCCATCACATCTAAAAGAGTAAGGTTTTATTGACATTTTTTCTTTATAATTTACTATTCACCTTCATCTATGCTATGTTATTTATTTAAAATATTGATTTTATTAATATTCTATATAAAATATTTCTCTTTAAAAATAGAATTAATATTTTCGTATGCATTGTAAATAAAGTTAAAAGGCCAATTACAAATTCATATATCGATTTAAAAATAAAGCAATAAAATTTATTTTTCAAAATTAATTTTTGAGAGTTTCTTATATAATTTCCTATTTATATATTTATTATATATATATATATATATATAATGAACAATTTGTTATATAATATATGTATTTAGGAATACCTTTTAAATTTATAAATCGGCATCTGTTTGAACACGTATAACTAATGTGAAAATAGTGAAAATTGAACTGGGATCAGGTGGATAAATTAAGATAAAGGCATCTTCTGATCGTGCAAGTAAAAGATTCTGATGGCTGATGGATCAACTATTCGTTGATTTTTAATTATTCCAGAATTGGCCAAACACCCATTATTGATTAATCAAGAAAAGCTTACCAGGTACTCGTTTCGGGCTGTTAGCCCTCGTCAACTTTTAGCTGCACGATCAGGAGATGCCTTTTTTCTTAATTAATAACTAAGTCAGTATGATTGACTTATTTATATATCTATGAATATACTCTTTCCTATATATATTGATTTAAAGAAATAAAGGTCGCCTCTCCTGTCAAAATAGACGTCAAAACTAGACGCCATCTATTGACTGTTGCCGCAAACTAGCGGCCTGGGTCAGTGACAAAGCCACAACACCAGCTATGGCAAACTGAAAAGCGTCCACCTAGAGACCATGGTTTCGGTCTAATGGCCCTCGTCAGCCTAGGGCGGACTTTATTCCATCTATATTTTAGCTATAGATATGGCCCAGCCACTTTTCCAGCTAAACACCTCTTTGGCAGATTGTCAAGATTCCATTAGATCCCGTGTGGATCTCATGGAATAAAGTCCACCCTAGGCTTACGAGGGCCATTTGCCCGAAACCATGGTCTCTAGGTGGACGCTTTTCAGTTTGCCAAAGCTGGTGTTGTGGCTTTGTCACCGACCCGAGTCTGCTAGTTTGCAGCGACGGTCAATAGATGGCGTCTAGTTTTGACGTCTATTTTGACTGGAGAGGCGACCTTTGTCTCTTTAGATCGATATCCTCCCGGCAAAATTTCCATCTATATATTGATTCATACAACAACAACAACAACAAAAGCCTTTATTGAGGACCTCTCGTCCTATAAAGGATTCGCAAATTTACAGAGTAATTGAAGAGAAGAGAACTAAGAATTATATTGATTTATATAGAAGGTGTCAAATTTGTAACAATGTTGGTCACTCACACACACACACACACCTTTTTTCAAATGATATTACACAATTAATGATTTTTCTTTACCAAAATACAAATCATTTTGGAATATATAAGAATAGATACAAAAGGTGAAGTTGAAATAAAATTTTACATGACTACACAATATAGTGGTTTTAGTGATATCTGTATTATTCTATATTTAGTTGAGCTATTCCTATGGCTAGTGTTGTGTGCGTGTGTGTTTTGTTGTAATTGTATGTACTACACCCGTATGTTGTGTTGTGTGCCACCTTATATATTATAAGACTTCTCTTTTATTATATCACTTATTCATATCTCTAGTCCTCAACTGGTTATTCTAAATTCATTGAGTATATTTCGTGATATAAACACATAAGTATTCACTCATGAAAAAAACTTAAGGAAGGTTCACCTTTCAGCATGTATATCGGGATTCAGACAATAACTCTGAAAGCTACACTCAATGACAAAACATAAGGAAGTTGTAACTTTTAGCATGTATAACGGGATTTAGACAGAAACTCTGAAAGATATTTAATACAAGGTAACCTTTATTGAATTACACACGAGATAACCAAGTGTTAACAAAATTGTCTCTGTCTCCTTCAAAAAAAAAAAAAAAAACAGTCACCTGGCAACATAAAAATACGAAACCTTAATTTTTGTCCATGAGTATATACTCGTATATATAATTATAAATATATACTGTGTATATATAAATATATAAAATATTCTTGATTCAGTAAGTATATATAAAGGACAGGAAAGGATGCCTTTAAAAAGTATACAATAAAGTAAGTACAAAATCAAAAATGCTTCTAAAGAATAATTTCCTATTCAGATCACGTTGCAAGAGTTCCATTTATTGTTCTCCCTTCTATCTACTCCGTTTGATTGAATGATAAATGGCTACATCAACTAATTTTGTATTTAGTTTCCGACGTTTCAACGACTAACTGTCACTCTCCTCAGTGATTGATGTGTAGCATATATATTTCTGAACAAACTTCAAACAAACAAATAATCATCAAAACTATTTTGTTTTCCTTAATAAAGGGAAGACTCCGAAAGATTTAAAGTTAAATATATATAAATATGAAATTTTTGGTGTTATAACT
>CP092879.1:39136412-39184741 GCA_030710605.1 Cordylochernes scorpioides
TCTTCAAATTAAAGACCAAAATAAATTTTAACGCTTTGCCAAATGTTCTAATTTTTGTTCGCTCATGACGAGGACAAAAGATTTTTGTCGAAACGTCGAGTCAATAAAAAAGATTTACCGGCCGAAATATCTTTAATTTGAAGAAGAAGTATTTATGTTGAGGACCGTCTCTTTTTGAGTATTTCTGTAAGTGTGAAAAGATTTTCTCAAATAACAATTCCTATGAATATCATCTAAATATCGTTTTCCAGAATATATTCGATGGGAAAATCGTAAAAATGTCACATTTTGTCTAATATTCTATCTGTGACAGTCCAAAAGAAATGTAGAGGGATGAGATCTGGACAAAGTTTTGTAATGTCCTGTTGTCTTCACTATTGATTGTCACGAAAGAGGAGAGGGATTCCCAGAAATTCCCAGGATTTCCCCGAAACAATTCACGTAACATCCTGTGTAACAATGAACTTGAGTCTATTACACTTCACATTTTGCAATACAAATAGATTTTATCGACCTGATCCCAGTATAATTTAACCTCTATACTATTTGTTTTTACATAGTTTGGCGTTCTCATGCACATCCGGCCTTAAATACTCGTTTTAGGATTTTTCTGGATGCCTGAAAGACCAGTTTTTTTTTTTTTTTGTCTTTGAGGTACAGCTTACACCACGCTGATAAGGGCCAACGTCCAGAAACGTGTACGTGGTTAACTTTCCTTGATTAATCGAGAATGAGTATTTGGATAATTCTTAGAATAACTGAAAATCAACGATTAGTTTTATTTATTCCGACAGATGGCGCAAGCCATAGGAGCATAGCAATAAGTTTCTTTCAATTGTGTAAGCCAAAGAGTTTTTCAATCTCCCAACTCTTCCTCGGAATTACATGTTTACAAAGCATGTTTTCAAATTAAGAAGGTTCTTCTATAAAAATATTTCACTTATTCAAAATTAATTACATAACTATATATTTAAATACAATTTATTAAAAGTATTGATTCATATACGAGTATATGTGCGAACAATACTTAGTTTTATTATCACAGGATTGTGGATTTCAACAAATTATAAAAAAAAGCATAAGTGTTTAACCCCGGCTGGAGGAGGCGTTCCACTTGAAAGGCACTAACCCGTTATACCTCACTCCGCCGTCTTTAGAGGACTGTATTCTTTGTTTTCTCTGAGGGAAGATCCGACTGCCGACGACCACTGGATTGGTGGAGGCTCTGTTCTTTGGAGGATGCGGTACCTCGCCCACGGGACTAATTTTACCAACTCACAAGGATGAGACTGACACTACTAACTGGTGACTACTCCTTTATTTTCCATCACCATTTATACATCTCTAAATACACACGTGACCAGACGTCCGTGGTCAAATTAAATTAAAACAATATAAACAGATTACAATCATCAGCCGCGTTATATTGTATTTTAAATATTATAAACAGAATAATAAACACATAGATTAAAAATAGAATAAACCTCAACAATAAGACATCGCAACTCTTTTTATTTGCTTGGCTGAAGAAAAGCTTTCAGGTAAGCCTTCAGCCTACTAAAAACTTGACGTTTTAGTTAGCTAAAGTAGGGCTTTTCCGAAAGGGTTTTTAAACTAATCAAATAATTAAAAAAAGAGTTGAGGCATCTTATGTTTTTTGTAATAAAAGGTTGTCCCAAAATTTCGTGTTTTTCTTATTGGCGAATAATATTATGACGGCGAATACATAATAATACATTATTCAATTACTTTATACATAATACAAAGACATCTTACATAACGGCGAATAATATTATGGTGAATAATATTGGTATATCATTTTTTGCATGTGTTTACGAACATTTGGGACAACCTTGTATTTTGGCTAACCCTCTACATATATCATTCACAATCAATCTCTATGTTTTTAAATAATTTATTGTATTTATTTGTTGTAATTCTAACATTAAAACAAAAAAAAACTCTGATCGAATATAAGTATTCGTGTTTTTAGATGGTAGTTCATGGAAAGCTTTCCTGTAGTTTAAGTTAGGAGAGGTAACCAGTTTAGTTAAGGGTTCTATGTTTAGTTGCATTGATAGTGTGTGACGGCTATAAAATGATAACTCCAACTATCCTATCCCCTGAGGCAGAGATCCAAATACCTCCCAATCTCTCGTTAAACCACATCAGTCGTTATAATTCAGCTGCTTCCCAATTTTATAGCTGGGCTATAAATGCAGCCGTAGGAAAATGTCAAATTGACCCATTGTTCTAAATAGTTAGGTCTCACCATTTCCGTATCCACCCACTTAATTTATGCCAGGGACTTTTCTAAATTTGTTTTTTCCCCGACACTTTTTTTTCTTATATAACAAGCTTTTATCTGGAATAAAACTTAACGATGAAATTATATCTTGTTAGTTGGAAATAGAGTTCTTAAATAACTGTTGTGTTGTATGGAACAGGAAAACGCTCGTACATTCTATACCGTATTATTAAATTAAAGGATTTAGTTTTTGAGTTGGGTGACTATTGTTATGAATGACGTCCTTGTACGAATATACTCAGGTTTTTGATTGTTTCCTCGTGTAAAAGTAGATCAGGTTTTTATTAAAAGAAGATTTTTTAGTGTAAAATACAGTGAAGCTATCTTTCTTGAGTGACCTATCAGATTTAAGAGTACTGTTGTAAACTATAAAACGAAATGGGTTGAAATAATTAAACTTTAAATTAGACATCACTTTCAGAAGGAGTCAAGAGTTATCCATGTTTTCTTCAGTCTTTCATGGGAGGTTCTAGTGAAAATATTTATAATCATAAGAAAATATAATTTTTAAAAGAAGTCATTTTCCCCTCGTTAAAATAGATTAAAAAACTATGCGCCATCTATTGATCATCTCTATAAACTAGCAGACTTTGGGTCGATGACAAATTTTCAACACTAGCTTTGAAAAATACTGAACGTGTACTTAAAGATCTTTGTTTTGGGAGCTTTGGCTCCAAGTCAATTCAGGGCAGTCCTCATATCATCCATAAGGAATTTATAGAATATTCTGTTTCTATATCAAATAGAATGTTAGCTGACAAAGTTTTTTTTTTTTTTTGCTAATCCCTAGTACACGTGGTACAAGCTATGAAAATCATGGTGGGTAGTTAGCGAGTGCTTTTACTGTAAGTGAATCACATGTCTACACATATGAAAAGCAGTTCGACTTTGCACTTACAAATGTGCCAGAGCCCCGTTTGGTTACTTGCACTCACTGGTGGGGTTGGACTTTTGCAAGAATCGGGGGCCATTGGAGCATTTTTTTTTTCAATCAGAAAAAAGTGCCCAATGCGGGAATCGAACCCGGGTCGTGGTGGTCGAAAACCAACGGTTTAGACCATCCTTCAACCGACCCCTTGCTGACAAAGTGGTTGGGCCAATAAAAAAATGGAACATCGTACCGGAAAGGATAAAGCTCTATTACTCTTACAACATATTCACTGATCATTCTCATTCTAATGGGTATAGACGCAATTGCCACATATTCGATCGTTTTATAAATAATATTGACACGTATAAAAAATAAAGGTAGGCAATCGTCAGGATGATAAAACAATCAATTTTTTATCCAAACAAATTCAAAAACTTCTTAACATATATATAAAATATATAATAGATAGACAATATGAGAAATATTATGAGTAAAAATATCAAAATTAATAATCTGTGTAGATTAAAAATCAATTTATAAGAAAAAGGCATTTCATGATAATGCAAGTTGTTGATGGCTTGCGCCATCTGTCTGAATAAATATTAACCAATTGTTGATTTTTAATTATTCCAGAATTGCCCAAATACCTTTTTTAACCAATTCTTGAATAATTGAAAATCAACGAATAACTGATATAAATTCGGATAGATGGCGCAAGACTTCAGTAATTTTTAGCTGCAAGATCAGGAGGTTCTTTTTTCTTAATTTATCCACCTGATCCCAGTACAGGTTTTCACTTTTTTACTATTTATTAAATGAATATTCTGTTTAATATCTCTTTTACTATGAGATCTGTGATCGACAGCTTGCAAATCCTTTTGCTACTGACATGGATGTTCTTATCATAGGTTTCCTCGAAGTCTTGAAAGTTTGTGGCGTTAGGAGAAACTTTGTCATTTTAAGGTCTTAGGGGTTCTCGCACATTTGTATGTGCAAAGTCGAAATGCTTTCCACATGTGTAGACATGTGGTGCACTTACAGTAAAAGTAGTCGCCTACTTCCACCCACCATGATTACCATGGCCTTTACCACGTGTACTAGGGATAAGCAAAAAAAAAAAAAGGTCTTAGGAAGAAGTCCCGGCTTTAACATGGAGTGGAATCCTGAATTGAGTCGAAGAAAAATGTAGACTAGAGTACACATGGCCTTTAAAGTCTTCTCTGAAATCTTCAATTTGATTTTCCTAATCTACCTAGCATCTCCACCGAATTGTCACATCGAAAAATTGGGAAAGCCAATCATAAGAATGAAAAAAAAAGCTATTATTTTTCAAATTCAATTAAAAAAACTAATAAAATTAAACAATAAATAAACAATAGTAGAAAATGCTTAGTAACGTATTATCTAATTATTAATCTGTTGCTTTTTATAATATTCTGTTACAATATATAAATATTTTTTAAATTTAGAACTTTATTTTATATAAATTTGCATAGGTTTTTACGTAGATTGTGACGCTCTATTTAGACTATAGTACTTACCTGGAAGAAGCAGCGTATGAAGAGGATGCAAAGGTAAGTAAGTAATTTTTATTTTTCAATAAAATTTTCCACCAGAGAGAGAGAGAGGCAAAATACATATATTAATAAAATTTAAAACAATATTATTTTTACCAATCAAAATAGATATTAATACAATTATACGCTATCTCACTCTTTATTTAAAAAAAAATAATACACAAAGTGAGTGAATTACGCATTCATATTTGCGTCTATATTTTGCACACATTTACGGACAATAAAGTTTGCAAGCCAAGATGGAAGCGTGCTACAAGTTCCTAACTATGCAAATATGTCATATAAATAAGTATATAATTCGCTGAGTTTGGTGCGAATGCACTTAATTGAACACTCAGAAGCGATAGAGTAAGTTTTAGAGATATTCTGATTAAGAGAAGCTCATATTGTATGATCCATTAAGCCAATAAGAACCTGAAATCGTTATGAAAAGTAACAAGAATGCCAGGTTAACTCAGGATAAGACATTATTCTCAATTGACACACACACACAGTTTCAGAAAGGCATTATCAGCAATCTGAAAATGTCGAGATGGTCAGATATCAGTCTGACACGTCACATCAATCGTTTTAACTTCGTCCGATTGTGTTGGAAACATTGGAGACAAGATGGTACCCGGTGAACCAACACAGAACGTATTATAGGGACAACGAGTATAGGGGATTGCTGGAAGTTGCATCAATCATGGACAGATCCCACCATGAACTCGTCTACCAAACAGGCTGAAGTTGGGGTTCCGATGTGTTTAAAATTCTTCTCAAAGCGCCTTGAGGAAGCGAATCTGCGTTCTCATTGCCCTTTGCGTGTCCTACCATTAATACAATAACACAAGAGTCTTCGTGTATAATGATTCCGATCACTAGGATCTGGAAACCCAACTGAATTGCTATTAGAGGTTTTTAGTGATGAATGAAACTTTGTGTTGAGGTTAGATGATCACTGTATATTGATTTGAAGAACCTCAGATAATCAAGCACAATTACACCTTTCTTGTCGAAGGTCATCTTTACGATTACAAACATCATTCTATAAGTTATGGGGAATCACTTAGGATAGCCAGACCTTTCTTGTTTTACGTGGCATCTTGGAAAGCCAACGCAATGTGGATAAGGTCCTTACACCTCGGTCTATCTCTATTCTTGAGCAAATTTCTAACAGGATAATGCACGGCTGCATACCGCAATGATTTTCCTAGATTATCTACTTGAGGCTTAGCTCTTCTACGATCTTCTTCTTCCGCGCACAAATATGCAAAAAAGTTAACTTTTTAAAATTTGTCTATGTATGTAGGGACAGTAAGAAGTTGGGCCGAAATGCTAAATTTGCCAATTTACCAAAGATAAGGTAAAAAAGGAGGGTAGTTGCCAAAAGAGCTTTATCGCGAGGTGTATAATTAGAAAGATTAATGAGAGCTGACAAACGGACAATCTGTCGCGCTGGGGGAAATTGGAACGACCATCGATGTTATCAAGGGCTGTGTCCGCCGATTTCCTGGCCCCGTGTTATACAACCCCAGTTTCTAATAGCCATATTGTGAGAGAGACCGATCAAAATCTATATGAAATTGACCAATACCTCAAGCCATTGGCTCATAGAGTTCTTAAAGGCTGGCCTTTGAGTAATACACGTGTAAGTAGCCATTGGCAGTTTGTCTCTTAATGTATAGGAAAGGTGAAGCAAGAACCTTTCTAAAGCCCATATTTGATTGAATGGATTGTCACAAGGCGCAATTATCTTTTAAATTCAACTAATTAATTGATAGAATCTTGAATGATAGAGATTTGGCGATGTCTTAAACATACCCAAGAAAGACCATTCTGAGGGCAGCAACCTTTTCTTTTGGTGAATACCTTTATAGAATCACACACACAAAAATGACTTGAAAACTAACTAACCTAAACCTCTAATGAGAAGCTACTTTCATGAGAAACCAAGATGTGTGTACACTCATAGACAAAACTTAAGGAATTTATATCTTTTAGCATGTATATCGGGATTCAGACAATAACTATGAAAGATATTACAGGCTGGCCTTTGAGTAATACACGTGAAGTAGTCATTGGCAGTTTGTCTCCTAATGTATAGGAAAGGTGAAGCAAGAACCTTTCTAAAGCCCATATTTGATTGAATGAATTGTCACAAGGCGCAATTATCTTTTAAACTCAACTAATTAATTGATAGAATCTTGAATGATAGAGATTTGGCGATGTCTTAAACATACCCAAGAAAGACCATTCTGAGGGCAGCAACCTTTTCTTTTGGTGAATACCTTTATAGAATCACACCCACAAAAATGACTTGAAAACTAACTAACCTAAACCTCTAATGAGAAGCTACTTTCATGAGAAACCAAGATGTGTGTACACTCATAGACAAAACTTAAGGAATTTATATCTTTTAGCATGTATATCGGGATTCAGACAATAACTATGAAAGATATTACAGTAACTTTTATTGAAGACACAATAAGAAACAGACGACCGGCAACATTAATGACTTTCTAATTCCTCATTTTTTGTCTATAGGTGTATTTGCGGTATTTAGTGCAATGTGAATTCATGTTTATAATCCATGTTTAAGACGGTTTCCCACAGAAGACGTTCTACTTGTGTGTACTTGTAGATCAACCATAATAGACACATTATGAATATGGAATAACGCAAAAAATACTCTACGCTCCATGCTTTTTAAATACCAGATCATTCAGAAGTTGTATCAAAGAAAACAGTAGCCAAATAGTTCCTTGTAAAGGACAACAGAATGTCGTCGAAATGTTGGAAGTAAAGTATTTAAAAGGTTGATGCAAATAATTTTCACCTCAATCACACAGAAATAAAAACATTCATGGACAAAACCTAAGGAAGTTCTACCTTTTAGCGTGTATATCTTGATTCAGACAATAACTCTGACAGTAACCTTTATTGAAGACACACGAGATAACCAAGTCTGAGGTAACCACTGTCATAATAATTTTAAAAAAGAAGAAAACCAGACGACCGACGAAATAAAAATATGAAAGTTTCTTAAGGTTTGTTCATGAATGTATTTATCAATAAGGCGTGGAAAACAGGTATGTAGTTCCTTAATTTACCTATATAGATATAAATAGACTGGTATATAAATACAAAGAATTGGTTTAAATCTACTATCGAGACAGGCCCTTCCATTAATTTATCATTGCAGTGAGGGCAGTATAAAATTATTTTATTTTAAATAGAAGCATACGCGTCTAAAATAGTTTCAAATTCTTAGTACAATATTTGCTGATAAATGTCAATCAGGCAAGGTGTATCATTAGACCTAGATAGGAATACGATAGGAGTCCGTCGTAAATACGAACACGTCGTTAAACAGAAGGTCACTGAAAATCACCTTTTTGCATATAGTTCTTTATATTATTCCAACATACAAAATATTTTATTATAACAAGAACACTATATACAAAGGGAACGGTAAGGAAAAATCAATCAACGAAAGATATTTGCAATGATGTTTAAAAAAAAAAAACTTTTTGCGCAGGTTAAAAAAAGTTAATTGAGAGCGTGAGTGAATGTTTTTTTTTTTTTTTTTTCAATGAGAATTAATAAATGTCCATGGAATGTAATGGCCGCATTGATGGGAAGGAAACGTTAGGGAGAGATTATGGAAATGGCTGTCTCCATATCTGTATATAGAAGGTCATGTCAGAGATGGTGGTGGTGGCGATATGGTCAGGTTTTCTCGTTCCAATTTTCAACTTGTTACTAACCATTGTGTGATTTAACTCTCTGACAATAATTTTCTTCATTTGAACTTGGTGAGCTTTTATTATAAAAAAGGCATCTCCTTATCGTGCAACTGAAAGTTTCTGATGGCTTTCGCCATCTATCG
The DNA here is from genome assembly GCA_030710605.1 of Cordylochernes scorpioides. Taxonomy (NCBI): domain Eukaryota; kingdom Metazoa; phylum Arthropoda; class Arachnida; order Pseudoscorpiones; family Chernetidae; genus Cordylochernes; species Cordylochernes scorpioides. Next base: position 39,145,040 of record CP092879.1, read on the forward strand.
GAATAAATATCAACTATTTTCGTTGATTTTTAATAATTCCAGAATTGGCCAAATACCCATTCTTGATTTATCAATAAAAGCTAATCAGGGACGCGTTTCGGACTGTTGGCCCTCATCATATCGCAAGCCATCAGCAACTTTCAGTTGCACGATAAGGAGATGTCTTTTTCTTAATTTATGCACCTTATCCCAGTACAATATCACGTTTGCACTATTTTTTCACTTGGTGATCTTTGATGAAAGAATCCCTCGTTTCAGTTCAAAAATCGAGATAAGGTGAAACAAGATAAAATGAATATAATAAGACCATGTCAGATATGGTGATGGCGATATGGCCAGGTTTTTCTCGTCTCCAATTTTCAACTTGTTACCCACCGTTGTTTGATTTAACTCTCTCACAATTGTTTTCTTTATTTCAACTTGGCTAGCTCTAATGAAAGATCCTTTTTTCAGTTCAAAATTTGAGATAAAGTAAAACAAGAGGGATATAATATGCCCAGGTGAGAGATATTGGTAGCGACATGGTCAAGTTTTCTCTTATCTCTAATTTCCAACTTGTCACCAACCGTTTTTAATTTAACACTCACATTAATTTTCTTTATTTAAACTATTCTATCTCTAATGAGAGAATCTTTTTTTTTTTCAGTTCAAAAATTCGAGATAAGGTGAAACAAGAAAAAAGAGATATAATTAAGATTCAAGCTGAAAACTAAGTAAAATGAAATAAAAAAAAAAAACTCATCTCTACTAATAAATTATGCACCTCGGCGAATCCCGTGTAGGGCATCGGTCCCCAATTAAAGACTTGTTGTTGTTGATTAAGTGCTTTCAGAATTTCTCCATCTCTTGGTGGTGGTGTCTTGTCCATGGAGCAGATCAGATCGGCCTATGCACCCTGATTACAATACCGGCCAACTGAGGTGTCTTGTCCGTATATATGTCCTCTTCTGGATTGGTGTCTGCCATATAGAGGGCTGCAAGGATGGCCGGGTAACTGTATATATGGTCCGGAGTGAGTTGGGTGTTGTGACAGTTATTGCAGTTCCTGTAGTATCTAGTCATGTCTGGGTTTATCTTCATTCCTTTAAAATGCTCTGATTCTTGAAATTGTAATTTTCTTTCAAACCTGAAATGTTCAGGTTCCTAATATATATTATTGTTTCTCTTTTTATTTCGATTACTTTTTCTTGTATAATATGTTTATAACTGTTTCTGTTTTTAAAAAATGTATATTGACGCAATTATCCCTAGCCGAGATATCGCGGTTTGTGTGTTGAAATAAAATAAAATATATCTTAATTAAAGTAAAACCTCCAATGAGCGACCTATATAAAAAGCGAACAACTCCAGAACAACTATTTTTGTACAGCCAAAAATGACTTGATCTTATATAACTCAACCTCCAAATAGATACCATCTTCTAGAGGGACCAAGGTTATCCGTGTTTTTAGACAATTTCGCATAAGAGATTCAACTATATCTAGTGTTATAATCACAAGAAATTTGTTGAATATTTTGTTAAAGTTGACCTTGTCCATATTTGTTTATTGTTTAGGATTACACTCAATGAGCTCAAGGCTTTAAAAACTGTGATGTATTTGTCTATTGTGCACATTGGGTTCGGTTGGAAAATCCTGAACGGTTCTCAGAAAGACAGCAATACCCTTGAAAACTCAACAACTTTTACTGAAATCTTTTCACAAAAATATAATTAGGAGACACTGGTTATATAAAATCTGAAGAAAAAAAATCTGGGAACAAATTCTTTTGAAAGCAAAAGTCCCTACAATTAAATCGAATATAAAACTTCCCCATTGTATACCATAGTATAGCACAGCGCGTGTATTATCATAAATAATTAATCAAAGTGTGAGTGAGTGATTTGTATACAAAAGAAAGAGAGAACCACACCCAAGAACTCTATGGACACCCGTGTCAAGGTCTTTGCTTTGATACCCAGCCTTCGCAACCTTTAAAAAAAACCGGAGCACTCCTAAAACAATGAAAAAACTCAATTGTTCTCATACCCGGATTTTTCATCTACCCTGGGGATAGAGCTTTTTGATTACAATCTCCAAGTTTTGGTGATTCTGATTATAGTAATTACGAAGACCTTGCCCAAATAAACCCCATTGGATTAATTAATACAATTAATGATTGTTGGCGATATGCTAATTACGCCAGTAGTTCCTATGGAAACCTAAGGTCGCGTTCTATTATTTAGTAGACAGTGGAGCTAATTGATGTCTAGAGGTCGCTTCTATTAATACCTTTCAAAGCACCTAGTCCAGTAGAAGTATTTCAACAGAATAGTGTTACGAGAGTTGATCATTTACAACTTGAATAAAAATACAGAGAGGTAATTCACATGATTTCTATATTTCGATAATTTAATTTGTGCCTGTAGCCATTAAGAATTAAAATTATTGAGAAATAAATATCAGGCCTCCAGGGAAAAATATCTTTTCAAATACATTTTTATTCTCTAGCTTTCGGGCACGGAAGCCCTTCTACAGAAGAAAACATGGTATAATGTAATGCATATAACCTTATCTAATTAATTAAATTTGAATTCTCGAGATATCATTCAACCAACACGTATCATCCATCCACCACGCACATACATTTTCAAAATATTTTAATTTTCAAACAGAAATAATGTAGAATATTTTTCTCTCATTATATAGTAGGTATTTAAAATATGTATAAGATAACATGTATATAAAAATGTATTTATTATTAAATTGTTAAGTGATAATCCGGTTGAAGGACTGACAAGTCCGAAAGCTTGAAAATAAAAGGTTGTCAAGAAACTTAACCCTGGAAACTTCATTTATTTTATATAATAAAATTCTACCATGTTTTTTCTCCTGAAGAAGGGCGTTCAAGCCTGAAAGTTAGAGAATAAAAAGAGTTTTTGAAAAGATACATTTCCCTGGAGGCCTGATATTTTCACTCAATATTGATATAAGGGTTATTTTATTGAACTAAAAATTATAAATATTTTTAACGCTATTTCTTTCTTTTTACTTTTTTTTTTGACAATTAGAACACTTTTATTGACTTCTTAGTCAATATTTACATGAAAAAGATCAAGAGAACTATATATAATCAGCCTGGTGTTCTTCCCCACCACGATAGTGTCCTCCTCCAGGCGATGACGGGATCCTCGATGGCCAGGGCCAGTCCGACCTGGACGAAGTAACGGTTGATTCTCGATTTCGCCGATGCGAGGATGGCCAGATCGTCTTCTATCAGGCCTGTCCAGAATTTTTATTTATATTTATTTATTGTAAAACGACATTTAAAAACTATTCCACACGTGTTTCTTTTCAACGAAAAATCTAAATTTATTTCAAAGAGAAAAACGATTATTTCTAACCTTTTGGATGAGGTATGAAAGGGTGAATTGTGAAGAGTAAGGATAAACGGAAAAATAAACGGAATAATAAATAAAAAATAAATAATTTATCCTTACTCTTCACAATTCATCCTTTCATACCTCATCCCAAAGGTTATAAATAATCATTATTTCTCCTTAAAATAAATTTAGATTTTTCGTTGAAAAGAAACACGTGCGGAATAGTTTTAAAATGCCGTTTTACAATTACAAGCCGCATTATATTATATTGTATTTTTTTTTAAGATAAAAGTTTGTACATAGTTTTCAACGGTAGATTGCACTTAGTTGATGATTAAATTCATTATCACAGATTTGTGGATTTCGACAAATTACAAAAAGAAAAAAGACCTAAGAGAGAGATGCCACAACTCATTTACTTGATTAAAGAAGCTTTTGATAAAGCCCTTCTTCAGTTAACTAGAACGTTTTAGTTAGTTGATAAAGAGCTTGCCTGAAAGCTTCTTTAATCGAATATCTAAAATATTTTCGGTGTCTTATGCCTTTTCTTTTGTAAATTGATGATAATAGTTAAAATGTAGTCATTAATATTAGTGGTAAAAATAATGAATCACGTACTTTGCAATATATTTCTTCAAAATTGTATTAATATCAACAGAATTTCTTGTTAAATACTCTTCTACAAGGATTATATTTGAGAGAACATAGAAGAAATGCCTGTAGAGAGAGAGGAAAAATTTACCTCGAAATATTTGAGATTTCAATAAATTATTTTTTTGAAAACATTTTATATTTTCTGCTATTTTTTTCTACGTGATGGGAAATCAGTGTATTAGTAGTATTATCTATATAGATAATACCGTAACAGAGTTTTCCATTGTAAAGTCCTGAGCTATCTCCTCCGAAGATTCTGAACTACACATAACAATCTATATACCAAAATTTTCGTTATTTTTTTCTTCGTATGATAGGCCTGTTTTTATTTTCCTAATGTTAACAGTTATTTTTATTTTTTAATTTAATCTATTTTACAATCGTAGATTTTTTGCATTTATCATCATCAATTCATTTGTTTTGAAATGCGTAAAAATGTGTTTTGAAATAATATATATTTCTGATTCATTTGATTATGTAAGTACTTTGTTATAGTTTTTCATTTAAATATATAAATTTTTCGAATTGTAGATTGAATTATTACTTTTATTCTATAATAATTATCTTTTATAAGTGTTTGTTATAGTTTTTCATTTGAATTTAGCACAATTTTTGTATCTGGTTATCTTTTTTGGCATCTTTTCATCTCTCTTTGGCATCTTTTTTTTTTCTCATTAATAAGACCTAATCCAAATAATTTAATAGTGTGTGACGTTTCAGCAACAGCATCAGACAGAAGAATAAATGAACTAAAGAATAAAATCTCATTTTTTCTTTTGTCTGATGATGGTGGCATTTGGATTAGGTCTTATTTTTTTTTATTAATTTGTTATATTTTTCATTTGAATTTAGCTCCATTTTTGTGTCTTATTTCTTCTTTATATTAAAACTTAGAATTAAGCTTTGCTTTTTTATATACATGTTTATTACACATTTAGCAATACTTTTTCTTTATATTTGCTCTTATTTACTCATTTTTTTACTCTTTCACAATCAGATTTTGAAAATGGCTAAATGGCTTCACTTCTCCCTATTTGCTTTTGTAGCTTTTCTTATAAAAAAAATATTAGAACTTAGAATTAAGCTTTGCTTTTTTATATACATGTTTGTTACACATTTAGCAATATATATACCAAAATATTTTTTTGAATACTTACCTCTTTTAGTGAATTTTTGTCAGGGGGGCTGCAAAAGTGCCGTACTTATGCAGTATTTTGATGCTTTTCCTGTGAAAAGGATAATGAAATTTAAAATTAAGCTTTGCTTTTTATATACATGTTATTTACACATTTGGCAATATATACACAGAAATATTTTTTATATATTTAACTTTTTTGGTGAATTTTTGTCAGGGAAGCTATGGACTGCCGTAATCATGCATTATGTTGATGTTCTTCTCATAAAAAAAATATTTGGGTTTGGAATTGGGCTTTGCTTTTTGTATACATGTTTTTTACATATTTAGCAATTTACACACAGAAAAATTTTGGAATATTTAACTTTCTTGGTGAATTTTTGTCAGGGAAGCTATGGACTGCCGTAATCATGCATTATGTTGATGTTCTTCTCATTAAAAAAATATTTGGGTTTGGAATTGGGCTTTGCTTTTTTGTATACATGTTTTTCACATATTTAGCAATTTACACACAGAAAAATTTTGGAATATTTAACTTTCTTGGTGAATTTTTGTCAGGGAAGCTATGGACTGCCGTAATCATGCGGCTGCAAAAGTGCCGTACTTATGCAGTATTTTGATGCTTTTCCTGTAAAAAGGATAATGAAATTTAATATTAAGCTTTGCTTTTTTATATACATGTTATTTACACATTTAGCAATATATACACAGAAATATTTTTGGAATATTTAACTTTTTTGGTGAATTTTTGTCAGGGAAGCTATGGACTGCCGTAATCATGCATTATGTTGATGTTCTTCTCATAAAAAAAATATTTGGGTTTGGAATTGGGCTTTGCTTTTTTTTATACATGTTTTTTACATATTTAGCAATTTACACACAGAAAAATTTTGGAATATTTAACTTTCTTGGTGAATTTTTGTCAGGGAAGCTATGGACTGCCGTAATCATGCGGCTGCAAAAGTGCCGTACTTATGCAGTATTTTGATGCTTTTCCTGTGAAAAGGATAATGAAATTTAAATTTAAGCTTTGCTTTTTAATATACATGTTATTTACACATTTAGCAATATATACACAGAAATATTTTTGGAATATTTAACTTTTTTGGTGAATTTTTGTCAGGGAAGCTATGGACTGCCGTAATCATGCATTATCTTAATGTTCTTCTCATAAAAAAAATATTTGGGTTTGGAATTGGGCTTTGCTTTTTTGTATACATGTTTTTCACATATTTAGCAATTTACACACAGAAAAATTTTGGAATATTTAACTTTCTTGGTGAATTTTTGTCAGGGAAGCTATGGACTGCCGTAATCATGCGGCTGCAAAAGTGCCGTACTTATGCAGTATTTTGATGCTTTTCCTGTAAAAAGGATAATGAAATTTAAAATTAAGCTTTGCTTTTTTATATACATGTTATTTACACATTTAGCAATATATACACAGAAATATTTTTGGAATATTTAACTTTTTTGGTGAATTTTTGTCAGGGAAGCTATGGACTGCCGTAATCATGCATTATCTTGATGTTCTTCTCATAAAAAAAATATTTGGGTTTGGAATTGGGCTTTGCTTTTTTGTATACATGTTTTTCACATATTTAGCAATTTACACACAGAAAAATTTTGGAATATTTAACTTTCTTGGTGAATTTTTGTCAGGGAAGCTATGGACTGCCGTAATCATGCGGCTGCAAAAGTGCCGTACTTATGCAGTATTTTGATGCTTTTCCTGTAAAAAGGATAATGAAATTTAAAATTAAGCTTTGCTTTTTTATATACATGTTATTTACACATTTAGCAATATATACACAGAAATATTTTTGGAATATTTAACTTTTTTGGTGAATTTTTGTCAGGGAAGCTATGGACTGCCGTAATCATGCATTATGTTGATGTTCTTCTCATAAAAAAAATATTTGGGTTTGGAATTGGGCTTTGCTTTTTTGTATACATGTTTTTTACATATTTAGCAATTTACACACAGAAAAATTTTGGAATATTTAACTTTCTTGGTGAATTTTTGTCAGGGAAGCTATGGACTGCCGTAATCATGCGGCTGCAAAAGTGCCGTACTTATGCAGTATTTTGATGCTTTTCCTGTGAAAAGGATAATGAAATTTAAAATTAAGCTTTGCTTTTTTATATACATGTTATTTACACATTTAGCAATATATACACAGAAATATTTTTGGAATATTTAACTTTTTTGGTGAATTTTTGTCAGGGAAGCTATGGACTGCCGTAATCATGCATTATGTTGATGTTCTTCTCATAAAAAAATATTTGGGTTTGGAATTGGGTTTTGCTTTTTTGTATACATGTTTTTTACATATTTAGCAATTTACACACAGAAAAATTTTGGAATACTTTACTTTCTTGGTGAATTTTTGTCAGGGAAGCTATGGACTGCCGTAATCATGCAATATGTTGATGTTCTTCTCATAAAAAAAATATTTGGGTTTAGAATTGGGCTTTGCTTTTTTATATACATACTAGCCGAGTGACCCGGGCAACGCCCCGGGTTTACCCGAAGGACCCGCAGGTGAGAAACTATAGAAGAAAAATTTTAACAAATCAAAAAATGAAATTGCAAACAACAGTACTACACTTCTTTAAGGACATGAGAGCACATGCACTGTATCACCATACGTGTACCATTTTCAAAGACCCTGCTTAGGATTAAAACTTCTCAGAAGCATAACAATAGTACTAACCTAGAGGTTAACTGGTGTGGATGCATTCCTCTGGAAGTAAGACTATTAAGAAATTAAGTAGGGAGTTATTTTGCTTCTCCGCATTCTAACACTCCAACTGTTAACACTGTGGAAACACTGACTCATGTTTGGTAAGCAATTTCAGGGAAGAAACTATAGACATTGGATTAAATAAATTATTAATTAAATTGCATTAAATAAAAATTATTAGATTTAAATAAATATTATTAGAGTGAAAAAAAAAAGAAAAAATTAACAAATTAGAAAATAAAATTTCGAAAAATACAACTATATTGCAGATAAGATAAGAGGACCTTATTAAAAAATAAATAAACAAACTGTAATTCGACACTATCGATAATTCGACACTTTCGATAATTCGACACTTTCGATAATTCGGCCATTTTAAAAATCAAATTTACAAGGTTGATTGTTGTTTAAATACAACTTTGATTTTGCATGCATAAACACAGGCTCTTGTAGCAAGAACCCAAATATTATTTATAGTCATAGCAAAAGCCAACTTTAGTGAAAACTGATGCCTCTTCAGAATGAATGGAAGACTGAAATCTGAAGGAGCAGAAGATATGGGTCATCTTTACATGTATGCTATCCAATGTTCGCACACTTGAAAAAGCCACATATAAAGTTGTCCGTGCGTAAACACAGGCTCTTGTAGCCAAGGTTTGGCCTTGAGCCTTATTTATAGTCATAGCAAAAGCCAACCTTAGTGAAAACTAACGCCTCTCTAGAATGAAGCGAAGGTTGGTATCCGAAGGGGCCAAAGATATTTCAGACACTATACAGTGTGTTCAACTTTGGGCACTGTCAGTATATGTGCTTCAAGGACATGAGAGCACATGCGCTGAAACACCATACGTGTTCCATCGCAAAGATCCTAAAGGCATTGGTGAAAGTATAAATAAATATTTTGGAAATGAAAAAAAAATACATATATATATAAGAAAATAAATTGGAATAAAAATTTACAAACTATATTTCAGAGTGGATACATATTTGAAAGGAAAAAAAAAAAGAAAATTGCAAACAACAAAACTATATTACAGATATGACATGAAAACTAACGCCTCTCTAGAATGAAGCGAAGGTTGGTATCCGAAGGGGCCAAAGATATTTCAGGCACTATACAGTGTGTTCAACTTTGGGCACTGTCAGTATATGTGCTTCAAGGACATGAGAGCACATGCGCTGAAACACCATACGCGTTCCATCGCAAAGATCCTAAAGGCATTGGTGAAAGTATAAATGACCCATATCTTCTGCTCCTTCAGATTTCAGTCTTCCATTCATTCTGAAGAGGCATCAGTTTTCACTAAAGTTGGCTTTTGCTATGACTATAAATAATATTTGGGTTCTTGCTACAAGAGCCTGTGTTTATGCATGCAAAAGCAAAGTTGTATTTAAACAACAATCAACCTTGTAAATTTGATTTTTAAAATGGTCGAATTATCGAAAGTGTCGAATTATCGAAAGTGTCGAGTTATCGAGTGTCGAATTACAGTTTGTTTATGTATTTTTTAATAAGGTCCTCTTATCTTATCTGCAATATAGTTGTATTTTTCGAAATTTTATTTTCTAATTTGTTAATTTCTTTCTTTTTTTTTCACTCTAATAATATTTATTTAAATCTAATAATTTTTATTTAATGCAATTTAATTAATAATTTATTTAATCCAATGTCTATAGTTTCTTCCCTGAAATTGCTTACCAAACATGAGTCAGTGTTTCCACAGTGTTAACAGTTGGAGTGTTAGAATGGTTGGTACTATTGTTATGCTTCTGAGAAGTTTTAATCCTAAGCAGGGTCTTTGAAAATGGTACACGTATGGTGATACAGTGCATGTGCTCTCATGTCCTTAAAGTAGTGTAGTTCTGTTGTTTGCAATTTCATTTTCTGATTTGTTAAAATTTTTCTTCTATAGTTTCTCACCTGCGGGTCCTTCGGGTAAACCCGGGGCGTTGCCCGGGTCACTCGGCTAGTCTATAATACTTAAAATAGATAATTTATAAAAACTTCCCCTTTTAAAAAAAATATTATTATATTTTTTATTAAATAAAATTAGACAACTATTTGAAATATTTACTTTGAACTATAATAAAATACGAAAATTCCAAACTATTATAGACCCGTATGATTCTTTTAAAAATAAAACAATTTCTACTGCCCTTATTGCAATGGAAAAATTAAAGGAAGATCGAAAAATGCTATATTAAAATATCACACACACAGCACACAATTGATGTGCTATGTTTTATCATGGATTCAACTTATTTCCATAATGGTTTATAAAGTTGCTGGTGTCGGAGTGATACAAACCGTTGATTTTCGATAGCCACGACCCGGTATCGAATCTCGTATTGGGAACTTTAATTCTGAAAAAATTATTTAATATCCCTCTATTCTTGAAAATTTTCAACCCTGTCAATGAGCGCAAGTAATCAAAACGAAGCTCTGGCGCTTATGAAAGGCCGAAAGTCAAACTGCTTTCTACATATTTAGACATGTGGTGCACTCACAGTAAAAACAATCGCTAACTATCAACCATGATGACCATGGCGTACTTGAGATAGGTATCACAACCACCATATGGTGTAATTTAAACTAAATCTTTTTAAGGTAGATAAATTGAATATATAAATTTAATATAACCAACTCTCAATTCCGAATAGAAAAGATTTTTAACATATTAATATTATTTATAGAGGTATTCTTATACTTGTGTGCCAAATAAGGAATCTATCTTTTTAATTGTCCCTCAGAACGATGCACTGTGCATCACTAATGATGATAAAGAAGGAGCCACAACACCAGTTTTGACAAATTCAGACAAAGCCAACAACCTGTATACCATGTTTTAGGGCTATGGCCCTCATCAGTACAGGGGTGGCTTCGATTCCATAACATCCTACGAGAGGGGTTACGAAATCGGCCAAATTTACCAAACAGGTGTTTAAGATTATACTATATATTTTTTTTTAGTTTTACAGAAGAATTAAGTCCCTTTTTCTTTACCTTTGACTAATTTGAGCAAATGTTATTGCTGCACTCGCTGGTGGGGTTGGACATTTGCATGTATCGGGGACCACTAAGTATATATATATTTTTCAAATTATAAAATGTATCCAATGTGCAGGATTCGATCCTGGGTCGTAGCGGTCGAATCAAACGGTTTAGATTACTCATCCACCTACCCCCAATATAAAATTTCAATAAGATTACCTGATATATTTTAATCAACTCCTGTACAGAGAACGAGACTATTCTATAGAATATTAAAGGTAATCAGTTTTCAACTATTTATTTGTTTATTGGAGGTGAAGCTTGAACAGGTTTGGTGCTTAAATCCTCTGACATCTTTCGTGGGAACCAAGTTGAATATCACCACAACTCTCAACTTATCGAAATGTGGCTGAGTCAAGAGAGACTGTTACTATCATTTCTCTTAAACCAACGGCATCCATAGATTCACCCAATATTATCAACTCCTCAACCCATCTTAGTTTACGTACACACTACACACCGTGAAGTATCTTGAACACCACGAAAAGACTACAGAATATAGGGGTCAATTTAAGTTAATAGATTTTTCGATGCAACTTAGTTTAAGTACATACTAATCCTATGGCACACCGTAAGGTATCTTGAACACCACGAAAAGACGGTCATGAAACACGGTAACGCACAGAAGATACAGGTCAATTTTAGTTGGTAGATTTATCGAAGCATCTTAGTTTAAGTACATACAAATCCTATTGATAAAATACAGATCAATTTGAATAATATTTGTCCATATATAGTCACCAAAAGTCAAACTCGACTTGGACGCTCACAACAATCCTAATAAACCGTGGATTAAAGCTATACTAACACTTACGGCATAGGCTATCAAGAGATGCAGTATCCATACTTTAGGCTATGAAAGTAAATGAAATCTACAATATAGTTTAGTTTAAGTACACATTAATCCTATAAGACACATTGAACTTAAAAGTAACTTGAACTTCACAAAAGGCTTACCATGAGAATACGAAAATCCATAAATTACTATGAGTTTTAAAAGCAGTCCTTATTCCTAAATACGGCTTAGTTTAAGTAGACACTAATCTTATAGCAGCGTGGGCTACAAATAACCCGAACCCTGGAGCCGAGACTACAAATAGATTCAGAAACCCGTGAATCCGTGATAATACTTTAAAATAAAGAAAACAATAGTATTGACACAGAGTATGCGATAAACCTATTGCTTAACTTTGTCTCATATACAGGCTTTTGTATTTTTTATCGCGTCATTTAAGCTGAAGAGCTGTGCTCCTGAAAGTATTTGCGAAAATGCACTAAGAAAAAACTTCCAAGTGCAGACTATATAAGAAGAATGAAGCTACAATAGTTGAAGGGATATGATAGATTAAATTGGAAAATTTCTGGGTAAGTTCGCCACTGATTAGCTAAGCTTTCCTAATTCTTTTTGAACATTTTAGTTAACTTGGTGTAGAAATTCATCTAACTTCACCTTTGCCGGTCCCAAGCCCGAATGAAAAAGGAGGAGGAGGAGCAGTAACAAGCTTTCTATAAAACCTGGGCTCAGCTGGCTCAGCTGATAGTACCCTGTAAGGGCTCCTGATCCAGGGATACAAGATAAGCAGTTTCTTTATTCCATGTTAGGAGCAGCTGCACTTGGCGTCTGTTCCTCATGTCAGAGGTGGCCATTTCAAAATGTAGCTAAGTCAGCCTGCTACTAAGTAGTGCTCCCAGTCTTATAACAAAGGTAGACGCATTATACTTCACCCAGCCATAATGGTTGTATGTTCAACCCCATCAGCGAGTGCAAGTAACCAAACGAGGCTCTGGCACATTTGTAAGTGCAAAGTCTAACTGCTTTTCACATGTGTAGACATATGGTGCACTTACAGTAAAAGCAGTCGCGTTCTTCTACCCACCATGATTATTATAGCCCGTATTACGTGTACTAAGGATAAGCAAAAAATATATATAGTTATCAAATCTCCCCGGTATGATGCATTGACCATCCCTCAGAAGAAGAAATTCATCCTTTATTTAAAAAATAAAAGCGCAAATGGTTAAATAGTTCCATCCTGGATAGCCTATTACCCCTAAGACACTGGACTACAAATCTCAACGACCCATCTTGCTATCTACCAACCCCAATAAATAAAGATACTTCCCCCAAAGATGTTACGTAAGGTGAAGTCCGACGTGTCCAGGGTGTTATATAAGACAGTGGCTGGCTGGTCCACTAAACTGATAAATATGACCGAACCGTTGCGTCACCCAACAAACCTTGGGCCCCTCCTATGGACGGACTGGCTTTTGTTTTGTCCATTTTTTTTGTCTCCCTATAACTGCCTGCTAGTCCCCGTTATATCTTACGTAACTCACTTGTCATCTATAACACTTAGTTTTAAAGTAAAAACATAAAACTTCCAGAGATAAGCTTCTTTAATTTTTCATTATTTCAGATATCTATAGCTTTAGGGCATGAAAGCTATAGATATGAGTAATTTTTCCTCCCTTTCCCCATGTGCACGTGAGCCTTTGTTTAAAAAGGGATTTATTTACACATCTGTTCTAAAACTTTCCTCACTACCTATTTTGTGTGTGAATCTATTTACAATTGATCTGTAGAAATTATAGAGTTCTAATGCTATATTTTTCTTTTCTGAAATAGTTCTCAGCGTCTTCAGTGGGTTGGTAAATCTCCAGAAGGTGTTTTTAAGAGTTTTTTCTCTTTCATCACCTAAATATTTGCATTCTATGATATACAGTAATCCCTCGTTAAGACACACTCAACGGGGGAACGAAATACCCTTTTCGTCTTAAAAGAATATATACTGAATTCGTATAAACCGAATTTATAAACCGAATAAATGTATAAACGGAAAAGAAACGGTTCGCGCAAACCGAGAGTTCGTATAATCCGAGTTCGTGATAACGAGGGATTACTGTAGTGCGAGATTTCATCGAAAGCTATCACATATAATAAAGCGTCTGTTCGTTGAAGCCGAATAGGATTGGTCCATTCTGTGTGACGTGTTTAAACCTGATTGGCTTGGCCGCCCCTTCCCCCCCCCACTTAAGTGACGTGGCCGGCTGAGATGGTACTGACCACGGGATGAGATGGGACTGACCACGGGTTGAGATGGGACTGAGCACGAGATGAGATGGGACTGAGCACGGGATGAGATGGGAATTATCACGGGACTAGCCGAGTGACCCGGGCAACGCCCCGGGTTTACCCGAAGGACCCGCAGGTGAGAAACTATAGAAGAAAAATTTTAACAAATCAGAAAATGAAATTGCAAACAACAGAACTACACTTCTTTAAGGACATGAGAGCACATGCACTGTATCACCATACGTGTACCATTTTCAAAGACCCTGCTTAGGATTAAAACTTCTCAGAAGCATAACAATAGTACCAACCTAGAGGTTAACTGGTGTGGATGCATTCCTCTGGGAGTAAGACTATTGAGAAATTCAGTAGGGAGTTATTTTGCTTCTCCGCATTCTAACACTCCAACTGTTAACACTGTGGAAACACTGACTCATGTTTGGTAAGCAATTTCAGGGAAGAAACTATAGACATTGGATTAAATAAATTATTAATTAAATTGCATTAAATAAAAATTATTAGATTTAAATAAATATTATTAGAGTGAAAAAAAAAAGAAAAAATTAACAAATTAGAAAAAAAATTTCGAAAAATACAACTATATTCCAGATAAGATAAGAGGACCTTATTAAAAAATAAATAAACAAACTGTAATTCGACACTATCGATAATTCGACACTTTCGATAATTCGACACTTTCGATAATTCGACCATTTTAAAAATCAAATTTACAAGGTTGATTGTTGTTTAAATACAACTTTGATTTTGCATGCATAAACACAGGCTCTTGTAGCAAGAACCCAAATATTATTTATAGTCATAGCAAAAGCCAACTTTAGTGAAAACTGATGCCTCTTCAGAATGAATGGAAGACTGAAATCTGAAGGAGCAGAAGATATGGGTCATCTTTACATGTATGCTATCCAATGTTCGCACACTTGAAAAAGCCACATATAAAGTTGTCCGTGCGTAAACACAGGCTCTTGTAGCCAAGGTTTGGCCTTGAGCCTTATTTATAGTCATAGCAAAAGCCAACCTTAGTGAAAACTAATGCCTCTCTAGAATGAAGCGAAGGTTGGTATCCGAAGGGGCCAAAGATATTTCAGACACTATACAGTGTGTTCAACTTTGGGCACTGTCAGTATATGTGCTTCAAGGACATGAGAGCACATGCGCTGAAACACCATACGTGTTCCATCGCAAAGATCCTAAAGGCATTGGTGAAAGTATAAATAAATATTTTGGAAATGAAAAAAAAATACATATATATATAAGAAAATAAATTGGAATAAAAATTTACAAACTATATTTCAGAGTGGATACATATTTGAAAGGAAAAAAAAAGAAAATTGCAAACAACAAAACTATATTACAGATATGACATGAAAACTAACGCCTCTCTAGAATGAAGCGAAGGTTGGTATCCGAAGGGGCCAAAGATATTTCAGACACTATACAGTGTGTTCAACTTTGGGCACTGTCAGTATATGTGCTTCAAGGACATGAGAGCACATGCGCTGAAACACCATACGCGTTCCATCGCAAAGATCCTAAAGGCATTGGTGAAAGTATAAATGACCCATATCTTCTGCTCCTTCAGATTTCAGTCTTCCATTCATTCTGAAGAGGCATCAGTTTTCACTAAAGTTGGCTTTTGCTATGACTATAAATAATATTTGGGTTCTTGCTACAAGAGCCTGTGTTTATGCATGCAAAAGCAAAGTTGTATTTAAACAACAATCAACCTTGTAAATTTGATTTTTAAAATGGTCGAATTATCGAAAGTGTCGAATTATCGAAAGTGTCGAATTATCGAGTGTCGAATTACAGTTTGTTTATGTATTTTTTAATAAGGTCCTCTTATCTTATCTGCAATATAGTTGTATTTTTCGAAATTTTATTTTCTAATTTGTTAATTTCTTTCTTTTTTTTTTCACTCTAATAATATTTATTTAAATCTAATAATTTTTATTTAATGCAATTTAATTAATAATTTATTTAATCCAATGTCTATAGTTTCTTCCCTGAAATTGCTTACCAAACATGAGTCAGTGTTTCCACAGTGTTAACAGTTGGAGTGTTAGAATGCGGAGAAGCAAAATAACTCCCTACTGAATTTCTCAATAGTCTCACTCCCAGAGGAATGCATCCACACCAGTTAACCTCTAGGTTGGTACTATTGTTATGCTTCTGAGAAGTTTTAATCCTAAGCAGGGTCTTTGAAAATGGTACACGTATGGTGATACAGTGCATGTGCTCTCATGTCCTTAAAGTAGTGTAGTTCTGTTGTTTGCAATTTCATTTTCTGATTTGTTAAAATTTTTCTTCTATAGTTTCTCACCTGCGGGTCCTTCGGGTAAACCCGGGGCGTTGCCCGGGTCACTCGGCTAGTATGTATATAAAAAAGCAAAGCTCAATCCTAAACCCAAATATTTTTTTTATGAGAAGAACATCAACATATTGCATGATTACGGCAGTCCATAGCTTCCCTGACAAAAATTCACCAAGAAAGTAAAATATTCCAAAATTTTTCTGTGTGTAAATTGCTAAATATGTAAAAAAACATGTATACAAAAAAGCAAAGCCCAATTCCAAACCCAAATATTTTTTTTATGAGAAGAACATCAACATAATGCAAGATTACGGCAGTCCATAGCTTCCCTGACAAAAATTCACCAAAAAAGTTAAATATTCCAAAAATATTTCTGTGTATATATTTTTATACCAGTTGATTCGCTTCCCGGCCAGGTCTTATCCTGTCGACTTTCGATGTGACAATATAGTGGTAAATGTGGTGAGGAGAGAAATAATCACACGACGAGTTGGAAGAGGAATCTGGAAGCCATCCGAAAGAGAAAGAGGTAGTGAGAGCGCTGTCCGCTGAACCACTGTTTTTCCTGTGTACACAACCGGGGGGCTAACCAGAATAGTCGCCAGGTGGTGACGGGCGGCCCCCTCAGGAATGTGGCCAAAAATGGTCGTAAGTTAGTTGTCTAAAGTGTCTCGCTTCAGCTGCCCATCTCTCTCTCGTTGGCTGTTGGTTTATTTTATTAATCCTGGAAGAGCATATATTATGACACATATATATATATTAAAAATGGCATATCCTGACCAGGAGCACATATGCTTTACAGAAGGCAGAGCGCCATCTGGTGGAACAGAAATCAACTAAACATTGATTTAGCCTGTTCCCTGATATTTGGCCAACCCAATTTCTTGATTTATCAAGAAAAGCCATCCACGAACGCGTTTCGCGCTTTTGGCGCTCGTCAGCGTGGAGTAGGCTGAACCACCGACGAGCGCTAAAAGCGCGAAACGCGTTCGTGGATGGCTTTTCTTGATAAATCAAGAAATTGGGTTGGCCAAATATCAGGGAACAGGCTAAATCAATGTTTAGTTGATTTCTGTTCCACCAGATGGCGCTCTGCCTTCTGTAAAGCACATGTGCTCCTGGTCAGGATATGCCATTTTTAATATTGATTTCAACACCTGATCTTTTTATCTTTTATTTTTTTCTTTCGTTTTTTAATATATATATGTCGTAGCTAAATGAAGAGGCGCAGCCGATATGCCTAGCGAACAGCGCACCCGCGATGTCTGCCACCTTTATTTTTTTGTCCAGCTTTTATACATGGATGAATTTACATATTTACATTTTAACACAAGCGTAACATATTTACATACTTATTTTGACGAAAATAAATTATATCTCTTGTCATTAACTATACAAATTATGATATATATATATTCGAAACTATTATAGATGCGTATGATTCTTTTTAAAATTAAAAAAAAATCTACTGCCCTTAATGCAGTGGAAAAATTAATGGGAGGGCTTGGCTAATCAGTGGTGAACCCTCCCAGCGGTTTTGCCAGTTTAATTTTTTTACTGATATATTAAACTGGCGAAACCGGTGGAAAGGTTCACCACTGATGAGCCAGGCTAGCCCATTAATTTTTCCTTTGCAGTAATGACAGTAGAAATTGTTTAATTTTGAAAAAGAATCATACGCGTTTATAATAGTTTCGAATATTCATGACAGATGTTGCGCTAATGCATCATAATAAATTGACTATATTCAAGCTTATACAAATAAATTATTTTACACAATTTTCGAAAGAAATTTGGTCAAGGAGAAAAAAGACAAAGATACAAAAGCAATTCATATTATGAGCTTCTATAGGAGTCAATAAAAAATAAACATAAGAGCTCTTCTTTTTTGACATTATATAAAATAGAAGTTTAAAACAATTAAAATCTAAATCGAAAAACAAATAGCAAGCAACTTGAAACAAAATCATTTGTTCACATAATATTTTAAACATGGCACAGGCCATGATTAATCATGGTGGGTAAAAATTTGCGACTGCTTTTACTGTAAGTGCACCACATGTCTTCACATGTATAAATAATTTCCAATTTTGCACATACAAATGATTGAAGTTCGGTTTGGTTATGCGCATTCACTGGTGGGGTTGAACCTTTGCAAGAATCGAGGGCCATTGGAGCTTTTTTAATTTAGAAAAAAAAAGTTCTCAATACGGGATTCGATCCCAGGTCGTCGCTGGCAAAAATTAACGTTTTATAGTACTCTCCCACCGACCCCTTACGCAAAATCCTGCTAGTACATTATATGAATATTTTCCTAATATCAAATCCAAGACTGCAATGTATAAAAATGTAGAGTTTACAATGTTAAAAAATAGTACAGAAATGGCATTTCCTGATCGTGCAAAATAAAATTTTCTCATGGCTTACGCTATCTGTCAGAATAAATATTAACTATTCGTTGATTTTTAATTATTCCAGAAAAGGCCAAATAGACATTATTGATTAATCAAGAAAAGCTAACCACGTACGCATTTCGGACTATTGGCACTCGTCAGCATAGTGCAAGCTGTACCTCATTTGACCAATTCTGGGATAATTAATAGTTTATATTTATTCCGAATGATTGCGCAAGCCATCAATAACTTTTAATTGCACGATCAGGAGATGTCTTTTTATTAAAGAGTATATACAATTAGAAAGGTATTCTTCTTCTTTCTTATCTCCACTCAATCATATTAGGGTATCAAGCCTGTAGTTCTCCATTATGACTAAGTGATGTAGAATGCGTCTGCCTTTGTCATTAAGTCTGGGAACGCTACTCAGTAGCAGGCCAACTTAGCTCCAATATGTAATGGCCGCCTCTGACATGAGGAACAGACGCCATGGGCAGCCACTCCTAACATGGAGTACAGATATCTTGTATCCGTGGATCAGGAGCCCTTACAGGGTACTATCAGCAGGGCCAACTGAGCCCAGGTTTTTTAGTGAGCTTGCTACTGCTCCCCCTCCTTCTTTTTCATCCGGGCTTGGGTCCGGCAAAGGCGGAGTTAATTAGAAAAGTTATCACAGAGATCACTGTCTAATTAAAGAATAAAATGACGACAGAAGAGATTACGAAACTCAATCTAGATGTAGAAAACAGTTCGTGCTACATAATGGAGCTGATTACACTAATGGCTAATTCACATCTCACCTCTGTGCATTAATTACAACATTTCAAAACAATTCTCAACACTTACAAAAGGACATTTGTCATCTTACTTATTTAGTCACATTCATTGTGTTTTTGTTGTTGTTTAGAATTGCTTCAAGCGAAATTTTATTTTGAAAACACTGAGAACTTAACATTTTGAACTTTTTGTAGTATAATTGAAGTGATATTTTGATGAGATATTAAATGAATTTAATGACATTCCCGAATTTTAAACGGGACTAAAGATATATCAGTAATTACACGTAACTTGTCGAGGATATGGAATCTTGTAAATGCAAAGTTGAACTGCTTTTATGAGTAGACATGTGGAGACTTATAGCATAAGCTCACAGCTACTCTTACTCACCATAATTATCATGATGATTCGAATAAGAGTGGTATAAACCGTCGACAAGACGTCCAGGATCGATTCCTGCATTGGAAAGAACAAAAATTGCTTCAATGGCCACAGATATTTTCAAAAGTACAACTCCACCAGTGAGAGCAGGTAACTGGCTCTATCCCACAGGTAAGTACAAAATTCGAACTGATTTCTACTTAAGTAGATGTCATAATATATGCTCTTCCAGGATTAATAAAACAAACCAACAGCCAACGAGAGAGAGATGGGCATCTAAAGCGAGACACTTTAGACAACTAATTTACGACCATTTTTGGCCACATTCCTGAGGGGGGGGGGGGCCGTCACCACCTGGCGACTATCCTGGTTAGCCCCCCCCGGTTGTGTACACAGGTAAAACAGTCGTTCAGCTGATAACGTCTCGAT
Organism: Cordylochernes scorpioides; assembly: GCA_030710605.1. Lineage (NCBI taxonomy): Eukaryota > Metazoa > Arthropoda > Arachnida > Pseudoscorpiones > Chernetidae > Cordylochernes > Cordylochernes scorpioides. The sequence goes on from CP092879.1 coordinate 39,165,371, forward strand.
CTCTCTCTCTCGGCTGGCTGCCTGGATGATTGCTCTAACAACTCGTCGTGTGATTATTTCTCTCCTCACCACATTTACCACTATATTCCCACATTGAAAGTCGACAGGATCATATCACATCGAAGGTCGACAGGATCATATCACATAAAAAGTCGACAGGATAAGACCTGACCGGGAAACAAATCCCTCATATACCTGAGTATGAAGAAACAAGAAGCCAAGCCACGATGATCGGCCAAACCCAACTCAACTGTAACCACTCCTCTTCGAGCCCTCAACCCCTTCTTCGCCAACCTTTGAACCGTGATCCCGAGGAAGTATTCACCTACGACGGAGATGGAGCTGCCACACACTTCTTCCAGCACTAGATCTACCCAAGAACGACCACCGTGCCAGAGCAGGACACCTTCCATCATCATGGACAAGACTCCGCCATATCCCTGCCGCTACTGTGATGTACAACACTGGTACGCTCAGTGTCACAGACAGAACTCTCCCGAATCTCAATGAACTTACCTGCTCTCTAAACCAGCATAACCTGTAAGTGAAATTGTTTTACCCCTTCCATTCATTCTTTAAATAAGTCATTCCTTGTAAATTGTCCCAATATTTACATAATTAGCTCCATTTATTCTCTCCATGCCTATTAACAATGATTTTATGCTCCATACTATTTATCTAGATATTTGTAACTCATTTAATTAGTTACCTTACCAGTAGAATTTAACAATCGTTATTTTAATTAAATAATTTCCATTTTTAACGTAACTCTTAAAAAAAAAAAAAAACTTAAAAAAAAAAAAATTTTGAAATTCTACCTATTAATGCTTTACGATTTTTACTATTAACAATAGATTTTTCATAATCAATTTATTTATAAAAATATGCTTCCAGCACCTAAACTTTTGTATAACTATTTGTATATGACCTCTCCTACTTGTAAGCACGGCTCACAAAAAATAATTTCTTTCCCTAAACGACTCAAAATTCAACCTGTAAGTCAGGCGTTGAAGAATTTCAACCATCACGTGAGCCTTGCTTACAACCAACCCTTGGTGACTCTTATCTATCTTCCCCTGAATGCCTCTCTCATTCTTACAACTTTGTTAACCTTATACCAGCTCAGGACCTTTTATAGAATTATTGATTAATCAATTATCGAACTTCTATATTCTCATTTCAAAATACTAACCTTCGCCCTTCATTTATGATAATATATTTCGTAGTTCATCTCTAGCATATCCACCGACCCACACCATCTAGCCAATGGTGTGTTCGTCACAGGGTGCAGATTGACTAACTGCTAGATATTTATCAACCCCTTTTTGTTCGCACTTGAACAATCTGCATCGAGCGACACAGTTCGCCCCTTCTTCTCGCGCCACACGTTCGCCACACGGACCCTGTCTTCAAATCTATGTTTGTCCATTGTCCAAACCAGCACGATATAGCCTACCTCCGATATTTCCCACGGAGGTACGTTAAACATCGTCGCTGATTTTGTCCGGTCCGTCATCATTTCGCGCAGACATGGGTCTTACTTTCAACCCACCGCGAAATCATCGCCTTGCACAAGCTCCCACGACGGTTCAAACACCTCGTGTCCGAGCAGCTTGTCACTTGTAACGGACAACGCAGTCCTCGTCCCAATTTTTGGCACTGTGCGCGCATACTTTCCGCAAATTAAATATAAGTCCGTTCGACTTCCTCACCTACACACGGGACTTTTCCCCTCGGACTCGCTACACAAGTAACTGCATAGATAAGTTAGATTGGCCCAAAGCAAGTTTCCCCTCGCTCTGTTCGCCGAAATTCTAACATTGTATGTAGTTCGATATTTACCTCAGTCCTGAGCTCACACAATTGCCAACCTCAACCTCATTTCTCGTACTCTACACTTATAGCATAGAAAGCCCATGACAAGTTTCCCCTTGCCATGTCCGCCTGAAAAATATCTTAAAGTGTAGAGTTCCCCAGTCTTAATGATCTTCAGAATGCCATCATATGTATGTGACTCTTCTTTCCCTTGTTCACACTCCTCAATAACATTCCTCTTATAGTACATTAGATTTTGTTGTATATAGCTTTTATATCCTTGATATTTTCAAAGATTTCCTTAAATGTCCAACTCTCCGGTGTTGTAAAACTGCTTGTAAATAATACTTACTTGTGTACTATACAATATTTTATTTACATAAAGCTATGTCACCATTACCTTAACTAATTTCAACTGTAAAATTATTTTCTCTATTCCTGGCTTCTCCAGCTTTAAATATACTTAAACCATGTTCAGCCTTCTTCAACGGGGGCCATATGTCATAATATATGCTCTTCCAGGATTAATAAAACAAACCAACAGCCAACGAGAGAGAGATGGGCATCTAAAGCGAGACACTTTAGACAACTAACTTACGACCATTTTTGGCCACATTCCTGAGGGGGGGGGGCGTCACCACCTGGCGACTATCCTGGTTAGCCCCCCTGGTTGTGTACACAGGTAAAACAGTCGTTCAGCTGATAACGTCTCGATCTCTCTCTCTCGGCTGGCTGCCTGGATGATTGCTCTAACAACTCGTCGTGTGATTATTTCTCTCCTCACCACATTTACCACTATATTCCCACATTGAAAGTCGAAAGGATCATATCACATCGAAGGTCGACAGGATCATATCACATAGACATGTGGTGACTAGAGTATAAGCTCTCACACCAGCTCCTACCTATCATCATGGGGACTGGTGGAAAATTGGTATAAACGGTATATTTTTGACAGCAACGACCCGGGATTGAATTCTGCATTTGGAAGAATAAAATTCACTTCAATGGCGACTGATATTTGTAAAAGTACAACCCCAACAGTGATTGAAAATAACCAAAGGGTTCCCGACACACTTGTAAGTGCAAAAGTCGAACTGATTTCTACATGTGTAGACATTGGTGCACTTACAATAAAAAAAAACAATCGCTAACCTCATCCACCGTGTGTACTTAATAGAAATAATTAAAAGGATTACCATGGCCTGCTTTACGTATACTTGGAATAAATACTAGATAAACCTATACATTTGTTCCACCGAGATTCTAATGCTTCTCAATTTCTTTATAAGCATATATATGTTCTAAAATATTTTAATATATGCTAAATTTCAAATGTAAAATAATTAAAGTGTAACAGCCCAAAATGTGGACACAATCCAACTCGCCAGTTTGTCCATCATGTAATACAAAACAGGATAATTAGTTTGATTGAGATTCCGCCGGGGTCAAGATAGGACAAGGGTCTCCGATTACAGTTAGTTTGTTTCACTCCCTCCCCCTCTAACCGACAAACACAATTGGATAACAACAGTTCATCTCTGCCTCTCATGTAGATCACACCCTCCTGGACCTTGTCCACGTCTTCAGCGCTGGTCTCTTTTTGAGGTGACATCCAACCTGCCTCGTCCTTTGTGTTACCCATTGACGCCTGAAACTACTCTGGTCCATGACTGCATAACCTGCCTACCACAACAATATGTAAATTGGATCAACTTACCACAACATATATCTAAATATTTTGTTTTAATCAATATAAGAAATTTGAACTATTTTTACGCGTATGATTACACAGGTCTACAAAACTCAAAGTAGTTGTACCTTATAGCATATATATATATCGGGATTCAGAAAATAAACTCTGAGAGATATTTGATGCACAGGGATATTTATCACTGTGCATCAAATATCTCTCAGAGTTTTTTTTCTGAATCCCGATATATATATGCTATAAGGTACAACTACTTTGAGTTTTGTAGACCTGTGTTATTTTTAGATTAAACCAATTTTCTACTGTTCTTACTGCAATGATAAAACAATGGGAGGACCTATCTCATTAGTGGTGAACCCTCCCAGCGGTAACGGTTTCGGTATGGTAGATTAAACTGGGGAAACCGTTGTGAGGGTTCACAACTGATGATCCCGGTTCTCCCATTATTTTATCATTGCAGTAAGAGCAGTAGAAAATCGATTATTTTTTAAAAGAATCATACGCATCAAATATAATTCAAAATTATTATAACGGCGTGCTAATGCATCAAATTGATTATTATTCGCATTGTAAATTAATAGCACAGACTGTGCACTTTTGTGTGTATTGATGTCAATAAAATTATGTTATTGAACTTTATACGCATATACCTTTTTTCTTAATGAAAGATTTCATATTGGTTCTCAAAAGGGTCCCCAATGTCATCAATCATTCCATTATCATCGTCGAATTTCTTTCCTTTCAAATATTTTCATATTTCCCAAAAGGTAGTATAGTCTGTGAAAATAAGAGGGAGGTTGTGTTGAGTTTAATTCAGCATTTATCGATTGAAAGTTTAAATATAAAATACAGGTTGAAAATGATCGTAACTCGTGTCAAAATCCATTTCAACATAGGCAAACACCTTGCGGTATATCTCTTTATAGAATGTAAACTCTAAAGTTCATTAAACATACCCTTTTATTATGATGCACTAGCGCGCCATCTGTATGAAAATTCGAAACTATTTTAGACGCGTAAAATTATTTTTGAATTCAAACAACTTCTACTGCCCTTACTGCAAAGGAAAACTGGCGAAACCGCTGGAAGGCTTCACCACTGATGAGCCAGGCCCTCCCATTAATTTTTCCATTGCAGTAAGGGTAGTAGAAATTGTTTATATTCAAAAAGAATCTTACGCGTCTAAAATAGTTTCGAATTTTCATATTCTTTTTATACTTTTATTTGGGGGTCAGCGGAAGAATGGTCTAAACCGTTGGTTTTCCACCGCTACGACCCGGGTTCGATTCCCGCATTGGGTACTTTTTTCTGATTTGAAAAAAAAAATGCTCCAATGTCCCCAGATTCTTGAAAAAGTCCAACCCCACCAGCGAGTAAAAGTAACCAAACGGGGCTCAGGAACAATTCTAAGTGTAAAGTCGAACTGCTTTTTACAAGTGTAAACATGTGGTGCACTTACAGTAAAAGCAGCCGCCTTTTTCTGCCCACCATGATTATCATGGCCTGTAACACGTGTACTAGGGATAAGAAAAAAATAATTTTATTTTTTAAAAATAATATTCAACGATAGCTCTAATTGTGAACAAAAAAAAATTCTTTTGAATATCAAATATTTAATGGTTAGACTAGATATATTTAAAGTAACACCCCTATTATATGTATTTGGGATATTTAAAAAAATACTATATTATCCTTCCCACCCATATCATTAAATAAACTATAAAACATACAATAAATACTTTTTAAAAGAGAAGAAACTTTTTTACAATATATAAATAAAACACAAAGCAAGCTACAATTTTAGGCTACAAACACCAAAATAAAATGACTCGAAATGACTACATCCGGGAACCAGTTTAAAAAATGGCTGCAAAAAGTATTTCTATCATAAATATTAATGGAGAAAACAAGTTGAAACAATCTCTCACAAATACACTAGAACTCGTGGTTCCATCTATCGGAGATTTCTGAAACTATTTATATTGCTAGAGTAATCGAATGCGGAAAAAATATTTTGATGAATAAAGAAATAATGAAATGCTAAATTCATGTATGTATAAGTTGGTTTTATAAGTTTATAATCATAATATTATATCACTATTTGCTTTCAAAATTTATGTTGTATATACAGTAGAACCTCAATGAGAGGACACTCATGCTAAAGGACACCTCTCTACAAAGGACAGTTTCATTTGCAAAATTAATATTTTTACTAATTGGCAACTCTCCGGTAAGAGGACATCTCTCCCTAAAGGGCACTATGCCTCAGCAATTAGATGTTCTTTACGGGGATATTTTACAGTATATTTTAAGTTTAATTAATTAATTGTTCCCACAGAGTATGTGTGTAAGATCACAAGTAAATAGGCGCTAACCGTAAAAAGATAAATTTCTATTTGTTTATTATGTTATAAGTTTTATTTTGTTTTCTCTCTTGTATATCATTAATGTTTGATTAATTTTCTTGGAATCAGTTTATTTAAAAAGTCTAAGCAAAGTCAACAATTTGGCTAAAAGGCTTCTCTCAATCAAACATATTTCTGTAAATTGAGTTAAAGGGTGATCTATTGAATATATTGTAACAAAGTATTCATTATTTTAGCAGAGTATTATTTTTATGTTTATATTTTTCTATACTCTGTACACTTCCTTCTTTTGCTTATCTTTTGTTTATCACTCATAGTTTGTTCTTGCTTGAAATAAATTTTTGTCTCCTCCTGAAGTTTTTGTCTTCCCTAATTTTCCACGTGGCATTTTGGTGGAGATGCTGGGTAAATTAGGGAAGGCAAACTAAAGATCGCCGAAAAGATCTAGAGGCCATGGGTGCTGTGATGTACATTTTCGGAGACGGGCTCCATGATTCCACCGCCGTGTCAAAGCCAAGACTTCCCTCCAAGATGAGGATGTCACTATAGACGATACGACGACAAAGCCGCTCTTCACGCCGCAAGAAAAAGGACGCAAAGGTACTAGGGACAAAGTTCCAAGATTTCGATGGAATCCTTGGCAGAAGCACGTCAGATCCATGTCAGTATCTACAATAATTGCTAGCTGTGGGTCATAGCTCCCATAGGGAAGGAGCTATGTAACAAAGTATTTATTATTTTAGCCGAGTATTATTTTTTATGTTTATATTTTTCTATACTCTGTACACTTCCCTCTTTTGCTTATCTTTTGTTTATCACTCATAGTTTGTTCTTGCCTGAAATAAATTGTTGTCTCATCTCGAAGTTGGTCTTCCCTAATTTTACACGTGGCAATATATTTATGTATAAAAGGACGTACCTGAATCTGTGAAAGAAAAAAGACTTTTTTCTCTAAATTATTAGAGGTATTGCCTTCTCTTTATTCCCATTTTTATATAAACAATTCTATACATTTTGTCTTCCAAACTTCAAATAATAGCCATATCGCCATTATATATTGATCTGTATTCAAATGTTAAAAATTGAAATGAAATTAGAAAGTTAAAAATGTAAAATGATTTGCAATAAATTTCGTGATTATATCATTAAGGGAATGAGAGATTTCGAGTCAAGGACTCTCTTCAACAAACCATCATATTATAAACCTCTAACAGCATAATGTGATTAACCAGTTGAAGCACATTTAGATCATAAACTGATTTCCCTTGATTCAATTGAGACACTTCTGTGAATACTTGAAAGAAATTAGGTTAATTCGAGAAGGTATATAGAGTGGAAATAAGCAAGCAAATGTTTAAGCCAAATCCTCAGGTAACTCCTTCTACTCCCAGCCAAGAATAAATTATTTTCAACCAAGAGGACAAGAAAATATCTAGGTAAGCAAGCTTTAGATACTCATTATCAAAATATGGCTCCATAATTAGACCGATATGTTTCAAATGCAATAGACACATCGCTAGACAATGTCGATTTTTTTTTCATAATGATTTACACAGGTAAAAAGCCCTTAATCTCCAAAAACGATTATAATGGCGGAAATCAAATAATCATTGAAGACTTTCCCAGTATGAAGACCTACACCAACCTTTGTGCAAATTCAAGCATATTTAAATATAACCAATATACTGTCCAAGAAGATTTAAAGTAGACAACGCGTCTGATTCGAGACACCCCAAAACAATGCGTGTGTGTGTACACCCCTACCCCACCCCTTAAGGTTTTGTAATGCTTTGGTGGACACAAGCGCAGACTTCTCAGAGTGGTCGACATTAATATAGCAAAAAATATATATATATATATATCGCACGCGAATTGGAGAAATTCAACACAAATTGGGCTGGCCCAGATGGTAAAAAATCTCGATATGATTGGGAATATAGAAGTAGTGATCAAATATATTAAGAAGCTTTTCCTCATACATTTGTTTGCAATGAAATCTAACTTCAAAACGTTCATCCTGGAAAGAGACTTATTAAAAGAATTAAATAAAAATAATAAGGGTGAATAAAAGCTGATAGAATATTACATAAATAGAAAATACATGAAGGTAAGAAATTCAGAATACACTAGATTCCTAATCACTGTGAAAACGAGCAATCTCATGTTTGGAGAAAAATACTTACTCGTGTTCCCTTAAGATAATGAAAAATCAAACTCTGAGATTTTCATTGTTCATCCTCATCAAGACACAGCTGAAAATACCGAACTCAGGTCCAGATCAGCCAAGACTTATAAACTAAGAAACAAAAAGTGACCTAGAACAACATTTATAGAACTATCCCGTTTTTCTATTCAGAATTAAGTGTAACCATTTTAACAAAACATTAAATAAATATCAATGATAATAGTAAAATCAAACACAATCCTTATAGGGTTAGTGCAGTAGAGAGAGACATAATTTCTGAACAAATACAAGATATGCTTCACGAAGGAGTTATTAGTCCGTCATCAAGCTCTTGGGTCATGTTAGTTATTAAAAAGGGGCGGCAGTTGGAGGTTTTGCATCGACTACAGAAAGCTCAGTGATATAACTTTGAAAAACCTTTACCACATTCCCAGAGTCGATGGTGTCATGGATACCCTTCAAGAGTCGAAATATTTCTCAGAAATTGATCATGGTACTGTCAAGTTGAAATCGAAGAGAGGAGGACAAAAAGAAAACAGCTTTCACAACATGCCAGGGTTTGTATGATTTCAACGTTATGACCTTTGGCTTATGTAATGCGCCCAACGTTCGAACGGCTTATGGATAACGTTCTCAAAAGTCTGAATTAGAAAACATACCTTTGCCATTTAGATGAGGTCATTATATACAGCCCAATGATTTTAAAACTCATCTCAACAGACTGGAGGCAGTTTTTAAATGTTTCCGTGTATAAAACCTAAAATTATAATCGAAAAATTGCAGATTCGACTTTAAATAACAATATATACTGGTCACATAACAAGCCAATATGAAGTCCTCAGATTGGAATATATCAAGGCATTTAAAAATTTCCTGAAACCTAAGAAAGTAAAATATATGCAATTATCTTTAATACTTTGTTCTTATTACAGTAAATTTACTAAAGACCTTTCTATTTTAACCGATCCTTTTTAAATATTAAACTTAGAGAGAAAACCTCTTATTTGAATTGGCCAAAAAGCACAAAAGAATTAATTTCAAATTCTGATGTCTCTATTAAACCCGTCTGCTTCATAATGATTGATTGAATAAATAAAAACAAACGATACCTTTGTAAAGCAGCAAATTTATTGCTTTGTCATTTTTTAAAACATAAAATAAAAGAATAAACAAAATCATCTAATAAACAACGTTTGTTATTGTTATTTTTTTTTAGTGTATACAAAAAAATTCAGATATAACAATAATTTGTCAAAAATAAAGCAAGATATATCTATTTACAGATATTTATAAATAATTTAAATATTTTTATATATCAGGAAAAATAATATATACAAATTTCTATAGTTTAATATACATAAATGCAAGTCAATCATAGCAAAAATATAGTTACACTCGTTTACTAAATAATGTTTGGAAATAGATATTAAAAAAAAATAAAAAAAGAAAACTATATAGTATATAGAAGTTCTATATTAAAATAATTCTATTTGGAAAACATTATTGATGTTTCTACAATATACAAGCATTTGGCACACTTAGAATGAATTAAAAAAATATTAAAATCAATTAATACACATAAAAATATGTGTGTGAAAGAAAAGAAAAAATATAATCTCTTACCATATAAATATCTATTTACAAATATATTGTCATATTGAAAATAGAGTAATCTATAAATAAATATTTAATTAAAAAGGCATATATTGGATCAAAATATCATTTATTTTACCAATATTTCAGTTAGCTGAACGCCAACCTTTATCAAGGTGTTATAATTAATTATGTAGCGTTGAGTTTGTTGTTGACACACATTAATATGTTATAACACCTTGATCAAGGTTGGCGTTCAACCAACTGAAATATTGATACAATAAATTATATATTTGATCCAATATATGCCTTTTAAATTAAATATTGTCATATATGTGCAAAAAGACACATTTATCTTTTAATTTAATATAAAAAAGTATATATTAAAGCAGGGCAATGAATAAACCAAAGACACAAGATATATTCTCAATTAGGGTGAGAGAAAACTTGTATAAATTTGGTTATGTAACCTATACATTGAGCTGAATTCGTGACTTCTGAGTAAAGAATATCAAATTATGCATTGTTTTAATTTATTTATCAAAAGAGAGAAGCGTCTTTTTTGCACATAAATACCATCCTGTCGCATTTTACAATTGTCATACAAATTTTAGCTTAAATTGGTTGTTAGTGAAAAAAGGAAATTTTAAAAAAGACATCACCAGAGAGACAGTGAAATTCAATGTCCTTTAAATTTAGATAATTAAGGTCTATACGTTTTAAAATTACTTATTATGAAATATCAAAAACCTTGCGCAATCAGTCTCTTTATTGTCTACCTATTGCGCAAGGTGTTTTTGATATTTTATAATAGTAAAGCACACAATTTTCCTATATTTGAAAATTGATTATCTATGTGGAAGTAATTTTTGAAAAATATATATTGATTTTAATAATTAAAAACAGTAATCTGAAGAGAAAAATACATCAATTCCTATCGAAGGAAGACAATTTATCATGTCTTCATGGTATCCTCTAAAAACATATAGAAACAGCTAGTATTAATCTAAAATGCTTCTTTGGAAAAGATTCAGATCATAAAAATCTATTAAAGTACTTCTCTTTGGTAGGTATTTGGATCATATACATCTAGAATGGCTCTTTTGATGGGGTTCGAATTTCATACAAATATGAAACGCTTCTTTGGCAGGGATTTAAGTTTTTCAATCTTAAATACTCTTCTTGAACAGGGGTTCAAACAGTAGGACCTTCATGAGAAGATACTCTCGCTAGAGGACATCTCTCTACAAAGGACAGTTTTAATCGCCAAAATTACTATTCATTTGCCTTCCGGTAGGATGAAGCCTCTCTTAAAGGACACTTTGGTTCTGTAACTAGGTGTCCTTTGCAGAAAGGATCCACTGTATGTATTTCATCTATTGAAATCAAAATAGACCCCCCGCGCTGTTGAATGGAATACATTCACATTTTTTTCGTCTTTTAAAAATCCCTAGATCTCTATAAACTTATCAAAATTCAAACAATCCTGACGACAATGGTAGGCCCAAGTATAAACATTAGAGTGATCTCCCAGTAGAAGCATATGTCTAGTTAGCAAAAGATGGTTAAGGATAATTCAAAAGACAAAATATGTTGAGGACCATAGTCTGAAACTATGGCGTACAATGGGAGGCTTACATCATTTTTTTCTAGTTAGAAAATATATGTAAATAAATATAATAAGACTCAATTTTCGCCTCCTTTTTTGAAACTCTGAACCTTAAATAAATAGTCAATAATGAGAGAATTTTTTCGCTAATTGCAAATATGTAAATATTCAACTAATGCTTAAACTCTCTTTTTACGTTAAAAATCTACCAGAGACCTGCGGGATATCGGAACGATTGAAATATCGTTCAAGAATTTATAAAATAGAGAAAATAATAACATTTTAACGTTTTTTTTTTTTTTCATATTTTGATACAACAGAACCTTTTTAATGAAGGATTGTTCTAAAAACCTGGTTAAACTTGGTTTCTACTGAAGATGGTCGTTCATTGGAGTTTGGATCAGATTATTTAGGTAATTCATTTTGGATATTATAAATATGTTCTCTCAGATAGGTCATAGCTAATGGAAAGTTTTAATATATTGTGAACTCCTGATGAATATCTCCTATTTATGCGGTGATAGCCTGGGTCGATTCCTATCGAAAAAAAATAATTATCGTTAAATAGAGAGAGCCTATCAGAGGTCCACCTCGCAGATGTCATACCACCGCGCTGTGATCTCCCGCGGACCTGCCACCCGGTTATGTCGACGGTGGGAGAAGTTGTCATACAGGACGTTGGTCCAATACAGTGGACCACGCATCAGATACATAGTACGGTCCGTGTAGGAGTAGTACACGGCGTCTAGACGGCTGGGTAGTGGCGTGCTGCCTTCAGCTGCGGGGAACTCGACATCTAGCTTCCGTGGGTAGCCCGGCAGACAACAGCCCTCTTCACCTCGTGCCAGGTCGTAGCCGTATACCTGTAGACACATCATGTACATCATTGTTAATTTAACTACATACCTTTTTTTTTTGCTTATCCCTAGTACACGTGGTACAGGCCAGGATAATCATGGTGGGTAGAAATAGACGACTGCTCTTACTGTAAGTGCACCACATGTCTACACATGTGGAAAGCAGTTCGACTTTGCACTTACAAATGTGACAAAGCCCCGTTTGGTTAATTGCACTCGCTGGTGGATTTGGATATTTTGCAAGAATCGGGTAACATTTGAGCTTTTTTTTTCAATCAGAAAAAGTGTTCAATGCGGGAATCGAACCCGGGTCGTAGCGGTCGAAAAAAAAGCGGCTTTGACAATCCTTCCACCAACCCCCTTGTTTTCTTTTTAAATATATTCAACGCTTGGCTTCTGCATATAGACCTTCTGTACTTAGAGACTTCCTATATAGTGCTACCTCATGTTTGATACGTCCCTCTATTTATTTAAAATAATCTATGATATTTAAAAAAACATATTTTTAATAGATTATGTTGTATAGTATCATTCATTTTTATAGTATCATTTCTTCTGTAAAATTATAGACCCAAGGTAATAAGACCAAATATAAATAAATTAGTATCAGCTGCCCAACATTTGAACTACAGCGATTTCAAACGGCTACACTTATTGGACTGCTCTCATTCAATGACACTGCCCTATTGAATCTATCAGGAAACAAACCGGCCTTGAAACACTTGGTGAACTGGTTCACTAAGGCTACCAAGACAGACTCCTAAACTACAGGACAGTCTGGGTAGTTGGCGATCTATGGATACGCTCCAGGAGCCTGGGTTACCTTTATGTTACCACTACTACAAATTAGTACACTATTAATTCATTTGGATTTGGTCTTATTACTTTGTATCTATAATCTATAATCCTATCCTTATCTCTTTTGTAACATTGTTATTGTATATATCTTGATTATTTATTTAGAGAGAAGCCACGAATGCGAGGATTAACGATCACTAACTACGAGGAAGTCAACAAATGGCACAGTAACATTAAAAGGTAACTTATTTATTATTTACTTTTCTATATTCACCTTGATTATGTAAATCCGCTCGGGAAACATGTACGACGCAAAGAAGGAGGGAATCAAGGTGGCTGACTATATGGAGAGCTACTGACTAATGGAGAGTTACTGAATATCTATTTAGAACTCTTATTACTCTCATATGTAAATATAAAACTAGTTTTACAAAATCATATATTAATTTCAAGAGGTCTGCTTTGGATTTTAGAGACGCGTAATATAGTAGTAGTCTTGTCCAGTACACGTGGTACAGGCCATTATAATCATGGTGGGTAGAAGTAGGCGACTGCTTTTACTGTAAATGCACCACATATCTACACATATGAAAAGCAGTTCGACTTTGCACTTCAAATATGCCCGAGCCCCGTTTGGTTGGGGTTGAACTTTTGCAAGAATCGGGGGCCATCTCTCTCTTTTTTTTTTAAAGACGCGTAATCCTTTATTTATTACACATTACGTTATCTTTGAATAAAATAATAGTTTTGTTGTTAAAAGACGATTGTATTGTTCGTTCAAATATCGTGAATAAACTAATTGGTTTTGCCTTCATTGGAAAATGCAAAAACATTGCAAATTCTGTGATAGAGATGCATGGAGATATCTGAGGCTCTTTATTAGACACTACGAACACAACAAAAACACCAACAACAAAGTAATTGGTAAAAAATTCAAACTACGCCTCTTATGAAAAAGGCATGCAATCCACGGATTACAATAGCTTTCAAAAATACAAATGTTCTTCAGTTGTATATATACTCGAATATTTAAAATGCATAAAAAAAGATTGAAGCGATAAACATTAATTTTTTAAATATAAACAGTGAAACCATGCTCTAACACTGATATTGATAGAGGTCTAGTGTGAAAATAAAAATTACTTCATAAGATGAAATTAAAATATAAATGAAGGTCACCTCCTAGATAGAGCGTTATAAAATATTTTGAATTATACACTCACGAACAAAACTTAAGGAAATGGAAAGTATTTGATGTCGCCAGAGGTTTTTTTTAAGGAGACAGAGGCAAATTTGTTCACACTTGGTCATCTCGTGTGCCTTCAATAAATGCTATATATGCCTAATGTGTAAATATTCACAGATAGAATTTAAGGATTATTCTGTGTAATAAGAAGACGACCATTGACCAACGATAGACAACAGAAAGTCTGTGTATCTTTTTTACCATGATGAATAAATTAAGTATTTAATTCCTAATTCTTGTTGTCATGGATCATTAAAATATTGCCACGTGAAAAATTAGGGAAGACAAACTTCAGAATGACAGAACAATTTATTTAAGTCAAGAACAGAGTAGCAAAATATAAATATAAAAATAATATCTGTTAATAAAATAATTAATAATTTGCTACAATATAAAACAATAAAGGTCACTGTGTATCAAATATCTCTCAGAGTTATTGTCTGAATCTCGATATATATGCTAAAAGGTACAACTTCCTTAAGTTTTTTCCATGAGTGTATTTCATGTGAAGTTCAACTGTATTTCTTCTCTAAAACCTGCTTTATAAAAAGGTAAAAACGATGCTTTGTGTTTTTTAATTTGATGGAGAGCTAAGTGGGAATATTCTCGACAAGGTAGGGAGGGGAGTGAGTGGCCAATTGGGAGAATTAGCGGTTGAGGGGGGAGAAAGAATGGCTCATAAAACCTTCCCTTTGTTCTCCATTCCTGCCGTCAGTTTTGAAACGTTTTACTGAACACAGCTTTACACCATTTCTATGTGTGTTGTGAATACATTTCACATGCATAACCATATTTTCCAAAACACTACATACATATTTATATGAAAAAAATAGTACAGAAATGTGAAACTGTAAAGGAATCAGGTGGATAAATTAAGAAAAAGGCTTCTTCTGATCGTGTAAAAGTTTAAAATCATTTAAAAGTTCTTGATGACTTGTGCCATCTGTAGGAATAAATATCAACTAATCGTAAATTTTTTAATTATTAGAAAATTGGCTAAATATTCATTCTTGATGCCATAAACAACCTTTAGTTGAAGTTCAGGAGATGCCTTTTTCTTAACATATTTATATTTAAAATTAAAGTATGAAGTCAGTTTTTGTACCGTATTAGAGATAAGAATCATTTTTATAAAGTAAATAATAACCAATTAAAGCTATACCATTATTATAATGGTAAACTGTTCTATATATGGACTACAGCTAAATAAACCTTTTGTCATATTCGGTGTATAGAACGAAACATCTTGTAAGATGTTGTTGAATCAGAGCCGATTTGTAATTATGGAACTTGTTTGAAATATTTCTATGACGTTGAATACTTCAACTGTACATGTTCACGAGACACGACGAAAGAAGTGGAGAGGAACTGAGCTATTCCAGATCGAAAAGGAAGTAAGATCTCTTTAGTAAAAACGAAATCTCACAAAATAAAACTCAAAATATGTATTTAAAAGAACAAATTTATTATCATGCCCTTAACTATGTAAATATTTGGTTTCATGTTTCCTTTACCGTACGGCCAATTTAATTTCTCCTGACGGAAACAAAAGATTTTTGTTGTATCGTTGAGATAATAAAACTAACTGGTCGAAGTTTTTAATTTTTGAAAATAAATATGAATGCCGGCTAGACAACCTCTATATTCACGTAAAATATTGTTTGCGTTTACATCTTTAAATTATGATTGAGGGACAGGAGGGACAAGCACCGGTTCTCTCCTCCCAAGAGAACAACAGTCTTTGATTTCCAGACTTAAGTCTGGTCATCTACGGACAATGACTTTCCAGAATGGTTGCAAGGTTTCCCACTATTTATTAAGTGCAATTCTCAGCCTGCAACCCCAAGACATATTATTGACTGTATTGACCATTCCATTGATGAGCTCTACTCTTCCCCGGCAGACACCATCAAAAGTCTCAAGCTTTACAAGCTTGATACCTTAATGTGATTGAGTGGAAATAAGAAAGAAGAAGAAGACATCTTTAAATAGAGATTGTTGTAAGATATCAGTGTGTTAGGATGTTCTTTCTTCACAAATCTGTTGTACAGATAGTTACCATGTTGTTCTTGAAGAAGTACAAGTTGCCATCTCTCTTGTCGAAGAAGACAGAGTCCAGATGGCCGGGGATGTTGGGCGACCCGTTCCCTGGGATGGCACGGAAGTGCTCCGATATGTTCCGCGGATATCCGGCGGCGACGCGGTCGTTGTCGCTGTCGTAGAGCCAGAAGTGACGGCCTGTCGCAGAGTTAGTTCATTCACCGCAGTCTTCACCACACAACCCTATATATATACTTATTGACAGAACTTAGGGGTATTGTACCTTTTAACATGTATATCGGGATTCAGACAATAACTCCCTGAAAGATATTTGATACACAGTGGCCTTTATTGAAGACATACGGGATAACTAAATGTGAACAAAATTGTCTTTGTCTCCTTCAAAAAAAAAAAAAAAATAGACAACCGAGGACACCAAATAATTTCCACTTTCTTTAGTTTTGTCCATGAGTGTATATCAAAGATAGGATTTATAAATATAGGCCTCTTACTCAACAGTAATAGAATATCTATAGTCTCTCCATCACCAGTACTGCTTGTTTTCTCATCAGTATTAGAAAGTGATGAGCCTTTAGTACCACTACGGTCAAGATGAAATTATAAGAAGACATCTTTCTTCTAGGTTCGTCAGTAATGGAAAGTGATAAGCCTTTAGCACCACTTCTGTCAAGATGAATTTATAAGAATACATCTTTCTTTTTGACTCATCAGAAAGATTGGATAAAAAGTTTATAACATAACTATTGAAAGGGTGAAATGTATAGGAATGCCTCTTTGTGCCATCATTAATAGAAAATAACAAATTTCTACCATCACTACTGCAAGGACATAATGTATTGGAAATTCTTAGCTCACAACACACATATCAGTAATAGAAAGTAATGTGGATGAGTCTTTACCACTATTACCGAAAGGATAGAATGTAAAGGAAAGCCTGGCTTATCAGTAGTAAATAATTAAAAATTTAAAATACCAATTATAGAGAGCTTATTCAAAGTAGTTTCTACTGCTACCGAAAAAGTTCCGAATCAGCTGGATGGTCTAATTCACCAGTATTGGAACCCCTAGCTGTTTCACTGGGCAAGCCAGCAAATACATGCATATTAGACAATTGACAATTAAAATAATTTTATTGACATCTTGGCAATACATGCAAAAGTGCATAGTCAGCACTATTTTTAAATGATAATTATATATACAGTTAAACCTGTCTATAGCGCCCACTCTAAATAGCGCCTCCCTCTCTATAGCGCCCGATTTTAAATACGTAGTACGATGCGATTTACATTAAAAGTGACCTGTCTATATCACCCCCTCTCTATAGCACCCTTTTTAGTGAGTCCCAAGAGGGGGCGCTATAGACAGGTTTAACTGTATATGTTTGTGATACTATGTACAATGAATATGGCGCTTCTTCCACCGCTGCAGAGTTTGGTGGAGAATCACCAGCGGGTCTCCTGCGACACCATGTATTTCGCGATCTACGATGAATACGTAGATCACATGCTTCGCCGCTGAGATTCTAAAGACTAGTTCCTTTTCAAAACATCTTTCTCAATACCACTAATTCATTTTATTTACAATAGCAAAATCTATCTTGTGAGTTTTCATTTAGTTCCAAGAGCAATAATAATAAAAATAAATTTCTCACTAAATGTGAACCAACCATTATTTTAGACATTAACCCTATTTATCATAGTTTTGTATTGTGGATAATTCTCTAATATCTTGCAAATTTTCATTCAAAAATATTCCATAAAACTTTCTTTAATCTGTTAATTGTTTTTCCTCGAATACACTATATAATTGATTCAATTTAACTTAATTTGCATACCAACTCTTTGTACATATTCCAATTGTGTTGATATTTTCTCTTTTCATCTAACTAAGCACACTAAGTCTTTTACATATATCAAATGATCTATCTTTTCTTTCTAGGTTTAGTTTACCAAGTGCGGGCGTACCTAGTGGGACATAGCGCTCTAAGTCGAAATAAATAAATAAACCATTATGTTATGAAAAAGGCATCTTCTTATCGTGCAAATGAGAGTTGCTGATGGCTTGCGCCATCTATTGAATAAATATCAACTATTCTCGTTGATTTCAAATTATTCCAGAATTGGCCAATTACCCATTCTTGATTAATCAAGAAAAGCTAACCACGGACGCGTTTCGGGCTGTTGGCCCTCATCATATTTCATCAATCATATTTATTCCGATAGATGGCGCAAGCCATCAGCAACTTTCTTTGCACGATAAGGAGATGCCTTTTTCATAATTTATGCACCATAACCCAATACAATATCACATTTGTACTATTTTCTTCAAACCATTATGTATTAGAGAAAACGAAACAAATTGTACCCAAAAAAAAAAAAAAAAATAGAGAGAGAGAGAGAAAATTCCATCCAGGAGGTATCCCATATTTCACCAAGGATGCAAGGAGATTGAAGCCGTCTAGACGATGTCTAAGCAGAAGCAGCACTTGTCCTGGACTTGTGTAAACAAGCTGTTTGATTAGTCCAAGCCGTTGGGCAAACATAGATAGCCCGTCCTCCCAGTACAACAAAGTGATGTATATAAAGCTGACTTCGTCTTGTAGCTACAGTCTGATCTCTCTCACAGACATTTGATTTATTTTTCCAATTTCTAAGGATAAGTACACACCAAAGCATATACGCGCAATATATTAATAAAACGATTTGCAACAAATTTATTCAGCTCAATTACATATGTTACTTCAATATATTGTGCGTTTTTGTGAAACATTTGGTCTGATGAGGTAACGGTCAAAAGCTTTCCATTTTATCTTAATAAATAAATTTATTGCATATCATTTTATTATTCAATATAATGCGGCTTATGATTGTAAAACGATATTTGATAAGTTTTACCGCAAATGTTTCTTTTGAACGAAAAATTGTAATTTATTTTAGGGAGAAATAACGGCTATTTCTATCCTTAGGGATGAAGTATGAAAGGATGAATTGTGTGAGAGAGAGAGAGAGAGAGAAGAGTAATGATGAACGGAAAAATAAAAGTGTCCTGGGATGGGAATCGAACCCACTGTTCCTAATTACTCTTCTCAATACATACTTTCATACTTCATCCCTAAGGATAGAAATAACCG